>CM002533.2:17812239-18474739 GCA_000338895.3 Oryza meridionalis
CACTTCTCCTGCCACATAAGCGTCAAGCTCCTCTTGACTGCAACCGTACGGCGGCTTCTTGTTTTTGGTGGTGTCAATTTTGGCCTTCTTCGTTGCCTTTGTGCTAGCAGGAGGTGGAGCTTGGCGAGACCTTGTCTTGGGAGGTGCAGGCGGACACGGTGGAGGAGGAGGCGGAGGAGGCGGAGGAGCCGGAGGAGATGGTGCAGGAGGAGGTGGCGGAGGAGCCGGAGGAGATGGTGCAGGAGGAGGCGGAGGAGGCGGAGGAGCCGGAGGAGATGGTGCAGGAGGAGGTGGCGGAGGAGCCGGAGGAGATGGTGCAGGAGGAGACGGCGGAGCTGGAGGAGATGGTGCACGAGACGCCGCTTGTCGCCCAGGGAGGATGATGTACCGCTTGCGCCATAGTATAATGGCGTGGCTTGTGTCTTGTAGATGCGTCTCACCGTCTCCTCCTGGGTAGTCCAACTCGAGGTCCTCGTACACGGCTTCCACCAGCTCAACTTCGACCCTCGAGTATCCTGCTGGAATCGGCCTGCAGTGGTAAGTCCCTGAAATGTCCATTGGGATGGCCATTCCCGACGCCACCTTCACATGATGAGAGGTTATCTATTAGTAATCAACCTAAGCAGCAACTTGCGGAACGTACGAGTCAAAAATCATATATTACATTGAGCATACCTTGATTGATAAGTTCTTGAAGGGAATATGCAGCTCACATGGTGTCCGATGCGTGATCTCATCAACGGGGCAGGTGGTTTCGTCCTGGGTTTGCATGGCGTCCATGCTATGTGATACTACCTGTCTCGTTGAGGCGCAGCTGCTACGATTGCCTGATGGGCTGACCATTGGAGGAGGTATGTACGGCTGGGGATCGTGTGACCGATGTGCTGCCATGCGTTCATCCACCTTCCGGGCCACCTCCTCTTGCATGCTGAGCTTGTAGCTCGATACCCTATACTCAAGATCTGCAATCTTCGCCTCGGTATCTCTCTTGCTCCTCATCCGACTCCTGTACGTGTGGATGTCCTCCTTGAATCCCATCTTCCAGGGAATCACGCCTTTCCCTCGTGTTTGTCCTGGATGCTCGGGAGTCTGTAGGGTGAGTGACAGCTCGTCCTTCTCTCTGTCGGGTCGGAACGTGCCCTGAGAAGAGGCTTCCACTGCGTCCGTTAGTCGATTCGCAGCCTCGCGTATCTGATCGCTGAAGACCAAGGAGCCATCAACTGGGTTGAGCGTTCCACCGTGAGCATAGTACCAGAACTTCGATCGATCAGGCCATTTAGCGATGGCCGGTTCGATACCCCTCTCAAGCAAGCTTGCCTCCATCTCCTCCCACTTCGGCATCACGACGCTATAGCCGCCTGACCCCAAGTGGTGATGGTACTTCTTCTTGGCGGCATTTTCTTTGTTTCTTTCCATCATCGCCTGCCCTTGTTGACCTGTCTTATAAGCAACGAACTCGTCCCAGTGATCCCTTAGCTTCGGGAATACGTCGAAGTTCGGTGTCTGCCCCTTCAGGATGTATTTCCGGTACAGATCTCCCTTGAAGGTCTGGAACTGTTCTGCCATTTTCTTAAGAGTCCACTGTTTCACTATGTTCTCTGTACCCGCAGGGAATGTGAACGTCTCGAGCATTGTGGTCCACAGCATCTCTTTCTCTGATTCCGGGACAAAGCTGTCATCACCCCCGCGTGCCCTTGTTCTGCGCCAGTACACCTTGCTGATAGGCACGTTATCCCTCACAACCCAACCGCTGTGGCGTACAAAATTCTTGGCTGCTTGTGCCGGGGCACTAGGTCAGCCGTCTGCGTCCACCTCAGTTATGATGTGCCGACCCTCTATCTTCTTCGCGGCACCTCGTTGTCCGCGTTCCCTCTTCTGTCCAGCGGAGGGATGACTTCCACTAGCCTCCTCCTCGTTCCCCTCCGCATCCCTCTCCACGTTCCCCTCCTCGTTCCCCTCTGCATCCCTCTCCGCATTCCCCTCCTCGTTCAAGTACTGGTTTGGATCCTCGTTCCCCTCTTCTTCGTTCCAGTACTGGCTGCTTCTTGATGCGATTGTATCGTACAATATATGTTCCTCATCGCGATCAGCCATCTGTTCATAGAAGAAATATTTGCTAAGCGTAATATTAACACTCTACTAATCTTGTATTAAAATTCAAATAATCATATATGCTAAGTCTAAGTGTCGTGTATTTGTACGGTAGATAATCATATATGCGAAGTCTAATTAAGTTTCGAATATTACATCTCTAATAATCTTATATTAAATCTCTAACAATCAAATATGTTTCGAATATTACATATCTAATAATCTTATATTAAATCTCTAACACTCACATATGCTAAGTCTAATTAAGTTTCGTATATTAAACCTCTAATAATCTTATATTAAATCTCTAACTGTCACGCCCGGAATTTCTATCCAAAATTCCAAACGCTTACATGTGTGTAAACCCTCGTCCAGGAATCAGCCGAGGCACACAATAACAAATTGATAATAGAGTACCATTATTACTCTAATTAATAAGCGGACAAAAGGTCATTGCAGAGGTGGATAGTTCCTCTCAACCAATAAAGATTTAAGCAGCGGAAAATAAAGAAATAAATAGCGCAGACGACTCCATTCCACAGGCAGCTTGACAAGGACTACGCCAAATCCTCACCACCATCGGCTTCATTGTAGAACTCCTCCTCTGATGAATGATTGCAAGGTGAGTATATGACATACTCAGCAAGTCACGCAGCAAATATGCAAGTGCACAGGATAACCAAGGATGGCATAATATAGGCTTCTTTGCATAAACAGCATTTAAAGAATATTTCAGAATTTAATAAAACAGTAGAGTATTAATTAAACAGTATTAATCCAACACTATACAACATACCCTGTTGTATAGGCCCAACCATTTAGTACAACCAATCCCGGCTGCACAGTTCTAATCTCCAAACCAGGAATATACCATTCCAAACCAGGAGCTAATCAATTATAACCAGTTATATCATCTCTCATTCTAGTGTGAAGGGTGAGACTAATCACGAAAGACATTGTTAGACCCACCCATAACTGCGGGCACGGCTATTCGAATAGTTTTACTCTGATCAGAGGTGTACCACTGTACCCACAAGACACAGCCCCACATCATGTCACCATGTGCCTCAATACCACCACGGTACCTCGGAAAGGAGCTGTGACATTACCCCTCACACAACACAATCCACCACAGTGCACCATTCCCGGATCATAGTCACCCCCTTATAAACAAGGCATGGACTCCCCAGCGACCCCCGTGGGCTTATCTCCGCCACTTCTCAGTCTAGTGCTCCGTAATGAACTATGCTATGTAAAAGATAAAGCCGTTGCCCACGCTGGCTTGTGGTTGGCACGGTTAATGTTTCACAACCGAAGTTCGTGAACCGGTCCTTAATTGTCATGAGCACGACCATCAAAACCATGTACTCACAACCCACCATTATCAGGTTTTAGTTGTCACATTAATTAATTAACCAATCACGATTGGCCATCGTGAACTATCATTAAGCCATCATTAAATAATAGTGAATCATAAATTATCCCATTAGTGTGCTAAAGTTTCTAAGCATGGCTAAGCAATTACACCTAATATCTAGTTGAACCAATATAAAGCTCAACTAGTCAAGTTATAGTAACCCAAGGTATCAAGGAATAGGATAATCAAGAACAAAAGGGCTATAACAAACAATAAGCTATTTCCACCCAATGACATTCGAAAATAAATGCAACAGTTGAATAAAAACAATAGCTTTAAATGGGATCAACATGCTCAAAGGATTGATTAGGATCTGTGTGACTTGCCTTGCTGGCCTTGGAACTCTTCTAAATCTTCTCCTGCAAAAGCGGACTCTCCGGAAACGTCGGATTCTAAACGGAAAAGAATAAAAACACCAAAACAGCACATAAGCAAGCATGAACAGTACATGTGGATATTTTTAACATGTAGATCTCAATTTTAGAAAAATTTAGAGACTTGAACCAACTAAATCCGAGCTAAGATGAATTAGTTATGAATTTTTAAAGATTTAATCGGTTTAAATCATTTATATAAATTTTAATTGAATTATGACGCAATAATGAATTATTTTTGAAAAGAAAAAAAGGACTTTATTGCGTCAGCAGGCTCGGGGTCTACGGTGGACCGGGTCCACGGCAACGGTCTACGGGAACGGACGGCCCAGATCGATCCGATCCGAACGGACGGTCGAGATCAACGGCGCACGGCCGGCTCACGGGCGAGGGCACCGATGACGTCAGCACTGACGTCATCCCGACCGACAGCGACAACGGCGGCTCGGACTCACGCGCTCGCCGGCGAACGACGGCGCGGCTGCGCGAACGGAGAGCGGCAACGAGATGCGGGGAGCACGGCGAACTCACCGACGACCAAAGAAACGGCGGAGAACGACCGGACGGCGACGGCGACGAGGTTGAAGCGGCGGCGGTCTTCGGCTTGTCGACGGCGACGGTTCTCCGGCGGGAAACAGCGGCGGCGAAGGGTCGGACGAGGACGGCGACGCGACGGCGACCACGTTGGCGAGCTCCCCGAACGACGGCGATGACCGGAGCGACGGCGGCGCTAGACTGGAGCGGCGGCGGCGCACGGGATGCACGACGCTAGGGCGACTCGGGCGACGAGAGGCGAAGGCGAGGGCGGCGGAGGGTAGAGGAGACACCGGGGATCCTTTTATAGGGGTCGGGAGGCGGCGGCGAAGCCCACAACGGCCCAGCGACGGTGAAAGAAAGCTAGGGTTCGGCCGACTCCGAATCGAGCTCGATTTCCCGTCCTTCCAAAACGAGTTAGCGGATGATTCCAAAAGAGAAAAGGCGGAGGAGATCACGGGATGCATTTCCCCTCACTCAATTTCGCCGGAGATGGAAAGACGCGGCCGAATTGGAAAGGGCGGCGGCGGCTAGGGTTTCGGGCGCGGCCGGCGCGACGAAGACGACGACTCCGACAGGCGGGCCCCACCTGTCAGCGGCAGGAGAGAGAGGAGAGCGGCGGCTCGCGCGCGCGGCTCGGCTGGGCTGAGCTGGGCCGGACTGGGCCGAAGAGAGAAAAGAGAGGGGTTTTGGGCCGACTTTCGGCCCAAAGCCAAAAGAAGACTTTTTAAAACCTTTTTCAATTTAAATAATTCATGAAATGCACTTTCATTTATTAAAAATACTTCCTTAGCTCAAATAATTCCCAGAAAAATCTAGAAATTATAGAATTAAGCAAAGTATTTAATAAAATTTTATCTGGCCCAATTTTATATTGGAATTTATTATTTAGAATTAAATCTTTTCTTCCAGACTTTTAAAATCATTTCTAAAATTCCATTTACACAATAATTTATATTTTTGGGATTTTTTTGGGTGTGACAAACCTACCCCCCTTAAACAGAATCTCGTCCTCGAGATTCGGAAGAACTGGCAAAAAGATGCGGACGAGCGGACTTCAATTCATCTTCTCGTTCCCAAGTTGCTTCTTCTTCTGAGTGATTACTCCACTGAACCTTACAGAAACGGATAACTCGATTCCTGGTTCTTCTCTCATTTGTCTCCAAAATACGGATTGGTCTCTCGACATATGTCAGATCCTCTTGGATTTCTATCTGTTCCAGATTAGCTTCCTCAGTAGGTACCCTTAAACACTTCTTCAACTGTGACACATGGAACACATCATGAACTCCTGTCAACGATTGAGGTAATTCCAACTGATAAGCAACCTCACCTCTTCGACTGATAATCTTATAAGGTCCCACAAAACGCGGAGCCAATTTTCCTTTGGTCTGAAAACGATGAACCCCTCGGAAAGGAGTGACACGAAGGTACACATGATCTCCTTCTTCAAAACTCAAGTCTCTGCGGCGATTGTCTGCATAACTCTTATGACGGGACTGAGCTACACGCAATCTTTCTTGAATAACCTTTACCTTTTCTTCTGCTTCCCTTAGGATATCAGTTCCGAACACCTGACGTTCTCCCGTCTGATCCCACAGAAGCGGAGTACGACACTTACGACCATACAGTGCTTCGTAAGGAGCCATCTGAAGACTAGCTTGATAACTGTTGTTGTACGAAAATTCTGCGTAAGGCAAATTCTTATCCCAACTTCCACCGAAATCTAGAGCACAGGCTCTCAACATGTCTTCCAAAATCTGATTCACCCTTTCAGTTTGTCCGTCTGTTTGCGGATGATAAGCAGTACTGAAGTTCAGCTTAGAACCCATCTCTTCCTGAAGTTTCTTCCAAAACTTTGAAGTAAACTGACTACCTCGGTCAGATACTATTTTCTTAGGGACGCCATGCAAACACACAATCCTAGCCATATACAATTCCGCCAAACGACTTCCGGAATATGTCGTCTTTACTGGAATGAAATGAGCCACTTTGGTAAGTCTGTCAACTATCATCCAAATAGAATCGTGGCCTGATGACGTTCTGGGTAAACCCGTGATAAAATCCATACCGATTTCTTCCCACTTCCATTCCGGTATCTTCAAAGGTTGCAACAAACCTGCTGGCTTCTGATGTTCTGCCTTAACCCGCTGACAAACATCACACATAGCTACAAACTCTGCTATCTCTCGCTTCATGCTTGTCCACCAAAATCTTTCTTTGAGATCTTGATACATCTTGGTACTACCAGGGTGAATGGAGTACAGAGTATCATGAGCTTCCTTCAGAATTGTATCTTTCAACTCTTTATTCTCTGGAACACAGATTCTTTCGCCCAACCATACGGTCCCTTGCTCATCTTCCAAGAAACCGATAGCTTTTCCTCTTCTCATATTCTTCTTGATCTCATGAATATCAGGATCATTAATCTGAGCTTCTCTAACCTGATCAATGAGAGTAGGCTTGGCTTCTAAAGTTGCAACAAAACCTCTAGTGACAATTCCCAAATTTAACCTTTCGAATTCCTTACATAACTCCAATGGCAACTGTCGTCCTTCCATAGCATTGCAATAGCCTTTCCTGCTAAGAGCATCTGCTACAACATTAGCCTTTCCCGGGTGATAATAAATTCCCAAGTCATAATCCTTGATTAATTCCAACCATCTCCGTTGTCTCATGTTCAGATCCGGTTGAGTAAAGATGTACTTTAAACTCTTGTGATCGGTGTACACCTCTGTACGAGTTCCGAAAAGATAGTGACGCCAAATCTTCAATGCATGAACTACTGAAGCTAACTCGAGATCATGAGTAGGGTAGTTCTTCTCATGTGGACGTAACTGACGAGATGCATAGGCAACCACCTTCCCATCTTGCATCAGAACGCATCCTAACCCAAGCTTAGATGCATCGCAATACACTTGGAAACCCTTCTTTGGATCAGGCAAAATCAAAATGGGCGCTGATATTAAGCGACTTTTCAACTCCTGAAAACTCCGCTCACATTCTTCTGACCACTTGTACTTCACATCTTTCTGAAGCAGTCGTGTCATGGGCTTAGCAATCTTGGAGAAATTCTCTATAAATCTCCGGTAATATCCTGCAAGACCCAGGAAACTACGAATCTCTGAAACTGTTTTGGGTTGTTTCCAGCTGGTTACTGATTCCACATTACTAGGATCAACGGCAACTCCTCCGGCTGAGATGACGTGACCAAGGAACTTCACTTCAGACAACCAGAATTCGCACTTGCTAAACTTGGCATACAACTGATGTTCTCATAGCTTCTCCAATGCAAGGCGAAGATGTTCTTCATGCTCTTCTTTGGTTCGAGAGTAGATAAGAATGTCATCAATAAAGACGACCACGAACTTGTCTAAGTATTCCATAAACACCTTATTCATCAAGTTCATAAAGAAAGCGGGGGCATTGGTAAGTCCGAAAGACATAACAGTACACTCAAACAGCCCATACCGAGTAGTGAAAGCTGTCTTAGGTATGTCTTCCTCTTTAATCCTTAACTGGTGATATCCTGATCGAAGATCGATCTTGGAGAAAACAGTGGCACCCTTAAGCTGATCAAACAAATCATCAATTCTGGGTAGCGGATACTTATTCTTGATAGTCACATCATTTAGAGCACGATAGTCCACACACATCCTCTGGGTATGATCTTTCTTTTCCACAAAAATAACTGGAGCACCCCATGGAGACGAACTTGGTCTAATGTATCCTTTCTGAAGCAAATCATCTACTTGCCTCTTGACTTCTGCTAACTCATTGGCTGCCATTCTATAAGGTCTCTTATGGATTGGAGCTGTACCGGGTACCAAATCTATTCTGAACTCTATATCTCTTTTAGGCGGCATACCAGGTAAATCATCCGGGAACACATCTGGGTATTCTCGTACTATAGGAATCTCTTCCAGGGTTATTTGGTTCAGACTTGACCTTAAGGGCTCTGAAGGCAATGCGTGAACAGTCACAACTTGGCCATCATTACTGGTGAGAGTTACTTTTCTATTGGCACAGTCTATCACACCTTTATATCTGGCTAACCAGTCCATCCCTAGGATGACATCAAGGTCTTTGGATTCTAGCAGAATAAGATTGGCCAGAAATGGCACTCCTTGAATCTCTATTCTGACAGAGGGACAACGTTGCACTGAGAGTGCTTGATTACTCGGGGTACTAACCATCAAAGGACGTCTAAGATCTTCTACTTCCATCCCATGCTTTCCCGCAAAACTCATAGATAAAAATGAATGCGTAGCACCAGAGTCGAAAAGTACTGTTGCAGGCACTGAGTTAACAGGGAACGTACCCAAAATCACATCTGGAGCATCCTGAGCTTCTGCAGCAGCAACATGGTTGACACGAGCCTTTGTCGCTGGTGCGGTGGAGTTGTTCTGTGCAGGGACAACCTTCACGCGTCGGGGCTTCGGACACTTGTCGGAGTAATGGCCTGGTTCACCACAGTTGAAACATACTCCGGGTTTGTTTCCTTGTTCCCTCCTGACAGGCTGATGCGGTGTCGGAGCTGTCACCGGACGTGAAACTTGGTTGCGGTTGTTGTTGCCAGCATTGTTGTTGAAGAACTGACGCTGCGGACGAACAACAGACGAAGAACCTCCCTGAGGCATTGACTGAGATCCCAAAACAAGACGTGGCCTCTGATTATTCCCTTGTTGAGCTTTGAAGTGAGCAATCCTGCGCTTCTTCTGTTCCATGCGGTTGTACTTATCCTCCTAGCGAATAGCCTTATCCACCAATTTCTGGAAATCAGGATAATCTCCAGTCATCAATGGGTAAGAAAGCTCATCATTCAGTCCTTCCAGGAACTTCTCTTGACGCTCTTCATCAGTGCGTACTTCCTCCGGAGCATAACGAGCTAAGCGATTAAACTCATGCAAGTATTCCGTAACAGAGCGAGATCCTTGAGTGAGCGCTCTGAACTCTCTTTTCTTAAGAGACACCACTCCTGATGGTATATGCGTCTTGCGAAAAGCAGCAGTGAATTCTAGCCAAGTGATAGGTTCCGCCGTAGTCCTGTTGAGACGGAAGTGATCCCACCACTCAGAAGCAGGGCCATGCAACTGGTGCGAGGCAAAAGAGACCTTCTCCTGATCAGTGCATTGAAGCAAGTCCAACTTCATTTCTATGGCGTGCAGCTAATCACCAGCCTCTACTGGATTAGTAGTGCTAGAAAATGTGGGTGGCCTCACACGAAGAAATTCTGATAACTTGTTCTGGGGAGGTGCTTGGTTATTCCCTTGGTTCTGCTGGTTCTGAAGTTGTTGCATCATCATATGCATAAGCTGTGTCTGCTGAGCCAAAACTTGGGCAAGGGTAGGATTCTCTCCATTGTTGCTATTGCTGTTATTGCTGTTGTTGTTGTTGGGGCCATTTCCAACACTGCGAGTGAGCACCATCTTGCTGGACAGGAGCATAAGAAGAGAAGCCGGGGAAAACTACTTAGGATAGAGAATTATTTTTTTTTTCAACTAACTTGACTTTTATTGATCTTAACTGAGTTTCATTATTACAAAGACTTGAAGACTCTCACACCGCTAAACTCACCAACTACTAAACACTCGAAAGCAAACAAACGCATGCACTTACATCTCACCACTGATGTAAACCACATGTGAGACCCACACACACAACCAAACTTAAACAAGCAAACTAACACAACGATCTAAGGCAACTGCTTAACAAGGCGTTCTAGGTCTTCCGGGCATCGGAGTTGATTGAAGGCTCGTCCGGCTCGTCTTTAACATCATCTTGAGTTGCTCCCCACTCGACCTTGGAATGGGTGCTCTTCGATTCTTCTTCTTCATCATCACTTATGTTGATGACCGGGAGCTTAGCTGGGGTGACTTCCTTTTCCACCACACGAACCTTTGGCGCCAACTGATACCGAGGAACAAAAATAGCTCTCTTTCTTGCAGTAAGACGAACTCTGGCTTTCTGGGGTGGTGCTTCTCCCTTTAGTGCGGCCAACTCCTTCTCCAACCTCTCCACCTTGTACTCCAGCTTGCAAATCTTCATACGGTTCCAGTTCTCACGATCATGGGCTGCTATCACAATCTCAGCACGGGTCTCATCCATAGCCCATAGCATCTCAACCAAATGTCTTGTGGTAGCATCGTTCTCGATTCCTGCAGGTTCAAGGTAGATGCCACGGTCACTCCCCTGAGGTTGCCGAGGATGGTAGCGATACTCCGTATTGGCCAACTGCTTGCTGTAGCGGTCACGGAGCTCTCCGATGGCGATTCTTGCCCCCTCCTGGCATGCATGCATATAGCTTCTCCCTCCAGCTTCGAACATCACTGATGGGATATCTTCACGATTACTGATCAAGGTGACTTTGACACGGCACTCCTCTTCATCGCGATCATGAGAAATCTGGGCGTACAAAGGAGCAGTCCCAAATCCTATGGCAAAGGACATCGTACGCAACTCCAGGACAAACCCCTCAGTACCAAACAAGTACTCAGGCTTGACACGCGTCATCTAAAGACAAGCGAAAGGGGGGAGTTAAGACATTTATCCAATTAATAGCACAAGTTTTCCGGTTACTTTGAATAAAATTTAAAAATTCAAAATAAAAGGTAAATGAATAAAGTAAACCCATCTTGCAAGGTAAGTTGAAACGGTTAAAAACAGGATCACTGGTTTTGCACTTTCGAATAACAGGTTTCAAAAGAAATAAATTAAAAGAGAGTTATAAAATCAACATGCTAAGTTTATTGTAGCAAGATTAAATAAATCAATGTTATAAAACCTTTGCTAATAAATGGGTCATTAGTACAGTAATAGATGTACGGTACTAACCACACAGAAAAACAAAAGTAAATTTTAAAGAACAAATTAAGAGGTTATAAACTGCATGTGCCATTAGCTTGGTTTAATAAAAAGAGAACGGGAGGAGAACAGTTCTAATTTTCCAATGTTTTTAGAGGGCTCTTATAGGTACTGTTTGGCATAACCTATGGTCAAAGAGGCTCTGATACCAACTTGTCACGCCCGGAATTTCTATCCAAAATTCCAAACGCTTACATGTGTGTAAACCCTCGTCCAGGAATCAGCCGAGGCACACAATAACAAATTGATAATAGAGTACCATTATTACTCTAATTAATAAGCGGACAAAAGGTCATTACAGAGGTGGATAGTTCCTCTCAACCAATAAAGATTTAAGCAGCGGAAAATAAAGAAATAAATAGCGCAGACGACTCCATTCCACAGGCAACTTGACAAGGACTACGCCAAATCCTCACCACCATCGGCTTCATTGTAGAACTCCTCCTCTGATGAATGATTGCAAGGTGAGTATATGACATACTCAGCAAGTCACGCAGCAAATATGCAAGTGCACAGGATAACCAAGGATGGCATAATATAGGCTTCTTTGCATAAACAGCATTTAAAGAATATTTCAGAATTTAATAAAACAGTAGAGTATTAATTAAACAGTATTAATCCAACACTATACAACATACCCTGTTGTATAGGCCCAACCATTTAGTACAACCAATCCCGGCTGCACAGTTCTAATCTCCAAACCAGGAATATACCATTCCAAACCAGGAGCTAATCAATTATAACCAGTTATATCATCTCTCATTCTAGTGTGAAGGGTGAGACTAATCACGAAAGACATTGTTAGACCCACCCATAACTGCGGGCACGGCTATTCGAATAGTTTTACTCTGATCAGAGGTGTACCACTGTACCCACAAGACACAGCCCCACATCATGTCACCATGTGCCTCAATACCACCACGGTACCTCGGAAAGGAGCTGTGACATTACCCCTCACACAACACAATCCACCACAGTGCACCATTCCCGGATCATAGTCACCCCCTTATAAACAAGGCATGGACTCCCCAGCGACCCCCGTGGGCTTATCTCCGCCACTTCTCAGTCTAGTGCTCCGTAATGAACTATGCTATGTAAAAGATAAAGCCGTTGCCCACGCTGGCTTGTGGTTGGCACGGTTAATGTTTCACAACCGAAGTTCGTGAACCGGTCCTTAATTGTCATGAGCACGACCATCAAAACCATGTACTCACAACCCACCATTATCAGGTTTTAGTTGTCACATTAATTAATTAACCAATCACGATTGGCCATCGTGAACTATCATTAAGCCATCATTAAATAATAGTGAATCATAAATTATCCCATTAGTGTGCTAAAGTTTCTAAGCATGGCTAAGCAATTACACCTAATATCTAGTTGAACCAATATAAAGCTCAACTAGTCAAGTTATAGTAACCCAAGGTATCAAGGAATAGGATAATCAAGAACAAAAGGGCTATAACAAACAATAAGCTATTTCCACCCAATGACATTCGAAAATAAATGCAACAGTTGAATAAAAACAATAGCTTTAAACGGGATCAACATGCTCAAAGGATTGATTAGGATCTGTGTGACTTGCCTTGCTGGCCTTGGAACTCTTCTAAATCTTCTCCTGCAAAAGCGGACTCTCCGGAAACGTCGGATTCTAAACGGAAAAGAATAAAAACACCAAAACAGCACATAAGCAAGCATGAACAGTACATGTGGATATTTTTAACATGTAGATCTCAATTTTAGAAAAATTTAGAGACTTGAACCAACTAAATCCGAGCTAAGATGAATTAGTTATGAATTTTTAAAGATTTAATCGGTTTAAATCATTTATATAAATTTTAATTGAATTATGACGCAATAATGAATTATTTTTGAAAAGAAAAAAAGGACTTTATTGCGTCAGCAGGCTCGGGGTCTACGGTGGACCGGGTCCACGGCAACGGTCTACGGGAACGGACGGCCCAGATCGATCCGATCCGAACGGATGGTCGAGATCAACGGCGCACGGCCGGCTCACGGGCGAGGGCACCGATGACGTCAGCACTGACGTCATCCCGACCGACAGCGACGACGGCGGCTCGGACTCACGCGCTCGCCGGCGAACGACGGCGCGGCTGCGCGAACGGAGAGCGGCAACGAGATGCGGGGAGCACGGCGAACTCACCGACGACCAAAGAAACGGCGGAGAACGACCGGACGGCGATGGCGACGAGGTTGAAGCGGCGGCGGTCTTCGGCTTGTCGACGGCGACGGTTCTCCGGCGGGAAACAGCGGCGGCGAAGGGTCGGACGAGGACGGCGACGCGACGGCGACCACGCTGGCGAGCTCCCCGAACGACGGCGATGACCGGAGCGACGGCGGCGCTAGACTGGAGCGGCGGCGGCGACGGCGGCGCACGGGATGCACGACGCTAGGGCGACTCGGGCGACGAGAGGCGAAGTCGAGGGCGGCGGAGGGTAGAGGAGACACCGGGGATCCTTTTATAGGGGTCGGGAGGCGGCGGCGAAGCCCACAACGGCCCGGCGACGGCGAAAGAAAGCTAGGGTTCGGCCGACTCCGAATCGAGCTCGATTTCCCGTCCTTCCAAAACGAGTTAGCGGATGATTCCAAAAGAGAAAAGGCGGAGGAGATCACGGGATGCATTTCCCCTCACTCAATTTCGCCGGAGATGGAAAGACGTGGCCGAATTGGAAAGGGCGGCGGCGGCTAGGGTTTCGGGCGCGGCCGGCGCGACGAAGACGACGACTCCGACAGGCGGGCCCCACCTGTCAGCGGCAGGAGAGAGAGGAGAGCGGCGGCTCGCGCGCGCGGCTCGGCTGGGCTGAGCTGGGCCGGACTGGGCCGAAGAGAGAAAAGAGAGGGGTTTTGGGCCGACTTTCGGCCCAAAACCAAAAGAAGACTTTTTAAAACCTTTTTCAATTTAAATAATTCATGAAATGCACTTTCATTTATTAAAAATACTTCCTTAGCTCAAATAATTCCCAGAAAAATCTAGAAATTATAGAATTAAGCAAAGTATTTAATAAAATTTTATCTGGCCCAATTTTATATTGGAATTTATTATTTAGAATTAAATCTTTTCTTCCAGACTTTTAAAATCATTTCTAAAATTCCATTTACACAATAATTTATATTTTTGGGATTTTTTTGGGTGTGACACTAACTATCTCTAACACTCAAATATGCTAAGTCTAAGTGTCGTGTATTTGTACGGCAGATAATCATATATGCTAAGTCTAATTAAGTTTCGAATATTACATCTCTAATAATCTTATATTAAATCTCTAACAATCAAATATGTTTCGAATATTACATCTCTAATAATCTTATATTAAATCTCTAACACTCACATATGCTAAGTCTAATTAAGTTTCGCATATTAAACCTCTAATAATCTTATATTAAATCTCTAACTATCTCTAACACTCAAATATGCTAAGTCTAATAATCTAATAATCTCTAACACTCACATATGCTAACTCTAATAATCTAATAATCTTATATTAGAAATCTAACAATCTTATATTATATCTCTAACAATCACATCTTTACATCACTTGCCTGCGTGAATTCCTTCGAGGGCTAGCTACCACTTCGGCTTGAGGGACGACGACGATGACGTCTTCTCTGCAACATGCAAAAAAAATGTATTAGTCTAAATGCAAAGGAACATATAATGTATTTCACGTTTTCAAGTATATATAATCATATATATATATGCTAAGTTCAACAATAGTTTAATTATCTCGTTCGTACACATTTCGCTCGCGTTCGTTCTCACACTTTTAGTTCAAGTGCATTCACGTTCGTTAATGTTTCAATCACGTTCGTTCGCGTTTCATTCACGTTCGTTCGCGTTTGTTCACTAACACTCACGTTCGTTCACGTTTCAGTCGCGTTCGTTCGCGTTCGTTCACGTTCGTTCGCGTTCGTTCACTAACACTCACGTTCGTTCACGTTTCAGTCACGTTCGTTCGCGTTCGTTCACGTTCGTTCACGTTTTGTTCGCGTTCGTTCACGTTTCTTTAACGTTTCGTTCGCGTTCGTTCACGTTCGTTCGCGTTCGTTAAGCGTTTGCTCACGTTCGTTAAGCGTTCGTTCGCGGCGGCAGCGTCTCGCGGCGGTGGGGGCGCGGTCCGGCGCCGTGGGCCGGCCCGGCGGCGTGGGGGCGGCGGCGGCGTGGCGGTGGCGGCATCGTCTCGCGGTGGCGGCGTCTTGCGGCGGTGGGGGCGCGCGGTTCGGCGCCGTGGGCCGGCCCGGCGGCGTGGGGGCGCGGCGGCGGCGTGCCGCAGCGGCGGCGTAACATAGCGGCCCGGCGGCGTACGTCGGCGTCGGCGTCGTCAGCGTTCGTCGGCGAAAGAGAGAGAGACAGAGAGCTACATCGAGATAGAGAGAGAGGGCGGGGGCTCTCACCCAAGAGACGCGGCGGCGGCGGCGTCTGCGGCGGAGGCGGCGAGGACCGCCAGGCGACGGTGAGAGACGACGGCGGCGTCGGCGCGGGGTTGCCCTAGGCAGTGGCGGCGAAGGAGAAGCCGATGCTCGATCTCGATGGAAAAATGTCTAAGTGTTGGTGGAGAAGACGAGGGCGCACCGGGAATATATATACCCCCGGATCTTTACTCCCGGTTCGTAACAATAACCGGGATTAAAGATCTTATCTTTAATCCCGGTTGTTTTTATGAACCGGGTTGGTGAGAAGAACCGGGAGTAAAGATATCTTTACTCCCGGTTCGTAACAACAACCGGGATTAAAGATATTTTCCCGCTATTTCCAAATTCTTTTTTAAACCCGGTTAGGGTTAAGAACCGGGACTAAAGTTAATAGCATTGAATATTGAATTTCGTTGCATATATGTTTCTAAAATAGTAAATAATGCATTAAAAATTCTAATTAACATATGTAAATCCCACATGCATGATTTAAAACTTTTAAAAATTCTAATAATCATATATAATTAGCATATGCATGATATTAAATTGTTAAAAATTGTAACTAACATATGTAAATCCCACATGCATGATTTAAAACTTTTAAAAATTCTAATAATCGTATATAATTAGCATATGCATGATATTAAATTGTTAAAAATCGTAACTAACATATGTAAATCCCACATGCATGATTTAAAACTTTTAAAAATTCTAATAATCGTATATAATTAGTATATGCATGATATTAAATTGTTAAAAATTGTAATTAATCATATATAACTAGCATATTCAATACATCCAAAATAGTTTACAACAATTACGGCAATAGATCGGCGGTAACGGTTGTCCGCACGTACTTTCTCCTCACTATTGTTCCTTCCTTGTGATCGCTACGTGAGTAAGGGGTGTCTTTGTTTGATAGGAGGATGCTAGGGTCAACCGTCACCGTGAAAGGGGGTTGCCCATCAAACTGATCGTAATCCTCGTCAGTCTTGTCCTCTACTCCGACGATTTTTCTTTTGCCTGGGAGAACCACGTGGCGCTTCGGCTCGTCAGGCCCTTTGCCCTTCTTTCCTTTGCTAGACATGTCCTTCACGTAAAAAACTTGTGTTACATCATTGGCAAGGACAAAAGGTTCGTCCGAGTATCCAACCTTGGTAAGGTCAACCGTTGTCATCCCACTGTCATCCCACTGGGAGGATACCCCTTATTATAACTGGTAGCAGCTGTGTCATCAACACGTGACAGTCATGAGACTTTAGGTTTGTGAACTTCTTCTCCTTCGTGCTTATTATTCGCTTTATATTCGTGGAGTATCCAGACGGTACCTTGATGCTCTTCAAGCATTGAAACATACTTTCCTTCTCTGCCTTGCTAAGAGTGTAGCTGGCTAGACTCGAGTAATGGCTGCCTTTCTCCTGTGGTTCCGGGTGAAGGTCGCCGCGTTGTTCCATATGCTTCAGATCATTACGTGCTTCCAGTGTATCTTTCGACTTTCCATATATACCTAGGAAGCCAAGAAGGTTTACGCAAAGGTTCTTAGTGAGGTGCATCACGCCGATTGCGTGGCGGACGTCCAAGAATTCCCAATAGGGTAACTCCCAATATATGGAGTTTTTTTTCCACATCGCCGCGTGACCATCTTCGTTCTCTATAGGCTGGCTGCCAGGCCCCTTTCCACACTACTTTAAGATCTTTAACCATAGCAAACACTGTTTTCCCGTTGCGATGTTTAGGCTTCGTACGGTGGTCCGCCGTATATTCAAAGTGCTTGCCTTTCTTCCGTACCGGGTGGTTTGCTGCAAGGAATCGACGATGACCCATGTACACAACCTTCCTACAGTGCTTAAGATACGTACTTTCTGTTTCATCCATACAGTGAGTGCAAGCCTTGTACCCCATGTTGGACTGCCCGGATAGGTTGCTAAGTGCAGGCCAATCGTTGATGGTTACGAACAGTAGCGCTCGTAGGTTAAACTCCTCCTGTTTGTCCTCGTCCCACACGGGGACACCTTCCTTCTTCCACAACAGTTTAAGATCTGGTCTTAGGAACACATCGATGTCGTTACCAGGTTGCTTGGGGCCTTGAATAATAATCGGCATCATTATGTACTTCCTCTTCATGCATAGCCAAGGGGGGAGGTTGTAGATACACATCGTAACGGGCCAAGTGCTATGGCCGCTGCTCATCTCTCCAAAAGGATTCATGCCATCCGTACTTAAACCAAACCGTATGTTTCGTGCGTCCTTTCCAAAGTCTTTAAATTTTCTGTCGATGTTTCGCCACTGCGAACCATCTGCGGGGTGTCTCAGCATCCCGTCCTGTTGACGTTCTTCAGCGTGCCAACGCATCATTCTAGCATTCCCCTTGTTCCTGAACAAACGCCTTAGCCGTGGTATTATAGGGAAATACCACATCACCTTAGCAGGAATTCTCTTCTTCGTTAGCTGCCCGTCAACCTCACCTGGATCATCTCGTCTAATCTTGTATCGTAGTGCTTTACAAACAGGGCATGCTTCTAGGTTCACGTACTCCTCACCGTGATATTGGATACAATCATTCGGACATGCGTGAATCTTCTGAACTTCCAGTCCTAGAGGGCAGACTATCTTCTTAGCCTCGTACATTGTCTCGGGCAATTTGTTTCCCTCCGGAAGAATGTTCTTAACGAGTTTCAATAAATCGCCAAATGCCTTGTCACTAACACCATTTTTTGCCTTCCATTGCAAGAACTTCAGAGTGGTATCCAACTTTTTGTGCCCCTGCTCGCAACCTGGGTACAACGACGTTCTGTGGTCCTCTAACATCTTGTCCAATTTATGGGCCCCCTTTTCACTTTCACAGTCCTCCTTAGCATCCTGCAACATCTGACCAAGATCATCTGTAACGTCGTTATAATCAGCATCTATGTCCTCCTCGCCCGTTTGATTTCCTTCAAATCCAGCGTACTGAGTAAAATCTGAAATATTGTCGTCTTCCACTTCATCTTCTTCCATTTCAACCCCTTACTCTCCGTGGGATGTCCAACAATTATAGCTTGGCATGAACCCCGACTCAAACAAGTGGAAATGAATAGTCCTGGATGCAGAATACTCCTTCTGATTCTTACACTTATTGCATGGACAACAAATAAAACCCTTCTGCTTGTTAGCTTCGGCCACTCTCAAAAAATAATGCACGCCGTCAATAAACTCTTTGGACCACCGGTCAGCGTACATCCATTGCCGATCCATCTACATGAAATGAAAAAAAAAATCGTACACAAATAATCATTCGTACAATAATGACAGTCATACAATAATGATAAAATAATCACAATCTCTTTCAACAGTCATACAATAATGGCATATCATTATTCATACAAAAATTATAAAATATTCCACCAAATAATTCTTATTTATTATTTTTTAAGTTTTAAATTCTTTTAATTTCAATTTAGTTTGTTTTCTTTTATTTAAGATTAACTTTCGCTATATTTTCCTACTCAACTATTTTATAAAACCTTATTTAGTAAATAAACAAAATTTCTATATATTCTTTCTTTTCCCACATAAATTTTCTCTCTTATCAACTTACAACAAAATTTTGGAGACAAAAAAGTGTGCAAAACATAGCTCCAAATGTAATATGACCAAAAAAAACATTGGAGGATGAAGTTGCTAACCTTTTAGGCACCTCCGATTTGTATATAATCACCAAAGTAAATTCACTATAAATTTTGGCATGACCTCCCCTCTTTTTTGAAGAAATTTTGAGGCTTGCTCGGGCTGGTGGAGGAAGAAGACATATATAAAGGGATGGGACTTTAGTCCCAGTTAGTGTTACCAACCGGTACTAAAGATCACCGGGATTTTTAGTCCCGCTTGGTAACACCAACCGGGACTAAAGTTACGATCTTTAGTCCCGGTTGGTAACACCAACCGGGACTAAAGATCCTGGGAGGGCCTGACAAGCCCTGACAGCATTTGAACCGGGACTAAAGATCATCTTTAGTCCCGGTTGGTGTTACCAACCGGGACTAAAGATCAAATATGCCCGTTACCCTTTTTAACCGGGACTAAAGATCATCTTTAGTCCCGGATTTTGTTGCAACCGGGACTATCATGGAATTCGGCTGACCGACGAAAGATGGTTTCTCCACCAGTGTATAAAATGGTTTGGAATATATACAACGGTTGAGCACAAGTGCATGCATATATTCTTTGCATGGTTCGAGAGGATTCTCATAGCTGACAAGTTTCACATTATGTGACTTTTCTTATCCATGTTCATTAGACATTCTTTTAATAATGCAATTAAAATTCCAGTCTTGGTTTTAAGGAAGCTAGCTACAACCACCGGACCTGCGTGGGCGCAAAACCAAGTTGACCAAGATAGCTACTCCGTTTCATTAACACACACATATATATATATAATACTAAAAAGTCTTATATTGTGAAACGGATGAAGTAACCCCTAATGTCACTAAATTCAATTTTAGAATGGTGGCTTAACGTTCATAGCAATATTTCAAAGGAGAGGGAAAAAAAATTCTTCAATGGCATGGTATGTACTTTCTCTGTTCCTAAATAATTATTGTAGTTGACTGTCATTGTTTCAACCATCGTTTCAGGTTATAAGACGTTTTGACTTTAGTCAAAGTTAAACTGTTTCAAATTTAACTAAATTTATAGACAAATATAGTAATATTTATAATGCTAAATTAGTTTTATTAAATCTATAATTGAATATATTTTTATAATAAATTTGTCTTGGATTGAAAATATTACTACTTTTTTCTATAAATTTGGTCAAACTTAAAGCAGTTTGACTTTGACTAAAGTCAAAACGTCTTATAACCTGAAACGGAGGGAGTAATAAATTTTAAATGGTTAGGCCACGATAAATAAAACCTTAGTGCTTATGTTTAAGTACGTAGCACACAACACATCTTATTTAAGTGTTTATAATTTTCTTGAAAAAAAGACACGTGGTTATAGTCAAATATGAATAGCATCCGGCTACAGGTATTTGGAAACTAGCTAGAGGAATATACCTTTTCGAGTTTATGGAGGGAGCAAAATAGGAGAACATATGTTGAGTAATTATCAGAGCACGTGACACCTGTGCACTTTGAAGATGTGTTCCTCGATCCACAAATTCGCAATCGCAAGCAGGGTTTACGATCCCGACGAAATCCGGTCGGATTTCGCGAAATTTTGACATTCCGACGAGGTTTAAAAGTAGAAACCGTTTGAGATTTCGTAGAGTTTTATCTAAATATAACTTTAATTTGATAAAAAAGAAAAAATAAAATAAAGTCTTATAAATATTATGGTATTCATAGAACTTATTGGGATATAATTTTTTTAAAAAATGATGTATTGTGTGTATTTACTCAAACTTACATCATGAAAAACAAAAGAGTTTCAGCAAATTACCTCTATTACAAATTACTGATCGAAATTTCGATGATTTCGATCGGAATTTCGCCAAAACCGACCGGTTTTTGAAACTTGTCGGCAACTTAGGAAATTTGTATTCAAATTTTGGTTTATGAAATTTGTTCGGAATTTACCGGTTTTTCACCGGATTTCGCGAAATTCCGAATTCCGTCAGTACCTGAAACGGAAGGGACTCTCGAAATCGTAAACCCCGATCGCAAGCACGTGAGTTTTCCGTTAGAATGTTCTTCTTAACTTCTTAAGCTCCAATTCCCAAAAAGTACTTCAGCTTTCAGTTTTCAGTCAGAATGTTTCTTCTGTAAATATAATTGTAAAAATGTTGACAGAGAGAGCATGATTATTTAGTTGATCTTACTGTACAGTATTGTTTGACTCTTTAATTATCTGTCTGACACCCTCATTGGAAACGACCACAATAATGTTTATCTGTCTGACTCTTTTTTCTAACAGTGTTCACTCTTAATATCAGAATTTCCCTTTTTTTTCCTTCAACACATAGAATATGTGAGGAATTTTACAGTTGCTAGTAGTGAGTATCTTAGCAAATTAAACGTCATTCTACCCTGCCGGCCTGCCCATGATCTGCTAGATCAGGCGCTAGCTAATACATAGAGTAATTCTTTTTAGGCAAAATTAGTTATATAGCATCGGAAGTTTACCTTTTTTTTTATAGAACCGAAAGATACCGGTTCACTTTAATAGCACCTAAAGTTTAGCCCGTTTTCATTTTTAACACTTCCGTTAATTTTCGATCGTTTTCCGTCCGTCTTGATCGCTATTGACCCAGCCACGCACACGATATGACGTTTCTACCCTTTATTGCAATGCATTCTACTTGTACTTGTGAGCGGTAGAAATATCATATCACGTGCGTGACTGTGTCAATAGCGATCAAGGCAGACAAAAAACGATCGAGAATTGTCGAAAGTGTTAAAAGTGGGAATGGGGTGAATTTTGGATGTAATTAAAGTGAACCGGTATCTTTCGGTGCTATAAAATAAAAAACGTGAACTTTTGACGCTATATAACCAATTTTGCCTTTTTTTACGGGGAATAAGGTTGTGTTCTTTCCATCACTTTCCCAACTTTTATTTTCTCGTTTTCCGCACACACACGCTTCCTAAATTGCTAAATAGTGTGTTTTTTACAAAAGTTTTCTATAGAAAGCTATTTTAAAAAATCATTCCATTTTTCAAAATTTTTAGGTTAATACTTAATTAATCACGTGCTAATGGACAACACCATTTACCATTTTCCGTACGGGGAGCCGAACACAGCCTAAAGCTTTTTACTACCTCCGAGGTCACAAGTGCATCTCATTATTGTACTAATATACTATATTCATGTTGATTAATTTTTGAAATGTGAAAAAAAATAATATATCTATCTTTTACAATACTATTTGAGGGATTAAAATAATAAGAGTGAATTTCACTTTGGACTATGTTTTTTTACCTAAATTGCATTTTAGACTAGGCATTGGCAAAGTCTTCCACTTTAGGCATGATTTTATTACCGAGAAAGGCACATTAGACTAGTGGCCCACAAGTCAGCCACCAGCATCTTCTTCCTCCTCAATCCCCCATTCCCCCACAGGCAAGCTCAGCTTCCCCCACCTGCGAGTTCTACTATTGCTCCTTCCCCCCTCCGGCGAGCTCTTTGTTTCCCCCGCTCTCCCTCTCCCTCCCATCAGAGCGAGAGATTGCCGCGCTTCATTCTGCTGTCAAGCTCCTCCAACCCCACGTCAACCAATGCCTCTCCTCCCCCGCGCTGGAGTTCGAGCTTCCCGCCGTCAACCCCGCGTCCTTGCTTCCGTCGTGTTTGAGCTTGCCACAGTTCCACGCTCCTGTTCCCATGTTCAAGCTCACCAAAGCCCACTGGTGAAAAAAACATCTTTGATCGGTCGGCCAAAATCCACAATTATCCCGGTTGCAATAAAAACCGGGACTAAAGATTATCTTTAGTCCCGGTTCAAAAGGTTAGAGCTACTTTTTTATCTTTAGTTTCGGTTGGTGTTCTCAACTGGGACTAAAGATCTATTTCTAGTCTGGGAAAAAAAGATCCCGGGAGTAAAGATCTATTTCTAGTCCCGTTTGGTAACATCAACCGGGAAGAAAAATGACCACCGTGCATGCTTCTCTCTCTCTCCATCCTATGCGTGCATACGCATCCCCTCTCTCTATATCTCCCATCCTTATCTTTTTTTCTTCTCCTTCCTTATCTTCATCCTCTCCATCCTTCTCCTTCCATCCTCCCCTTGCTCTTCTCTCACCCCCTCTCCTCCTCCCCTCCCCCTCCTCCCCTTGCAGAGAGGCAGCCGGCGGCGGGATGGAGGGAGTAACCTTTTATTCATTGCACACATTCTAAACTGATATAATTACAGTAATTCACGTTTAGTCCTAATATAATTCGCCTGTCACCATGTCACGTGGTTTGTGTATGTATGTCAATATCTTGATGCCTGTGCGTTGCCTACGCTAGTAATTAAGGGCTGGTCATAACGTTTAAAATAGGTGATTAATTACTGGTCGGAAGGACATGATTTATAAGTAGAACTTAATTATATATATATATGGTCTCTGATCTAAAAAAATAGAACTTAATAACTTTCAAATTTAGGATTTATTACGATGTTCAACCGCTCAAAAATTGAATTTGTAACTACGCTTGAGCTATATAGGCCCTGTAATTCCGATCAAACCAGCATTCCGAACTCAATTCACTGTTGTTTTTTTTATAAAAAAAATCAGTTCATGACAAGGGAAATAAAGTTACTATACTGTAGCCATTTTGATCATAGACTACGGTAAATTTCTGTACTGCAAGCTCTCCTGTCTCGTTGAAACTTACACTGTAGCTACTTATATAAGTTGTGTCAAGATAGATGGAGGTCTAGCTTGATTTCTCCTCTTGTGCAGTACTAATCAAGTACTGAATGGCGTTTACTTCAAACAATATTGTGATCAAATTAAATGGCGTAGACTTGAGATAAAAAGGACATGATCAGATTGGGATTTGTGCACAGATGGCAGTCCCGAGGAGAATTAAGATCGCGTCAACTTTAACCATGTTCATGGATGTATATATATGTATGCAAAGTGCTATATATTAGCTCGGTTCTTTATTAGTTGACGTCCCGCAACTCTTGCTACGTCTATATTTCAATATAGAGCCTGGTCACTCATGTTTGGACGTATCTACAGTTCATGTATGAATATTAGATCATTCGGTTTACCGTTTAAACAATTATAATTTTATCATTAGGTTGTAATTGATTTTGAAGATTTTTAAAAAATACAACCAAAATCCATATCGTGAAACTCTCTCTCTCCATATATATTAATACTTATATTAATTAGGCACTTTAATTTTTACATCATATTATCATCACCTTAGATCTTAATCTGTTTTAATATTATGGGCATTGTTTAAGCTGATCCAAGGGGCTCTAGGAAAGCCCATTTAAAGTTGGTTGCGACCACCAATCCAATTTGTCACGCTCGTCCTAGTTGGGCACTTTGACTCCTATATTAAGCGGGAAGATTTTTGTCATTGGTTCAATGAATCATGTTATTATAGATCTTAATTTGTTTTAATATTATATGGTCTTTGAAGTGAATCCAAGTGCCCATTTAAAGTTAGTTGTGACCACCCATTCAACCTATCACGGCCGTAAGTTTCTCATCCCCATCATACCTAAGCCGACAGCTATGTATATGGATGAAAATGATCGGAAAAACGGCTCAACTATTTTCATAACCATATTTTTCTTAGAAACGAAGTTGGAAACAATAAATTAAAAACAAAAAGGGTATCGAAGATATAAAAAACTATAAACAAGACTATATGGACAGAAAAATGTCGGCATCAACTGAAAACTAGTAATACATATAAAAAACATTAATTGTAAAACTACCATATAATATAACAAAAACATTAACTTTGCAAAACTATATAATATAACAAAATAAATATAAGGTTACATTGAATAAATGATAAATTGTGTACCTCTCTACCATACACTCAAGTTCATTATTTGGTTGAGGTGTTGATGGTCCTCTAAACCATGGGTCAAATAGAGAAATGAACCATAGATATGATAGGCGTATTTAGAAATACAATAATTAACATAATAAAAAGTATTTTCCATAATACGCTAAAATTCGGGAACGGTCGGTAGGACAGCAAAATCGTTTTTCGCTTCTATGTCCATATTTCTTACCATTAATTTTCGTTCTCATTTAAATACACTTCTACATATAATGATACATGTAGAAAGAAATTTTCAAAGTTGTATATTAAATCTAACTCCATGCAAAACTACGTGGGGAAATCCCCTTAATTCTATTGTTTGGTTGGTGAATGTGTGAGTTTTAAGAGGTATTGGGAAGGAAAGTTTAAGAGTAAACTCCCACCTTTTCATACCTGTATAGGGATAAGTAATTGGGAGGGAATTTTCCTCCTATGTACAATGAAATAAAAGTCATACATCCATCACTAAAAGTTCAATTCCTATCATACACCAATACAAAACTGAAAATTCAATTCCTATCATACTCATCTGTATGAAACTGAAATTAATTAAAAAATAAGACTTCCATGCTAGGTACATGCAAGGAAATAGCCGAAGATGGAAAACGGTAAAGAAATTTCAGGATCGGTGAGGCCATATGTATTTAATTCCATTATAACAAAAATTTCGCGAATACGTAAAAGGATTGCACGTCAATATATTAGAAGGAAAAGAGTTTTTGTTACACACCGCAATCAACCAGACCGGTTTATGCCAGGGAAAGGGAGAAAAAGCAAAACAAAACTGAAATTGAAACTAGGAAAAAAACTACTACGGTGGCTAAATGCAACTCCAAACAGCGGGAAGGTGTATAGCTATGCTACACTCCCTCAAAAACGGGAACGTCAACTAAAGACCATAGATGGCCCTCCGAGAGGATGGACTCCAGAACCACTGAGACCGAAGAGAGCGCAGAGTTGAAAACCTAAGAGTTCTGTTCCTTCCACAGCTACCATCCAAAAGTTGAAGCTGGCGCGGAGATACTTGGGTAAGCAGTCCCTACACGATGGCCACCGGTTCTGAAACCAGCTGCCACGGGGGATTTAAAAAGAATTAAGGCAATATATATATCGTCATAATTGCTCGGTGAAGCTGGCAAAATGTTTTTCCTTTCTTTGTACAGACCATCGGTAGCCTCGATCTTTGTGTCGCATCTTCATGGAGGGATCGAGGCAATGGGACGGTTGCCCCTGTGGGCTGTTTCGAAGCAAGCGGAGCCCGTGAGATTCATGGGCCGGAATCTCCCCCGATCCAGGTCGCTGATGCTTTAGACTTTGGATTGGCGCAATGTCCCGTGGATGATGGGCCGAAATTTCTTCTTAGTTTCAGGTGGGCTGGGTTGCTATGCGGTGAATGCTAGTGGAGCTTGCTTTGTTAACCGGAGGAATAAGTTCACCAGTGGTCCCTCAACTTAATATCGAGATCTTTTAAGATCCCTTAACCACAAATCCAGAAATGTGCACCCCTAAACTCACACAAACCATGCACTCAAGGTCCTATGGCAGTATATATGGGTGGTTTCGCTGACGTGGCATCCTAATCAGCAAAAAAATTTAAAAAAAAAATGTGGAGCCCACATGTCAGCTGCACATCGTTTTTCTTCTCTTTTCTTCTCCTTCTCTCGTCTTTTCTGTCTTCTCTCTTCTCTTCTTCAACATCGAACTGAACAAGTTGAACCACGAGATCGATCGATCGATTGATCATAGTGTTGGCAGCATCATCTGGAGCATGGGAGCCGGCCGGGATCGGCCCTGCGCGACTTGAACTTCCTGATCGCCGCCTTGAGCACCCGCCTCCTGAAGAATCCAACCAGCAGAAGCCTCGTCGTAATGGCGGATATGATTCATGAAGCGTAAAGATGGGGGGATCTGTATGCAGAAAGCTACCTTGGCTGGGAGAGGTGATGGCGGCGGCGGTGAGAAGTCCAGCCTCGCGCGGCCCGTCTTGTGGAGGTTCAGGAAGGAGCCGTCCTCCCACCACAGCCTCGGCCGCCGGCGCCGCGACCTCAACGACCTGCCCCCAATGGCGGCCCTCGCCCTGCGCTTCGGGTTGGCGATGAGGAAGTCCCTCGAGCCCTCGGCCCCGCCTCCGCCGGAGTGCGGCGACGACGCGCAGGGCACCTTGTTCAGCGGGGACTAGATGCCGCTCTGGGAGCAGTCGAAGTCGAAGGCAGAGGAGTCCGAGAACTTGCCGAGCAGCCCCCGCTCCAGGTACTCCACCGTCACCACGCGCTCCACCACCACCTGCGGCTTGACGGCGGGCAGAGCAGCGGGGGGCGAGCGCAGCAGCGGAGCGACGGCGGCGGTAGCGGGACGCATGAGGCGGGGTCGGAGGCGAAGTACGGCGCGACCGGCGAGGTCGAGGCGGGGCTCGGGTAGGCTGAGGCCGACGACGGCGCGGCCCACGACATCGAAAACAAGAGCGAGGAGAAGGGAGGCGTGGGAACGGGCGGGCACGGCGAAGTTGAGGACGAGGACGGGGCGGCCGGCGAGGTCGAGACGGACGACGACTGGTCTGCACCGCCGGCCGCCGCCTTCGCCTCGTCTCATCTCTCCCACCGCCTATGCTGCTCAAGATAGATGAGTCGAGGTGGCCGGCCACCGCCCTTCCCCTCTCCAGATGCATCTTCGGCGAGGAGTTCGAGGACCTGATGCCGGTGATGACCGGGCGGCTGGACGACCCGGCGAGCGGCACCATCCCCGTGGAGACCCCTGTGGTCGCCGGTCCTGTCCTTCTGGGCTACCGCCACCGCCACCGCCGGGCACGACCATCCCGAGCTACTTCTCGACGGCTGGGCACTCGAGTGAATGCCTCATCTCCCTCCCTCTCCTGCCTTCGCCTCCCGCGAAAGCTGATGCTCCGTTGCGGTCGTCAATGGCCACGGCGCTCTCCGCTCTGCACCGAGGGAGCGACGGAGGTCTGTGCTGACGCCGGCTTAGGAAGAAAAGAGGAGAGGGCAGCTGACATGTGGGCCCCATGTACTATTTTATTTATTTTTTTCTGACTAAGATGTCACGTCAACGAAACCACCCATATATACTGCCATTGGAACTTAAGTGTACGGTTTGTTTAAATTTAGAGGTATACATTTTTGATTTTATGATTAAGGGACTTTAAAAAATCTCGATGTTAACTTAAGGGATCTCCGGTGAACTTATTCCTTAACCGGAGTTTCTTAACATTGAATTATGTGCAGCTCAACAACGTCGACTATTACGTGCAGTGAAGAGGTACAAACTACTTCCTCCATACATTAAGACGGTTTGATATCTTCATCACTCATCTAAATTAATTACATACATATAAATCTAATCACTTATATGAAATGTATTTAAAATCTAAAACGTTTAATAATATGAAACAAAGAAAGTAGAAAACGGGTACAAAAGACACATAGAGGGAAAGAGAGAGCGTTCCTATACAATATGTAACCAGAGCTACTATCTCACTTTCTATAAGCATAAACGGTACGTCTTTTTAAATATTCTTTTATATAAAAGTTTTCTTTAAAAAATTGAAATAATTTTATTTTTTAAATGAGAGTAGATATATTTATGGCGTCATATTTTTCACAAAAAATAGTCAGCATATATTTACATTGTAAGTTCATAAATTATATATGTAAATTTAGTGTATTTATAATGTATAAGTTCCAAAATTTCATATGCAAGTCTCAAAATTACATATAGTAATTACATGTGTAAGTGGGGTGTAAATTTAAATCTTACTACATTGGAAAAGTTAAAAAGCAAAAGCATGAGCAGTATAGGAGATGATTTTGAGAAGAAATCGAACGGTCCGAACAAGCACAACCTAAGACTAAGACATGTAGTCTCGCGTAGTCGCGTAGAGCAATCGTACGCACGGTAAAGCCGACTGAGATTAGGCAAAAAAAATATCGACATATTTTTAGCAGTCCGTTTTAAATTTGTAATCGTTGATCCTTAACTAATTATATTGTAATGACTCGTCTGTTTTTCATGTCGTTAAAAAGCTCAGCTCATGATCTGATTCAAACGCATCCTAAGTTTTTTTTTTTTTTAGCTTATGAACCACACATATTGCAGTGTGTATCTCGAATGATTCCCCCTTCTTTCCCGATTGATCGTCGTAGTGCCAAAAGTCCAAAATATGACTTAGCATTCATAAAAAAAAAACTTTCGTTACTCGTTAAGATCCTCTCATAATCTCTATTTCTTCATCACTTAGTTATTGCCCAAATTTTTTTAAAAAAAACCTTAGCATTCATAAAGGGCCCCTTTGAATCAAAGGGTTTATATAGGAATTTCATATGATTTAAATTCTATAGAAAATTTTTCTATTTGGCTTTTGATTCAAAGTATTGAAGCTTTCCAAATCCTATAAAATTCCTATGGAATGACACATTGTATGTGGATTTTAGAGAAAATTTAGCAAGAGCTCCAACCTCTTGGAAAATTTCCTTTGAGTCTATCTCTCTCATATGATTCATGCGTTTTCCTGCGCTCCTTTCAAACGACCATTCCTGTGTTTTTCCTATGTTTCGTAATTCTCTGTTTTACACTTCACTTCCTGTTAGAATTCTATGTTTTTTCTATTTCTCTGTTTTTTTCTACCTTGCCAATAAAAGGGGCCTTAAATGTGCATTTAATGGTTTGGAACAGGTTGCACAAAATCCGGAGTTCCGGACTTCTGTCTTGTTTATTTGAGCATTCCTAAGCTCATCACCGACTAGTTAATGCCCCTTGCTCGGTTAATCCTAGATTCCTAGTGTGAGTGGTACACTAATCGCCCTTAGAGATCCACGTCGCGTTTGACCATGTCCATGACCACCTGAGCAGTGAGTGAGCCAGTCAGCCAGTGAGCTACTGAGCAGTGACCACTAGTAGGTTCTACTCGTCGGCGACCGATCTTGCCTCGCCGGAGAAGACAACGCCCGCGGCGGCGGCGGCGGCGGCGGCGACGCTCTCCTTTTGATGCTCTCATGAAGCGGCACAACGCGGCGGAGGTGCCGGTGCCGGTGAGCTACGGCGGCGAGCGGGATGAGAAGACCGGAAGCAAGGTGGATAAGATGGGTGGTGGAGCGGCTAGGCGGTGGCGGAGCGGCGGCTGCTGCTCCCGCCTCTGGCTCGTGCTCGTCGTGTTCGCCACCGTCACGATGCTGCTGCGCCACCGCTACGACTCCGGCCTCGGCCATGGCGCCGCCACCGTGGTGCGCATCGAGCCGGTTCACCGGAAGGTGAAGCCAGCCGATCGCGGCGGCGCCAGGCCGTCGTTCTCCGACTCTGGCAGCGCGAAGCCGGTCACCGTCGACCACAAGTCGGCGACGACCGATTCTTCTACCGGAACGGAGTCTGACGGTGGAGGCGAGCCATCGTCGGCGTCATCTTCGCTGCCGGCGGCGGCGCACCCGTTCTCGCGCGCGCTCGCGGCGGCGGGCGACAAGGGCGACCGGTGCGGCGGGCGGTACGTGTACGTGCAGGAGCTGCCTCCGCGGTTCAACACCGACATGGTCAAGAACTGCGTGGCTCTGTTCCCGTGGAAAGACATGTGCAAGTTCACGGCGAACGGCGGCTTCGGCCCGCCGATGAGCGGCGGCGGCGGCGTGTTCCAGGAGACCGGGTGGTACAACTCCGACAAGTACACGGTGGACATCATCTTCCACGAGCGGATGAGGCGGTACGAGTGCCTCACCGGCGACCCCTCCCTGGCCGCCGCCGTGTACGTGCCGTTCTTCGCCGGCCTCGAGGTGTGGCGCCACCTCTGGGGGTTCAACGCCACCGCGCGGGACGCCATGGCGCTGGAGGTGGTGGACATCATCACGTCGCGGCCCGAGTGGCGCGCCATGGGAGGCCGCGACCACTTCTTTACCGCCGGCCTCATCACGTGGGACTTCCGGAGGCTGGCCGACGGCGACGCCGGCTGGGGGAGCAAGCTGTTCAGCCTTCCGGCTATCAAGAACATGACGGCGCTCGTGGTGGAGGCGAGCCCGTGGCACCTCAACGACGCCGCCATCCCGTTCCCGACGGCGTTCCACCCGGAGAGCGACGAGGCCGTGTTCGTCTGGCAGGACAAGGTCCGCCGCCTCGAGCGCCCATGGCTCTTCTCCTTCGCCGGCGCGGCGCGCCCGGGCAGCGCCAAGTCGATCCGTTCCGAGCTCATCACGCAGTGCAGGGCGTCGAGCGCGTGCTCACTCATGGAGTGCCGCGACGGGCCGAGCAACAAGTGCGGCTCGGCGGCGAGCTACATGAGACTCTTCCAGAGCTCCACCTTCTGCCTCCAGCCGCAGGGCGACTCGTACACGCGCAAGTCGGCGTTCGACGCCATGCTCGCCGGCTGCATCCCGGTGTTCTTCCACCCCGGCACGGCGTACGTCCAGTACACCTGGCACCTGCCCAGGAACCACGCCGACTACTCCGTCTACATCTCCGAGGACGACGTGCGCCGCAACGCCAGCATCGAGGAGCGGCTGCGGCGGATCTCGCCGGCCGCCGTGGAGCGGATGAGGGAGACGGTCGTCTCGCTCATCCCGGCGGTGGTGTACGCGCAGCCGTCGTCGAGGCTGGACACGATGAAGGACGCGTTCGACGTGGCGGTGGACGCCATCGTTGACAAGGTGACGAGGCTGCGGCGCGACATCGTCGACGGCCGCGGCGAGGAGGAGAAGCTGGAGATGTACAGCTGGAAGTATCCATTGCTGCGAGAAGGGCAGAAGGTCGAGGACCCCCATGAGTGGGATTCATTGTTCGCGTTCGCCTAGCTCACCATTTCTACCAATTAAATTTGATCTTCATGTTTGTGAAGTGATATATCACAAATTAAATTATCTTGTTGTGTTTTAAAAAATTTATTTATAATTATAGTGACATGCAACAATAAAAGGATGTCTCCTCGAAAATTTAGAATAGTTTTCGCTATTTGTAGTTTTGTAGAGCAAGATGGGAGGTACTAGGATAGCTTCTTTCTTTTCTTTCTCCTATATTTGCTTGTCAACCTTTTGTACTAGGAAGATCTCTAACTCAATCTTTCGCATTCTTGCCTTTTAGTATGTACTCTCTCCGTTTTAAAATTAAAGTATTTTTAGTTTCTTTAGAAAAACTAAGGCATAGAGAAAATATTATTTCTAGTCACTTTTATTGCCAAATTTTATTTTTTAAATTATTTATATTTCTTTCCCAAGAATCCCATTAGTTGAAAATTTATGATTTTCGTTGTTGGATTTAGTGTCCTAAAAGGATTTATATTATGGTATAAATTTTATATCACATAAATGCTTATATTTTAAAACCAGGGAGTATGTTTTAATCTGTTGAGCACACTCATATCACCTCTATTTCCCAAGTATATCTATGCTTTCACATTGCATACTTTTTAAGTTGTCACCCAGTGCGATAGAGAAGCTGACAGTAAACAGATTAATATTCCTGCAAATGTAGCCATGATACTAATGGAAAGTCTATTCATCTTAAAGGGATGTCGTTTTTCATGTCTCTTGAGAAGTCATCGAAAGATTTGAAAATAAAACTAATTAGATTGATTAATATGTGATATGTTATTTAAATTTATAAATTGAAATAAAAACAATAAATTTGACTTTGAATAAAACGTGTAATTCACAATCAAATTTGGCTCTGAATAATGCATCTCTCTACTACTAATTCTTGATTAGGAGTACTGTCATAGTGTTACACACACGGCTTATAACGTTCTTTTTGGATATATATATGATGCAACGCGATGAATAATTTCTAATACTTTACCAAAAGATAAACAAACTTAAAGAATTTCATATGTTACCTGAGCCGAGTCGAAGCGGTTCTAGGCTCAAAAAACTTGTGTTAGGGCCTCCATCCTACTGTACGCACTGCTCGCCTGGGCCAAGCCTGCTGCTGCCCGCTAAGCTAGCTTACAGCCCAATGACAAAGCCGAAAGGAAAATCAGCAAGCTGGCCCTTCTCTTCTCTGTTTTCTTCTACTTTTTCATCAGTTATTCCAGGGCTTTAGCTTTACACGCGCGACGGGCTTGATCCCAATTTGATAGTACGAACTACCTGGCATCATTTTCCTAATTTTTGTTTTTATTATGCAAGCTTCATGTAGCAATGAAAGATTAGATAATACCAATTCGGCACCCTGCCATGGTGAAGCTCTTTTCACAATCCAAAGACTAAAACTGGTCAATATGAGTGTCAGCAGACAAACATTAATTAAGATTATCAGTTCATTTCTCTATTTTCATTTTGGCATAGTCATCGCGGCGTTTGGTGTCGTAGCTGTAATCAAAATTTGAATTTTAAAACCTAACATTAGAGTTGATTTTGATGTTGTTTCATTGTTGTTTATTTTTCAGCATTAACTTTTAACTCAGGGCCTTGGAGTGCTATTCAGGTCACTACAACCACTAGGCTACGGACCATTTCGCAACTTTCTTTCTTCTAACTTAAAATTGCAAGCTTCAGTCGCATTTTTGGTGACTACTGCATGGAATGATTCCCTTACAAGAATTGCCACAATTCAAACCGGTTAGTTTCAGTTCTGCTTCTTTTAAGCTGTTCAAATTTGCTAAGCACTTCCATTCCAGTAGGATCAAATAAGGATGTTGCCAACTTTTGGCTGCAGTAGTCACATCTTGGCTTTAATTTTCACCCTTCTATATATGCAGGATACCTGATAGAAACAACAAACGGTACAAAACAATTTCTTCGAACTTGTTCATCTTTTGGTAAAACTGGAAATTATTCGTTCCATTGCATTACAAGTATTCCCAAACTTCTTTCAAACACGTAATTAACCTTGTATTGTGTAACAGTGTGACAGTAGAAAGTAATAGAAACGATGACCTAACCGAACGCGAACAATGGATCCCACTCATGGGGATCCTCGACCTTCTGCCCTTCTCGCAGCAACGGATACTTCCAGCTGTACATCTCCAGCTTCTCCTCCTCGCCGCGGCCGTCGACGATGTCGCGCCGCAGCCTCGTCACCTTGTCGACGATGGCGTCGACCGCCACGTCGAACGCGTCCTTCATCGTGTCCAGCCTCGACGACGGCTGCGCGTACACCACCGCCGGGATGAGCGAGATGACCGTCTCCCTCATCCGCTCCACGGCGGCCGGCGAGATCCGCCGCAGCCGCTCCTCGATGCTGGCGTTGCGGCGCACGTCGTCCTCGGAGATGTAGACGGAGTAGTCGGCGTGGTTCCTGGGCAGGTGCCAGGTGTACTGGACGTACGCCGTGCCGGGGTGGAAGAACACCGGGATGCAGCCGGCGAGCATGGCGTCGAACGCCGACTTGCGCGTGTACGAGTCGCCCTGCGGCTGGAGGCAGAAGGTGGAGCTCTGGAAGAGTCTCATGTAGCTCGCCGGCGAGCCGCACTTGTTGCTCGGCCCGTCGGCGCACTCCATGAGGGAGCACACGCTCGACGCCCTGCACTGCGCGATGAGCTCGGAACGGATGGACTTGGCGCTGCCCGGGCGCGCCGCGCCGGCGAAGGAGAAGAGCCATGGGCGCTCGAGGCGGCGGACCTTGTCCTGCCAGACGAACACGGCCTCGTCGCTCGCCGGGTGGAACGCCGTCGGGAACGGGATGGCGGCGTCGTTGAGGTGCCACGGGCTCGCCTCCACCACGAGCGCCGTCATGTTCTTGATCGCCGGCAGGCTGAACAGCTTGCTGCCCCAGCCGGCGTCGCCGTCGTTCAGCCTCCGGAAGTCCCACGTGGTGCGGCCGGCGGTGAAGAAGTGGTCGCGGCCTCCCATGGCGCGCCACTCGGGCCGCGACGTGATGATGTCCACCACCTCCAGCGCCATGGCGTCCCGGGTGGTGACGTTGAACCCCCAGAGGTGGCGCGCCACCTCGAGGCCGGCGAAGAACGGCACGTACACGGCGGCGGCGAGGGAGGGGTCGTCGGTGAGGCACTCGTACCGCCTCATCCGGTCGTGGAAGATGATGTCCACCGTGTACTGGTCGGAGTTGTACCACCCGGTCTCCTGGAACACGCCGCCGTCGCCGCCGCTCATCTGCGGGCCGAAGCCGCCGTTCGCCGTGAACGTGCACATGTCCGTCCACGGGAACAGCGTCGCGCAGTTCTTGACCATGTCGGTGTTGAACCGCGGTGGCAGCTCCTGCACGTACACGTACCGCCCGCCGCACCGGTCGCCCTTGTCGCCCGCCGCCGCGAGCGCGCGCGCGAACGGGTGCGCCGCCGCCGGCAGCGAGGACGACGACGCCGACGATGGCTTGCCTCCATCATCCGACTCCGTGCCGGTAGAAGCTGGCTCGAACGGCGGCTTGGTGTGCTCGACGGTGGCTGGCTCCGACGGCGCCTTGACGCCGCTGTCGTGCGGAGGCTCCGGCTTCGCGCTGCCGGCGTCGGGCCGCGACGGCGAATGGCCAGAGAACGACGTGCCGCCGCCGCGATCCACCGGGCTCGCCTTCCGAGTGTGGTACAAACCACGGTGCACCGGCTCGATGCGCACCACGCCAGCGGCGGCGCCGTGGCCGATCAGGCCGGAGTCGTAGCAGTGGCGCACCAGCAGCGTCACGGTGGCGGAGAGCACGACCATGAACCAGAGGCGGGAGCAGCAGCCGCCGCCGCCGCCGCGCCCCTGCTTAGCCCCACCCATCGTCTTCTCCACCTTGCCGCCGTAGCTCACCGGCACCGGCACCTCCGCCGTGTTGTGCCGCTTCATGTGCCGCCGCCGGCGTGACGTCTTCTCTCCTTCTCCGGCGAGGCAAGATCGATCGCCGGCGATCGACTACTACCGAGTGGCAGAGCTCACTGGCTCAGTGCTCAGCTAGTCATCGACATGATGAACGCGACGTGGATCTCTAACACTGGGATTAACAGAATCAAGGATGATTAATTAATTAATTAATTAATTAGTCGGTGATTAGCCTAGGAATGCTTAAACAAAGAAGGGATTCACGTGCATGCGGGTTGAGAAATGAGAAATCCAAAGTCAGCTTTGCTTAAGCAACGTCAAAAGGGGAATCGGGGTTGGTTAATTAATTGGGGTTCAGGAGGAAATTAGAGGAGACATGAAATTAATGAAGTGCGTGGTGGTCCGCATCAAGGAGAATCCGATTAATTGGGACGAAGTTTACCGAGTTTTTTTTTTTATCAAGGAGATTTATGATTGCAAGGTTTTTTAATCGAAAATTTGACGCATACACTGTTGCCGAAAGCTACTGGTAGCTGCTAGTAGTAGCCTAGTAGTAGCATTACATACTTTCTTTTCTCCGAGAGTACAGCGCTAATTAAATCGATTTGAAAGTTCAATTGTATTGCTACACACAATTAGGGGCATATATGAGTGTGTGTGCCTTCGATCTGATCTGCCTTGGGATCAATACACTATGTAATTAGTCAAACATGTTGATCTGTTCAGCGATGAGTTCCTATAAAATTGTGCCGATTAGAGCAGGTACAATAGCAGGCTATAAGCCAGCTATAAATATATTTTAAGAAGATAAATTAAGAAAGAGAAGAGGAGTGCGTGGGCTATAGATTTACAGCCAGCTGTAACACGAACTTCAAAACGCAGTGTGTGTATGACAGGTAGGACCAAATATTAATAGTGTAGTATGTAACTATTGTATGAATGAGCTATTAGATTACTATAGGTGAATTGAAGCTAGTAGTTGGCTATACTATTAAACTTGCTCTTAGTGCCTAATCAACTCAAAGCTTTGAAAAAGCTCGCCCTACAAAGGCAACCTATACCAACACCCATCACCCAGGTTCCCGGACATTATACCACAAAACAGAAAGGAAACTGAACTGAAAAGAGCTAAAAAAAGTCCAACCATCCAAGAGAGCTATACCTCTGTATGGGCTAATATCTTTCATGTGAGTACTGAACTTAAAAAAAATAGGAGTAGCATTTAATTTGTAATCACTAATGGTGTTCCATTTTATATACCACAGACATGTAATATATTTTTAACTAATTAAAATTTCTTTTATGCTTATGAGCCTTTTTTATGATATTTTTCAATTACCGTTGAAGTTAACACAAATTAATTAAACCGAATTTTTCAATTTACTTTTTAAATCATGATTAAGAAATGCGACATCACCAAATTAAACGTACCATGCAACGAAGATATTGTATGGTCTCATTTTGATGGCAAGTTTAGAAGAGGTGGTCTATCAGTAATTCAGATATTAAAGTGCAGAATCAGACAGAGATGTGCCAGTAGGGTACATTGGCAACAACCAAAAGCCAAGTAGGCACACAAATGTGCAAGTCGTCATAGGTCTTCCTAACAGGAGCTGTACTTCGAATAGCATGCAGGTAACTAAAGAAGTACTAGGCACTATATAACATTAACTCCTAAGAAAATGCTTCATATTTCTCCAATCACTTGCTCCTGATTTGGTGTGGCAAGGTACTGTCCGGTACTTTGATGAGTTGACATAACATGTGATAGTTCACAGTATATCAAACAACTAGGTATTAGTGTAAATGATCAACTTACCCTTTTATACAAACAAAGGTATCTTTGGTATAATGTGCAGCTATCTCATGTTTTATATATTAAGAGATCTAGAAATCACAGTAGCATGACAAAATATGAACTTGCTCATCATATTACATGACAACTACATAATCTTACAAAAGGCCTTCACTACTTACAAATAGATATGAAACTGCTACTCATATCATTAAATTAGTGCATTAGATTACAGATAAGTCGAGGCATACTGTTAGACTTGTAACTTACAAGTATTCTTGCAGGAAACAAGATGAAGCTAACCATTCATTTTCCAAGCCTAGTGCTGATATAACCGAATATCTACATGTGACACAACTCACTTCGCATGAAAAATTCACAACCTCTAATGTACCGACCATGTATTTAAACTAGCATATATTAACGGTCAGGATCATCCTAAGTTCCTAACTAATGTCGACAGACGGTCCGGCCTGTTATGATATTTAACCCAACTGAATTCAAAAACCTAGTGCAAGCAGACTTGCTCAAAGCCACTAGACCCCTCTCCCCCACCTCCATCCTAAACTTAAAGCTCAGAAGGCTAAGAGCCAAGATCCGCACGTGGAAGCGTCACAAGGCTAGCCTGAAATCCCTACTTCACAACAACAAATACGTCATTGATCTCTTCGACCGCTGCGAAGAATGGAGGCCCCTTACAGACTTAGAATTCTCCCTCCGAAAGCTTTGCCAAGCTCACATAAAAGAACTCAACTGGTTCTGGGCGCTAAAGTGGAAACGCCGCTCCAAGATCACCTGGTGCACGCTAGGTGATGAGAACAGCCATTTCTTCCATGTCTCGGCTACAATCAGCCACAGGAAAAATAGAATCAGGCTACTCATGAACGAGGGGGTTGAGCACTTTGCCACTTCGGAAAAATTGGAAATTGCGACCGCCTATTTTCGGAATATTTTCAGCGAAGTTCGCTCATCCAATCCTGTCAACCTGCGGCCTCTATACCCAAACATGCGCAATCTGTCACCCCTCTCAAACATCTTCTCCTGGGAGGAAATCTCTAATGCCATCCTGCGCTCGCCACAAAACAAAAGCCTTGGCCCAGACGGCTTTACAAATGAGTTCTATAAATGCTTCATCTCCACCATGAAACCTGATTTGATCTCCATGTTCAATTCTTTCCACGACAATTCAGCTGATCTCTCTGGCGTTAATGTCTCCTTTATAACGTTGTTGCCAAAGAAAGAAACTCCTCTCAACATCAAGGACTTCAAACCGATTTCTCTGTTGCACAGCCTATCCAAGCTTATCAGCAAAGTTTTAGCTAACCGGGTACAAAGAGAAATTTCTGAGCTAATCGATCCAATGCAATCGGCTTTTATTAAAGGGAGATCTATCACGGAAAACTTTATTCTCGCTTCTGACATTGTTCAATGTGTGATCAAAAGGAAAAAAACCAATGATTTTACTCAAACTAGACTTCCAAAAAGCATTCGATACAGTCAACTGGGAGTGCCTCTACTCAGTTCTACAACACAGAGGGTTTGACGACAGATGGATCATTTGGATAAAACAGCTCCTGGAATCTGGACGCGCACAAGTTATGATCAATGGATCGATAGGTGAATCCATCGAATATAGGAGAGGGGTCAGGCAGGGCGACCCACTCTCCCCTTACCTTTTCATCTTAGTGGCTGTCCTTCAACAAATGATACAACAAGCCTTCCGCCGGGGTCAGCTAATTCACCCACTCGGCCTGGAATCACCACCGCCCACATTGCAATACGCTGACGATACCTTAATCCTAATTAAAGGTACGCTAGCGCAGGCTGCAACACTGAAGAACATCCTTAAGACCTTTGCTACTTTCTTAGGGCTACAGATCAACTACAACAAGAGCACATTTGTACCTATACATATTGATGAGGCTGAAACAACTGCAATCTTTGAACTTCTACAATGCCCGGTCAGCAACCTGCCATGCAACTATCTCAGACTTCCGCTTTCTACTGCTAAGATTTTGCACAAGTTGCTCACTCCGGTAATTGACAAGATAGACAGGCGGCTTGCAAGGTGGATCCCCGGCCTTCTTAGCTGGGGCGAAAGACTAACCATGATTAACTCGGTCATGTCGGCAATACCAAATTATTTTATGTCCCGTGTCAAATGGCCAGACAAAAGCATTGAGGCGGTAGACCGCCTAAGAAGGGCATTTCTATGGAAGGGTGATAAAACAGTAAAAGGGGGACAATGTCTTGTAGCCTGGCCAGTGGTTACTCTCACTAAAGAACATGGTGGCTTAGGCATCTGAGATCTACGAGTTCACAACTCAGCTTTACTTATGAAGATCGCGGGGAAACTGCTCTCTGACTCCTTAGAACCATGCTTTCAATGGCTACGATCGCAACATATGACTAATGAGATCCCTATCAAAGCAAAACCAACAGATACACCAATCTGGAAGACAATCTGCTCCGCAATAGAGTCAGCCATTGCCTCCACCACAGTTACCATTGGGAACGGTCACCTAGCGCAGTTTTGGCAAGATCACTGGACAGCGGCAGGGCGCTTCATCACTATTTACCCAACATTAGCCTCCTACGCTACTAATATGAACTGCATTGTCTCTTCACAACATACAAATGGCAATTGGACTATAAGCCTGCACCCTGTGCTCTCTATGCAGGCACAAGCAGAACTGCAATCCCTCTTGGACACATTGGCAGGACAACAATTACAGCAGAATATCCTGAATAAAAGATCTCCAGTGACCGGCTCCATGGACATCACAACATCAACAAACTACAACCTACTGACATACCATGGTATATTATGGCAGCCTGCATCAATCATCTGGAACAAGGCAACCCCCAACACTTGCCACATCTTCCTTTGGTTGGCCTTCAGGGACAGACTTAACACCAATGCAAACAGAGTTCACAAAAAATGGGCTACTGATCTACACTACAGCTCTTGCCCAGCTATTGAAACAACCAACCACATCATTCTTCGTTGCAAGCTAGCCGACGAAGTTTGGAAAAAGCTAAACCTTCATATGCAAGCAGTGAGCAGTGCCAACATTCAGGCCTTCGTCGAGCTAATCTTGGATAATCTGCCGGAACAACAGAAGCTAGGTTGGCCAGCATGCTTCGCAGCTTGTGCACATGGCCTGTGGAAGGCGTGCAATCAACGGGTGTTCAAACACACTGAGCCTCACTCTGCTACTATCATACAACAAATCAAGGAAAATCTACACCTGTGCCTTAAGGCAAGCCTTCGCATCCACATCAACACTTGGGCGGACAAGCTTAGTTGACATAGCACCCTCCTGTCTTAAGGTGCTTCTTCCTTTTTTTCGTTTGTTTCTGTTCCATTTTTTCCATTCTTCTTCTTCTTTCTTTCTTCTTTAATTCTTCTTCCTTTCTTCTCGCTTCTCTGTTATTTGTATTTCTCGCATGTAACTCCCTTGCCAGTTTATGGCTCGGTCCTTCTTTGACCACCATTAATACAATGGTTATAAGGTAGAGTCTCTCTACCTTTTGCATAAAAAAAAACTGATATTAACGGTCAAGACCGTCCTAACCAAGAATAGATAGAGCGGCCTGTTATGATATTTGTTAATTATTAATTATCAAATTGGATCCACAACAGAGAACAAGAATATGCCATAATTAGGAAATATAAAATCCGCTAGCATTCCAAGATATGACTCTTGCCTGTAACTACCGGAGTTCTAGTTCCCTTTGCTTGAATTTTTCTCATGTCATTTTAAGAATTTCCTGCATAAATTTAGCAGCTGTAAAATGTCAAATTGCAATTCACAACAAAGAACAAATGGATAGAGAAAAGATAAATCAAACCTGCAACAAGGAAGCAATGCAGATGGCTCTACAGTATCCACCCCTTCTTCCAACACTAGATGTTCTTCTAGATGCTGAGACTTCTCCTCCCGGTACTCTCTATTTAAGATACTCCCTCCGTTTCATAATGTAAGACTTTCTAGCATTGCCCATATTCATATAGGTGTTAATGAATCTAGGCATATTACATTGTGAAACGGAGGAAGTATAACATAAGAATAATACTAACAGATTCATAATCTTGATCAGTAAGTTCTAGCTATACTGAGTAATATTAGAAATATTTTTTTCTAAAAATCACAAATTGAAAAATGCTATGTTTGATCAGATGTATTCAAAGCAGAGTAGCAAATTACTTACTGTAAGAAGCAGAAATTATTGTCAAAACTACCAGAGCATTCATCACTTCCCACCATTTGTATCTTGCGGCAAGTGTAGTGCAACACTTTACAACCCAGGGGGACAGTGGCTCTCACCATTGACACAAACAGTGGCAACAAGAATGTGAGGGTTAGTGCATCCGCATGCAAGCCCCGTAGTAACCCAGACAAGGCACAAAATGCTGTCATTGAGGCGGGCAATGAAACTACTCCCATCATCGCCATAAGGAAAGAGCTTCTCTGCAATCTTGACTGGTGGCTTCAGTTGCATCTCTTCTCGCAGGAACTCGTAACCCCGCGAGAAATAGATCGTGTCATCCTCCTCCACATGAACTTCAGTTGCATCTCTTATCGCAGGAACTTGTAACCCCGCGAGAAATAGATCGTGTCATCCTCCTCCACATGAACTGCTCTACCATAGAAAGGGATATATTGGCAGTGATGGTCACCTGGTTCCAACTACAAGTCGAGCAATTGAAATAGAAAAACCGCGTCCTTCCTACTGATACTAGTACTAGGTCCCCAATGACCAAATAACCCTGCAGAATTGAAACTTGACCAGAATGATAAAACAACCACCAAAAACGCCACGTCTTGGTTCTACCATAGTCCAGGGACTATCATGGCACCCATTCATCAGTGAGCTTGTCATAATGGCGCATCGCTAGGTACGATTGACCATTCTTTTTCGGGCACCGTGCTAGGTAATATCACTTGTCGCTGATACGGGCCAGTGAGGTGCCTAAGGACCTGGCAGATCGGGCATCGGGGACTTGTTCTTGTTGAAGAGGTTGAGCATCTGAACTACAGTGGGCCTTGCAATTTCCGTTCTCATGGTACTTTCTTCCTTGTCCAATTCAAGGCACGGGCTCCAGGCGACACAGCTGAAGGGGATCACTAGCTGCTCAGCGTGGCCTTGCATCTGCGTAGCACGATCGTGCCAGCTCACTTGGGTTGGGATAAGATGAGAGCGACACGGGCTTCTCCGTAATCAGAGATATTCTTCTGCAACTCGCCCCAATCTCGTCGGCCTCTCCCCAACTTCTCACTTTCTCCAAAATCATTGCTGGGCTCACGCCTCTGCCGACCACACATGTCGAGGTGCCGCCGTGCCCATCTTGTCCCCTACCGTGCCATTGACCTTGCCAAGTTCGCATGGTGGGCTACCGACGATATCGGCTGCACCTCCTTCCTCTTCGGCATGTGCCTCAGCTAGTCTCCTACCGATGGCATCCCCATATAATACATTGGTTACCAATTCCCACTCCATAATCACTCGTGGGAAGGCCCTTTTATCACCAGCCGACTATACAAATGAATCTTCATGGCGCCCTAGCTTCCTAGTACAAGTACAACCTAGAAATTATCAATTAATTTCACCAATATTCAAGTTATATAGATATTATGTATAAAAATTATATACCTAATGGATGATTTATTTAAAATAAATTATCATCCAATCATCACTGTTCTCTTCTTTCATCTACCTATTCTCTCATGGTTATTGTGTAGAGTTGGTTGTTTATCTTTGGGTGAATAGCCAATACGGTCCCCGAAGTTTCGCTTCAGGCTCAGTTTAGTTCTCGATGTTTCAAATCGTCCAAACAAGTCCTCCAAATTAATCATTTGGGTTAATAGTCCTTGGACCCACAAAAAATGCCACGTGAGCATGCCAAGTCATCCTCGCATGCAGCGGTATGAATGTAATTGACCATTCTACCCTTATATACCATATAGAAAAGAAAAAAAGACAAACAAAAAAAATAATAGGATAGCCTAGACCCAACATTGTTACGGATGGGTGGCCGACAAAGGAATTTACGTGATCAATGCTTGGTTGCAGTAATCATAAGTGACAATTCTAAAACGATCATACACGTGTAAACCATTTATCTTTTTTTTATATGGTATATAACGGTAGAATGGTCATTTCATTCATACCGCTGCATGCGAGGATAACTTGCCATGCTCACGTGGCACTTTTCGTGGTTTTAAGGACTATATTAACCCAAATGATTAATTTGAAGGATTTGTTTGGACGATTTGAAACATTAAGGACTAAACTGAGCCCAAGTGAAACTTCAAAGACTGAGATGTGGAGAGAGAGAGGGGAAGGGGGTTTTTTACATTGTTTTCTGGATTATAGGGTGGTTAGTGTAAATTTTGGACCTCCAAATAAATTGAAAAAAGAAATCTGAGAACTAAAAAATGACAAGGGCTGAAATACAGGTGAAACGATTGAAATCACCTGTCCCCGTGCCGTGTGTAGGAGAGCGGAAAGACCCTGAAACACCGGCAACAGTTGATCACTGCATACTGGATTCACTGACGAGGTGTCACGACTCGCAATCCGCACCATTATTATTGTATCAAGAGTACAATTTTTTCTCTCCCTTGAAGGCATAATGCGCCTTTTTATGTATGGCAGTGAGAGTTACATGCCGCATTTGCTACAGTAGGAGGCGCGCGTAGTACACACCAAACCTTATGAACACGTTACCTTTTGTACATTTAAGCGAGACCTACTGATTGGTGTTAAAGTTTGGAAATATTACTCATTCAACTTTGAGTTCTGGTTTGATAGGAGTATGTAGTAGCAGTACATTTTCAAATACTCTTTGGGGCTTATCTATTCGCTTATGCCTATGTTTATCAGTCAAAATTTATTTTTTTAACATTAAATTTGGAGCTGATTTTGAGGTTTTTTCATCGAAGTTTTTTTTTTTCAGCTTTTACTTTTAGATCGCTAAGAACACGTACATAAAAGTTTTATTCACAAATTAATTTCCGTGTGTAAATATGACGTTTCGCTTATTTCACGAATAAGCGAAACGATGGCTCCTTTTGATGATAAACCCAAAAGGAAAATCGAACTTTTATTAAAAGTCTTGCCATTTGAATTATTTTTTAATTCATTTTGAGTACAAAGTTTAGTTTATTTTTTCTTTATAAAAAATTCATATATACATTATTATTAATATTTTAATAGTAGTAACTAAACAGAGGAACTTTCACTTGTTTGAGTATATCTATTTGTAGATTACTCGTTGTAGTACTTTGGGTGTGTTTAGTTCATACCGAAATTGGAAGTTTGGTTGAAATTGGAATGATGTGACGATAAAGTTAGAGCTCGATCCATACATAGGTTTTGCACATTCCTCTCTCTCTTTTTGTGAACTATTACTGATTTCTATTGATTTCCAGTTCTTTACATGTTCTTGCCAATACTTTAATGTGGTTGACAAATAGTACTCCACAATACTAAATGTTGTTGAATAATCCCTTCTCTCTGTCGTTGAATAACTGATGCATATAAATGGAGTATAAAATTTTTTGTTTACACGCGTACGAATGGTAGATCTGATCGAGTTAACTGTATGAATGCTTCTCACTAAGCAAAACTTAATTACTCAGAATAATATTTATATTATAAGTATACTATAGAACATATAAAGAACCTAAAATATACTTAGAGCCTCTTGTAATTCAGCTCTACATCTTCGTGTGTGTTTACAAATGAGAATGAGGGGGGTATTTATAGGTGAAGAAGTGCCTTGGGAGTGTGGAGATGCTTCAAGCATGCAAAGAGCATCTTCTCTCTTGTCATGCCAAGTGTCCATGCTTACAATGGTTTCTATCGGTGAAAACGGCCATAACCGTCGTCATTGGGAAGTGGATTGCTACCGAACGCAACTTAGGCCTAGGCCAGCGGCCTCCGTGAGGGTTCGGCCGAACCCGGGACGGCTCCGTTCACTCCGGTTTTCGGCTTGGATACTCATTTTGGGCCCCTCAATCCATTGGTATGAATGTTTGGCCTATTTGGAGGTGTTTAATTGGGTTTCTAGGTCCAAAACTCCTCAAGTAGTGATACAAGTTTGATTCTTCTCCTCCTTCATGTATATTTCTTCTCAACTTAAGTAGTTTGTCAGCTACATACGAATATACAACAACACTCGTAGAAATTGTTAGAAATAAACACTACTACTATGTTGGATGTTCCATATTTATGGTCTTATGCAGATATTAACAGCGTTAATTTGGTACTTAACAGCCGTCAACAACAACTCAAAATGCAACATTTACCACTTTTGTTGACCACTCATTGTAGGCTATTTTTTGTTAGCTTTATAACATTCAACAACACTTAATATTTCTCTACATAAAAATAGATAATCCATAGTAGCTTTTATCCTTGGATCTATACTCTTCTTAAATACCCGAATAGCGATGATGAGTGGTAAATCTAATATAACCCACCTCCACTACCATATGGATCTCCCAATTAGTAAGGTAGATTTTTGTACATGTTCCCTAACCCAAACCATGCATCAAATAAGGAAATTTTATTTAAAGTGAGGCAAAATAATGATCATAAGAACTACAGAGTTTACAATGGAAATAATTTTATTTTAATTTTGGAGTCTTTGAAGTGTACGGTGGGTGTTATTTAATTCCCGTTGTAGTTTACAGCCATTAATTAGTTACCAATCTAAAATGACAAAAAGCTAGCTTATGTGAATAGAGTATAGAGAGGGGTACGTAGTACTTCAAACTTTTCAAGACCTACATATAAATATGAAGAAAAACTAGGCAATTTAATGAGTTGGGTTAAGCATAACGCATGGTTATAGAATGTTGATATTTTTTTAAAGTATATTATGCATGCAATGAGTAGTTGAGTACCAGTGACTTTGACTTGCTCGAAAAGTTATAGACGCTTTAATTCTATAACATCTTGTATGTTTAGGAGATAAAATGGACTATAACAATAATTATTTGGTTTCTCCTTTTACAGTCTCATGTACAATATAGTAATCAAAATTAAATTGGCTTGTAAACAGATATTAAACTACACTTATTAATTAGTGTGCATTGGTTGTGTATGCAGCTCTGAATTAAACGAGTAGTTTTCTCATCATGCCGAATCATGCAGTAGTGGGTTTCTACTATTAAGTTTTTGAGTGGTGGCTCATGCACACACATACTTCTTTCAAATGATAAGATTTCATGAACACTTATCTTTATTCCAACCCAAGTTATACAAGTAAACTAGAGAGAATAACACTGATTGTGAAAATCAGTCGGAGTGGACTATACACAAGAAAATTTGAATAGAATTGGTCATAAAAATTGTATATGGAAGTGCCATGCATGTTTGGAATATTGTTCTTGTCATGATAGGTTAACACTTTACAGGATATGGAAAGATCACTAGATAAAGACGTCGTTGAAAGACTTGATGCGCTGCGCTTGGCAAATAGTCCATTCACTGAGCATGCTAGACTTAATGTGGAAAGATGAAAGACAAGTGTTACGGCTGGAGATTCACGGCGTTCATTCGGTACAGAACTTGTCCATCCCACTCATCTTTTTTTTCCTCAAGGGATATTACACACATAGACCAACTTTATTAATATTTTGGTTTCAGGATATTCTTTTGGAGGGTTTATACAGTCGTTTGAGCTCCACTACGAGGATGGACTCTCCTATTTTCAAGGCAGTGTTTTCGTTGAGTCACCAACAGCTGATGGAGGGGTCAGGCAAAAGGATGCGACGTTTATTATCCTGAATGAGGGAGATGATGAGGCTTCAAGGATTATTGGACGGAGAATCTATGACAAAACTATTAAGCTTTTTGGTTTTCAAGGGATGATGGCTGAAATCAATCTTACTGCCTACTGTGAGAGCCTTGGAAATGGGTCATTGGGTATGAGCATTTCGAGGAGTATTGGCACGAGACTGGCAAGAACCATTTTATGCGAGCGAGGATAGAATATCAGCATCCTGGATACTCCAGTACCCAGGTAATTTCTCATCATCCATGCTACATATTTTAAACAATTAATCTTAGTATGCTATTTATTAATTCAAATTTTGATTTACCAAATCACAAAAATATTGAGAACACTCAGTATTTATTGAGATTTAGGCATGCATGCATGAATGACACCATGCATATATATATGGATCTACCCTAACCAACAAGCAAGGTATATCGAAAATGCTTTACATCTGCCGTCTGACGGATCGTAAAATATCAGACTGAACAGGAACAAAGGTGGGGCCCACTACTGATCCAACCCATTCTTCCCACAACCTTATCCTCTCATTTCTCGTAACCACCAGAGAGAGATGCCCGAGCATGTGGCTAGCGACCACCGAGACGGGAAGAGGGAGGAGGTCGCCGGCGGACACGCTGGTGGTGGCGGGGCAGCGCAACGCTAAGAGGGGGGAGGATGCCGACGACCACGTTGGCGATGGCAGGGCAACGTGAAGCGGCGAGGGAGGAGGATGCCGGCGACCTTGCTGGCAGCGACAGAGCAGGCTGACGCGAAAGGGAGGGCCAGATGAGGTGCTAGACCTTTGCCGTCGGCGGAGCAGCTGCAAGCTCACGACGCGAAGGTGGTTGGACCGGATGCCGATGCGGCTGGCCCTGGTGAGGTCACCCTCCTGATATTGCTGTTTGCCTTGTCGTCTACACCATCACCTCACCTCGCTTGTCTCCCTATGCCGTTCGTTTTATTTCTATAACCGGAATAGAAGAAGACAAAGGTGAGCTTTGTTGCAAATTTTAGTGATGTTGCTGCTTATTTCTATTTTTGTTGCACTTTGTTCTATTAAGTTGTTTCATTCCGTTTTGATTCAATGTTGCATACATTGGTTTTTTTGTGTTGCAATCAGTATGTTCCACTATTGATTTGGTTGAAAGAAGTTTGCTCAAGCACTAAAACATTTTTCTCTGCTAGTGAAACATCTAGAACATTTTCATTGAAACAATTTTTATCAAGAGATGAAACATGTGAAACATCCCTCAACAACACGTGCAACACCGTCTGATGATTTGCACAAGATCAGACATCCGTAGCAACCTCCAAGGTATATATATATATGCATGCATGACACCATTCACTGTACTAGAGCCATTCATTGAGACGGATCCAACGGCTGTCAATTCTTGGTACCGCCAGGTACGGGAATCCCATCGGTGGTATATCCCCCAACGCCAGTGACGCTTCTTCCGATCCCCTCCCATTGAGCGCCTCCTCTTCATTCGTCCTCCATGGCGGTGTGGCTTCCACCTTCCTCGCTGCAGCCTGCCACCACCACCCGCAGCGACATCCCGATTCGATCCCCCCTTCCGTTCCCGGGGCCGATCCGGCCGGCGACGACTTTGGGGTGCCAGATCTGGCGGCGACACGAACGGGGAGAGGTATCTTCGAGCTCGTGTGCGGTTTGGCTGCGAGTACTAGTAACAACGGCCACGACGACGACCTCAACGCGAGGACGAAGAGTCAGACACGATTACGTACGTGCTCAGCGCCAAACGCGGCCCTGATCTCGGGGGACGCGGGCTGATGTTGCGATGCCCGCTCGACTACTTCTTATAGCCTCCTCCCTCCTCCTCGATCCGCTCTCAACCCATCAGGAATGAAGCTGAGGTCAGCAGGCCAGCAGCTACGGCTCTAGCATCGTCTCAACCCATCACAAAAATGTGGCTGATATATTATCTAGTCTAGATTATGAACCATTAATGTATGTTTTGGCTTATTAGCTTCATCTGTAAATAATCCTATAATGCAAGTTCATCTAATTAGAACTTTACTATTATAGACGGATATATTAAAATTAGAAACAGCTGAAGCTTAGTTTATTCCGCAAGAACTCATCTTATATTGTTTATGTGCATCTTTTACTTAACTTAATTACAGCGATTGAAAAAAGGGTTGGCAAGATCATCTATACTTCTATACTAATATAAAAAGGAGGAGTTGCCTCCTTGCAATGCTAGAGGTGAAATCAACTTACTTAATATCCACCATCCATCCGCATATCTTCTGATCCGTACCGTCCATCCGAGTATCCTCTTCAAACAGTCCACGCGGACGCAGGCGAGGACCACGCGCAATGACTACGCGCCGCCGCAACACGCGCTCCTCCTCTCTCCTCCTCCGCCATCACGTGCCGCTCCTCCTCCTCCGACACCATGCGATGCTCCTCCTCGCTCCTCTTCCTCTTCCTCCGCCACCACGCGCCGTTCCTCCTCAGTCCTCCTCCTCGCGTTGCTGTTGCCACCGCCTCGCGCCACCGCTACCCTCGCCGGAGCCGAGTTCTTCCCCTTCCGCCGCTGCCGCCGGAGCCGTAGTCGTCCCCTTTCGCCGCATCGTAGAAGTGGTGGAAGCACCGTAGAAGTGGTGGTCGCCGCCGTGCCTCCGGCCGAGTTCCACGGTAGTACCCATCATCCTTCAATATGGGCGCGATGGGGATGGAACGATGATGAGATCACGGTTAATCCCTCAACCTGGTTAGTACTCCCAAGCTCCATACTACTTATTGCCCACTTCTATTTTCTTGCTGGTGATCATCTCAATCGATTGCAATTCAGGTCAATCATCTCCTCTCCGCAGCGTAATTCAATTGACAACGCAGGAAGCTTCACCCACCCTATTGCACTTATGTTGTCATTGATGTAACAGTTATCGAGGAAATTTTCAGTTTTTCGTTTGCGCCTTTTCAATTTCCTCCATAATTATAAATATTTTTTAAAAGAACTGCAGTAAGAAAAATATTCTATTGTTGGAAATATGCCACAGTGGCTCCTGATTCCACTGTGGTGTGTGGAATCAGCAAAAGCATGATGAAAGATGTGGAGAAGCGGCGGTCAAGTTGCTAGCTGCCATGTATGGACTAACAGGTGATTTTCATCTGAATATCATTCAGAAATAATGGAACGATCTCATTTTAACACTACTGTTTATAACCACCGTTTTTCTCTGAGTGTTACTGGATGTGGATGTTTTCATTTAGTGCTATAGGTTGCTTATATAATCTATATGAATTTTCTGTAGGTGATGTATTCCTATTTCTCACAAACTTGATTATGTGTATGTGTCACTGGTGCTAACCATGTGAAGATCTTGCTTTACTGTTTAATCGTGCTTCCCACTATAATCATGGTGTGAAAAATGAATTGAGGAAAAGAATCATGCCTTTGCTATGCAAAAAATGCAAACCTTTATTCTACGTGACCATGGTTTATGCATAATGGTCAGGAAGCCGAAGAGCTAGAAAAATATCATATGCAACTAGCTGATTTGTTATTGTCAGATATATTTGAGTAGTATTTTTTTTTCTAACGCGTGCATTGCAGGATCAATAGGTTCTTGCTGATATATAACATAATGCATTTAGATAACAAGTGGTGGAGGCAGCTTCTTGCATAATGTGCTCTCCTGTAGCTGATTTTCCTTCAGTCATGTTTTGTTATGCCCTACTTCTTGCCTGCCTCTCCCCCAAGGTTGAAAGCAATATTGTTTTCATGTACAATACTATCGATGCTTTTTTTAGATTCTACAAAAAATGTGATTTATGGACCATTATACTCCAAAAGCTCACACATTCCATTCCTGAACCCGTCATTAGTGGTGATACTTGCTATTTGACATGCCATGCGTATTTGCCTAACTGGATGTGGGTGACTAAAAGGAATAACGTTTATACTATTTTCTAGCATAGCTAAAATACTTCTATTTTCTATTTGATGGTAAAATCGGTTGTTCTAAGTTCGAGAGCATGAATAGGTTCCATGCCCTAGTACCGTGGTAGTGAGTCGGTCTAATTAATCATGGCTTCTGCATTCATTGGTCCTACTGCTCCCAAATTTTTTGGCATTCTATATCTTCACTAGCACTTCTCTCTAGATCCCCTCTCATCCCTCTGTTAAAATTCTTGAATGGAGAATTTTGAGCATGTGGATCGTGTGTTTGATAAAATGTTGTAGACATTTTTAAATGTCGTACCTTGATACATTTCATAAATTTGCATCTGCCCTAATCTTATTTTCTCTTATGAAAGCATCACCATTCTTTTTTTTCAGATTATTATAATCATTGTCGGGCTCTCTTGAGTTGTGGTGATAGCTAGGAGGCTTACATAAACAATATTCACATTGTGCTGAACTTCCAGGGAATATCTCAATATATCAGGTCAGCATAAAACCCTATACGTATTACTCCAGCTTATTCCAAATTTTTTTTTACCATGCAATGTTTTTTTTTTCAGATTTTCAGAATCATGGCTCTCTTCAGTTGTGTGGTGATAGTTAGGACGCTTCACATAAACAATATTGTAAACATTGTGCTGAACTTCCAGGGAATAACTCAATCAGGTCAGCATAGAACCCTATACCTTTTACTTCAGCTTATTCAAAATTTTATAATAACCTTACTGCAGTAAGCTTTTCAGATACTTAAATACCCCCTAGCATGATTTATGCTGATATCAATAACATATATGGTCATATGTCTTTGAAATCACTGATGCTGTGGTGCAGGTTCTATTTGATAGAAAATAATTAGCTTAGAAGGTTGAGTATTTGATACAGTGTTAGTAATTCCTTGGCTGAAGTCACTGGAGATTATTTCTCACCTTCAAGGATGGAATTGTCAGGTTGAATTCTCAATGCTTAATGTTTGTCTTATACACCATGTACCTTTGTTGTCAGCGGTAGGTAAGCATCAAAATACATCGTCTCAGTTAATTTAAATACGTTGTTTGGGAAGCACAATTATAATATAAAATCCATTTCAAAATGTGTATTTGCATGTTTCTAGCTAATCTCCTGTTGCTAATTACTGGGCCTTCTCTATGTTATGTTCACTGCTAAGTTTCAGTTATCATCCACAAACCCTATAGGTGAAATCATACAGATTTTATTAGTGCTTGACAGCTCAACTAAAATTATGTGTAAGCTGTAAGGCCAAGCAGTCATTTTATCTCGCTTCCAGAAAACTCTCTATCATTTAACTTATTAAGTTACTTGATTACCTGGGAGCAGCTCACACACTCCCTTCAACCAAATGCTTGTGTTCTAAACATTACTGTTGCCACATGAAGACCAGTTGTTGAATTACTTTGAAGCAGCAATAATCATGATATGTTGTTCAACAGATTAGCAAAATGCTGCAATTGAATTAATATTGTTGACAGATTGAACTATTTTGTTAAAATATCCTGTAACAATGTGTTCTGATGCATATGTGCATTGTATGCTTTATGCAGACCCAAGATTAATAAACAAGCGGAGGCTCCTTCTGTTATCGTTGATAGCCAGTGAGGTGTGACCCCTAAATTTTAGTTGTTAAATCCATACTAATATATATGTGTTTCTGGAAAAAAGGATGTAGATTAATCATGCTAATGAGTAGTACTAATGCTAATAATGCAGTGCCCTTTTACAATTTTGAATGCTTAGAACTGTACAAGTTGATAGATGGATATAGCAGTCGAAAATATATGCAGCCTTTGGGCAGCTAATGCAGCTAAAATATATGCTTCTTGCTTCTCTGCTAGACTTACTATAGAACAAGAAGGCAACAACATCAGTATTGACAGATGCTCCATTTGCAGAGAAGCTAGCAACTCAGTTAAAATTCAGAGTCTGCTTCACCTAGGCAATGTAAAACAATAAAGGCCTTCACTTAGACATTCTGTATACAGATTTGTCAACCCAACTTTCAAAAAGAGTTACTGCTTTGTCTTTGCATCGGTTAACCTTTTCATTTATGATAATTTTTGGGTCTTACAGAATGTGTTTTGCTTCCTGTATGTTCAGTCCATGATCAAGTGTTTTACAGAATGTGTTTTGCTTCCTGTATGACGGATGAGATACTTTTACAGGACACTGATTTTGACAAGGTGAAAGCCTATAATGATCAAATCTGATTTTCTTTTTCTTTTGTTGTTTATGAAAGAAATCCTACATGAGCCGGTATGATCAAATGGTTAAAAGATTTAATCTTTGTATGTTCTATTTATTAGTATTAGAGATTTATGTTGCCATGAGAGATACATCCCTGTTGTTACAGTAATGAGGTGCTTTATACATTCCTGTTGTTACAGTAATTAGGTGCTTTTAGCTCACAGATATAGCTAAGGGTCTCACATGTTAAGAATAGTCATGGAGATATTAATTTGCTGGTTGCAGATTGCTAAGGCGAGGGCATTGTTATATAATAGCATTTTTTTAAGAAGAGAAAGTTATTTTGTAACTATCATTCAATGGAGAATGGAAATAAACTGATAATTTGATATGTTTCTATTTGCAATAATATATGTTACGAAAACGTGCCTTGCACGTGCACGCTCACTAGTGCCCAAGAATTTGTCAGTTTTGTTCGGGCATGTGAATTTTTATTTTTGACATGTGCAAGCAAACTTTGTTCCTCGACAGTCTTTGCAGTTACATGCATGTTAATTTTAGTTTGTTTGACAGGAAAATATTCCTTTGCGCACACTTTATTGCTTTTGTCATTCTTCTGTAATGCAGGCGCTGCAGCCACTGAGGATCATGAAATCGACGCTAACTGAAATCTGTCAACGATTTAAGCCTTGTCTGGATCAAAATCTGTCAAAATGGGGCCTCATAGTGGAACGCTGAAGCTGCCTTTGGCAGGATTTAAGCCAAGCTGTGTGTTCGGAGGCTGCTGCCTAGCCATGGGTATATGTAAGGTGTGAATGTGTGATGTGATGTGAAATTGTGAAGCTATTTGTTGTAGGTTCTTTCTTTAAAGTTCTCCAGACTGAAAATGTGATGATATATATGTGCGTGTGTGTTTACAGTGATCAGCATTTTTGTGATATATATTTTTAATAAATTCCAGACTGGTGTAATTGTGTGATTTGGTAGACCTCCATGCATGTGTGTAAAATTATTTTATCAAAATTAACGTCAATCCAAAAAAATCAATCTCTTTACCCATATAAATGTATATGTTACTGGTTAATATCTCTTACACAGATAAACACCTATATTAACTGACGATTGTTGTTCTCTCCGCCGTCATTCGGGTGGTGCTAATGGGTGGGTGATCGCTGTGAGCGATCACCCCCCATCCCCCTATGTACTCCTCTCCCCCTTCCTCCTCCTCTTCTTTTTTTTTGGGGGGAAAAGAACTTTATAGATTACTCAACGAGGGGATTACAATCCTGAGCAATCAGCTCAATAACATCATCTGGGACTCGCAGGCGCCAAACTACCGATTGCTTAAACTTAAGAGCTAAATGAGCAAGACTATGAGCCACTCTATTAGCACTCCTACTAATCCGCCCCAAACTAAACTTAGGAAGAGTAGTCGCCGCGGCTTGAGCTTCCCTGATGATATGCCAGATAGGCGACCTGGACTCAGTCGTCGAAGACAAAGCGAGCTCGACATTCACACAGTCCGTCTCCATGATGACCGGCGACCTAACCCACTCCGCAGCTAGGCGGATGCCATCTCTGCAGGCGAGGGCTTCCGCTTCTTCAGCCGAAGCACAATTATTAATCAGGCGCCAAGAAGAGAGCAGCACACCTCCAGCATGATTCCCCAACGATCCTCTTGCCCTTCTCATCCTCGGGGGTTGTCTGCCCTGGTTGAGAGAAAGATTCCCAAAAACTCTGAAGAAAAATCGACGAGGCTGAAACATTGGCTCTCCCGACTCCAAAAACACTGTCGTTCCGCAAATGCCAGGCCAGCCAAAACAAGAGAAGAAGATGAGCCTTCTCCACTCTATTCAGCCTATCCAGGAGAAGGAGCAGAACGCACCAAACTAGATTCATCCGGAAGGTTCCACACATCCCGAAGCTCGGACCGCAGTGCCTTAGCCTTTGTGCATGAAATAACGGCATGGAAATTATCTTCATCCTCCTTACCACAAATGCTACAGCGTGCGGATTGTACCAGTTTCCTTTTCAGCCGATTGTTCTGGGTAGTGAGACTGTTCCAGGCCAGTCGCCAAGCAAAAATCCTGATCTTCATCGGTACAAGTGTTTTCCAGATATTCTGCCACAGGGAACGTTCACCGTTGGGGGAGCCACTGGATGAACCTGACGAGGGCTTATCCTGAAGTGAGGTTGCTAGGCGGTACACGCTACGCACCGAGTATACTCCAGTCTTCTCATAATGCCAGGCAAGGAAGTCCTCTGCCGGGTACTGTGGGAGCTTGATCTTGAAAATTTCCTCCGCATCATACTGGGGACAGACTTGACTAACAAGGCGCTCATCCCAACAACTCTCATTTGGTTTCATCAACTGAGAAACCCATCTGAGCCTACATCTTCCACTGTGAGCAGCAATTTTTAAAGAGGATCCTCTAGGGATCCACTGGTCCCTCCAGATCTTAACTTTTGTACCATCGCCAATCCTCCCCTTCTTCTCTTCCTACTATACCATAAATTTAAAAAAAATAAAAAAACAAAGTTAGAAAATTTATGTATAGAAATACTATATATAAAAAATATTTGAATTCAAATTCAAATTTGAATCGGGTATATAAACTTTGGGTCTATAAACTTTAGGTGTATAGAAATACTATATATAAAAAATAGAATTCAAATTCAAATTTGAGTCAGGTATATAAACTTTTGACTTATATAAACTTTGGGTCTATAAAATTTAGGTATATAAACTTTAGATGTATAGAAATACTATATATAAAAAAAATATTTGAATTCAAATTCAAATTTGAATCAGATATATAAACTTTTGACTTATAAACTTTGAGTCTCTAATCTTTAGGTGTATAAACTTTAGATGTGTAAACATGAGGTGTACAAACTTTAGATGTATAAATTTACTAAAACAAAAAAGTAATGCGGTGCAAAAAAAAAAAAAAAAAACTTGGAGGGGGGCTGATCGCCCGGAGCGATCTCGTTAGGATTCTCGCTTGCGAGGGGCCTTCCGTTTCCTGGAGTATTTTTTACCGTGCCTCTTGTTTATCCGGCGCTTGGCGCATGGCGAGCTTCCTTCATTCACTGCCCATGTACTCCCGAAGAATCAACGGCCGGATTACGATCGGTACCTTGCTGTACATGTACCTCCCGGTACAAAACGCTGGACCGGAGCAAAGCAAACCTCATTCGCCTCGAACCACACGTACTACATACATACAGAGAGTCACGTACGATACAAATCGAATATGATGAAAAGCCTGTAAATACAGCACACGAATCGCGGAACCGATCGGACGTCGGACGCGCTAGGTGCCGCTGCACCTTAGGTGCAGAAAACCCGCGTCCCCCGATCGAGAGAAACCCTAGCTAGGTACGTACTAGGCAACGATGGCGGCGGCCGCGGCCGGCGAGCGCGAGCCGCCGTCGACGATGGCAGAGGAGGAGGAGGATCGTCTGTGCATTCTGTTCAAGTGCTTCTGCTGCTGGAGTAAAGAGGATGCGGGGTTTCGGCGCATCGCCCCCGGCACGGACTACCTCGCCATCCCCGCCACCGGCGCCGACGACGACCGGCCCCGGTGGTCCGTGGTCGTCGGGCTCACCGCCGTCGGCGTGCCGCGCAACAACCTGCGCCTGCACAGGTTCAGCGTGGCCGCGTCCGTCCGCGTCCTCGGCGGCAGCGACGACGCCCTCGAGGCCTTCCGCCGCGTCGCGCCCGACGACGCCGACGCCGAGGCCTTCAGCACCGCCTCCGCCGACCTGAGCAACGGCAACGGCAACGGCGGCGGCCACCGGATGCACCTCATCTGCCGAGCCGTCCCCCTCAACGCCGACGGCCGCTGGATCTGCAACAAGACAAACTTGACCAAGTGTTACAGATCGTTCTCCATGGATCTGGGCGGCGGCGGCGGCGGCGCGGCGACCCCGCTCGGCGATCTCCCCACCGTGCTGGTGCCCGGGGGCCACTTCGCCATCCAGGCCGGCGGCGAGAACTGGGTGCTCTCCGTCGAGCGGCCGTATCCCTGGCTCGACGAGAGGAGCACGACCCGCCTCCTGATGCGGCGGCGGGAAGGGCGGCGATGGGTCGTCGCCGGTGAGCCCCACGAGTTCCTGCACACCGGCTTCGAGCGCAGCGAGAGCCTCTATGGCAGCATATTCCAAGGCCGTGCCGTCATCGGCGACGACAAGATCCTCGTCTCCTTGGCGGACGCAGCCTTCTTCGTCTTCGACTGCACCCGTTGCGTCTGGACGCGACTCTCCCTCACGCATAAGAAGCTCAATTACATTCCCCTGTCTAACAGGTCAGTATGTATAGTATGTATACGTGGAGGATCACAACGCAGTATACTTCCGGGAAAGTATTTTCTACATCTAGGTGTATGCATTTAATTTAAATAGTTATATAAAAATTTTATAAAATTTGATAAGATAGACTATGTTAATATAAGACAATATACAAACATGCAAGTCTAAATTTGATCGACATATGAAGAAACAAAAATAATAAATTTTATCTGCACTGTACGGGTACTATTCACTGTCTGATTTTATTATTTTTGTTTCTCTAGTTGTAGATCAAATTTAGTAATGTATGTTTGTGTATACACTTATATCATCATAATCGATGTTACTAATTTTTTTTTCATTTTTTTCTATAACTATCTAATCGCATGCAAATGATATCTGCCATATCACCTAGGTGTAGAAAATCCGTGTCCGTATACTTCCTTCGTTATGATACTCACTTCGCATACAAATTCTATTTTACTATCTCGAGATATATACTTAGCATCTGAGTGCATCAAATTTTATACGAGAAAATATATAGTGCCTCATCATCTTCTTAACGATGATAAAAATTATCCCTTTAATAGATCAGTATACGTGGAGGATCACAACGCAGTATACTTCCTTCGTTTTGATACTCTCTTCGCGTACAAATTCTCGCCGGGGAAGAACACCATCGAGCCTCCAATCAGGCTAGACGTTATGTGCCCCTTCGGCACCAATGGGTACGGTTCTCTTGTGCACCTGGCTGGCAGGGTGATGTGCGCTGTCTGGATCGGCACGCGCTCCATATGCACCTGCACCACACAGCACGTGATGATCACAACGCTTATCATCAATGGTGACTGCGTTGATGGTGGTGGCTTCGTTCCAAAAGATGTGGGCGTCTTGCATTCTACCTGCCGCAGTCTAGTTGTTGGCGATGGCCGTGAGTCAATATCCCGCTGCAATATTTTTTGTTTCTCACTGTGAGTAACCTACTATAGCATGTGTTTCTTTAATTACCTGCATTAAGAATTACTTGTTCAATTGATGGGATTCGGTAAACGGTACTTCCTCCGTTTCACAATATAAATTATTTTAACATTTTCTACATTTATATTGACGTTAATGAATCTAGATAGTAGATATATATGTCTAGATTCATTAAAATCAATATGAATATGGAAAATACTAGAATGACTTACATTGTGAAACGGAGGGAGTAGTAGTTGTTACTGTGTTTGATTTGCAGTATTGCTCTCTAAATATTCCATTATGAAACAGGTCGTATGTGGAGGATGTTGATCGAGTTGAACCATTCTCAATACCTCCGGTGCTAGGAGAGGCTACATATTCAGAGATTGAAGACTCGCCCAACATGCTGGAGTGCTGCAGGTATTCTCCTGCGCTTCGAATTCTGTTTGTTATTTGGATTGACCAGGCAAACATGTCTAGGAACAGAGCTGTAGTGGAGCCTTCCTGGGTTTGCTGCTGGTTCAACATTTATCCACGTCATCCAATGTTTTAAATAGAGGGCTAAAGCATTTAACGGTTTGTTTCTCAGACAGCTATAGCGGCTGAATTTTACATGAGAGCAAATAGTTAGAACCCTTCTCAAACAGCAATAGCATGAGATAGCGGCAGTTTAGCGGGAGATTTAAAACCCTGACGTCATCTGACCATTTTAGTTGGCATGGAAAGTACAAAATTACCCTTAGATTTCTTTTCCCTTCTTTCTTATGCACTGCCACCCTATTTTATCTTCCCAAGTGTTGGTGTTCGTCTACTACTCTCTAGACATGGCTCAGGGGAAAGCTGGTCAATAGTTTAGAAATTCCTTAATTTTGTCTTAGTATTCTTACTACGAGTAAACAAGGCTGACAGCATCTTTTTGGTGTTAATCACTAATGTCGGTATCCTGAAGTTACCTACTTCCATGGCGAGATTAAATTAAGCATGCAACTTGTTAAGTTAAGCATACCTATTTTTGCAATTAAATTAAGCACATAATCAGTTTGCTAAGCAGAGAGTTTGATTTGTTTTTTTCTTTTGCTAAACTGAATGCTTACATCCAGTTATATACATTAGATTATAACTAATTAAATTATTGTTCTTAGTGCCATTTAAAAAGATTATGAACTATTTCTTTCCGTATTATATAAATTAACTACAAAAATGGAAGAGAAATAAACTTTGCATCCAGTCATTGGTTGTTTGTTGAATCAGTAATGATTACTAAATTTGTAGTCATAGTTTCAACTATAATTCATCCTGATTTGTGCTTTTCATAGAAGGAAAGGGAATCCAAGGGTAATTTTGTCATTTTTCAAAAAAGCTAACACTATTTCTACTCTTGGGTGACGTGGATGGCATATAGGTGAACAAAATTCCATTTGATGGCATATAGGGAATTGCTAATTTACGATGGCATATAAGGAAACCGGTGAACTTTCAATGGCATATAAGTAATTTTCTCTTATTTGAATTTGCACTGCAAATAGTTTGTCCAAACAGAAGCTACCTTCACTGGTTTCCTCCCATTTTGATGTTACTACATGTTACCACCAACTCTTGTGGTTTATCTTTCAAGTGTGTAATATTACTCTTCTTTTAATATGGTTATTTCTTTGCTATAGAATTATAGCTATGCTTTATGTAATTATATAGACCGTCATCCATCATGTAACTTTTTTTATGCTAAATGACAATTTGTGTACGTTATGGTATTACTGATCTGATAAATGATTTTTAGTTAAGTTATGTTGGAAGTAACAAGTACAGTTTTTGGTTCTATAATCTATACAGGATGTTCTTGGAAGATCAATGGAACGAAGATGATGTTGTACTTGAGAATTGTACAATGCAAACCAAGATGGATCTATACTTCATATCTCAGTCCGGTTGTCATTCGCTAACATATCAAATCAGTATTTCAAATGGGAAGTTGGTATGCCGTGATAAAATGCTGGAGCCAACATGCTGTGCAGAAACATTTGTATCTGAGGATGCTCTATATGGTTCTTCTTCTTCTCCTACATGGTGCTATATATATGTGGGAAGAAAGCTACTATATTGCATTCCATCGTTACCAGAGAGTGAGATGCAAGTGATTAATCTGCGGAGGAAGTTAAATCATCCCTTCAAGACAGATCGGCCTAAGGTGTGTTTTTCAGCAGTTTTTCCAGTTGGCAATCAGTTGGTTGGTTTAGCTGATACCCTGCAGTCTGTGTATTTACTAAAACGCGGCAGTTCAGTATGGACTCATTGCAAGACAACTTCAAGAGATGCAGATCTGACTGAGAAAATTAATATCTCTGGGTTTGTTGTGCTTAATAGATATAGTTTTATGATATCAGACGCTATGACTTTTGGCTGCTTCTTGCTTAACTTGGATAGTTTGGAATGGACTATTGTGAAGTCATTCCAATCGTATCGTCGTGGCACGTTATTGGGAAGGTCTATATTCATTGGTGGCTTCATATACACGCTATTTACAGGAGGTATTCTTGCTTTTGAATTGATCAATAATTATGGTTCATACTACCTTGATGTTCCTATTTTCTTGAGGACATGGAGTAAGCTTATCAGGGACAAGAACACGATTTGCTTTGCTTCAGTTGGCGAGGACAATAGTTCTCGCAACATTATGTTCTGTCTTGCTCATGGATACCCCTACTATGGCCCATCCTCTATGCCTAAGATTAAGAATCTGCATCATGTGAAGATCACCATGATGCAAGTCACGACTTGTGAAACAGTGAGAGGAACTAGAGAACCTGTGAAGCCGCCTCGGTATGTGGATGTGTGCACTAACTCTTTTGTGCTACGAGGATTGGATGCTTGCTATGTTTTTGCTGTATGAACAGTTTGGATGTGATCATTGTTGATCAGGGATGGATGCATACACACTCAGAATGTTTCTGCTGCATAAGCAGTTGAGTCTGTTGGTGTTTGAAGGAAGTAGTAGCACTCCTAGTTGTTGGGGGCTTAACTCTTTTGGTGCATTTTGCTATGAATAATATGTTATATATATATGGAGGATGGTAGGGGATCTTTACGGTTTTAGGCCGTTCTGTATGGAAATTAATTACTTTAAAAGGTGTTGTGATAAGATGGTGTTTAGGCTGCCCGGGCATCGCGGTGCCCCATATGGGTGTTCTGTGCGCGCGCACATATAGGCTGTAGCATGGAAATTTGTGACGTATATATTGTTTTATTTTAGATAAGGTATATACTTATTTTTTAGGAACTGGTATATACTATATCCTTCTTTGGAAGAGTATATACTTTTTATTTGAGGATCCGGTATATACTAAAAGCTGGTTTAAGAAGTATATACTACTTCTACTTAATTTTAGATCCAGGATACTGAACGCTCGTTGGACTACCTGTACATATTAACTCGTGTATCAACCATTTCTGTAAGTATATACTGCTTTTTTAATCTAGTATGTACTATATCGAGTAAATACTATTTTTTTAATATCAGGTATCTGTCAGATCGTGACCAATTTCGTGGTGTATCGTTAGCAGGACGTTCAATTTTTCCCGTATGTACCATACGTTTTTCTATGATAGTATATACCTTTTCTTAAAATGATAGTATATATACTTCTTTCTTTACCTAGTAAGTATTATAATTCAGTTGGCAGTAGTATAGAATAGTTTGTTAGGCGGTAGAAGTATACTTTTTTTACTTAGTAAGTATTATAATTAAGATAGTTGCAGTATATACAATTTTTAGTCAGTAGTACTAGTATATGCTGTTTTTTAAGTTACTAGCAGTATATGCCATTTTAAAAGGTATATATACTATTTTTATTACTTGTTTTTACACTATAGTAGTATACTCAGTGCTCCGGCTGCATGACACCTTAACTATTAAAAAGTAAAACTCAAAATGAAATGAGGATGAGCCACATCATTCGATAAATATTAGCCATTGGATTAAATAGACGATGAAAATAATAATTCAAGAGGTTTCTGGAGATGAAACTACTGGAAGACGAAAGAAAGAATTAAAGGAAGGAGGAACATAAGAAGGTATAAGGTTATGCATATAATTTATAATTTTTATCTATCGTAAAAACTATTTTACAAATAAACCCTCGTATGATTGAAAAGGTATCAGTATAATCTCAAATATACGGAAGAGCAATGCGTATTTCCGAAAGGAGAACTAGCCTCACTGACATGAGTACATGAAGAACAAAAATTGAAAGTATATGCTGATAGAAAAAGAATGTACAATCCAAATCACAGCTTCTAAACAAGGATCTTCACCCTTGCGCGTACTCTCTGCTCTGGTGCCGTTGTGTTGTGTGTTAAGTCGACATATTCTACTGCCGTCTGCCGGGCGGACGGCCACAACCAACTGCATGCAACAAAGAAATTAGTTGCTTAATCATTCTGAATTAAAGATCGCATTCCAAAAACACCATCCTAGAACAATATTCCTTCTATACTGAATGTTTTCTATAAGCAAAGAAACAAAATCAGGATAATTTGTCTATATACATAACTTTGGGAATAATTTGTCCATATAGATTAGAGAGGAACATGGATAAGAAAAGCGTATACTCATATGATGAATTTGTGAATTTGTCAATATTCCTAATATACTGAGGGCCCCTTTGATTCAAAGGAAATTCATAGGAATTTTAAAGGATTTCATTTCTATAGGAATTTTTTCTATATAGCCCTTTGAATCAAAGGAATAAATAGTATGTAATCCCATGAAATTCTTATAGAATGCCTCTTCCCATGTAAGTTTTGGAGGAAATTTAGCATGAGGTTCTACCTCATGTTAAGAATCCTTTGAGTAGATCTCTCTTCAAATTCATGTGTTTTTCCTGCGGCTCAATCAAACGGTCATTCCTATATTTTTCCTGTGTTTTACAATTCTCTGTTTTATATTTGTATTCCTGTCAGAATCGTATGTTTTTCCTATTCCTCCGTTTTTTTATTCCTATTATTCAAATGAGCCCCTGAATGCTTTCTATAAGCGCAGTCTGGTCGTCGACGAGGGTCGTGAAACGATATCCCGCTGAAATGACTTCTGTTTCTTACTGTGAGTAATTAACCTGCCTAATTATATTCCATGTGTGTTTCTTTTAATTACCTGCAGTAGGGAATTACTTGTTCAATTGATAGGGATTCAGTAAATTAAACATGTCGTTATTATATATTGTGACTGATTTTTGTTTAACCGAGTGATTGATATTTTCAGTGTTGTGCTGTTAGGGCTAGTTTGGTTTGTGGCCTAAATTAGCTTTGCCAATATTTAACAATTTCAATAGTGTTTAGTGTCTATTTGGTTTTTTAAATTAGAAATACCAACTATTTGGTTTCAAACTAAATAGTTGGTATTTCTAATTTAATAAATTGGTCATTTCAATAGTTAACATGGGCTATTTTATAGTTTCAATCAAACACAACTTTATCTTATCAAGATTAGCCATGCTAAAACTTACTAAAATTTAACATTGACAAAAATTGATAAAGCTAATTTAGGCTACAAACCAAACTAGCCCTAAATATTTTTCTATCATGAAACAGGACATATGTGGATGATGCTGCTCGAGTGGAACCGCTTTCCATAATACCTCCGGTGCTTGGAGAGGCTACATATTCAGAGATTGAAAACTCGCCCAACATGCTGCACTGTTGCAGGTATTTTAAATAAAAGAAAATAGTACATACAACAATTTGACTACTATATCTTATATATCTTATATCTTATAGTCCACCTAACCTTTGTCTACTAATAATACTTCCTACATCTACTTTTGACAGTGATATTTTATCTTGGTACAATAATCAAGGATAAATAATTATACTTATTATCCATTTATGCTACTGGTTATTTCTCGTAAACAAGCGATTCATTAATATTTATATTTCTCGATGTCCATGTAGCCAATCTTGTATAAAAGAATGGTGAGTTATGCATTAAATCCGAGAAAGTCATTAAGAGAATATGTGGTTGGATTGAAATATGCTTATCAAAAGTAAATTTTTTATATTTGGAAATATACCTATCAAAATAGATGGAGGGAGTATATAGTAAAGACCACCATTAAAGACCACCATTAAAGGAGCACAACCTAAACTTATTATATCCACATGTAAATTATCGCTATTATAATGAATTAGTTTAAATAATTTACTCTTAACTATTTTTTATAAAATTTGGGAGTATATAGCGATACAGCCTTGAGTGTCGCACACTTTGAGAATTGAGAATATGCCTTTCGTCTTGTGATGGAAAAATTCTCACAGAACTAGTTTAATTCCGATGAAATCCCTCTAAAATTCCAAACACCCACTTTGAGAATTGGGCTTTTTTTTTATCGATTTTCTCGTCGAAACTCGAAAGCCGACAGATATCCTTATCCAAAACCCCTCCTCTCGCTCCCGTTTCCGGTGAACCCCAGCCACGATGGCCACCCCCTCCACCTCCGCCACCACCTCCACCCCCGCGCCGGCATCCTCCGCCTTCCCCCTCGCCGCCGCCGCGCGCTTCCCCCGCGCCTCCTCCAGCACGCGCGCTCTCGCCCTCGCCGAGCGGCGCCGGCTGTCCGAGGCGGGAGGCGGCGGCCGCTCGGTAGCCGCTGGCCGCCGATCCTTCCACGGCCTCGTTCCCGCCCACGTTCTCTCCACCGGCAATGATGCAGAAGGAGCCGTATGTGCACTCTTCTTCTCTTGAATTTTTCATTGATACTGCACTTGTGCGGGATTACATTACAGTAGTACATGAAGGTTGTCTAATAAGAGTCAAACAGGCTAATCATGCGTATAAAATTTTCCTAAGTTAAAAGACTGATAATGTATTTTGGTGATAGTTTGGTGATATTTGGTGGACAGGACTATAATAACTGCAGCGTGAGTTTCGCGGCGCATTTTGGATTTGGTCTTTCGGCATCCTTGTATGGAAATTATATAAAATGGGTTTAAAACCCTCATATCGAAAAAGAAAAAAATAGTGTCGCCCTAAAGTGCGCAATAGTAGGTTTGCTTTGAAGCTTTAAAAAATTTAGTCTAATTCCGATAAAATCCCTCTACAATTCCAAACCAACACTTTCAGAATTTGTTCGTTTTTGTTGATTTTCTCATCAAAACTCAAAAGCTGATCCTTATCCAAAATCTGAATCTCCAAAACGTGCGCCGCCACGATGGCCACCCATTTCCGTATTCCGATAAAACACCAGTAGCCGAGTTTAATTCCGACAAAAAAAATCCCTCTAAAATCCTTCTCGCTCCCATTTCCGGTGAACGCTGGCCACGCTGACCACCCCCTCCACCTCTGCCCCGGTGGTGCCAGCCTCCTCCGCCTTTCCTCTCGTCGCCGCCATGCGCTTCCCCTGCGCCTCCACCTCATCCAACACGCGCACGTTCGCCCTCGCCGATCACTTTCACATGTAGGCATGTTTTTTGACTTGTATGTGCGTTTTCGCAAACATAAAGTTGATCATTTCATTCACCTATCTTTTCAAATCCAATTGTAACTTTTTTCACCGTGTTTCAATTTCGAACTCAATCTTATTTGAGATTTGTTTCCTTATTGCTAAGGCAGAGCATCAACAGAGAAGTGGAGGAGAGTTCTAGGCGGAGGATGTTGCTCGCTGCAGGTGCTGCCGTGTTTCTCTCTTGGCCTAATCCGGCAGCATGTGAGTTGTTCTTCCATATTAATATCAGTGTAGAATGGTACAGGTGTGATAATGCTTGACTGTGTAGTAGCTACTACACTCAGACTTGTGAATGGTTTGTTTGGTCGAAAACCATGTGCCTGAGTGCCATTCTGATGTGGTATAGATACGGCAGAGGCTAAGAAAGGGTTCTTGCCTGTCACCGACAAGAAGGATGGATACTCCTTCCTCTACCCATTTGGATGGCAGGTAATAAACCGTCATTGCTAAAGGGTCACAATGATGCAAGGTTGCATTTTGATTCGTTCATTTCATTGTGAGTTTGTACTTATCCAGGAAGTGGTTGTTCAAGGGCAAGATAAGGTGTACAAAGATGTCATAGAGCCTTTGGAAAGTGTGAGCGTCAACACAATTCCAACCAACAAGCAAGACATCCGTGAGCTTGGTCCTCCAGATCAGGTTTTTTTTTTAATCTCATTTTTTGTCAAACATTTCATCATGTCTCTGCAGTTGTATGATGAGAAGGTACCAAATCTTATCCACTATGATGTGTATTTAGGTTGCTGAAGCTCTTATACGGAAGGTTTTGGCCGCACCTACGCAAAAGACAAAGTTAATTGAAGCAAAAGAGGTGCCTTTTTTATCCATTTATTCATGCAATTCAGAATTTCTAATCCACCTCATTCATGTTGCATTGTAAAACTTACGTATTTCTGGTAAGTAGAGCCAACAGGCTATCAACCATTTATTGAAATTGCCATGTGAAGTAGTACTAATGTAGAGTATAAGTGATCATATCTTCATTTATCATAAAATGCAAATACACAGAATATGGGGATGCCAGAAATGTATTTTTGTTGGATATCATTGTATATATATTATGTTATTTCCAGTTGATACAAAACTGCTTCTGCCTACTTCTTTTGGCATCAATCCATTTTTATCATCCCATAGAATTGCAGGTTATTTTATTTGTTTGTATATATATCAGATTTAATCTAAGATCGAACTGGTTAGGTCTTATTCCTAAATGATATGCATTTGCTGCAGTGTGTTGCCTTTTTTGTTGTTCCTGGAGTGATCTTTTTATTCTATATTATAAAATGTTGCAACTCTTCACTACAAACCTTGTGTACATATCACCTAGAGAAAAATAAACACAACTGTAGTGTCAAACCTTCATAATAGATCGCAGACTATCTAGTACTTTTCTTTGGGTTATAAGAATCAAACGATAACTTGTTGACTATTCTCCATGTTCCCTTTTGCAAAGGGAAATATCTTATTACTCTTTTATTATTAAACTCATAAGATCTGTGTCATTGCGCAGAGTGATGTTGATGGACGAACTTACTACACTTTTGAGTTCACAGCTCAAGCTCCAAATTTCACGAGACATGCGCTTGGTGCAATTGCCATTGCAAATGGTATTGACTCCTACCAGACATCTTTTTCTCTCAGCAAGATGTTCTACTAAAAGTATTGTCTGCTGTTGACATATTTCCATCGGCTTATATTGTTTCTACTCTTGCATCCACAAGGATTGCTTAATGCTATGCTAGTCACTGTTATCTATTGTATTTTCACTGTGGATTTGGATTTTGTTGGCAAATTTTACACGCTGACAACTGGAGCAAACGAAAGGAGATGGGAGAAAATCAAGGATAGGATACATACAGTCGTTGATTCCTTCAAAATCGAGGCAAGAATATGAAGGAGTTGCAACATATATTGTGCTGATTTTTCTTGTTGGTTTTCTTCGTTTCAGGAGGTGAGGTTCAATGGTAAATGTCGGGAACATGGATTTTACTGATCTGTTTTATTTTGAAATGTGTGACACAAATTCTGTTTGTACGCATGTATATCTTCCCAATGTCGATCCTGATCTTTCTATGCATGTATATCTTCCCAATGTCGATCCTGATCTTTCTATTTGTATGTACTGGTGAGTTTAAGAAAATATGTAAATGATCCTTCAAATAAGCAATGTTGATTATAAGACCATCTGTGTGAGTAAGATCTATACTGGGTATACTTTTCTTTTACCATGAGCCAAATATCTGGCTTTTGTTGGCTCAAATATTTGAGTTACTAGTATACAGTAATATGATGCATTTATGTCTTCTCGAGCTGATAAACCAATCCTCTCTTTTAAGTAGGAACGGATACCAAATTAAGTTTATACTAATTGAATACTAAATCAAACTTCCAAAAAAAATACTTTTATCTTAGAATGAAGTCTCTTTGAAGTCAAGTTTATTAGTACAACACTTGAGTTCATTTTGGGGAGGCTATTAATTTTTTTATGAAAAAGGTTATTAATTATTGGTTAGAGCACTTAAGTTAATTACATTTATCAAACTTTCATATACTTACAGCCCACTAAACACCTAAATTCATATGCAAGCATAGCAATTATTAATATATCTTAAATCCTGACATGCAAACATCCCATATAAACCCACATAATAATTACATATACAATTTATTAAATACTCCCTTTCTTCCAAAAATCTAATACCTATTTCTTTTTCATCAAAACCAAGAAGCAATTAACTCACTCACCATATAGAAAAACCAATGAACATGCAACCAATAAGTACTAGGATGGCTTTCTGGTTTCCGATCAACAATTTAATTTAGCACATGGTAACTACAAATATGACTCGGATTTTTGGAGAAACCAAAATGAAATAGGTCTCAGATTTTTGGAAGGAGGGAGTATAAACATAAAAGCATTGGATTTAATCGGCTAGTAGTGTGAATCGAGCATAAAAGTTTTTCGTTAACCACCATTTGGTTTTTTATAGCTCGAAATTGGGCTTAACTAGTTCTTTCGTTAACATCCATTTGGTTTTCTATGGCTTTTTCGAGGGAGGTCGGGGGAGACGGTGGTTGTCATGGAGAGGAGCGAGCGTGCTTTAGTAGTAGAGATTGAGATATAGGGCCTGTTTGGGGAGTTTAAGATTCTAAGAAGCAGCTGGTTATTTTATCTGGGGTTCAGACAAGTACACAGCTAAGAAATTCTATAAGCTCAACTACTCAGCATTGCAACCCCCCCAGGGCCATGATCTGATCATGGAAAACAAAATGTGTCATGAAGATCGAAGTCTTTGCCTGGCTCATGTTTTGTGATAGGCTCAATACAAGAGATATGCTGGATAGAAGACATTGTGCCAAAGAAGATGATGATTTCACATGTGTTTTGTGCAATGCGAATTGCAGAGAAACAAAGCTACATCTTTTCTTCTCATGTCCATTCAGTATCAGGTGTTGGCAGCACCTGGGAATTGAGTGGAATCATAATTTGGAGTTTTTCCAAATGATCACCCTAGCAAGACTCAAGTTTGCTCAGAGGGGTTTCCTGGAAATTTTCTTTTTGGTAACTTGGCACATATGGAAGCAAAGGAATGGCTTAATAATTTAGAATGTTCAACCCACCTTCCAAGCATGGAGATCGTTTTTTATCAAAGAAGTTCTTCTGCATATGTGCAGAATGAAGGATCCCTTAAAGCAAATTGTTTTTAATTGGTTACAAACCTTATAGTCTTCTTGTGTGGCCTTCTTGTAACTCTGTAACCTTGTAAATATTTTTCATTCTTTATAAAATTTAAACTGCTGGGCAAAGCCCTGGCAGGTTTTCCGATAAAAAAAAGAAGCAGCTGGTTAGTAGCCAGCTTCTGAGAATATGGAAAAGCTGGGTTTCTGAGCTTCTGGCTTCTAGTTCATTTTCTGGTTTCTCAGCTTCTGGCTTATAGTTCATTTTCTGGCTTCTAGGTCATTGAGGCTTGCTGCTGAATCGGCTGAACGACCTGCTGTCTCAACGGTGTCTGCTGAATCGGCTGTAAAGCCGGTCGTCTTGGTGGCGTCTGCTGAACTGGTTGCACGACCTACTGGATCGGGGATGTTTGTTAAATAGGCTGCACAACCTGTTGCCTGGGCGGTGTTTGCTGATTCGGCTGCTGCTGAGCCGAATTAATAGCATTCTGAGGAGGTAGAAACATAGATGCAACCTGGTCTTGTGTTAACTGAGTCACATTCGGTCCAGGATGTTGTGATTGCTCTCTTACCAATAATTGAGGATTGATTAATTGACCTGAATCTGACGACGGCGCTGCAGGTGCCGGAGCCGATGCTGGTACTGTCGGTTGAGCTGATGATGCAACAGGAGCAACTCCCTGAGTAAGTGGATGAACATCGGTAATCAAAGTCCGATAATTTGGAAAAGTACCCCCTTGCAAATAAACTGGGCCTGCAGCCTGATGTTCAGCTATTGAACCATCAGCTACCGATTTCATCATATTTGACAAGGTAGGCAGGCTAGAGATTGAAATTCTAAGCACGACTTAATAGATCAAACTCAACTGATACAACATTAAGTATGAAAAGAAGAACAATATCTAGACAATCAAGCTGCTGGATGTTTCATAGAGTGGTGGATATCTCATATAATCTAAGCCAACATCGTTATTTAACCTAATCGGCCGCTTTCTGGCAGCAGATGTTAGCCGATTGTAGGTTAGATAACGATATTGTCAAGGATTATGCAAGATATATGATAACTTGACGGATTACATGCACAAGATTAGAGTATCGTAAAGATGGAAGCACTAATCTCGAGAACACAAACCGCCATAGCAAGTTTTACCTCTTGTTGAAGATCGAAACCGATGCAGCTCAACCCGAAAGCAAGAACTCGTCGAAATAAAACTAAAGCAAAAAGGGTGGCGATGCGCCGAAATTGTATTGAACGTGTCCGTTATCTATTACATAGGGCTCGGGGTCTATTTATACCCGAGAATTATAAGATATGTCCATATTGGACACGACTCTTATCCCTAACAAACTCTAATATACCATAAGTCTTTGCGGCAGACTTTTGCCCACATTTATCTCTAAGGAATTTACATAAATATCCTAATTAATAGATACAATTGCCTTCCCAGGACTCTATCCATGCGTGGCAATCATCTTGAAGCACATCAATTCGAACCCGATGTCGTACACAAGTCGTATTATCGGAATCGGCTGTATCACTTAACCCAATCTGACTCAGACCTAGCCGATGCCAATCGTAGCCGATCCGAACTCTAGCCGATTCTTACTCTGTTTCCGCAACAACCCTTATCTTCGACCCCGCTTCGACCCCATCTTCATCTCCGATGCTGATATTACCAAATTTGGTCGTTAACACATGCCCCCCAAGTCCGGGATATTTGGTAATGTTCCGGATTTGCCATGTATCGATTCCAAGCAAGTTTCGCACTCTACCGTTTTCTGACCGTTACTCTAGTGCTTTAAATACTAACCGTTATCCCCGAGAAATCTCACACCGTGACTTTCGTTTTCACCGCTTAAGCGAAATTTTACCCTCTCTCTCTCCGGCGATTCCTCCGATGCGCAAGGCGATTCCCAGGCGACTCCATCTCCGGCCAAATCTCCGCCTGCGACGATGTCAATCTCCGCGAGCCCATCTGCCGCACCATCGGCCGAATACGCTGAGGTAAGTTCCCATCGGCTAGATCCCCTTTTTCATCATTAGATCGGTTTTCTCTCGCCTCATACTGCTTTCTTTTCCTCGGTTACTTTGAACTTGTAGCATCTCTCCAATTTAGTCACAATTCCAAGCTTGTTGCATGAAAACCACTACTTTCTCGGCCCCGTCGGCAACCCTGACCCCACTGAGTTCATCATCGGTAAAACCAATAGGATTCCTTTCAGACTATCCAATCCAGATCTAGGTCATTGGAAGAACACCTTTAAATCTTGGCCGTCTCTAGAAAAAATTCACCCGAGAAAAGTTGGATTACATGGTTCAAGCGCATGTCGGCTAGCAAAATAATCCATTGGGACGAAATCGGAATTGGTCAAGCACTTGACCTCACCATAGCAAACTCAGCCAAAGATGAACCTCTAATGGCAGCTGCTTCTTACTTTTGGTCCAATACTATCAATGCCTTCTTATTCAACCAAGGGCCGATGACCCCAACTCTCATAGATATCATTATGATCACGGGTCTGGATGTCACCTCATCAGCTAACCCTATGAGCCTGAACACGAAGAACCAGTACGATTTCAAGACCAAGAGTATAGGCGGTTGGTCAGGCTATGTAGCAGCATACATGGGCCAGGGTTCTGTCACCCCTCGAGAACATGTGGCCTTTCTGCTAATGTGGCTAGAAAAATTTCTCTTTTGTGGATCAAGCTGTGGTCCTACCACCAACTGGCAGTTTGTAGCCGAAGCCTTGGAAGCAAAGAAACAATTTCCCTTAGGCAAAATCCTCCTCGGCTACTTGTACCAAATGCTGAATAATGCTTCGGCTAAGTTAGCTGTCGGCTCAGTAGTCGGAGCAGGTGGACCATGGTGGCTGCTGCAGACTTGGTTGAATCTAATCGTCATGAAAGTCGTCAATCGGCCATCCGTCACAGAAGCTGAATTTCCAAGATTAGAGCCGATCATAGAAGATGACGAAGAACGCACTCATCGCCGATGTATGTCATATGGAGAATACGCATCCACACCGGCCGATGCTGGAGCAAAGTTATCAGCCGAACTGCTCAAAGATTGGTTCTGCAGTTTCTATGAAGGCTTTCAAAAGGATGTTCGAGTTTGGTTTCCCTATGAAGATTCAGCAGACCTCGAGCTCCCATCAGATTTCAGATTCGAAGACATTAATCATGAAAGATTCCAAACGTCCACAGAAGTCTTCACAGCTGCAATCAGCCCATGCATTCTTCCAGTCGGCATCCATCAAGGAAGAAACGTCCAAGCCTCTTATGAATTCTATCACCCAATAAGTTCAGCTAGACAGCTTGGAATGGGCCAACTCCCAATCGGCTTATTTTTTGCCGACAAGATCCAATGCCGAGGAGAGATTTCATCAACTTTAATGATGGATCGGCTGCTCAACCTTCAGGGACCTCCATTGGGCAGCATTGAAAACATAGAGCTAGCAATATTCAGGAGCAAAAACTTTGATAGATGGTGGGGTGAATGGAAGTTGCATCTATTCCACCAACCAGCTTCAATGTACATGACAGACTTCTTTCCAGATGTTGTCCCTCAAGTAAGTCTTTGACTTTACTTGATTTCATTTGAATAACTGCTTAGCCGATTTATCTTAGCTAATCTTTTCTTTGATTTGTAGACAACAGAATCCTCTCCTCCTTGTCAAAGCAACAGTGGCAGGGATATCACCTACGCCCCAGGCTTAATTCCTAATGGAGGTGGGCTATCTCCTCCTGTCATCGGCTATGATGCCCCCAAGACTTCAGCTCTTCTTCAAGGGCTTATCAGAGAACTAGCCGATGCCGGTAAGAAAAGGAAAACCAGATCATCGGCTATAGATACTTCAGCCCCAGCTCCAAAGAAGAAGATCAAAAAGAAAGCTAAACCAGCTGATGATCTGCCTGCCCTAGATCCATCCATTGAACAAGCTCTGGATGAAGAAGAAATCAGAGAGGATGTTGATCAAGCCACAGCCGAAGTAAGCGATACTAAAAGAACACCGTCGGCTTCACCTAAGAAGGTCCCTCCAACTCCTTCTGCTCCAATTCATTTTACAAGAGTAAGCAACCTTCTCTAACCAGTTTTGTAATCATTTCACTATGGCCGATTGCTCACATACTTGGTAACTGCAGAAAAGAAAGGCTGCTGTGAAGAAGAAATCGGCTCCAATGACATCTAAACCAGCTCCACCGGTACAATAACCTTAATTCTTTCATTAGTTAATCTCGGCCGATTTTATATAACACTTGTCTATTTTCAGCCTCCTTCCCCTCCTATTCAACAAGCATCAAGCGATCGGACCCATCAGTTGTAGGGAGTCATCACATAGAAGAAGAAGTTCAACCAACTGCTCCGGCTATCCCAGTAAATTTCTTATAACCAACATATGCAGATCGGCTATGCCTATTTGATCTCTAACTCTCTTTAAATCATTACTGCAGGTCTTAGCCGATCTTTTCTCTTTTGATATCAGAGATTATCTTGATGAGGAGACAGAGGTTGACACTACTAGCAAGGCTTTAGCTCCTTTGTCTAATGACGTGAAGAAAACTCTTGAAGATATCTCTCATCGGCTAGAGACATCATCACTAGACAGCCTAGTAGTCGACTGTGGATCAATTAGGACTCGGCTTCATGAGGTCCAGGCTCAAATCCCCGATGAGTTAGCCGATATCCTTACTCCAGCTGTTTATCTTGAGCAACATCAATTTAAGCTGGAAAAGGCCAAGCTGAGATTAGCCGAGCGTCAAGAGCGCAAAGACATTGAAGCAACAATCCAGGCCAATCGGCAACTTGTTCATGAAGAAAAAGCCAAGCTCGATCAATTATCTGAAGGCCCGATCAAATCCTATATTGACCGGCTTGAAGCTCGCAAGATCGAACTCTTAGCGCAACTTCAAGAATGCAATGCTGAACTGGATCTAGAGCACAAGAGGTTAGCCGATCTCCCACAGTCTATTGAAGAACAAAAAACAAGGTTAAAATCGGCTATCAAGAATGTTGCTGATATGACCAAATCCTTGAAGGTCATTCCTGGAACCGACGCTCAAGATGCCCAAGCCATAGAAGAAGTAGAACAGATTAGGCAAAGAGCTATATCGGCTATCCAGCGATACTTATCTCAATGATCTTTGTGTAATATGACTTGGAATTTTGTAATCGGCTAAAACATTCCGATTAATATGATGTATAAGCTCTGCTCAAAAATAAAAATGTTTGCACTATATTGTGATATATATATATATATATATATATATATATATATATGCCCCCCTAGTTTTACAATGTCAAGAGCATTGTTAAAAATATAAAACCACTAAGGGCGATATAACAATATCGGCCATTGTACATCGGCAAACTGCAACCGATTACATTAAAACAACTAAGGGTGATATAACAATACCGGCCATTGTACATCGGCACACCACAACCGATTACAATAAAACAACTAAGGGCGATATTGCAATATCGGCCATCTCAAGGTGATGCAAATGCATCGGCTATCATGTATCAGCAACACTAGCCGATCATGCGTTAACCCAAACACTTGGGTAATATTTCTTCAAATACTTGCCATTAAGCGCTCGCCCATAAACTTCTCCATCGAGTCCTTGCAACATGTACGCTCCTTTAGACACAACCTTATGGACTTGAAATGGCCCTTCCCAATTTGGTGACCACTTGTCGAATTTGCTATCCCGGGTTCCAATCGGCAAAATCAATTTCCACACAAGCTCACCTTCTGAAAAAGTCTTAGGCACCACTTTCTTATTATAATGCCGAGCAACACGTTCCTTATCCCTAGTAACTTTTGCAAGTGCCCGCAATCGTGATTGAACCAAGTCCTCCCGTTCATCGGCCATAAGATTATAGTACTCATCGGCTGTCAAATCATTTTGCAACTCTGTTCTTCTTGAGCCGATTCGAACTTCCCATGGTAAAACAGCTTCATGTCCATAAACAAGCTTATAAGGAGGAACTTGGATTGATCCATAACAAGCCATCCGATAAGACCACAATGCTTCAGCTAAACGAGTATGCCATTGCCGAGGATAATCAGAAATCTTCCTTTTAATCAACTTGATCAAACTTTTGTTAGATGCATCGGCTTGCCTATTAGCTTGTGCATAATACGGTGAAGAATTCAACAACTTTATACCCATACTATCGGCAAACTGAACAAACTCATCAGACACAAAGATTGAGCCTTGATCAGTCGTAATAGTCTGAGGAATACCAAATCGGTAGATTATATGTTCTTGGACGAACTGTATTGCATCCCCAGAATCAGCCTTCTTCAAAGGAATCGCCTCCACCCATTTGGTGAAATAATCAGTTGCCACCAATATAAACTTATGTCCTTTACTCGATGGTGGATTAATCATGCCGATCATATCAATTCCCCATCCTCTGAACGGCCATGGTTTAATGATAGGATTCATAGCTGTCACACCCTGAAGTTCTTTCCCAAGCCTTAAGTGAAATTTTAAATGGTCTCAAGAAAATACCCGGGAAAAGCAAGAGTAAACCTTAATAAATTAATGCAAATAACAATCAAAATTGGCATGTGGAATTTTTCTTGAGTTCTACATGTCGAAAGTCGCTAACAAGATTTTTAGTGGAATTTTTAGAGCCCTAGAAATAATTTTAACCAATTAAAATTGAGCACATGCAATTTTAAATCCCAGGAAAATCCTTTTTCCTTTTTTCTTTTTTTTCCCTCCTTTTTCCTCTCCTTGGGCCGTCGGCCCATTTCCTTTTCCCCCCTCTCTCCCGCTGGGCCGGCCGAAGGCCGAGGCCCAGCCCAGCCCGCGCGAGCCGGCCGCCCGCCTCCTCTCTCTCGGGGTCACCGACAGGTGGGGCCCACCTGTCGGGCCCGTCTCCCTCCTCGCGCCCGCGTCGCCGTGCCCGCAACCGCCGCCGAAACCGCCGCGCCCACCTCCTCCGCTTCTCCCGCGCCCACGCCGCGCCGCCCCCGCACCCTCCCCACGTCGCCGCCCCCTTTCCCCCGTGTCTCCCGCCCGCACGTGCGCCCGAAAGGGGCGGGATTCGCATTTTGAATCCCCCCCACTTTCTCTCTCTCCTCCCCACGTCGCCGGCGAAATCGGAGGTCCTCCCGGCCACGTCCGCCTCCCCTCCGCCTATAAAATCGTTCCCCAAGCCCTCCTCTTCCCCTTTCGGCTCTCGCCGCTCCCTCCCGTGACTCCTACCGAGCTCGCGCCGCTCGCCGCCCGCGCCGCCGCTCGCCGCCGTCTCCAGCTGCGCGCCGCCGCCGTTAGAGCCGCCGCCGCGCTAAGCCGCCGCCACCACTAGCTTCGCCGTCGCAAGACCTTTCCCGGCCGCCGCCTTGCATCGCCGGAATCCCACCGGGACCCCATTTCCCTCGCGTCGTCGGTGAGCCCCTCCATTCCCCTCAACTCTGGCCGGCCATTTTTTTTTCTTTTTGTCGCCGCGGGTTTCCTCCAAGCCCTAACCCCTCTCCTCTCCCTCCTTAGGTGCCGCCGCTGCTGTCACGCCCTAAAAATCGCCTAAATTAATAATCCATATTTTAAATCATATTTAGAAATTATTTTAAAAGCCTACAAGTTAAACTTTAATAATCTAGGAAAATTTTCAACATAAAATTGAGCTAGATAAAATTTTATTAAATACTTTGCTTGTTCCTCTATTTTCTAGATTTTTCTGGGAATTATTTGAGCAAGGGAAGTATTTTTAATAAATGAAACAACATTTCACGAATTATTTTAATTGAAAAAGTTTTAAAAATCCTCTCCTAGGCTGTTGGGCCGAATTCGGCCCAACATTTCCTCTCTCCGCGCGGGCGCTTGGCGGCCCAAGCCGGCCCAGCCCGAGCCGGCTGCCCCCTCCTCCTCTAGCCACTGACATGTGGGGCCCACATGTCGGGGTCATCCCTAACCTCCGGCCGGCCGCGCCACCCTAGCCCGAGCCGCCCCCTTCTCCCTCCAAATCCGCCTCAATCCGACCTCGTTTCTTCCGTTTGGTTGAGGGGTTTTTATCCCCTTGTTGTCCTCTATCTTTTTCCCCAAGAATCGGAGCAAATCGTGGAGTATTTTGTCCGAATCAAACTCGTTTTCGAGTTTATCTCCAAAACCGAGTTTTGATTTTTCCGGGTTCGATTCCTCTCGTTTGGAGTCCGATCTCTTCAATCCAAGCCTTTTTATAGGACCCCCTAGTCGTCCTCTTTCGTTTGCCCCCTCTTCCGTGGTCTCCCGTGCCCCGTAGAGCCGTAGCCGCGCCACCCTAGCCGCCGCCGCCGCCGGCCGTCCTCCGGCAGCGCCGCGCCGCCGCCTCCGCCGTCGCCGCCGCTTGCCGCCGCCGCCTTTGGGTGCGCCAAGAGGTGGGGAAGCCCGGCCGACCATCCCCCTTCGCCGCCGGCTGCCGTAGCGCCGTGCCGCCGGGCCGCCCGAGCCGCCGCCGCCGCCCCGTCGTCGCCGGCCGTCGTCGCTTGTCGGTTGTCGCTTTGGTAGGTACCGTTGGATTCGCCTCGTCGTCCTCTTCGTGTAGGTGTCCTCCAAAACCCCGGCCGACCTTCCTAGCGCCGGCGAGGTTGCCGTCCGAGCTATGCCGCTGTGATGACGTCATGCTGACGTCATCATCCCCTTTCTTTTTCAGTTTTTTTAATAAAGGAAATAGATTAAATCTTCGGAAAATCATAACTAAATAACCGTAGATCCGTTTCAGGTGGTTCAAGTTGCCAAATTTTTCTAAAATTGAGATCTACATGTTAAAAATATCCATATGTACTGTTTATGTTTGTTTTTGTACTGTTTTGTTGATTTTGTTTATTTGCTTTAGTTTCCGACGTTCCGGAGGAGAGCGTTTTTGTTGAGGAAAGTTCGGAAGCGTTTGCGGAAGCTCAAGGCAAGTCACACAGATCCCAAACAACCCTTTGAGCATGTTGAACCCGTTTAAAGCTTATGTTTTATTTCAACTTATGCATTATTTTCGAATGTCATCGGGTGGTGTGCCTTTCCCTATTAATTATGGCCGAAGATGACTTTATTTTCCTATGGGTTATAATTTGATTAGCTTGAACCTTATATATTGGATTGGTTCAGCTAAATGCTATATATAATTGCTTAGCCATGTTTAGAAAGATAAGCTCATTAATGGGGTGAATCATATATACTACATTATTACTTATGAATTCAATGGTAGCTCACGATGGTTAATCGTGTTATGATAATTAACTGATAACTAAAACCTGGTTAAGGTGGGTTGTGAGCATGTGGTTTTGAAGGTCGTGCTCATGGCAATTAAGGACCGGTTCACGAGCTACTGTTGTGAAACATTTACCGTGCCAACCACAAGCCAGCGTGGGCAACGGCTTTATCTTTTGTATAGCATGATTCATTATAGTGTGCCAGACTGAGAAGCGGCGAGAAGTCCGTGGGGGTCGTTGGGGAGTCTATTGCCTCTGATCTTGGAGGGGAGATTATGATCCAGGAACGGTGCACTGTGGTGAGTTGTGTTGTGCGAAGGGTATTGTCACAGTTCCTTTCCGAGGTGCCGTGGTGGTGCTGAGGCGCATGGTGACATGTTGTGGGATTGTGTCTTGTGGGTACAGTGGTACATCTCTGATCAGAGTAAAACTATTCGAATAGCCGTACCCGCGGTTATGGGTGAGTCTAACAATGTTTTTCGTGATTAGTCTCACACTACTCATTACTGGTGATAAAATATGCTAATTAAATTGACTCCTGGTTTGGAATGGAATATTCCTGGTTTGCAGGTTTGATTTGTACAACCGGGGTTGGTTGTTCAGATGAGGTTGGGCCTATGCAACACGGGTGTGTTGTATGGTGTTTATTTAATACTGATCAATTAATCAACTGTTTTACTATCTTCTTAAATATTTATTAAATGCTGTTTATGCAAATGAGCTGTATTATGCCATCCTTTGTTATCCTGTGCACTTGCATATTTGCTGTGTGGCTTGTTGAGTATGTCATATGCTCATTCTTGCAATATTCATTCATCAGAGGAAGAGTGCTTCAGTGAAGGTGATGATCTGGAGGACTAGGCTTGATCCGGGTTAAGTTGCCTGTGGAGTGGAGTCGTTTTAGCTGTTCCGTAGTTTGTTTTATTTTCTTTTTCCGCTGCGTAGAATTTTATTCTCTGAGAGGGACTATCTACCTCTGTAATAATTTATTTTATCGTGAATATTAATTAGTTGTTTATTAGTACTCTATTATCAATTTGTTATTGTGTGCCTCGGCTGATTCCTGGACGAGGACTTAACACACATGTAAGCGTTTGGAATTTTGGATAGAAATTCCGGGCGTGACAGCTGCCGTCCACCCCTCCTCGTCACCGGGTCGTCACCGCCACCTTCATCCCCGCTCCGGTCGCCGCCCTCCGGTGAGGAGCCCCTCTCCTCCCTCCTTCCCGCTTTTCCCCGCGCGCCGCCGCTCTCCGCGCGCTCGCCATCGCCTTCGGCCATCCGCCGTCGACCTGTGCGCCATCCGCCGCCGCCGCTCGCGCCGCCGCTTGCCGTCGCCGGTGGTCATGTGCGCCGCCACCGCACCCCTTGGCCGCTCGGCCGGCTTTGTGCCGAGCCGAGCCGAGCCAGGCCGCCTCTGCGCCGTCCGATCGGCCCGAGCCGATCCGGGCTGTCGATCCCGTGGACCGGCGGTGGACCACCCGCGTGGTCCCAGTCCACGGTAGACCGGCCACCCGTGCGCCGCTGACATGAGGGGCCCGCATGTCGGCGCCCCCCCCCCCCCCCCCTCTCTCTCTGGGATTTATTTATTGCGCAATAAATCAATTAAGGTTTTTTGTTTATAGTAAAAACATAGTGAATCTTCTAAAATTCATAACTAATTCATCCGTGCTCCGTTTAAGCCCATTCAAGTCTCAGTAAATCAAGAAAACTGTGTAGAATCCATTAAAAATGGTTTTCTTCTCTATTTCAGTAGTCTTATAGCATGTTTGCATTGTTTGCCTTGTATGTCGCTTAGATTCCGGTTCTTCCGACGCTCCGGTGTACTTCGAGATTGTCGCCGAGGTTCCTCCAGCAGCAGAGCAAGGCAAGTCATGCTTGTCACTCGACCATATTGAATCTATATTGCAAATGCTCTCTCGTTTTCTCCTAAATATTGCATTGTTTTATAATATCACGATGGGATGGTTACCTACTGTCATAGCCGTACTATTCTGTACCATGTTCCTTTGTTAGCTTGGGATATAACATGACTAGAGATTGGACTAGGGATTGCTTAGCCATGCTTAGTTCAACTCGCACACAATGAGGGAAATCCTATTAATGTTTAGACTGTAGGTCCTAATGGTAATGTTGGATTAGTACCACCGTTTTGGTGTTGATTAATTAAAATGAATCACATGGTGGGCTGTGGGTGCATGGTTTTGCTAGTCGCACCCATGGCAATTAAGGACCGGTTCGCGGGAAACCCTGGAAGAATTTATCGTGCTTACCACAAGCCAGCATGGGCAACGGCTGGGCTTGTAGTGTAGCTTTCCGCTAGCTGACGCATCCAGGCAAGGGTGGGCGTGATGGAGCGGGGCGGGCCCTGCGACGGCCTCTGTCGCTTCCGGATTCACCTAGGCACGAGAGGGGACTGCCCGCTGCCTTGCGAGGAGTGGGGGTGAAACCTGAGGTGTGGTGTGCTTGGCTAGAGGGGGTTATGCGAAGGGTCCTGTCACGGCCTCTTTCCGGTATGTCGTGGTGGCATGTCGACGCACGGTAACGTGTCGTGGGGCTGTGTCTTGTGGGTACAGTTGTACACCTCTGATCAGAGTAAAACTATTCGAATAGCCGTGCCCGCGGTTATGGGCGGTCAACCAGATTCACCGTGATTAGTTTCACCCTAGTTTAGTCCAATGAAATTGGATAGTCTAGGTGGATGGTTGGGCCTGTTGCAACGTGGGATAGCGTTGAACAGTGGATGATTAACATTGAATAATTATTACAACTGTTTTCTTCTTTCAACTCCTGTTTATAAATGCTCGCTTTATGCAAATGAACCAGTCTAGCTCCCCTTTGATAAATCCCTGCATCATACCCCTATTCCGGTATGACTTGCTGAGTACAGTGGTTAGTACTCAGTCTTGCTCTATTTTCCCCAACCCCAAAGTGCAAGTATGTGTCCGATGGTGGTTTCTCCGAGGAGTAGGCTTCGTCCGTGCCGTCGAGGATGCCTGTGGAGTGGTGTTCCCGCTGCAGTTCAAGTCAAGGCTTAGCTTCTATTATCTTTCGTTTTTCCGCTGCATTTATGTAAGACTTTTATGATGTTTGTAAGACGTGGATCTGAATGTCAACATTGTCATTTGTGTACCCCGGCTGGTCCTGGACGGGGATTTTAATGCACATTCTGCTTGGAATTCTATTCGGGAATTTCTGGGCGTGACAATAGCCGACGCTGGCGCTCTCTGAATTGCACCAAATTTCTGACAATCTTGACAACATTTGTAATATCTGAAACAATCGTCTAACATCGTCGGCCAAAAATACCCCGCACGCCGAAGTAACCACTTCATCTTATGAGCCGATTGATGAGTACCACAAATTCCTTCATGAACTTCGCCGATCGCAACTTTAGCCTGATCAGTACTCAAACACTTAAGCAATACTCCATCAATCATTCGATAATAAAGCTCATCATCCAATAAAGCATATTTCAACGCTTTATATCTTAACTTCCTAGAAGCCGACTGAGATGGATTTTGTAAATATTGATGCACATCATATCTCCAATCATCAGCCGTCATGGTAGCAACTTCAATCTGAACATCCTTGACCATCGGCTTATATCCCAATGCCCCTTGAGCTAAATCATTGGCCTCAATATTCTGCTCTCGAGACACATGCTTCAAAGTTACTAGCCGAAACTCCTTCATCAGTTCTTAGCACTTCTCATTATAAACTATCAACGTATCATTCTTGCACTCATATTCTCCTACCAACTGACTGATCACTAACAAAGAATCCCCCATGATTTCAATAGCATCGGCTTCAACCTCCTTGTGCAATTGCAACCCTTTAAGAACTGCCTCATACTCAGCTTGATTATTCGTCACATAAGGTTTAATAGTATAAGCAAACTCAAAGCATGCCCCCCGAGGCGAAATTATAACTAAGCTGATACCACAACCATGAGTACAAACTGATCCATCAAAAAATAAAGTCCATGGCACAATCTCAACCGAGCCGATTGAATCATCATGATAATCAACTATGAAATCGGCTATAGCTTGCCCTTTGATTGCCTTCGGCGATTCATACCGAAGATCGAATTCAGTTAAGGAAAATATCCATTTTCCAACCCTTCCTTTCAAAATTGGAGCCGACAACATGTATTTAACAACATCGGCCTTACATATGACAGTACATTCATTGGACAACAGATAATGCCTTAACCTTGTACATGAAAAATATAGGCACAAACATAACTTTTCCACAGAAGAATATCTAGTCTCCGCATCCAAGAGCCTACGACTCAAATAAAACACAACTCTTTCTTTTCCTTCGAGCTCTTGAATCAAAACCGAGTCGATTGACTTCTCACCGGCCGACAAATATAACCGAAAAGGTACCACTTTCTGTGGAGAAATTAAAACTAGAGGAGAACTCAAATATTCCTTAATATTATCAAAAGCTTTTTGCTGCTCTGCCCCCCAAGTAAACTGCTGATCGGCCTTTAATCGCAATAATGGCGTGAAAGGCTCTAACCTTCCAAACAAATTAGAAATAAACCGTCTAACGAAATTAATCTTGCCGATCATCTCCTGCAATTCTGTTTTATCCTCCGGAGGCTTAATCTTCTTGATCGCATCAATACTTCTTTGGGTAATCTCAATCCCCCTCTCATGAACAAGAAATCCCAAGAACTGACCAGCCGACACACCAAAAGCACATTTTGTCGGATTCATCTTTAAGCCATATTTCCTGGTTCTCTCAAAAACCTTCCTCAAATCGGCTATGTGGTCCTCTATCTCTTTAGACTTAACAACCACATCATCAATGTAGACCTCAACCAACCAGCCGATTAAATCATGGTATATATAATTCATAGTTCTTTGATATGTTGCTCCAGCACTTTTCAAGCCGAAAGTCACTACAACCCACTCAAACAAGCCGATTGCACCAGGACACCTAAAAGCCGTCTTATGAATGTCTTCTTCAGCCATAAAAATTTGATTGTATCCAGCATTTCCATCCATAAAACTCAAAATCTTGTGCCCTGAGGCAGCATCAACCAGTTGATCGGCCACCGACATTGGATATCCATCCTTTGGGGTAGCTTTATTCAAATTTCTAAAATCAATGCACACCCTAACCTTGCCGTTTTTCTTGATAACAGGAACTATACTAGAAATCCACTCAGCATATCGACAAGGACGAATAAAACCAGCATCATATAAACGTTGAATCTCAGCCTTAACAGGTTCAAGCATATCGGTTTTGCATCTTCTCGGCGGTTGCTGATGTGGTCTAACCCCGGGTTTGATAGGTAGCCGATGTTCAACAATCGATCGGCTGAATCCTGGCATTTCATAATATTCCCAAGCAAAGTAATCTCTAAATTCCTTTAAGAGCTCTATTAACCTGGTCCTGAACTCTGCAGATAAATTCTTACTAATAAATGTCGGCCTTGGCTGATCGCCTGGACCTATATCAATTTCCTCCAGATCATCAGCCGACATAAAACCTTGACCTTGTTTGTCATCGAGATCATCTACTGTATCCTTGGTGTAGACGTTTGAACCCTCCACGACGCCCTCAAAATAATAGCTTGGGTTCTCCATCTTCAATTGGCTGTATATCAGAATTAGATACTTTTAAAAAATCTCCATCCCAAACTTTTCCAGATAAACAATCAAGGCCATCCATCTCCTAAAGAGCTAAATCGGCACTAGCAACATTGACTGACCTGTCGGCTGGCACGATCTCTATCTTGTCGCCTTGCCACTGAATCAAGCATTGGTGCATGGTTGAAGGAATACAACAATTAGCATGAATCCAATCCCTTCCAAGCAACAAGCTATAAGAACCCTTTCCATCGATGACAAAAAATGTCGTAGGGATTGTTTTACTGCCGACTGTCAGTTCCACGTTCAGAACCCCTTTGGTCTCTGATGGATTGCCACCAAAGTATTTAAGCACCATGTTTGTCTTGATAAGGTCTTCGGCGTTCCTACCCAATTTCCTGAATGTAGCATAAGGCATCAAGTTTACTGCAGCCCCACCATCGACCATCATCTTAGACATTGGCTTCCCATTGACATAGCCGTTTATATACAATGGTTTAAGATGCCGATTCTCTGTCCCCTCAGGCTTCTCGAACACTGCTTGCTCCGGTGACAGAACCAACTTAGCCGATTCCTCTTCTACCTCGTCTACATCGGCTTGATCAATCCCGAATTCGGCTGGCAATGTAAAGACCATGTTAATTGGTGCCGTTACAATACTCTTCCCATTTGCCAACCTCTTTGCCTCATCGGCTGCAACATCATCGGCTACAGGAACCTGATTCTTAACACGCCATTCCTGTCTTGGTTTTGCTTTCCTCAGCCGATGATTAATTTCCTGTTCAACCTCTTGAAGGCGCTCCCTGTTCCTCAATCTTTGAACCCTTCTCTTCTGATTCTTTGTGAAAATACCAGAAGGACACCATTGATTTGTCCTGACTACGTCGTCCTCCTGGCCACGACCTTGATTCACTGGGTCCAATCTTTGATGAACAGACACTCTTTCCTGCCTCAGCCGATTACTCCTACTGTATGACCGGCTTGAGCTCTCAATGATATCACTACACCCAGGGCAATTTTCGATAGACGGCAACCTCATCCCTTCATTCCAGCAGAACCTAAAGAACTCACAACCCCAATGAGGATCGAAACCATCATCGTGTTCTTCATAACTCTTCTCCTGCTGCTTGACATACTTCCTCTGATATTTGTTGATTATCTTAGCTGAATTCACTTGAAAACCCTTTGCACGGACCCTATCGGCTGATTGGCCAGCTGTATGTATGTCACGCCCGGAATTTCTATCCAAAATTCCAAACGCTTACATGTGTGTAAACCCTCGTCCAGGAATCAGCCGAGGCACACAATAACAAATTGATAATAGAGTACAATTATTACTCTAATTAATAAGCGAACAAAAGGTCATTACAGAGGTGGATAGTTCCTCTCAACCAATAAAGATCTAAGCAGCGGAAAATAAAGAAATAAACAGCGCGGACGACACCACTCCACAGGCAGCTTGACAAGGACTACGCCAAATCCTCACCACCATCAGCTTCACTGTAGATCTCCTCCTCTGATGAATGATTGCAAGGTGAGTATATGACATACTCAGCAAGCCACGCAGCAAATATGCAAGTGCACAGGATAACCAAGGATGGCATAATATAGGCTTCTTTGCATAAACAGCATTTAAAGAATATTTCAGAATTTAATAAAACAGTAGAGTATTAATTATACAGTATTAATCCAACACCATACAACATACCCTGTTGTATAGGCCCAACCATCCTGAACAACCAACCCCGGCTGCACAGTTCTAATCTCCAAACCAGGAATATACCATTCCAAACCAGGAGCTAATCAAGTATAACCAGTTATAGCATCTTTTATTATAGTGTGAAGGGTGAGACTAATCACGAAAGACATTGTTAGACCCGCCCATAACCGCGGGCACGGCTATTCGAATAGTTTTACTCTGATCAGAGGTGTACCACTGTACCCACAAGACACAGCCCCACATCATGTCACCATGTGCCTTAGTACCACCACGGTACCTCGGAAAGGAGCTGTGACATTACCCCTCACACAACACAATTCACTACAGTGCACCATTCCCGGATCATAGTCACCCCCTTATAAACAAGGCATGGACTCCCCAGCGACCCCCGTGGGCTTATCTCCGCCACTTCTCAGTCTGGTGCTCCGTAATAAACTATGCTATGCAAAAGATAAAGCCGTTGCCACGCTGGCTTGTGGTTGGCACGGTTAATGTTTCACAACCGAAGTTCGTGAACCGGTCCTTAATTGTCATGAGCACGACCATCAAAACCATGTACTCACAACCCACCATTATCAGGTTTTAGTTGTCACATTAATTAATTAACCAATCACGAATAACCATCGTGAACTATCATTAAGCCATCAGTAAATAATAGTGAATCATAAGTTATCCCATTAGTGTGCTAAAGTTTCTAAGCATGGCTAAGCAATTACATCTAATCATCTAGCTGAACCAATATATAAAGCTCAACTAGTCAAGTTATAATAACCCAAGGTATCAAGGAATAAGGTAATCAAGAACAAAAGGGCTATAACAAACAATAGGCTAATTCCACCCAATGACATTCGAAAATAAATGCAATAGTTCAATAGAAACAATAGCTTTAAACGGGATCAACATGCTCAAAGGATCGATTAGGATCTGTGTGACTTGCCTTGTTGGCCTTGGAACTCTTCTAAATCTTCTCCTGCAAAAGCGGACTCTCCGGAAACGTCGGATTCTAAACGGAAAAGAACAAAAACACCAAAACAGCACATAAGCAAGCATGAACAGTACATGTGGATATTTTTAACATGTAGATCTCAATTTTAGAAAAATTTAGAGACTTGAACCAACTAAATCTGAGCTAAGATGAATTAGTTATGAATTTTTAAAGATTTAATCGGTTTAAATCATTTATATAAATTTTAATTGAATTATGACGCAATAATGAATTATTTTTGAAAAGAAAAAGGGGCTTTATTGCGTCAGCGGGCTCAGGTCTACGGTGGACCGGGTCCACGGCGACGGTTCACAAGATTGGACGGGTGAGATCGATCCGATCCGAACGGACGGACGAGATCCATCCCGACCACAGCGGCTCACGGGCGACGGCACTGATGACGTCAGCGATGACGTCATCCCCGACCGACGGCGGCGACGGCGGCTCGGACTCGCATGCCCGCCGGCGATCTACGGCGCGGCAGCGCGAACGGAAAGCAGCAACGGGATGCGGAGAGCACGGCGAACTCACCGGCGACCAATCTAGCGGCGGAAGACGACCGGACGGCGTCGGCGACGAGGTTGAAGCGACGGCGGTCTTCGGCTTGTCGACGGCGACGATCCTCCAGCGGGAAACAGCGACGGCGAATGGTCGGACGAGGACGGCGACGCGACGGCGACCACGTTGGCGAGCTCCCCGAGCGACGGCGATGACCGGAGCGACGGCGGCGCACGACTGGAGCGGCGGCGGCGACGGCGGCGCACGGGTGCACGGCGCTAGGGCGACTCACGTGACGAGAGGCGAAGGCGAGGGCGGCGGAGGGTAGAGGAGAGCGCGGGGAACCTTTTATAGGGGTCGGGAGGCGGCGGCGAAGCCCACAACGGCCCGGCGACGGCGATGGAAGGTTAGGGTTCGCCGACTCCGAATCGAGCTCGAATCCCCATGTTTCCAAAGCGAATCGGCCGATGCTTCCAAAGAGAAAAAGGTAGAGGAGATCACGGCGAAGGTTTCCCCCCAATCAATTGCACCGGATCGGGAAAGAGGCGGCCGAATTGGAAAGGCGGCGACGGCTAGGGTTTCGGGCGCAGCCGGCGCGACGAAGACGACGACTCCGACAGGCGGGCCCCACCTGTCAGCGAGCGAGAGAGAGGGAGTGGCGCGCGCGCGCGGCAGCTCGGCTGGGCTGGGCCGGACTGGGCCGAAGAGAGAGAAGAGAGAGGTTTTGGGCCGACTTTCGGCCCAAAGCCAAAAGAAGACTTTTTAAAACCTTTTTCAATTTAAATAATTCATGAAATGCACTTTCATTTATTAAAAATACTTCCTTAGCTCAAATAAATCCCAGAAAAATCTAGGAATTATAGAATTAAGCAAAGTATTTAATAAAATTTTATCTGGCCCAATTTTATATTGGAATTTATTATTTAATCAAATCTTTTCTTCTAGGTTTTTTTTTTAAATCATTTCTGGAAATTCCATTTAAACAACAATTTGTAATTTTAGGATTTTTAGGGTGTGACAATGTACCATATTAACAGGAAAAGGATTACCATCGACCTTCATTGGCCTCTTCGAATCATCAAACTTGATTTTTCCTCCCTCAATAGCCGTTTGGATCTGCTGCCTGAAGACCTTGCAGTCGTTAGTCGTATGAGACCCATAATTATGCCACTTACAATACCTCTTCTTACCCAACTCTTCAGCCGATGGAATTGTATGTCCGGCAGGAAGTTGAATCTGTTTTTCTCGAAGTAGCAAATCAAATATCTTATCAGCCTTAGTTATGTCAAAGTCATACCTCTCCTCTTTTCCTGAGTTCTTCACCCATTGACACGGTATAACCTTTTTGCTCCTAACCCACTCGGCTGCGGCTATTTCGGAATCATCATCCTCATCATCCGACCCATACATATAAGGATAGACATGATTAATCTTCCTAGAGTTCTTCCTAACTTCCGCAAACCTTTGTTCATGCAACGCTACCTTCTGTGTAAGGTGCGACAAGCTTTCGAAATCTTCAGACGAGAATTTTTCCCTAATCGGAGCAATCATCCCTTGAAAAGCCAAATCGGCTAACTGGGCATCAGTCAAACTCAAGCTGTAACACTTATTCCTCATTTCCCTGAACCTTTGAATATACTCATGCACCGGCTCATCGTGCTTTTGCTTGATTGACGTGAGATCAGACAGTTTCATCTCATGAATCCCACTATAGAAATAACTATGAAGCTGCTTTTCTAAATCGGCCCAACTATTAATCCACCCATGCGGCAGAGAAGAAAACCAAGTAAAAGCCGACCCAGCCAATGACAACCGGAATAACCTAACCCTCAAAGCATCTACAGCCGATGCCTCACCACACTGAGCTAAAAATCGGCTAATGTGCTCATAAGTCGATGTAGTGTCTTGTCCTGAAAACTTTGAGAAATCTGGTACTTTGAACCGGTTAGGTAAAGGAACTCTTTCAAACCATTCAGGATTAGGTTGTCGGTACAAATTTCCAGTCTCTTTTGGTTTAAGCCCAAATTGCTCCCTCATTACATCAGCTATCACATCAGCCCATGGTCGCTGTTGAGGTGTCCCTTGAGGTTGTTGTGGTGTGGGCTAAAACTGGTTGTAAAACTGAGGTTGAACCGATCCTGCCTGTTGGTACTGAACTTGCGGTGATGGAGGCTGATATTGATAACTCAAATTGCCCCCCTGGTAATTGTGAAAGTTCGGCTGAATGCCACGCGCCAAATGCTCAGGAATAACTTGAGGTACTACTGAACCATCTGGTTGCACATGATGAACCAGGTGTTCCGGGACAACCTGATCTGTAGTGTACTGCACAGGCTGACCACCAAGCATTGCAAACCCAGCCGATGCGTTCATTCAGGCTTGCTGCTGAATCGGCTGAACGACCTGCTGTCTCAACAGTGTCTGCTGAATTGGCTGTAAAGCCGGTCGTCTTGGTGGCGTCTGCTGAACTGGTTGCACGACCTACTGGATCGGGGATGTTTGTTGAATAGGCTGCACAACCTGTTGCATGGGCGGTGTTTGCTGATTCGGCTGCCGCTGAGCCGAATTAATAGCATTCTGAGGAGGTAGAAACATAGATGCAACCTGGTCTTGTGTTAACTGAGTCACATTCGGTCCAGGATGTTGTGATTGCTCTCTTACCAATAATTGAGGATTGATTAATTGACCTGAATCTAACGACGGCGCTGCAGGTGCCGGAGCCGATGCTGGTACCGTCGGTTGAGCTGATGATGCAACAGGAGGAACTCCCTGAGTAAGTGGATGAACATCGGTAATCAAAGTCCGATAATTTGGAAAAGTACCCCCTTGCAAATAAACTGGGTCTGCAGCCTGATGTTTAGCTATTGAACCATCGGCTACCGATTTCATCATATTTGACAAGGTATTAGTTAATACTCCAGATTGATTGATCAAAGCATTATACACGGCATAGTCAACCCGATCTTGAAAGTTATTGAAACAATCTTGGAATGCATTGTCATTCCGATTAAGATTTCCCCATTGCGGTCCCTGAGTGCCGTCACCTTGAACTCCGTGGACTCCGTCACCTTGCACCCCATGGACCCCTTGAGGGTCGTCGCCTTGATTTCCTAGAGAGCCATCAGTAGCACCTTTGTTACTCGGCTGGGCTGATCCGTCTGGAACTTGTTTCTTTTCTCCCTCTCTAAAGGAACCGATCCCAGGATTATCAGGAACCACCTTCACCTTGTACTTCTGAACAAATGTGCCCTTGCGAGTCTGCATGAATGAACTTAAAAATTGATCTCGTGCTTGTTGCATCATTGCATCGAAGTCTTTCTTCTGTTCGAAAGTGAGCTTCTCTGGATCAATGGGCACAATGTTTCCTTCATGGACGTCAGTCAAACCGAGTTTCTGGATCGTTTCTTTAACATTACTCGGGCTGGCCGACGACGGGGACAGTGGTGGTTTCTCAGCCATGAGGGAAGCTGCCTTCTGACTTCTAATCGGTCCCACCGGGCGTGCCAAAAGCGTGTTGACAGAAAACACGAGGCCTGGGAGATCTGCTTAACTCCAGTGCAGGTCCAAAACTCGCCTTCGGATGTATGAGCGTGCCAGTTGATTTGATCCTGCAATCAACAAGAAACAAAGACAAAGAAACCGTGATCAAATCCATAAATGATAGCCGATCGGCTAAATGCCGATGACATATCATTTATCTTAGAGCCGATGTCATATGTAAATCGATCGGCAAGTGTTAAGTAAACAAATCAGAACTAAATCTATTCGATCGGCTGTAGATATCAATAATATATAATCCTTATATCGATATATACTTGAATCAAGTGATTGGGATAGATCGGTCACCTTGCCGAGACAGTATAAATCACTTAGATCGAAATATATATTAATAATGAGATTATATATATATTCATAGCATAGCCGATCAGGTAGATCTAGCATGTATCGGCTAATACTCCGATACCACTTCGTGTTAAGATATTAAAGCAAATAGAATATACCAAACAGAAGCCTAATATACTTAAATATAACAAGATCTTAACATAAAGGGCAGATCTAACATGTCAATCGATCATATAGGATAAAAGCAGTTAGATCAGATAAGATCGGATGAAACTCCGATACTACCCTAATCGGCAACCAGTAGGCAGGCTAGAGATTGAAATTCTAAGAACGACTTAATAGATCAAACTCAACTGATACAACATTAAGTATGAAAAGAAGAACAATATCTAGACAATCAAGCCGCTGGATGTTTCATAGAGTGGTGGATATCTCATATAATCTAAGCCAACATCGTTATTTAACCTAATCGGCCGCTTTCTGGCAGCAGATGTTAGCCGATTGTAGGTTAGATAACGATATTGTCAAGGATTATGCAAGATATATGATAACTTGACGGATTACATGCACAAGATTAGAGTATCATAAAGATGGAAGCACTAATCTCGAGAACACAAACCGCCATAGCAAGTTTTACCTCTTGTTGAAGATCGAAACCGATGCAGCACAACCCGAAAGCAAGAACTCGTCGAAATAAAACTAAAGCAAAAAGGGTGGCGATGCGCCGAAATTGTATTGAACGTGTCCGTTATCCATTACATAGGGCTCGGGGTCTATTTATACCCGAGAATTATAAGATATGTCCATATTGGACACGACTCTTATCCCTAACAAACTCTAATATACCATAAGTCTTTGCGGCAGACTTTTGCCCACATTTATCTCTAAGGAATTTACATAAATATCCTAATTAATAGATACAATTGCCTTCCCAGGACTCTATCCATGCGTGGCAATCATCTTGAAGTACATCAATTCGAACCCGATGTCGTACACAAGTCGTATTATCGGAATCGGCTGTATCACTTAACCCAATCTGACTTAGACCTAGCCGATCCCAATCGTAGCCGATCCGGACTCCAGCCGATTCTTACTCTGTTTCCGCAACAACCCTTATCTTCGACCCCGCTTCGACCCCATCTTCATCTCCGATGCTGATATTACCAAATTTGATCGTTAACACAACTGAATGTGTTTTTTATGCTACATACTTTTTAAAAAATAAAAATAAAACTGTATCAAAAAGCTTTTTTTATGAAAAAATACTTATGAATCCTAGTTTTTTTCTCGGATACGTAGGATGAAGCTTATCATTGCATTAATAGAAGAAGAAAAAAGACGTCAAACACGCCAAAGAATAGCAAGTACTCCCTCCATCCCATAATATAAGGCCGCGCACGCATTTCAAGATTCAACATTTAAAACATTTAACCAACACTTAGTATAATTTGAAATGAATTTTATTTGTTAAAAATTATATCATTATATCGAGATTTAAATTTACTTTCATATGGTTATAATTTTGTTACTACAAACCTTATAGTATATGATAAAATATAAGCTAAAAATTAGTTTTAGAGGCTATGACAACTTTAACCACTCCTTATATTATGAATAGAGGGAGTAGTACACGAACTTGCGCCATCACGCAACAACCCACACACAGCGGTGGAACCAGAAACAAGACCTAGCAAGGGTCCATTAATAAGGAGAACCCATTAGCCCCCGCCAAACTCTACACCATTAGATGAAAGTCCAACGGTCAATATCAATTTCTACAGTAATACACTACACCATCTGAAGTGTCATACATAAGATTACTGTTTATACAGTAATCTACTGACTAGCTGCAGACTAATATAGCTACAGACTCAAGACAGACACTGTTACAGCAGAGGATATGCATTTATCACAATACTAACAAAAAGAGCAAATGTAAGGACTACCATTAAAACAACACAAGCAAGACTTATTCATCATATTCTTGTAAATTATGTCACTATGGATAAACCAGTTTAAAGAAATTACTCATAATAAATTCTTAAGTAAGACTCTATTTGTTTTATATTATAAGTCGCTTTGAATTTTTTTTTCCTAAGACTGTTTAGGGTAATGTCATTTTAAACTATATCATTTGCATATCTTACCAAAACTTGGAAATACTGTCAACTTGTCAAAATTTTAGCAATGCCAGTTGCCAAATTTTAGAAAGATTTATTTAGGCAGTAATCTGAACCCACTAGTCAATTTTTTTATGTTTGTCTAAGTTTGTAAAAAAATTAATATAGAATATCAAATTAGTTTCTTTAAATCTACCATTGAATATACTTTAATAATATGTTTATTTTATGCTGAAAATGTTACTATAATTTTCAATTACTTCCATACTAAAAAGATAGCAGTTTTGCACTGTTTATATACAACGTTTGAGTGTCCATCTTATTTGAAATTTTTTTATGATTAGTATTTTTGTTGTTATTAGATAATAAAACATGAATAGTACTTTATGTGTGTCTAATTATTATTTTTTTCATGTTTTTTTTTCAAATAAGACGGATGGTCAAATGTTGGACATGGAAATTCATAAATGCATTTAAAATAGGACGGATGTAGTATAAACTTGATCAAACTTAAATAATTTTGACTAGAAAATTAGTCAAAGCGATTTATAATATGAAACGAAGGAAATATTTCTTATAGAATTTGAGAGTATTTAAGTAATACATAGCATTTTTCTATGGGACTAGCTATATATTTGTCGTCAAATTTTAACTAAAAAATTTGACAGATGTAAATATAGTAGAATCATGATGTAATTATATTGTAAGTTGTATGTAACTATAGTGTTAATTATATAGTGTTAATTATATGTAACTTTCAAAATTCTCTACGTGACATGCTATTTTCGTGAAAACGGTGGTATAATGGTACCGAATCCCCTCCCATGTGCGTGGATTGTGAATATTTCCTATTTCCCTTGCAAGAATTTTAAAGCAAATCGAACATTTCAAAATTATATTGCAGTTACATATAAGTTACATGCAAATTACAATATAATTAAAAAATAATTACACTGTGATAGTACTATATTTATATATGTCAAATTTTTAAATTTGTCGATTAATATATAACAAAATCGTTTTTCTATAGTAACGCACACTTCGAGATTTGAGCATTGGCATTTTACCAAATGAAGGAAAAAAATCTTACGGAATTAGTTTAATTCCAATGAAATCCATCTGAAATTCCAAACACACACTTTGAGAATTGGGCATTTCCTTTTAACATTTTATCGATTTTCTCGTCGAAACTCAAAAGCCGAGATATCCTTATCCAAAACCCCTCTCGCTCCCATTTCCGGTGAACCCCGGCCACGATGGCCGCCCCCTCCACCTCCGCCTCCGCCGCCGCGCCGGCCTCCTCCGCCTTCCCCCTCGCCGCCGCCGCCCGCTTCCCCCGCGTCTCCTCCGCCTCCGCCTCCTCCAGCTCGCGCGCTCTCGCCCTCGCCGAACGGGGCCGGCTGTCCGAGGTGGGAGGCGGCGACCGCTCGGTAGCCGCTGGTCGCCGCTCCTTCCACGGCCTCGTTCCCGCCCACGTTCTCTCCGCCGGCGATGATGATGCAGGAGGATTCGTATGTGCACTCTTCTTCTCTTGAATTTTTCATGGATACTGCACTTGTGCGGGATTACAGTAGGTGGCGTGCTCGATGAAATGTGAATGTGAGTGTCCACTTGTTGGCGTGTGATCAAATTTATCTTAGCGAGCTGTGATCCCATGACAGTGTATTTTGGTTGGTTTTCGTCGGTGGAAATGTTAAAAATCCTAGAATCGCCTTGGCCGTGCATCTCCTCTAGTGAATGGCCCTGGCCTTTTTTTTTTTCTTTGAAGACAAATTGATAAATTAACGTTTTAATACGGAATGACATAATGTGTGCAGATATTAAGCAACTTGACAGTTGACATGTGGTTGTGTGTTAGTTTTGGAATCACAACTGTAGTTAGTTAAGAGATTTGGTCCTGTCCTTTATTTTGGTGATGGATCTAAGATTATGCCATTGTGGTAGGCTTGATGTGTTTTAACTCTGTAGCAAGTGCTTAATTACTATTTCTGCAGAATTTTGTTGCGGGTCATGGATAATCAGTATAGATGCACTCGGTTTATAAAATGGTAATGATATATTCTTTAATACAGATGCAATCTCTTAGATGGGAGCTAAGTTCTAGGGTGCATCGTTCACAAGGAAAGTTTGTGGCTTCAGCCCATGTTTTTGCCAAGAAGGGTCTCACTACCAAGGGCATGGATATTCTTACTGCTCTAGAGAGGTATAAGTATGATATTCGCAAGTCTTAGCTAGTTCTTGTAGGTATGTAAATTGGTCTGTATATCATGTTTTATCTATTAATAGGACCATAGTAGTATTCTGGAGTGGCAAGAAGCCTAGAATGCTTGTCCGGAGTTTTCCTGTACTTGTGTTAGAGCAGTGCCTAAACCTGACAAACCTTTTGCCAGCCATCATCCTTATGCTATCACTCTTCTGTTAAATTTGATTAGTGTTTCGCTGCCAGGAGTGAATTCAATAAAGATGTACACTCAGCTTTGCATTGTCATACTTGTGCCTGTTTTTTTATTTCTGTGAAGAAAAAATAGCGAACTTACATGTTTTCATTCAGGATAATTTACCTGTCTTCGGGTCCTCTTCTCTAAAGGTAGTTAGGAGATTCTACTGTCTCGTAGTGCGATCTTCATTTTCTGAGAATTCCCAATGGAGAACTTTAATTACTATGGCTGCTATTTTTATTTCGTGGATGAATAATATAGTAAAATTGTAGGCCTCTTATGTACTTAGCATGTCTAGGCATGTTCTTGAACTTGTATGGGTGCTTTCACTAACATAAAGTTGATTATTTCACTCATCTATCTTTTCAAATCCAATTTTAACTTTTTCACCATGTTTCGATTTCAAAATCAATCTTATTTGGGATTTGTTTCCTTATTGCTAAGGAAGGCAGAGTATCAAGAGAGAAGCAGATATTTTTCATCCAGCAAAACAAGAAGGTAAGTTCCTTCTGTAAGTTGTTCATGTTCTCATGTAATTGAGCCAGTATAACATCCTTATTGTTTGGATTGTGATGGCCCCATTTAAATAATGTAACTTTCCTGTTTCACTGATAATGTGATTTCATAGTTTAAAGTGTGGAAGTAAGGCACTGCACATATAAGCAGGTCTCATTCTTAGGGTTGGATAATTATCAACACATGGATAATGACTGTTATATATTGTACTACTTGGTTGTAGTTTGTGGCTTGTTTGCATTAGCTCAGGTTCTTTTCTTTAGGTTATGTTGTTGTTGCACCATAGTTCAGTGCTTGCTATGGAGCTGATTCTATTAATAACTTCATCTTTCTCTTGTGTGATACTTTAATATAAAAAAATTCATGGATAATGTGTACTTGCTAATTATGTGCGAGAAAGAGAAAAGGTAGAAGTTGGAAAATGATGTTTGTTTAGTCAACTAAAAATATATGAATCTCTCTTATGTATAGCCTGCTTGGTGTTAAATTATCTGCTTAAAATAAAATGTTATGAGTTGTTATGAAAATTATTAGGTAAATAAAATGTAATGAGGTGTGTATGAAAATTACTGGCTTCCATATATAAAACAAAATTGGTTAGGCTACTGTCCATCTCAATAAAATTACTTTGTAAGCATGCTTATCAGTTATGATAATGAAACTTGGGGCTTCTTCCCCCTCTTGGTTTTTAAAAGATAAACTTACCTCAATAATATTTGTAGTCACCATCCAGTTGGAACAATGTTGTTCTGCTGATATATGTCTGTACAATGTGCCTTTTTACCAGAAGCGTTTGGCACGAAGAAATGCAGCAAATTGCTGCTGCAACTTGGTGCACTTCCATGTTGCACTATGGCATGGTTAAGTTTTGCACAAACAGCACAGGCTAGTGAAGGAGCAAATTTAAACATGGTTTACGAGGTTGGGGAACTATTTGAGCTTGGAATTCAGTTGTCTTATCTTCTCATACTACTTGGTCTGCTTGGAGCTGGTACATTTTTTGTCATCCGTCAGGTTCTTGTCCGCAGAGAGCTTGATCTTTCTGCCAAAGATTTGCAGGTAAATATGCTGCCAACACTACTTCGAACTGTACTGCCACAGGTCAATTTTATATTCAAAACCTATCAGAATCACCGTAAAGTGTGAGTTTAGAAGTTCAGTTTGTTATAGACAATGAACAATGGAAGAAAGCTACTACCTCCGTCCCAAAATATAAGGAGTTTTAGAGTTGGACACGGGTATTAAGAGGGAAAATCCTCCTATAACTGATGCTACTTTTTCATAAGAGTTGCTGAAAATCAGTTTTTCTTCGTATAAATGAATTTATACATGATGCCGCTTGCTTCATAATGAACGTTACTGCCATGTCCTCTATGGTGGCCTCATTTAAATGTTGTTCTTCATCTGTGCGTGTGGGTTGGACTGGAATTTACCATAAAACTTACCAGGAACAAGTGAGAAGTGGTGATGCAAGTGCTACTGAGTATTTTGAGCTGGGAGCAGTCATGCTACGGAGAAAATTTTACCCTGCCGCTATCAAATATCTACAGCAAGCAATCCAAAAATGGGATAGAGATGAGCAAGATCTTGCACAGGTCAGATATCCTCAACTGCTAGGTACAATATCATGAATTCTAGTCAATAGAAAACATACTTCCCTATCACATTACATATCTACAAACTGATGGTGTTGCAAAAAGATGATGTGTGCTGGTGTCATAGTCGCGTAGAAATTTCTGACCAAAGTTGAACTGTGTCCTTCACCTGGGATGAAAATTTTGCATGCAAACTGCAGATTATCATTATCTTGCATGCTCTCTTCAATTGTGCTTTTGAACTCAAAAGTCAAAACATTAGAAGATGTTCCGTAAGGCGTCATTTGGAGGGCCAATATCCTGGCCATGCACAAGACCATCCAGATGAGGCATAAAGTAGAATCCCCTCGTGCTTCCTCTAACTGTTTCACCTTGTCTGTCAGGTGTACAATGCCCTGGGAGTCAGCTACAAACGGGATAACAAACTCGATAAGGCGATCCAGCAATTTGAGAAGGCTGTTGAGCTCCAGCCAGGCTATGTGACAGCTTGGAACAACCTTGGGGACGCGTACGAGCAAAAGAAAGATCTGAAGTCCGCGCTCAAGGCGTTCGAGGAGGTGCTCCTCTTTGATCCGAACAACACAGTCGCTAGGCCACGCCGAGATGACCTGAAGCAGCGTGTGGGCATGTACAAGGGAGTCCCAGTGAAGTCAGAAAAACGATAGGTCCTGTGAGCATTTGTGGTAGATCCTATGTGGTAAGGGGGGTGCGCTCGCTCGCAGGTGCGTTAATGTGGTGTGCATGTGTGCATAATGGTGTGCGCACTATGTAATTGGGGCGAAAATTTTAGAAAAACGGTAGGCCAGGTCTCAAATTTGTGTAAAATCCTTGTCTCCTCGATTTTGAACGGTAGCATCTGTAGAAAGCATGTGGAGATGATCCCTTCAACCTGTATGCTATACTTGTAGAATTTTTGGCCTGCCAGTGCCAGATGTAAATTCTCAGCCTGGAGCTCATCATTTGATGGGATCATTCATGCTCCCTAATGGAAGTAAAGGAAAAATTACATAGCAAGGCCATCGGCACACTGGAGCAGCTGAAGAGGAAACGACAGTAGTAACCGGAAAGAACAATTTTTTTTTGTTTAAATGTTAATTGTCCCTTGTTTTTATGGAAATCATTATTTGCTCATACAAAATTGAACAGACTTGATATAGAACAATAAAGATGAAATTATTACATCATTAGTACCACAACTTATCACGGTGCATGCAAGTTCATTCATCTTGTAAACTAGATGATAGACCACGCATTGCCGTAAGAATTTATAGAAGCAACTTTTGGATGAAATTTTAAGTAATGAAAAAATTAGTGAGATGATATGATAAATTTAGAAGATATATGCTACTTGTAAAGGCAATCTAAACATCACATGAATAAAAGGTGAATAAATCAAGGCAAATTTTCCGCGAAAGTGAAGTTTTAGGGGAAGACATCCCATAATCGTGGATATTTATCGATGGACATGGCGCCGTCTACCGTGCTGACGTGGCGGACGGGAGGTCATTTTTGACGTGGTCGGACGAAAATACCCTGCACAATAGATAATAAGGTTATGTGGGGCCCACTTGACAGTGTCCCCCTCTTCTTTTTCTTCTCTCTCCGATTTCTTCTCCTCTCGATCTCTCCTCATCTCTCTCCCTCCGTCAGCTCCACGCCGCCGGTCGCCGCCGCCGCCCACTCGAACTCGCGCACGAGCGCCGCCACCAAGAGGCAGGCGTGCGCCACCCCGAGCCCCATGCTGGGGCAATACCTCCGCCCTGCGCCGAACGGCATCATCCTCACCCCCTCCGCCTCGCCGCCGGCCATGAACCTGTCCGGCCGGAACTCGTCCGGATCCGTCCACGCCTTGCCGTCCCGCCCGATGTCCCCGAGGATGAAGTGCACCCGCACGCCGCCGCCCGGCAGGGAAAGGTGTTCGACCGCCTGCTGCGAGCGGACGTCGCGCATGGTCAGCGGCACCGGCAGGTGCATGCGGAGGCTCTCGAGTATCACGGCGCGGAGGTACGTTCGCGTGGTGCTGCGTTCGCCGCCGTGGCGGTCGGCGGCGACGACCTCGCGGCGCAGCTTGTCCTGGATTTCCGGCTGGATGACGAGGTGCGCGAGGGTCCACTCGACGCACGACACGACGGACTCCGTGCCGCTGCCGAGGAACTCCGACACGAGGCCCACCATCTCGTCGTCGGTGAGCGCGCGATGGGAGAGGTGGTGCTCTTCCTTGCCCTCGCCGGCGGCGGCGTTGTCTCCCACAGGGACGCGTAGGTCGAGGAGCAAGTCGACGTAAGGACGGAACTTGTGTTCGCCACCGTCGGGAGATGAGAGGGAGGAAAACCTCGGCCTGCCGGCGGCCGGATGCGACGAAGCGGCGCAGCCGCCACCAGTGCACGAGGTTCGCCAGCATCGAGCCACCGAATCCCTCGACCACGACATCGAGCTCGAACTCCCGCAACACGCGCTGCAGGTCGCGCACATCGCGCTCGCCGATGCCGTCGCCGAAGCAGAACCGCGCGGCCACCGGGAACAGGGCGTCGCGCACGACGTCGCGGACGAGCACCTCGCCGTCGCCGCCGCTGCCGCCGCCAACCCGGGCGGCGATGTCCACGACGAGGGCCTCGACGGCCGTCTGCTGCAGCGGCGGTGGGGAGTGGCCGGACGGGAGCCCTTTTTTTTTGCTGACGTGGCATAGGGCTATTTACGTCTGCCCGTGTCAAAAAATGGACTTCCGTCCGCCACGTCAGCACGGCAAGTACCCTTTAGACGGGGCAGTGTCCATCGACAAATATCCACAATTATGGGATGTCTTCCCCCAAAACTTCACTTTCACGGTGTCATTGAGATAAAACCACGCAATTACGATGTCCTGTAGCAAAATTAAATCAATTAACAATGTCAGATGAATAGGGAATGACTATTTTATAGAGAATTACCATGGATAGCAACAAATCTGCAGAATGGAGCATGAATCAAGCAAAGTTATATAGTTAATTTAAAAGCAATCGAATATGGTACTAAAAAAATTAGGCAGTGTAATTTCAGCACTGATGTATATTTGTATATACCTAAGTTGGGACTCGTAGTCATATGTTCACCAAGAATATGGCTTAGAAATAAAAATGAGTGCACAAAAAATATTTGGTTGCCGGAGATATATTATTTTTAAAAAAATATTAGTAATGTCAAGTAAACTTGTGAAAGAATATAATACAACTTTCATCAGGGTGAATAATACTAAACAACTTTACATACACCGATTCTATACTTCTTTAAGAAATAATTGATAATCCAAAAAAAGAACTAATGGAAAATAAAGTAAGAAAGATGCATACCTTCCTGCCAAGCAAAATATGTCGCTAAACCAAAACAACGGATGGTGTCTTAGCTATAAATTCAAATATAGAGGACAGTTAAAAGAGATATCGATGAAATTCGCTAATATGGGTACCCACTGAACACTTCTGTGATGTCAATTTGAGCAAGGCATAAACAGATGTGCCGATGACAACAAAAAAACATGGTTGGAGTCATAGGGTTAAAGAGGTTGATATTAGTTGGAAGAAGGGCACAAGGAATGTGCGGGAGCCAAAGAGATTGATTTTATGCTGAAATTATTGGGATTATTATGGTTGAGAATGTTGGAAGAGGAAGGGGAGAGTGAGTTGCCCCTTGACAATTTATTTGAGCACTAAGTGGGTGTCATCAACACAAAATAAAGAATGTGTTTTAGTTTTAATGATGCAGTGGTTAATATTAGAGATGAAGAACAATCCGACGGCTATGGCATTCTTGTTGACGTGGCTGAACGTGATTGCAGATAATGGGACAAACTATATATATGAACTAACTGGGTGGCTCGCGTAATTGCGCGGCTAACACCTATACAAAATTATATATTTTTATATGATAAGGTTTGAAAGACCAAACCCTACATTCCCGTGTTTCTAATTTTATAATTTTACACCAACCTTTTAAAATTGGATCTTATAGTTTGTAGAGTTTATCTTCTCGTTGAATTTTGTTTTTATAATTTATAGAATTCCCGTCAAATGCTGCCATTATACTCCTCTACGGCTCATCCACTGCCTGTTCGCTTTATTAATTTCGTTTTTATAATTTATAGAATTCCCGTCAAATGCTGCCATTATACTCCTCTACGGCTCATCCACTGCCTGTTCTCTTTATTGTCATTTGTATTTTAAAAATCAAACATAATTATCGTTTAGATTCATTTTTTTAGTTTCTAGAAGTTCAATCAAAACATTAGCGACTTTGTCACTGTACTCCAATTCGGCTCGCCCGCTGCCTCCCTTCTTTATTCTCATTGAGATTTTAAAATCAAACATGATCATCGTTGGGGTTTATTTTTTTACTTTTCAGAAGCCTGAACCTTTTAAAATTGGACCTTATAGTTTTTATAATTTATTGTCTCGTTGGATTTTATTTTTTATAATTTTTAGAAATCCCATCAAACGTTGCCACTATACTCCTCTACGACCCGTCCGCCGTCTATTCTTTATTGTCATTGGGATTCTAAAAATCGAACATAACTATCGTTGGAATTCTTTTTTATTACTCTCTACGGTAGCTTTGCCAGTGTACTCCCGTATAACCCTCCCGCTGCCTCTTCCTTTTATTATCATTGAGATTTTAAAAATCAAATATGATTAACATTAGGGCTTATTTTTTTTTACTTTCTAGAAGTCCCGCCAACCGCTTTGACCGGTTGCTTCACTACCTGCCCGCCATCATTCTATTTGGTGTTTTATTAATAGTTTTTAGATGTCCCATTAACCACCATCACTCTAGTCCTTTATAGGTCTATTACTTAATTAATCACGTCATGTGTTTTAGATGGTCTTTTCTTCCAATAGTCTTTATTTTTTTATCACCAATTTTAGTTATTTATAAATTATATTCCTAGTTGAAATCTTATTTTTCTTTTTCTAATTTCAGAGTTTATTTTATTTTTTATTTCGAAATTTAACTCATAATGTATTGTGTTCTTTTAATATTTTATTTTTTATTTTTAATTTTAGTCGTTTTAAAATTGTATTCCTACTTGAACTCTCTTTTTAATTTGTCCAATTTCAGATTTTATTTTATTTTTCATTCTGAATCTTAATTAATCTCATATTGGGTTCTTATGTGTACTCTTATTTCAATATTGTTTATATTTAATTTCGAATTTCAGCTAATTTTAAATCATATTCCTAGTTGAACTCTTCTTTTCTTTTTTTTTCTAATTTCGATTTTTTATTTTTTTTATTTTGAATTTTAATTAATCTCGTATTGGGTTTTTATATATATTCTTCTTCCAATATTGCTTAATTTTAATTCCGAATTTCAGTTATTTTTAAATTGTATTTCTACTCGAAGTCCTCTTTTTCTTTTTCTAATTTCAAATTTTATTTTATTTTTATTCTGAATTTTAATTAATCACGTATTAGGTTCCTATATGGACTCCTCTTCAATATTGCATATTTTTAATTCCGAATTTCAGCTATTTTTTTATTTTATTTCTATTTGGACTCTTCTTTTCTTTTTCTCCAATTAATGTGGGAATTTCTAACCTCCACAACGAACAAGGTGCCTCCTTTCAAGGCTGTTTTAATAATATAATAGATAGATAGTAGATTGAACAAACAAGTAATTTAGAATATGTCTAGGATACCATTTTTTTAAAACTAAGCATTCAAGAAATCAAATTATCAATGGTCTGACCAAATCTTATTCTAAATATTAAAAAAATTTATGATATGGTAAAGGTATTGTCTTTCCTACATATACCAATGTTATTCTCTACTTACTTGCAAAATGTCTATGTTGTGCTATTGGTAGATAAAAAAAGCAAAATAAATATCTTAGTATGACTTGTTTGCTTATTTGATTATTTGTTACAAGCTATGTAGGGCCCAAATATCGGTGGGTGATAGCGGTAAGGCAGACTCACCGCCACCACCATAAGGAACGTCTAAATGAGTAAATATTTGCTTATTTGAAATGCATGAAATGCCAAGAGATAATCCATGAAATGCCATTGACAAGTGTCTAAGTCCCAAAAATGCCATCGACAAGTGTGAGTTCCAAGAAATGCCATCGTACAAACGATTTTGTTTCAAAAATATAACTTAACGGCGCGGAATAGACGGAACCCTAACGGCGATGGCATTTTTGGGACAAAATCGTTTGTACGATGGCATTTCTTAGAACTCACACTTGTCGATGTTATTTCTGGGACTTACACGCTTGTCAATGGCATTTCATGGATTATCTCATTTCGCAATGTTAGAAAACATCTTTTGGGAGGTTGGGGGGGGGGGGGGTTGGGCAATTTGTAAAACTACAAAAGCAATAGTGGGTAACAGATTCACTGTCACCACTAGAGACTTAAAGAAGTGTAGATTAGGTTAATGAAAACATAAATTGATTTTAAACAACGTGTTTCTTCAAGTTTTATATTTGCAGCACGATTAACCCATTACAATTTGTGTAACGCACGTACACGAACGCCTTCTTCCGGAAAATTTAACTATTTGCCACTTTTATGTTTGGCAATTATCCAAATACCCTTCTTAGATTGTCTCCAACAAGTGACCCATAAGGGCACCCAAACCCAAAATGGGTCTTCGATAGTACTATTTCAGCCTCCAACAGAGTACCTATACAGAAGACCCATTTTGCGTGCTATAAGAGGTATAATCTAAATCTGAGTATCCTCTCTCCTGAAGACCTATTTGCAGTAAGGGTTCTCTTTTAGGTCTTATTGTTAGAGAAGACCAAAAATAGGTATTGAACTCTTTGACTGTAGCGCTATTCAAACGTGAAATGGGTCTTATATTTTGGGTTTCATTGTTGGAGATAGCCTTAGGTTTGCAGTTATTTTTCCCCTCTAAAGAGGTAGTCTCTTAACTATTTGCCACTTTTGCCCATGTGGCATGCCAGCGTGGCAAAATCGGATGAAAACCGTTGTGGGACCCACTTGTCAGTCTCTCACTCCCTTCATCTTTCCCCGTGTTCGTAGCCCCATCGTCGCCGTCGCTGCCGCAGCCCCTCTTGTCCACTGCGCAGCCGATGTCGCCCCAATGACGCCGGCGCTGCCTCGCAGCCGACCACCACTAGGCATTGCCCCACCGACGGCGTGTTGCGGCAGACAGCGAACCAGAGTGCCAGCACCCACGCCCACCACTTGTTCTCCTATACTGTCACCTGCGCCCTTGCCGCGGGCTCCACCGCCGCCTCTAGTCCCCCGTCCTCTCCCCGATGGCCCCTGCCCCTGCCCTTGTCTACCCTGCTGCCCTTCGCCTGCGCTGGCTCCACCGTGCCGCTTGTGATGGGGGCCCTGGCATTGGCTGCGGGGTGGTGCCGGCGGTGGTTGGCCACGAGCAGCGTCGGCATCGATGGGACGGCGGCGGCCGCGCGGTGGATAAGAGGGGCGGCAACGAGCCCGTGACGATGGGGCTGCGAATGCGGGGGAGATGAAGGGAGTGAGAGACTGATGAGTGGGTCCCAAAATATTTTTCATTCGAGTTTACCACACTGACATGCTATATAGACAAAAGTGATAAATAGTTAAGAAAACACCTCTCTAGAGGAGCAAAATTTTAACTGCAAACCTAATAGTCAAATCCCCCCCTCCCCCTTCCAGGTTCCACTTGTTCCTTCTCCCTCCAAAACTCCAAACTAACTATCCTTATCCAAAACCCCTCCAACTCCCATTTCCGCTAAACCCCGCCGCGGCCACCATGGCCACCCCTACCCCCTCCCCCTCCACCTCAGCCCCCGCCGCGCCGCCCTCCTCCGCCTTCCCCCTCACCGCCGCCGCGCGCTTCCCCCGCGCCGCCTCCACCTCCAGCACGCGCGCGTCCGCGCTCGTCGAGCGGCGCCGCACGCGGCGGCGCCGGCTGCCCGAGGGGAGCGGCGGCGGCGGGGACCGCTCGGCGGCCGCGGGGGCGGTGGAGAAGGGCCTGCGCCTCGCCTTCCTGGAGCAGCTCGCGGAGCGCGCGCGCGCCGCGGACGCCGCGGGGGTCGCGGACGCCATCTACGACATGGTCGCCGCGGGGCTCTCCCCGGGCCCGCGCTCCTTCCACGGCCTCGTCGCCGCCCACGTTCTCGCCGGCGACGCGGAAGGCGCCGTAAGTGCACCCAACCATCTTAAAACTGTTACTGCAATCGTGTGGGATTTAGAGAATTCCCGCGTGTTTGATGAAATGCGAGCGAAACTGTCACTGTAATTGTGTGGGATTTAGAGAATTCCCGCGTGTTTGATGAAATGCGAGCGAAACTGTCACTGTAATTGTGTGTGATTTAGAGATTTCACGCGTGTTTGATGAAATGCGAGCGGTCCACTCGATGTGTTTCTCGGTGTCTGTGCTGAGTTGTGGAATTGAGCGTTTCCGCGGTTGGCAATTGTTGGTCGAGTTTTATGTCGCAGAGTTGTGATCCTATGGTGGTCTACTTCAGTGGAAATGTTGTTCATTGTGAGAAGTTGCTTGAATGTTCCGTGATGGGTTTGTGCAACATGGAGCCGCATTCTGCAAGCCCTAAAACTATCGGGTGGTGAGGAACTGAGGATAGGTTATGTTTAAACTCTCCATTCACGTCGTTATTGTAGGATTGACTTAGGTTTGTATCACGTTTAGTAAATGTCCCTTACCCCATTTTTTTTTAAAAAAATTTGCTAGCCTTGTCCTTGTAGCCTTGCAAAGCTTCAGAATGAATCTAGTGTTATGCTAGTTTTTTTATTCTGATATTGGGATTGATGCATAATATATTGGAGTTAATGCAGTATAGTCAACTTATACAAGGATTCAGTATGTCTTTTGGCTGCTGTTAATTAGCTGATTGGATGTTGCGTGGATTTGTAAAGCTTGTATCTGGTGTATCTTACTTGAGCATTTGGAACCTATTTTTGTTCCAGAAACAGAAATAGTAAACTTCAGCTAGCTTTCAAGGTAAAAGAAATCTGGGTGTGTATTTCTTCTTAATTAAAAATACCACTTAGTTCCTCCTAGGTTGGTCGAGTTTTTACAAGGTAAAAGAAAACAGCTTTTAAATGGTGTTAGAACCACAAGGGGCAAACATTGCCCCCTACTATCTGTGATCCCATCTCCTGCAAATGCAATACATGAATAACTTCTTCCTTATAATCATCTTCTAGAATAGATTGTATATAACACATGTTTTGTTTTGATATCTGATTTAATGTCAAATGCTAGATAGGCATATTTACATGAACAATAAAATGTGTACAGGTATTAAGCCACCAATCATGTGGCTGAGCACTGTTTGTTTTGGTTTCATTCCTGTAATAAGTTTAATCTTTGATTGTGTGATTTATTTTGGTGATAGATCTAAACTTATTGTAGGCCTACATTTCCTAAGTTTGTAGTAGGTGCTTAATTGTTCCCACAGAACTTTCTTGAATCTCATGAATAATAAGTGTACTTGAAGTAAACATAACTATATTTCTTCCATGAGATTTTTTTAGATAATGATTTCTTCTATGAGATACATGCACAGGTTTAGGAAAATGATAATGTTATACTTTTTTTGATACAGATGCAATCTCTTAGAAGGGAGCTAAGTTCTGGGGTGCGCCCTTTACATGAAACATTTGTGGCTTTAGTCCGTGTTTTTGCCAAGAAGGGTCTTGCTACCAGGGGCATGGAGATTCTGGCTGCTATGGAAAGATATAAGTATGATATTCGCAAGGCTTGGCTAATTCTTGTAGGTATGTAAATCGCACTGCGTCTCATATTTTATTTTTATTGATTTTAATGACATAGTAGTCTTCTTTCTATGGAACAGAGGAACTAGTCAATAATAACTATCTGGAGGACGCCAATACAGTATTTCTGAAAGGAACAGAAGGTGGTTTGCAAGGGACTGATGAAATTTATGATCTTTTGATTGAAGAAGATTGTAAAGCTGGAGATCACTCCAATGCTCTAACAGTTGCATACAAAATGGAAGCTTCTGGAAGAATGGCAACCACATTCCATTTCAATTGCCTCCTAAGTGTGCAGGTGATACTATGAGCTTGATTTGCATATAGAGAAATAGGCATACTTATTATTGTTTCTTTTCTGCCTTAATTTGCTTAGCTAACCTATCAGCATTCCGTAAAGAAAAAGAAATGAATACCTGTCAATTAAATTTCAAATAGAATATGAGCTCCACATGGACTGCACATCGTGCAGCTGTTGCACTTGGTAATATGAATATATAAGTGCTATACTAGTTCTCTCTCTCACACACACTCTTGCAGCCCGCGTAGCTAAAGAAAAACTAGGTTTGGTTTATTTTAAGAACATACTTATTGCGGTTCATATTTACAAATATAGTCACTTTTTTCCTTTACATAAAAGTTTGTATTTCATTCAGGCTACTTGTGGAATTCCTGAGATTGCTTTTGCAACATTTGAAAACATGGAATATGGAGGTGAAGGTATAGTCATCATTTACACTGGTCTTCTTTTATGGTGTCATTATTTATTTTGTTTACTTTTTAATTTGTCAACAGCATGATTTCACGCTATAAATAACTTGTTGAAGAATTGACATGTGCAATCTTGATGTTTTATGACTTCATATCCTGGGATTTTGACTAAAGTCTATACTGATTTCACTTTATCATTCTAGATTATATGAAACCAGATACCGAGTCCTACAATTGGGTCATACAGGCATTTACTAGGGCTACATCCTATGACAGGTACACTTAATAGAGATGTTCTCTGCAATATTTGTTTGCTATGTTCTGTTGGTTCCTTTTGAATTTAGTCTGTTGTCAACACAGTTATACAATCATGGATTCATGCTGAATTCATGTTAGCATCAAAGTCAACTGCTTGAACCCAATGATTTGATGATGTAAAATAAGCATACCAATAGCCATAGCTCCATGGAGCATGAAGGGAAAGCTCTAAAAGTGGCAACAACTTGTTTCTTATTGGATATTATATTCAACACATAAAACTATTCAGAAGAAGCAAGCTGTGAAAACTGGAAACCATAGCTGTATCCAGCATTTTTTCCAGTAATCATCAAGATACTTGAAGACAGATATCTTTCACATGACTTATTTTTTGTCATTTTCTATATCCTGCTACATATTTGAATTTTTTTCAGGAGAATGCTATATGTTGTTTTTATTTTTTAAAAAATATAATGTGTTTTTGTCTTCAGGGCAGGAGATGTGGCCGAATTACTAGGGATGATGGTGGAAGACCACAAACGTATTCAGCCTAATGCAAGAACATATGCGTAAGTACAGAGCTACAATCTTACAAAATTGTACCAAAGCCACCATAGAATAGTTGATAGTCTACTCTATAATGAGGAGGCAAGCACACTGTCAAGTCTGACTTCTGAATATCAATAGCCATTCTTGTTTGCTTACTCTTATCCTTGTCAATTTTTTTCTCTTGGAAAACAATGTTCTGATGATCAGCAACTATTGTCAGGTTGTTAGTGGAATGCTTCACAAAGTACTCTATGGTTAATGAAGCAATAAGACATTTTCGTGCCTTACGGAGAATCCCCGGAGGAACAAAAGTTTTATATAATGAAGGAAATTGTGGTGATCCGCTTTCTCTCTATCTGCGATCTCTATGCCTTGATGGTGAGAATTGTCCCTTCTGTGCAGTACTTAAGATGGAAATGTGGAGTCCTGTGGCATATTCTTATAATTATTCTTGAGTACTGTCTGAAATGGTTGACTTATTCTTATCATAAGTCCTGTGGCAGATGATGGTATATGGAAGTGGTTATTTTAATTATAATTTCATTCCTTTCTTTGTGTGCATATGCGTAGTTTGTAATACCTTGTGGAGTGATTCCTTTTAACGTCATTATTAACTAATTATAAATTCTTACTTTCCTGGTTATAACCTCTTATTTTGACAGCTCTTGGCACTAGGAACCAATAACATCAAAACACACCCGTAAAAATTACATAGTTATATTTATAACAACAGTAGTTCCATACTTCCATTTCTGTATTCTGTACTCAATATATAAATCATTTGTCTTCCATACTTTTAGTTTTAGGAGACTTTGCACTATTATGAACTTTAAAACTTTCCTGAGCAGGTAACTTATTTTTATAACCAGGAAGAGCTGATGAGTTGCTTGAGGCATTAGAGGCAATGTCTAATGATGGTCAGACTATTGCACCTAGAGCAATGATCTTAAACAGAAAATATCGCACGTTGGTGAGCACCTGGATAGAACCATTACAAGAAGAAGCTGATGTTGGTTTTGAAATTGATTATGTTGCCAGGTATGATTTGAGAGGTTTAGGTTCTTACTTTACTGTTAAAGATGACAAGTCAGTTTTTGTCAATCACATATTCATAATTGCCAACAACACTCCATAATTATGTAATGTGTATTAGTTTTTTCATTCACATTATCTTTGTAGATATATTGAAGAAGGAGGTCTTACTGGTGAGCGCAAACGCTGGGTGCCTCGAAGAGGCAAAACTCCCTTAGATCCAGATGAGTTTGGGTTTGCCTATTCAAATCCAATAGAGACATCATTTAAACAGCGCTGCTTTGAGGAATTGAAGTTATATCATCGTAAACTTCTAATAACATTGAGAAATGAAGGCCCTGGTATTTTAGGTGATGTATCTGAAGATGATGTACGAAGAGTTATTGAAAGACTAAAAAAGTTAGTTGTAGGGCCAAAGAAAAATGTTGTTAAGCCCAAGGCAGCTAGCAAAATGGTAGTATCTGAGTTGAAGACTGAGCTAGAGGCACAAGGGTTGCCTACAGATGGAACTAGGCAGGTACTTTACCAGAGAGTTCAAAAGGCTAGGAGAATCAATCGTTCACGTGGTATACCACTTTGGGTTCCTCCTGTGGAAGATGAGGAAGAGGTAAGTTGACAATATTTACTGCATTAGTCCTATTTGGTGGTGTTATCATGTGAGAAATGTTACCTGCTATTTTTGCTGAAGTTTTAAAGTACAACACTCTTGATAGGTTGATGAAGGGTTAGATGAATTGATTTCACGAATCAAGCTAGAAGATGGGAATACAGAGTTTTGGAAGCGGCGTTTCCTGGGAGAAACTCGGAATTATCTTTGTGAAGAAGTTAATGATGAAGAAGATGCAGATTTAGATGACGATGAGTTGGATGATGATGACGACGAAGATGATGACGACGATGATACCACAAAAGGAGAAGAAGATGAGATCGATGAGGAGGATGTTGTTGAACAAACGGAAAATCAAGCCGGAGATGAAACTAAAGACAAACCATCGAAAGGACCCAAGCAGCATCTTCAAATGATAGGAGTCCAGTTATTAAAGGATCTAGAAAAGACATCTGTTTCATCAAAGAAGTCAAAAAGGGTACCTGAGGTATGAAAGTGATGTGTCAACATTGTATGCAATGGCTCTTGATTGACCTTTCTATTGCAAATTAATTCTCCCATTGATCTGATGCTTGCAATCATCTCAATTGAATGGTTCATATCGTGTTAACAACTTAAATTCAACACAAAGGAACATAATGTAAGGAATATAACTGTACATAATATATATAAATTTTTAAGTTTTGGAACATATCCTCCAGGACTTGCAGGCAGTAAAGTGTAACCAATAAATCACGAAAAGTCTCTGCTTTCTTCTAATTTTGTTACATCAGCTACATATGATACTAAGAGCTAATCTCTCAGTATCATTACAAATTTTGAGTCATTTCCTGCCTTTGTAGATTGATGATGATGAAGATTGGTTTCCTGAAGACCCAATTGAAGCTTTTAAGGTTATGCGTGAGACAAGGTTGTTCGATGTGTCAGATATGTATACTACTGCAGATGCTTGGGGATGGACATGGGAAAGAGAGATAAAGAATAAGATGCCACGCAAGTGGTCACAAGAATGGGAGGTTGAGTTGGCTATCAAGATAATGCATAAGGTATTCAGCTTTATAGCTAAAGTTTTAGAGCTGGTCTCTTTGTCTGGCATTGCTCCATGGACTTTGTGGTTCTGTTTGGTTAACCGTCTTCTCTTATGGAGCTGTGGATTTTGTGGACTATGGGACGCTGAGATTAGTTCCATTACTATATTCAGTTTACATCGCATTTGTTATTGTTTTAGGTTAGCCTGTTATGACATGATACCTGTGTTTTGAGGTTGCACCAAAATTGTTGATGTTTGAACTATGGATTATGTCATATGGCTGTTATGTTAACTTTCAGGTAATAGATCTTGGTGGTACCCCAACGATTGGAGATTGTGCCATTATATTGCGGGCTGCAATGAGAGCGCCGCTCCCGTCTGCATTTATGACAATATTGCAAACAACGCATAGCCTTGGCTATAAATTTGGAAGGTAAAACTTTGGGCTCTCCATATATATGTAAAGATTTTCGTTTGTAAATCTGTCCAACTGTCTAGTGATGTTTTTGTTGCTATAAAAGTTTTGAGTTTGAAGCCCATATAATGATGTGTTTTTTGAAATTATAACAAAAACATAACAAAACTATAACTTTTAACTCCTAAGACATATTTTTGATCTGTAGTTCATGCTGCACTGAATTAACCACTGCTCTTGATCCACATGACTGTGTAGGCTGCCGCATTGTTGCAATATTTAGCTTACATTTTTGTCTATTCAAATAGAATTAAAAAGTTTGGACTATTCTTTATGATTTGATTCATATCGCTTATACACACTGTCAACATGTTCTTACCTCTGCTTAAAGCCCACATCAACAGAGTTATCTGTAGTTTCTGAATCAAAATTTACACGCTTCACAGTCTGTACTAACAAACCTTCCCTTCTTTTTTTCTTCTTCTGCACCTGGACTTAGCCCTCTGTACGACGAGGTGATCTTGCTGTGCCTTGATCTGGAGGAGATCGACGCGGCCATTGCAGTGGTAGCAGAAATGGAGACAGATGGAATCAAGGTACCCGACGAGACCTTGGATAAGGTGCTCGCAGCCAAACAATCTGGTGGAAACTCTGCGCTCCAACCGCCACCGGCAGAGGAGTAATCTGATTGGAACAAGGAGCCCCTTTGTAGCCATGATCTAGCACACTAGAGAATCATCAGCTCCATGCCATGGATCATTTGTCTTGAGCTCGCCAGATCAACTTTTGGCAGTGATGCGAGATCATGTCAAGGTGGAGAAAGATGATCTTATGCTTTGCCCTTGTTGACCTTCCACTCCACACTCGATGTATTTACAGACAACCAATTTTGATACTCCTAGATGAAATGGAATTGAAACTGCTTGGAAGTTGGAACACGACATGTGCTAGCGTTTGCAGGATTTTATAGGAACCAAATTCAATTCCTGTAGATGATAAAAATTGGTGTCCGTTCTAGATTATGCCTTCCTGTTTTTTGACCTGATCAAGAGAGTTTCTAGCAGTTACAACTTTTTTAAAAAAATCTATAACTAACCCAAATGCTTATAAAGATATATGGATTTTGAGAATTTATAGTTATAAAAAAATCTAGAGAAAATAAACTACAAATCAAAAGCTAACAAACCCATTTCCTTTTCTTTTTAAAAGAATTTCTCACTAGTTGGCTCACGAGCGACTTGAATTTCAGCTCCTAAACAGGGCCTTTTTTTTTGAGAGGAAAACAGGGCCTTTGTGTCGCGTAAAATTGTTGGGCTTAACAGTCTTACCCATATATTGGGCCGGATCTCATGCTGCCAAATTTGGACCGAAGCCCAACACCACCGCACCGCGCAGCTTCCGCCGCCGCCGATCGAGCGGGCGACTTAAAACCCTAAACCCTAGTGGATGGATGCTTCTAGAGCCTCCTCGCGTCCTCTCCTCTCTCATCAAATCCCCTCGCCCTCCTCTCTTTCCTCCTCCCCAAGAAAAAAAAAAAGCTTCATAGCTCAACCTCCTCCTCGCCGCCGCCGCCACCGCCGCTCACCTCCACTCCCATCCCATCCCTCCTCCTCTCCTCCTCCCTAGTCCCCCGGTCGCTGCTCGGCTCCGCCATGTACCGCGCGGCCGCCAGCCTCGCCTCCAAGGCTCGGTGAGTGCTCGCTTGATTCCCCTCTCCGCCCGCATTGCGATCTGAGTCTCGCGAGGTGCCTGCTGTTCTTTCGGACGTTTGAGCGGTTTGCTGACCTGTTTCGTTGTTGGTGCAGGCATGCTGGGAGCAGCGCTCGCCAGGTGAGCGGATTCGTGATGGAGTGGGGTTTTTTTTTTTTTTTTGTCTCGCTGGGTTTATTAGTTTTGAGTTAGTGTGGGGTGGGGGAGTGGGAGTGGGAGGTTGCACGTCTCGTTCCGGTTTGGTGATGTGTGTGGGGTGGGAGATTCGTTTGGGGTTGCTGTGCTGGGCTTCGTGAAATCTGTTTGGATGGCTAGAATCCAGTGGATTTGCACTCGAAGTTTGATATAGTCCATTGTGGTGGCCAGGGATGAAGTAGTATTCGCTGATTTCAGTTGTTGATGTCGTTAAATTGGTTGTTTGCAAGTGTAAAGATCAATGCTTACTGGCACTCAAGAAAGATCTATGCTTTTTTTTTCTTTCGAGGCGGCGGCAAAAAGATCTAATGCTTGTTTCTGTTAGATGTTATGTTAGTGACGACTGTTGAAGAGATAGCGACTTGTTTTTGTGTATGTAGTTGTTTAGCTCAGAAGTTGAATTTTGCTCCAATTGAGTAAAGTCTGCTTGTGATTCTCAGTTTCTCACTGGTCTGTAATCGTCGTGAGTTGATGGTGGTCAGAGTTGGTGGTTAATCAAATGAACTTTCTTTTTTACTTTGTTGCCTTTTATATGATGATATGTAGGTTGGAAGCAGGCTTGCCTTGAGCAGGAGCTATGCTGCCAAGGATATCAAGTTTGGAGTTGAGGCCCGTGCTTTGATGCTGAGGGGTGTTGAGGAGTTGGCAGATGCAGTCAAAGTGACAATGGGTCCTAAGGTATAATTGTGTTCATGTAAATGTGTCATTGTGCACTTGTGTACTTGTCTGAATACGTTATTTGTTTTTTAGCTATTATAAATGAAATTCCTTTGATAGAAAGCCAAATGATTGGTTTATGATTCTGAAAATAACTGTCACAAACATGGTGCACCTTTTCTCTGATGACAAAATTAGTCTTTATGTCATGCTTTCATTGTTGCAGCACAGTATTTGTTGGACCTACAACTTTTTATGTTTTTATTTTGTCAGAGTGCTGTGTTGTGTTATTTGCGGATTGGACTTAACGTGTCTATTATGCAGGGACGCAATGTGGTTATTGAGCAGAGCTATGGTTCACCGAAAGTCACAAAGGACGGTGTGACTGTTGCCAAGAGCATTGAGTTCAAGGATAGAGTCAAGAATGTTGGTGCAAGCCTTGTAAAGCAGGTTGCTAATGCGACCAATGATACTGCTGGAGATGGTATGGCTGTACTTGTACCATTCTGTTGAGAATACTTGGTCCTTTTGTTAGTATACTACAACTTTGGTTATATTATAAACAATTCCAGACCATCTCATGTTTTGCCTTCCTGTAATATTTAACCTGTAATTTATATTTACAAATATGTTCATTATTTGCATTTTCGCATAAAGTTGCATTCACTGTATTTAATTTATTGTTGGACGAAGGTTTGAGTGTATGCAGTTCTTATCTTCATTGTATTCATAGGTGAGTTTTGGCATTGTAATTTATTGTTGTTTGGGCATTTTCAATCATCTATCAATGCTACCTTGAATTATGATGTCACGGTTGACTTTTTGATACACAATTTGTTTTGTTAAAAGAACGAAAATTATTATTTTTTTTGTTGTGACTTGGTTTATCATCAAAGGTAGTATAAGCATGACTTACATTTTCACATATTTGCACAAATTCAATCTGTGGATTGCATTGTACTTTAGGATTTGCTTAGTCGCATAATTTGTTTGTTCTAACTGTGTTATTCTGATCCAAAATTCAGGTACCACTTGTGCTACTGTTTTGACTAAAGCAATATTTACTGAGGGGTGCAAGTCTGTTGCTGCTGGCATGAATGCAATGGATCTAAGGCGTGGAATTTCAATGGCTGTTGATGCTGTTGTAACTAACCTAAAGGGCATGGCTAGAATGATCAGCACATCAGAGGAAATAGCTCAGGTAATACTTGTGATTCATTGCAGATCTCATTATGCCCTGTTCATTTCCTCTGAAATTTGAGGATAAACTTTTGGATTAAAATGGCACGCTTTTCAAACTGCTAAACGGTGCATTTCGTGCGAAAACTTTCTATATGAAAGTTCTAAAATATCAGATTAATTCATTTTTCAAGTTTGTAATAACTAAAGCTCAATTAATCGCACGTTATTACCACCTCGTTTTGCGTGAAACACTTAATCTTAATCTTCATCTTCATCTTTAGGAGATTCAAACACCACCTATGTGTTTGACTTGTTTCTTAATCTTACTTGTTTCTTAATCTTAATCTGTTACTAAATTCTTATGTTCATATATAAAGGTGGGCACAATATCAGCAAATGGGGAAAGGGAAATTGGTGAGCTTATTGCAAAGGCTATGGAGAAGGTTGGCAAGGAGGGTGTAATCACCATTGCGGTAAGTTGATCCAAGTTAAAACTGAACTTGGCCTCTCTTATCTCTATTTGGTTGGTAGACTTCCTTTGGTTAAAACTGAACTTGTGCCAACACTCTGGTTTTTCATTAATTTGTTTGCTTAAACATTTGGTAGGATGGTAACACCCTTTACAATGAGCTTGAAGTTGTGGAAGGCATGAAACTTGACAGAGGCTACATCTCTCCTTACTTTGTTACCAACCCAAAGACCCAGAAATGTGTAAGTTTTTAACTTCTGTTGTTGGTTGATATGTTCAGTTTTTCTTTTGGAACTATCTCAGTCATGAGGTTATATTTAACAGGAACTGGATGACCCCTTGATCCTGATACATGACAAGAAGGTTTCGAACCTGCATGCAGTAGTTAAAGTCTTGGAGTTGGCTCTGAAGGTATGTGTTTGCTTTCATAAAATAGTTGTATATTGTGGTGGTGCTACTGCTTTTCTTGCTATAACTGGTCAACATCTTGCCTTGCACAGAAGCAAAGGCCTCTGCTGATTGTTGCTGAAGATGTAGAGAGCGAGGCATTGGGTACTCTGATTATTAACAAGCTTCGTGCAGGCATCAAGGTCAGTAAATACTGGGCATTTGTGATTTGAATCTGTGTAGTTGTCCTAAATGAGGGATGTGTTGTTCAGGTCTGTGCTGTTAAAGCTCCTGGGTTTGGGGAGAACAGGAAATCAAACTTACAGGACCTTGCGATCCTTACTGGAGGAGAAGTAAGTTTAACAATCACCTCTCCAAGTTGGTGCATATAAATTTAACCAATTGAATGCATTATAACCTGCTTATTTTAATGATTCAGGTCATAACTGAAGAGCTAGGAATGAATCTTGAGAAGTTCGAGCCTCAGATGTTGGGTACATGCAAGAAGGTATGAATGATTCCTAGAAGGCTGGTAGATAAGCTTTGGCTATCTTTGGAAAGAAATTTGTTTGAAGTGTATCTTTTGTCCGCTAACATTTAAGATGTTACCAGTCTGTTCTGATGGTTGAGTGATATTCCATGTCCATTACAGGTAACTGTATCTAAGGATGACACTGTTATTCTTGATGGAGCTGGAGACAAGAAATCCATTGAAGAGAGGGCAGAGCAGGTTCGTACAACATTAATTCATTGCGTTACTAGTGCATTATTTTGAAAATTGTGGTTGTGATAGATTATATAAATGCTGTGTTGCAGATTAGATCTGCAATTGAGCTAAGCACTTCTGATTACGACAAGGAAAAACTACAGGAGCGGTTGGCAAAGCTCTCTGGAGGTGTTGCTGTTCTAAAGGTGAGGTTCACAATATTATGTTTATATTGCGGAATATAAATTGAATGAAATAACAAACTTTCCTATAATTCCATGGTTAGATAAACCATCTGAAAGAGCCAATGTTAGACAGAATACCAGATATGTTACTGTGTAGCCACCTAGTGTTGATTCTATTATATTGATGGTAAAAGCTTGTGAAGTCTCATTAGAGACCTCACACTTGTAACACACAATGATGTTGAGAATGGAAGTTGAATTGCACTGCTAGGGGTGGTGCCCTGAAGTTATATTTTGACCTGTATATGCATCATGACCTTTCCTACAGATCGGAGGAGCTAGTGAAGCTGAAGTTGGTGAGAAGAAGGATAGAGTGACAGATGCATTGAATGCCACTAAAGCTGCTGTGGAAGAGGGTATTGTACCAGGTATGTAGTTGCTCCACTTCAGTAGATTTCTTTCAATATGTTTTCCTTGTAATGTACATGTTGTTCAGTTCGCATCTTTGCATTCTTATGCCCAAGTGTGCTGACATGACATCTTTGCATTACAATACAGGTGGAGGTGTTGCACTTCTTTATGCATCAAAGGAGCTGGATAAATTGCCGACTGCTAACTTTGATCAAAAGATTGGTGTACAAATCATTCAGAATGCTTTGAAGGTTTGGGAGGGAAAAGAACTTCTCATTACCTGCTTTGCTGATTTCTTCTCTGGGAGCAAAACCTGATGATTACTTATTTTGCAGACACCAGTGCACACTATTGCTTCCAACGCAGGTGTAGAAGGGGCTGTTGTTGTCGGTAAGCTTTTGGAACAAGATAACACTGACCTTGGCTATGATGCGGCTAAAGGTATGATTGAACCTTTCCTCATTGAATATCGTAATATCCCATGATTGTCGTCTGTAGTTTGTTGCTGATCCGTGTGCGATATACCTTCTGTAGGTGAATATGTGGACATGGTGAAGGCTGGTATCATTGACCCGCTAAAAGTGATCAGAACTGCCTTGGTGGATGCTGCAAGGTAAGCTCTCAAGTTCATGGTTCTGTGCTTTAGTTCTTTACATTAAATTGTTGATCAAACATGGGTGATACACTGATGCACCCACCTCAATCCTTGTGCTTATTTCGGTTTTTGATCTGAAATTTTTCACCCATTTAACGTTACTTTTGGTTCTTGTGGGTTCTTACAAGTTGTTTGCCTTCTGCAGCGTATCATCTCTGATGACAACCACGGAATCCATCATCGTAGAGATCCCTAAGGAAGAGAAGGAGGCGCCAGCGATGGGAGGCATGGGTGGAATGGATTACTAATCAACACCCATTAAAGTAAACTAAAAACATACTCCTGGGATTTAGGATTTTTTTTGCGGTGCAAGTTCATCGTCGATGTATTTTTTGTTCTTGTTGATGAGGTGGTTGTCAGACAATTTTGATTCCACTGGCGGTAGGACCTCTCGGTTGGAACGAATAAAATTTTAGTTCAGCTAGGAGTTCTTGAGCTGAGGACTGCACTTTTATCAAAATTGAATCTGACACCTTGTGCCGGAACATTTTTATGAGCTGATCTGAAAGGTTACGCCTTTTGGCCTGAGGTGGTGTGCAGTTGCTTTTATTCATTCTCTTTAGTAAGTCTGAGTACTCGAGTCATTTTCAAGATGTTGGGGCATGTTCAGATTGTTGCCGCTTTTAATCCAACAGGCTAAACATATTTTAGCCAATACTACCTTCCTCTCTTAAAAAACATCTCTTAAAAAACACTATCAAAATTTGGTAAGGTTTCCATCCAAATGTATTCCTACTGTATCAAAATATGTTTGCTAATATTAGGCGTTACCATATATTGATGTGGTATGGTTGATGTAAGCAACAATCTGAACAGTACTATTTCATAAGCAATTCAAGCTTGTCAATCAAGTTATCCTCAGAAAGAATTGTCAAGCTTGCCAACCAAGTTTAAGTATCTTCGTAAGAATTTAGTCAACTCTATCTTTAAAATAATCCGAGTCAATCAAGTTAGTTCGAAAAAAAACGATTGCTCCTCGAGGTGGGAGACCAGGAAAATCAAACAGAGATGACCAATTTAAAATATCTCTACACTTTTCAATTTGGATTTGGAAATTGCTATGGAATTCCTAGAGTATATATACTGTAGGTTCCTATACTGTATTTGGGACAGGGCTCAAAGTCGGAGGACCAAACCTTCATGGGCTTTTCCTACAAGGCCCATTAGCTGCCTCCGGAGTCCGGCCAACCTCCGCCGCCCGCACGCCGCCGCTCTGCCGCCCGCACCACCGCGTCGCGTTGCCCCACGCCCTAGTTAGGGAGGCCTGCGCGTGCATGAGCCGGAGCCGACGGATCCTCGCCTGCGCCGCCGCCGCCGCCGCCGTGTCGTCTCCGCCCCGCCTCCCGCGCGCGCCGCCTCTGTCGACGTCGCGCGCTAGGTTGTTCTCGCCTTCCTCTCTCGCCCACGAGATGGCGGAGGAGGGGAGATCGGTGGGGGAAGAGGAGCCGCGGGGGAAGCGGCCAGCGGCGGCGGAGCTGAGGCTGTTCGACACGAGGACGAAGGCGGCGGTGCCATTCAGGCCGCGGGTGGAGGGGAAGGTCGCCATGTACGTCTGCGGCGTCACCCCGTACGACTACAGCCACGTCGGCCACGCCCGCGCCTACGTCGCCTTCGACGTCCTCTTCAGGTGATCCCCCGCGCCCACCGCCGCCGATTGATCGCAGTACGGTTCGCGCGATGGTTTAGCCGCCGGTTTTGGAGATTGATCGGTCGATTCACTCTCGCCGGAGCCGGAGACGACGACGAGGTGGCCGGAGTTCGCCGGTAGTCAGCATGGGCTGGAGATGGGCCGGAATTTGCCAGTAGTCAGCATGGGCTGGAGATGGGCCATTTGGTGATGACGTCACACCAGAGGCCCAAACTGAGCTGGAAAACATGGCGACGCCAAAAAAAAGAAAAGTAGAAGACAGAAAACCTCCTGTTGGAATTACACTTCCCTGATTGCGTTTACTCTCTATATAAGCTTCTTGTTCACTAGGCTACTGCATCTCCTATTTTGCCATGTATTTTGCTTAATTTTTCTAGTGGGAATGATGTACTTTCGCATAGTGTTACTACTTATTTCCTGTGGATGCATGCTTCTTTTTTTTTATAATACATTAAGTATTGCTCTTACTAGTTTGAAAATTGATGTCTAATTGTAGGTATCTTAAGTATTTGGGGTATGAAGTTAATTACGTGCGCAACTTCACCGATATTGATGATAAGGTAATAGCACAGACTTCCTTTGAGCTCCATTTTTTTTCCTTCCCTACATTGAGGATGGAATTGATCTGAGTCTCACATATAATTCTCTTTCATTTGGTAATATCCATCTTCCTAAACTGTATCTTGCTATTTCTAGATTTTCTTGGAATTATTGTTCTTGATTTTTTTTCCCGGGGATGAATTATCTTCAAAACTAGACAGAGTTGACATTGACTCCAGAGCTTGTGTTGTTTGTGCAGATTATCAAACGGGCAAATGAAGCTGGTGAAGATGCAATTAGTTTGAGCAGTCGCTTCATCGATGAGTTCCATCATGATATGTATGAACTTCAGTGCCTTCCCCCTACTCATGAGCCACGTGTAACAAAGCACATTGAGCAGATAATAGATCTGATAACCAAGGTATTGCTTAGCTGCTTGTTATAATGATTATTCCTGTTCAGCTATTACAAACAAGGGTAACTGATCGATTATGTTCACTGTTAATGCGCTTACATTTTCTGATTTTCATAAGAACTACTTGTCTAATCTCTACTGTAGTGGTGATGGCATGGCTCTGAAATTTGGCTCGTTTTGCTTGATGTTAAACACCTTTGTCTTATGTTCTTATATGCATTTGGACAGATAATGGACAATGGGAAAGCCTATACAATTGAAGGAGATGTGTATTTCTCTGTTGATAACTTCCCTGATTATCTGAGTTTATCTGGAAGGAAGGTAGACCAAAACCGTCCAGGAACACGAGTCGCTGTTGATGCAAGAAAGCGAAATCCTGCAGACTTTGCATTATGGAAGGTGACATACTGCTTTCACTTTAACCAAATTTACCCATTTGAGCATCTTTTCTGTATTCTTGATAGACTTGTATTGTCTCTGCAGTCTGCTAAGGAGGGTGAGCCATCTTGGGAGAGCCCTTGGGGTCGTGGAAGGCCAGGATGGCATATTGAGTGCAGTGCGATGAGCGCTCATTATTTGGGTAATGTTTTTGATATTCATGGTGGAGGAAAAGATTTGATCTTTCCTCATCATGAGAATGAGCTCGCACAAAGCCAAGCAGCTTATCCTGAGAGTGAGGTAAAATGCTGGATGCATAACGGGTTTGTCAACAAAGATGGCCAGAAAATGGCTAAGGCAGATAAGAACTTCTTCACCATCAGAGATGTAAGAGTTAATCTATCTCTGTATAGCTGCGAATATATTTGCCCCATTCAGATTTCTAACCTGAGCCTTTGAACTTGACAATGACATCTTTTTTCTTGTAGATTATTTCTCTGTACCATCCCATGGCTTTAAGATTATTTCTGATGCGTACACATTATAGATCAGATGTAAACCACTCTGATACAGCTCTTCAGTTTGCATCTGGCCGTCTATATTATATTTATCAGGTATCTCATGTCTGTCAATTTTCAATTTAGGCTAAACTTTATCTGGGTTTTATTGTATTTATAAAATCCTTTGTATCTGTTTTATTATAAATCTTTCCCAGACTCTACATGACGGTGAAGAAACTGTGTCGTTATATGGTGAACACAAGTTGGAAAACTCAATACCGGCTGATGATCAAAAGTTGATCGAAGAGAACCATTCAAATTTTCTTGAGAAAATGTCAGATGATCTGCATACAACGGCTGCTCTTGATCACCTGATGGTGCCACTAAGAGCAATAAACAACAACCTAAGCGATCTGAAGGCATGTAACTAGTAGCTTTGAGTTTTCCGGGCTTTGAACACTGATACTTTTTATCATTGTTGTTGCACAAAATTTTATCTGATTACTTGTTCTATCTACAGAAGTTGCAACAAAAGCTAGAACACCAGAAAAAGAAACAGTCACAGAAGCAGCAGCAGCAGCAGCAACAGAAAAAACCAGAAGATTATATCCAAGCTCTGGTTGCCTTGCAGAATGAAGTCACCGATAAACTTTCCATCCTTGGCTTAATGCCAATGTCATCTTTGGCTGAGGTAACTTTGTTTGTTTTCACAACATGCGTACTGTCAACCAGTGCTTTAGTTTGTGAACATGCTGAATTAATCTTCAATTCAACAGGCACTGAAGCAACTGAAGGACAAGGCATTGAAGCGAGCTGGCATGACTGCAGAGCAATTGCAACAAATGATCGAACAAAGAACGCTTGCCAGGAAAAACAAGGACTTCGCCGAGTCTGACCGGATCAGAACAGAGCTCTCTGCTCTCGGGATTGCTTTGATGGATGAGCCTACTGGGACATTATGGAGGCCATCTGAACCAGAACTAGCTGAAGGATCGTAAAAATATATCTAGATATCGCCTCCTGTGTCTGCACGTGAATGTAAAGAAAAAGGAAGAATGAATTTTCGTTGTTTTACGTAGCTCACAACATGAATATTTGTCCAAGGTGCTCGTCGTACACAGACCAACTGTAACTTCATTTCATATTTTCATCATAGACTGTCTCCTGTGCATAATTCTATAAACTTCCTGCATTCTAAAGAAAGCCTTAATTTTAAGGGGAAAAAGGTCTATTTTATCCCTTCAACTATTTTCCCGGTTTGATTTACCTCTCAACTCTTTAAATCGAACAATATTCCTTGTTTTAATTTCCGCTGTTTAAAGAGTTACTAAGTTTAATTTGTCTATAATGCCTTGTGTCATAGTTGAAATAAAAATTCAGGGACAAGTCATGACTTTTCTTAATAGTAATATGCTCGTGCTTTGCAATGGGTCAGAAATGGGTGAGTGAGGCACATATATTTAAGGATTGGCTGAATGGATAGATTAAGGATAGAACAAAACGGTAGGATGGGTGGGTGGATAGAACGATGCATGCTGAGTAAATTCCCGGTATACCTTGAAAACTCACTCGATCCCTCTCATACCCTTGAAATCTACCTGATCCCTTCTATACCTCTGGAATTTTAATTTCCTTCTCATGCTTCTGCCGTTACATTTTCCTTCATTTTACTATTAATTTTGGTTGCAAATGTCTTTTATGTCTTTGACGATATAAGTTTGAATCTAAGCTTGAAAAACGATTGGAAATTTTGATTGAGAGCACAGTACCGTCAATACGTGCATTTTATGAAACTAACAAGACTAAATAATTAGTGCATAAAGTTTTAACATAAATTTTGAAAATAAAACAAATGTAATAAATTGAAATTTTAATAGGACAATAGATTTTTTTTTATTGGGAGCACCATAGAAAAATGAGGGGCATCCATAAAAAAATTATCGTAAACAAGTAGCCCCATCTTTATACGAATGCTCCTCGTTGTTTATGAATTTTTAATAAATAAATAAATACATATTGTTTTTTTTATTATCTAAAAATAAATTGTGATTAATAATGTGTCGCACAACAAACTCATAACTATAATAGTCTCATACGATAAATTTTTACATTTTTGGCAATGTAATTCATACATTTTTATGTTCATCCATGTGTAAGGGTAAAATGATGAAATTAGATGATCAATCAACAATCAACTAACGGAAGCTGGAAGAGACATGGAATAGTTCAAAATCAAATTTTAAAGGTATAGGGATTAGCTACAACTTCAGGGAAACAGAACGGATTTTCTCTAGGACGAAAGAAAAACAACTGTGCTTTTAAGTTAGGAACATACATTATATTTGGTCACCAGAGATCAGTTTTTTAGAACAACTTTTGTTCCGTATATCAGTTTCTAGAACCATAATAATCCACCGCAAGGACCACATCAACCTCGCCCCCAAATACTCCGCGTCTCCACCACCAAACAGAGCAGCTGCTAATCAATATAAATCCACACACGCGCTCCTCCTAAATCCGGCTTGACGCCGCCGCCGCCCTCGCAATTAATCAAACCGAATTCGAATCAGAGGCGCTAATCTGATCAGACATCGTATTACTGCTCCCGCCTGCCTCTCTGACCGCAACTCCCGCACCGTCGTCCGTCGCTGTCACGACGCCCCGGCGACGCGAACGGCAAAGCGCCTGAAGATTTGTGCCATTGAATGGCATGAAAAGGGAGATGGGCACATTGATGCGACGACCCTTCTCTTCTCAGTGGAGTACTTAACTACTCATTAGTTTGGTCAGGGCACTGACACTGTCTTTGTGTCACTGACTCAGCAGTGTGGTGTGTACACAATTTTGGTGATGGTTTTCCAGTTGGGTACCGGACAGGTGGGGTTCTGTTGTTCAGAATTTCTGGAATAACTTAGTTCGGAATTATTGACAACTTTTGGAATTTGCAACTCCTGTGATAGTTGCATGAGTTGTGTCAGTGTCAAGAAAAAAAATCCATTATTTGTAAAATTTGAATCTATACTTCAGAATTGTTTGTGTGTGTGCGCGCGCGCGCAAAACTCCATTATTTGTAAAAAAAAATGACTGTTTTACAGAAGAACAGTTACTCATATTTGTAATTGTCAAGGAAAAAATTCCATTATCTCTAAAAAGTCTGAGCCTTGCCAGTTGCTCAGCTGATTAAATTGGAACTTCACCCCATTTGTAAATTAAACATTCTTGGAACTGTCTGCTGTTTCAATTGGGTGTGTCACTGTCAACGGAAAAAAAACAAAAAGTAAGCTACTCGCATTCTCGCAAGGCTCAACTGATAGTTTAGATGTCAGAATCTATAGACAACCAAACACCCAGATTATAGAGGGTTAATTAGAGCTCATCCACTGCATTTACTCTGCAGTCAGAAGAAGAAATCTAAATCTAGCTCGAGCCCACGAGTGACCACTGACCAACGCTAATCAAATCTAGATGGTGTCCCATTCATGGTTGGTGAGCAGCGTCCTGTAGATCGATCATATCGATCTATCGACCGTATTGCCTTCCCTGATTAATGCTGCATCAGCACCGTGTTAATCGGTTGGCATTTTGCAAATCCCAACCGGATGGTACGTACATTAGTACTGCCTACATGCCGGATACTGTCCACAGCAAGGACACTCATCAATGAAGCTCCCGAGGTAGCTATGCTGTGCTCTTTGTGATCTTGTGAGAATGTGAGTTGCAATTGGTAGAGATTTATTTACCTTATCATCAGTTCAGCTAACTTTCAGTTTTAGGTACTGATCATAAGTTCAGAACTAACTTTCAGGTAGGGTTCTGTACTTCAGTAAGTTCTGAACTTTTAGGTAGGTGCTGTACCTCATTTGTACTTGTTTTAAAAATATTGGTATGTGCTTCTGTTCTGATCTACTCCAACATGCATTCCAGGATTTCTAGTTGTTTTACAAACTTGATTTCAGCTCTTAGAGCATAAATAATGGTGTGACGTTACCGTCTGAAAGAGGATGTTTCGTAGTTTATTTTCTATGATGTGGAAGAAAGAAAAAACGGAGAGAGAAACACGCCGTTTATTGATAAACAGACAGTCTTACAGAAGACTTAATACAAATACAATCATCATATATACCTACTCCAAATCATTTATAGCCAATCTAATAGTTCATTCATACAGTAGTTACTTATAAATATATACTACACCATTAATATATAGTCTCACCTCTCATATATACACAATATTTTAGAGTCTGTGTTTTAGCTAACTACAAACTTGTAGTCTGCTTTCCTTCTTTATCCTCTCTTATCTCTTTCACATGTGTTTATAATTGACTCGTACTCTGCTATTGTACTTGCTCTTAGTATACACACATTCTCCCGTACTGTATTAATTGTATTCTGATGAAATCCATATTCATGCGGTTATATGATGATCAATTTAAGAAATTTTAGTTATTATTAAATGATGATTAATTTGGGAAGGAGGAAGTATAATGGATCAGTTGAGCCACAGCTTACTCACCAGTCACAACAACACTTCTACATGAACCAAATAAGACCAAATTAAGATACAGTAAAAGTAAGTTAGTAACACAATATTGCAATGCTGCTTAAGTATGAATCATGAAAACAAAGCCTTGATGCTAACCGTAATGATGACAATTGCCTGACAGAGAAAGCCATGCAGACAGAAACCGGCAGCTCTTGAGTAGTCCGGGAGAGTAGGACAGTCGAGTTAATATTAATCACACACAAGTAATGTAACCTCATTCATCTGGCTCTCTCATCTAAGATTTTGGCCTGATTAATTCCAATGCGACGAGAAATCAATCAATTCATCGATCGATCGATCATAAATTCACATATTATTCATTCGTCATTCCCCTTATTCATGTCAGTCGCTGGCCCATGCCCATCTGTACTTTTCTCTCAAATCTCATGCACACCACGAGCCCAGCCTATATATACAACCTCCCACGAGTTCATCGATCGAACACGTCCATCTTGATCAATCAAGAAATCGTTCAAGAATGAGGTGTTCGATGGCGGCAATGGCGGCGGTGGTGGTGGCGGGGTTGATGGCGGCGGCGGCGCCGGCGGAGGGCGCGAGGGCGTTCTTCGTGTTCGGCGACTCGCTGGTGGACAACGGCAACAACAACTACCTCCTGACGAGCGCGCGCGCCGACATGCCGCCGTACGGCATCGACCACCCGAGCCACCGCCCCACGGGGAGGTTCTCCAATGGCCTCAACATCCCGGACATCATCAGCGAGCACCTCGGCGCCGAGCCCACCCTCCCTTACCTCAGCCCGGACCTCCGCGGCGCCAAGCTCCTCGTCGGCGCCAACTTCGCCTCCGCCGGCGTCGGCATCCTCAACGACACCGGCATCCAGTTCGTGAGTGCCGCCACTGACTGACTCGGTTGAGATCGATGCGTTCATGGCGTTCATGGCGGTGTTCTTGCAGGTGAACATTGTGAGGATGAGCAGGCAGCTGCAGTACTTCGCGGAGTACCAGGAGAGGCTGCGCGCGCTGGTCGGCGCGGCGAGGGCGCGGCGGATCGTGAACGGCGCGCTCGTGCTCATCACCCTCGGCGGCAACGACTTCGTCAACAACTACTACCTCGTCCCCTTCTCCCTCCGCTCCCAGCAGTTCGCCCTCCCCGACTACGTCCGCTTCCTCATCTCCGAGTACAAGAAAATCCTCCAGGTTCGTCTTCTTTCTTCTTCCTCTCGATCGATGTGTTCGTCCGGTGACATGGTATGGCATTGGCATTGGCAGAGACTGTACGACATGGGGGCGAGGCGGGTGCTGGTGACGGGGACGGGGCCGCTGGGGTGCGCGCCGGCGGAGCGCGCGCTGCGGGGGCGCGGCGGCGGGTGCGCGCCGCAGGTGATGCGGGCGGCGGAGCTGTTCAACCCGCAGCTGTCGCGCGCGCTGGGGGAGATGAACGCGCGCGTCGGGCGCCCGGGCGCGTTCATGGCGGCCAACTCGTTCCGCGTCCACTTCGACTTCATCAGCAACCCGGCGGCGTTCGGGTTCGCCACGGCGAGGGACGCGTGCTGCGGCCAGGGCCCCAACAACGGCCTCGGCCTGTGCACCGCCATGTCCAACCTCTGTGCCGACCGCGACGCGTACGTGTTCTGGGACGCCTACCACCCCACGGAGAAGGCCAACCGGATCATCGTCAGCCAGTTCGTCAGGGGGTCGCTCGACTACGTCTCGCCGCTCAACCTCAGCGCCGCGCTGGAGATCGACGCCGCGGCGGAGGCGGCGGCGGCGGCGAGGCGGCGGCGGCAGCGCGCGGTGGCGAGGCTCGTCGGCGACAAGCCGCACGCGTAGCTAGAGCTCTGTGTGTTTGTGTGTTATGGCAAGGAGAGAGACGTGTCGTCCATGCCATGCATGTGTGGCTGTTCAGTTGGTGCTGAGTACTCTCGCACGGGGAAATTAATTGGAAGCTGATAATAATTCCGATTTACCTAACTAATTTCAGAACATTTCAGGTTTCTGATTTACTTTCTACTAGTAATCTTGGAGTAAAAACGGTCACGGAAATTTCCGATCGACCAAGCTCTGTGTTCATTTAAGGGGTACTATTTCCGTCCGTACCGTTTTTACTATTTTAAATGTTGTTTTTTCACAATTCTTTTTACATCGTATTAATGTTGATACTTTGTAGTTTAAATGATAAATATGGTCAATTATCGATCGATCGAGTATTGTTTTTAAAAAGATGCTACCGATTTCGATCGTTTTCAACCGTTTTCACCCCTTTATCTTCACGTAGCAAAACTGATCGATTTTGCACAAAGAGAAAAATGGAGGTGTACGCGTGCATGTCCGTGGCGGCGTACGCGAGATGGCGGGGTGGGATAGCTAGCGCGGCGCGCATCGCGCAGTGGCGGTGCCAATCCGTGGCGTACGGTTGCGCCTAATTAAAGGATATGTTGGACCGTGAACTTGTTTTTCTTGGGCCGTGTAAATATATTGGGCTAAACTGCAAGATCCGATCCAATTTTCTGTAATCAATTAGTATTAAAATGGTTGTTAACCATATTATGAAAGATGGAAAAAAAATCATGGCTTATCAAAATTCTCTATTAAGCCTTGAAAAAGATTCAATAAAAGACAGAAACAATTCACTATTGATTTTACATCAAGCAATATGTAGAGTAACTCATTTAGTAGTAAAAACAAGATCGACGCGGAACATGGATAACGGCTCATTTGGTAGGTCAGTGGCTCACGTCGAACCATAAAGTGATTATTAAGGTATAAATTAGATGTTGTCCATTGTCATAGCCATCGAAATCAATCTGATAAGAATACCGATAACAAAAATGTCAAGCTAACATGAATATTCAGTATAATACCTCCAAAAAAGTCGTGATATCTAGAATGTAGCTATGGCCATTCTCGATATTCAGAACTAATTTTCACCCAGAAGCACAAAGTTAATGTAAGGGTTGTCACGATATCATCTCTAGCAAACTGATGCCCACGAATCTCACTATCAGTGCTTCGATAATTTTTCACGACAACGGTCTTAGATCTGGGCCGTATATCTGAGCTCGACATTCTCCTCGACGTCAAACATTCCCGAGCACGATACTACAATAGTGAAGGCGGTGGCCCGATCAGGGTCGGTGGCTTGGAGCGGTGCCTGGAGACACGACGTTCGAAGCGCTGCAGCCGAAGGCCGAAGCGAGTATATATGTTAAAGATATAGGAGTATTCACGAGTACGTGCGTATATTGAGATCCTCTTACTTAAAATTAGAGAGAAGCGGTGGCTAACATATACTCCCTCCGTTTTGAAATGTTTGACACCGTTGACTTTTTAGCACATGTTTGACCGTTCGTCTTATTCAAAAACTTTTGTAAAATATGTAAAATTATATGCCTACATAAAAATATATTTAACAATGAATCAAATGATAAGAAACAAATTAATAATTACTTAAATTTTTTGAATAAGACGAACGGTCAAAAATGTTTAAAAAAGTCAACGGCGTCAAATATTTGGAAACGGAGGGAGTTTAAGTCCGACGATGATAAGTCCCATTGATATATATCAATGATCATATCAGGAATTCCCTCCGTATTGCAAGCGAGTGCGCGTGGCCGCGTCTCCCGCCAAATCGCCATGCACCCTCTCTCTCCTCTCCTCTCCTCTCCTCGTCTTCTTCATCCTCCTCCCTCCCAAACTTGGCAAACGCGCGTAGATCTCCCCCATTAGGCTCGTGTCGTGTGTGTCCGCCAGCTGCGCGCAGGCCGGCGACGACGCTGCGTGCGCGCGGCAACGTCGGCCGGCCGCAGCAATGGCGCCGTTCATCGACCTCGGCCGCGGCGGGCCGACGGCGGCGCCGGGGAAGCCGAGGCTGGTGATGATCATCGCCGACCCGGGGCGCGAGTCGACGGCGGCGATGGAGTGGGCGCTCTCGCACGCCGTCGCCGAGGGGGACGCCATCCTGCTCCTCCACGTCAACATGCCCCCGAACTCCGCGGGCGCCGGGCCGTCGCGCACCGGCTCCGGCGGGAGCGCCGGGTCCCCGCTCACGGCGCTCCTCGGCGCCGGCGGCGCCGGCGCCGCGGCGGACGTTGATTTCATGGAGACGATGAGCGCCGCGTGCAAGGCGCGGCACCCGCGCGCCCGCGTTCGCGCCCTGCGCGTCGAGCCCGCCACCGAGGGCCGCGAGGCCAAGGCCCAGACCATCCTCGCCGAGTCCCAGCGCCGCGGCGTCGAGCTCCTCGTCATCGGCCACCGCCGCGTCTCCTCCTTCCTCGGGTACGTACCCCCACGCACACTTCACAAAAATCCTCGACGTGCGCACGCGCGCCGCGCGCCGCCATTGATGACGATTGATTCTCTCGTCGTCGATCGTTTTCTCGTCGCACATCGACACGGAACACGACGTACGCGCGACGCCGCGGCGCGCGCCATTGATGGTGATGATCTCATCGTCGATCGTTGTGGTTGTGATCCTGTAGGTTGAGGAGCCCGAGCGGGTCGAGCCGAGCGCACGACAGCACGGCGGAGTTCTTGATCGAACACAGCAAGTGCGTGTGCGTGAGCGTGCAGAAGAAGGGGCAGAACGCCGGCTACCTGCTCAACACCAAGACGCACAAGAACTTTTGGCTCCTCGCTTGATCATGATCATCATGACCTAGCTAGTGATCCCACACATCCATGCAGCTTCATATATGTTAATGGATCGAACAAAAGCTCCAAAAACTTTTTTTTTTGATTCTTCTCGCAGCAATGCTTGTGTCAGACACGATCGATCAATCGAGTTAATTCTTCATTAATGCAGAAACAACGAATGGAGAAAAGCAAAATAAAGTGTTGTTCTGTTTTTTAATCGAGATCACCCAATCTTGTATATACATCACGCGTGTCTGCTGTGTGTATATATGCAGGTAGCAGGAGTTTTTGTTTATGGAGATCATGCTCACGTACGGATGGTTTTCTTAATATCAATTCATTTTGATTTTTGATCACTTTGTTACTTAATTACATTGTTCTATATATGCTGCTATGTGATATAAGAGGTATCGAGATACCTAAATTTTACATGAAAATCTTTAGTACTTGAGATACTTAGTACTTAGTAGTACTACACCTAAAGTACCAAATTTTACATGTACTTCTAGCTACCTTCTCAAGCATGAAAAAATTACCCTATATATAATGTATATGGATCCATATAATGTTTTTTTTTCCGATTACGGATCTTATATGTAGGAATATATAGCTTTTCGTCCAGATTTTAGGAAATTGTAGTCGTAAAATCCAGAAAATGAACTATAAGCCAAAAGTTGGTTTCCTCGGCATCTCTAGATTGTCGCCACCTAGATGCATGTATTATCTTCAGCAACTTCTCAGAATTTAAAGCTTCCCCAAACACACCCATAATTGAGAGGATGGACATTGATTTGGATGAATGTTATGAAGATAATCTTTGCATGTGACACATCTAGATAGAGTAGACAACCTATGTACAGTATGTTGTCAGTTTAGTTCTGCAATGAACATCAAGAGTATATATGGATGTGGTAATGTTCACTTATTCAGAAAGTCAATTGCAGGTATCACCATATGGATGTGGATCATGAGACATGATGGGATCATTATATTCTCTACCTAGAAATTCCAAAAACATGGTCCATATTCCTGTTTGTCTGAATCCCATCGGAAATCTTGGAAACCTTCGGATGAGTAATCGTTCTGTTCTTCAAGCATGCACTCTGAGCCACTTGAGAGGTCATCTCTCGGTAAAGAGTAGTCCATGATTTCCATGCATCCGTCTTGATTGAAATACTGCGATCTTGAAGGGTGGTCTTGTGTTTTGTCGAGAGCGGTGGATGACAAAGTCGCTCCGTGTTTGCTTGTTGTTGGAATCGATTTCTTCAGTTGCATCCTGTATTTCTGCATCAGTTCAAATGTTAGGTTTTATGGTTATATATGTTCAACTGAATTAGCTGAAGAAGCAGTGAAAGAAGTTGTGCAGTGGATGCACTCCAACTTGAATAAGCTAATTAGGATGCTTGTAGAAGGAAACCATAGAAGCATCGGTCATATTCATTCATGCTCCCTCTATCCATAAATATAATTATGATCCTCTAGCCAGGGTTTGAAATTCCGGTTCGAATTTTCCGAAATTTTGGTAATTTTGCCCACCACCGGCATGCTCAACTCTCGCCTGAAATTTTCGGTTTTTTTGCAATTTTTTGTGAATTTAGTCAAATTTTCAAATAATTCCGGCCAGAAATTTCTGAAATTACCGAAATTCGTTCACCCCCGGCATAAAATCCAATTTCGAAATTTCAAACCCTGCCTCTAGTTTATCAAGAATATAAGTATTAGGAAAGCAAAGAGAACAATAGTCAGTAATTCATATACCAGCAGCTTCCATTTATTTACCCCAACGGTTCTATAAAAAAAAGAGTAAAAAAAATCTACTAGCACTACTCCCCACCATCCCTACCCAAAAAAATAGAGAGAATGTACTACTAGTAATACTCCATCATGAGCAGCAGTGCGTACTTTACCCACTTTCTTAGTTTCTTCTTAATTGGGTATAATCCCTTGTATTCATGGACAGAGCTAGGGAGTACATTAGAGTGATGCAAATATATAAACTTACAATGTGTACCTGATACATATGTATGAGTAGTATTAGGCTAATTTATATGTACAATTGTGAAAGTAGTATAATTAAGAATCATTGTAACTTGGACAACACATTTTTACATATTATACATTGGAAAGTGTTTTCTAAAAACTCTGGAGGGAATTTGCCCTTGTATATATCTTGCATATGGTCTAATTTATCGTAAAGAAATCTTGAAAGGAAAAACATGATAGGTTTTGCTGTCATCTTGCAATGAGCCACTGAAATATTACCTGCAGATGACTGGCAACTTGCTCTCTTGTCAAATGTTTGACCTTCATTATCCCTAGTATCTTCTTTGGAACTGCCTCTGCAAATAAATTACACATAATTACCACATCTTAAAACAAGCTAGGAAATACATATATACTAGTAAATTAAAATTAATGTATGCACGCATGTATACATATGAAAAGTGATTGAAATGGTACTGCAAAGAAGTTTAATTTGATCACTCACTGTCTTCTCCGAGGTGGTTCACTGCCGCAATGAACTGACGGTGCAACTGCGTGGTCCAGGTCAGCCTGGACTTTCTGAGGTCTCGTATGTCCGTGATCTCGCCATTGTAGTTGACCATGTCATCTCCCACCTCATTTTCTAGAGGCGCTAGCAAAGCTTCGGTGGCTGTTGATCTGGTGGTAGCTGGAGTAGCACGAGCCATGGCTAATATTGATGGAGGATGACCGGGTTTTTCGAGATTTCCAACCATGTTATTGTTCTTGTGATCTTGTATTTGCTTTCGGAATATGTGCTGCCAGATGTTGCTCAGCTCTTCGATCCTCACCGGTTTTAGCAGGAAATCAGAAGCGCCATTTGCAACATATTTCATCACTGTATTTGTGTCTCCACTTGAAGCCATAACTAGTTAAAAAAACATATATAAAGTTTCCTTGTGAGTGAAGTTAGTAGGGTGTACTCCGATCCCTTTGTCTCAAAATATTGCTATTTATGCCACTCTTTTTTTTTGAAGAGATTAAGGTTGGGGTGAAAAATGGTTGTGATTGGTTGAGATAAAAAAAATAGGTGAAGAAATTAAATGATTGTGATTGGTTGAGACGAATTTGAATTCTCGAACACTTCACTAGAGCAGCCCATTGTGACGGCCTATCTGTGACGGGCCAATGTCTCGTCACGAATGACATCATTTCTGATGGGGTTGAACTATAGCCAGTTGTAGATGGGGTTCAAAGGGATGGCTCGTCACAAGTAAAAACTCATCTCACGGACATTTATGAGGACTCGACACATAACATCTTTGACGGGCCCACATATAGGCCTGTCATATATGACCTTCTATTTGTGACGGGTGTTGAGTTTGCACCTCGTCACAGGATGTGATACCTCATATCTAACGTGTTAAATTCTTATGCTCGTCAATGATAATTTAAAATAAAGGAAAATCCCCCAATCCCCATGTGTATGGCCCAACTCCCTTCCCATCTCCTCCCATCCTCCGGTCTCTCTTCTTTCTTCTCCTCACATCTGCTCACTTTCTCCCTCTCATCCTTATCCCCATATCTCAAACACTCTTCCCCTAACCGCCTCCTGATCACCGGTCGCCGGATCTTGCCTCCTGGACGTGGATTCGGCTACCGCCTCCTCCTTTCCCCGATCACCAGCTGTTGCGTCCTCCTTCCCTCAATCACCGGCCACCGCGGCCTCTCCCTTGACTGTTGGCCGCCTCCTCCTTTATCACCCAACCGCCGGCCACCGGAGCCGGCCTCTCCCCCGAGCCCGGGCTCCCCCATCTCCGCCGGCATCCGGCGACCGTGGGATCTGGCCTCCACAAGGTCGGGGGACATGGATCGATCCGACTGTTGGCCGCTGTCTCCCCTACCCTCAAGCACCAGCTGCCTCCTCGGGTGCAGATCTAGCCTCCCCGATCATTGATGCCATTTCCTCGTCTCCTTCGGTCCAAAGCAATGGTAGCCGTCCCCATCACAAGTGCGGATCTAGGCTCTCCTCGAGTGTGGATCTGGCCTCTCTGACCCTGGAGGATTGGCAGATCTGGTGGTGGAGTTGGTGGGTAGATCTGATACGGGTGGAGGGGGAGCGCGGCGGCCTCCCCGACCTTGACACTCCTGTAGGTTGTTCTTGATTTCATACCTTGCAAATGTTCACTGCCAAATTTCAGATTGGGCCATATTCTTTGTTACTTGTGTGGATGTGTAGTTTGTTAGGATGGAGATCATTACTTGTGTGATGTATATTGTTACTCAAGTTTGATATGTATCATGCATCTTTTGTTTCATGTGTAGTTTTTTCTTGGATGTTATCAGATCTGCCAATAAAATGGAAAGATGTTGTGTTATTCTCTTGGCGTGAGCTTGGGGCTGAGGGCTTTTGCTTTTTCTTTTGGATTGTTTTTTCACACCTGTGATAAGTGATAAAATACAACCCGTGTTGGAAAGAGCCACACGTCACAAGTGAGTCACCTGTGACGACCCATTTCTAACGGCCCGTCAGAGGTGAGTATAGGCTGACCACTAATCTCTGATGAGGGCCGAATTAACCTATCAGAGGTACAGTTTGGGCCCATCACAGATGACCTGACCCAGGTGTAGCGAAAGTAGTTAGTTATATTTTGAGACGGAGTGAGTAGCTTATTATATATCAGTGCATATTTGACCTAGTTCCTCAAGCACACATGAACGCATAAGTTAAGGCGTGTAATCCATATAAACTAGTAAGAATGTGTAAGGAGATAATAAATAAATTACTTACTCACTGTAGGTATGCCAAACTTGGAGGTTACTTCTTGCAGAATGAGCAAACCGTCTTCGGTAGGAAAGAACACATCACTGATTACTAGGTCAACTATTTGTGGATTGTCCAATATGAAAGGCACAGCTTCTCTGACGTTCTTATACGTTGTAACTACAAGAGAAATACTAATATAAGGTACATACATCACAAAGAAAATGAGGCCAATATCGAATATTTGTAAGATATATCTAGAAGAATTTCATTTTTGACGTTAGACTATATAGATATATCTGTAACTTCATGTGTGTATGGAAATGTTACTACATACAATCACTTTCTTGCAAGATTCTTGGTATATATACGAACACATCTTTTCCCGGTTTTCATTACAAATTAATTAATATGCACTTTATGGAGTATGGATCGCCCATTGAATAAAAACATATGGAGAAAATTTATAGGTTAATTTGTCATCACAATATCTGAGTTGACACCTCACAAAATATATGCTAACCCTAGAAACCGCAACTGCAAGATGAGGATATATAACTAAAGTATACCTTTGTTCTTAATATATGTTCTGCACTACCCTCCAAGACTTCGATTTAATTACTACTTGCAGTCTAATTTGACAAACTAAATGGGAATAAAGAAAAGAATTATTTTAAGGTATATACACTATATAGAACTCCCGCATGTTTTATTTCATTTTCAAAATTAATTAAAATTTTGTAGCTTCTTCAAAGCAAATGGCAGTCCAACCACAGAGCTGATCATCTTTGACTATATTCCATGTGCTTGTTAGCTGAAACACATTACCAAATATTTATTTTAATAATAAGAATCATGCAAACACATTTTATGTGCCAATGAACATAAATTCTGCTATATATTTATGTATTCATAACATATTATAACTATATGATGCATTGGCTACACCAAGGTAGAGGGAAAATTTGGTTAAAGTAAGCATGGAATGATATATATACATAATATAGGATTATCATGTATTATGCATGTGAAACTGACTGAACTTAAATAGTAGAAAAATTAATGATCTTATACACTAGGGTTTAAATCTTATTTACAAATTTTATGCACATACAAGTATACTTCCAATATGATTTTAGTGAGGTCAAAGATTTGCCATTGATCTGATCTGTCTATCTGAGCGTATCTGAGCATGTATTAGGAGACACATTAGTGTGCATGGGCACGTGTGTAGTGGTGCGTGTTTGTAACTTCTGTATGCATCTTCTATTTAATCCAGAAAAACTCAATATTTTATATGTATAATCTTATATAATCTTAATTCGCATCAATATATTCGATCACTATATATGCCAAGCTAGATAGTTAGATTTTGTTAATTAATTATGTATCTTGTATAGATGGTATTTTACCCTTGTAGCTGCACTTCAGAAGTAAATCTTCCATGACTGACCAGTATGAACAGTCGTCATCGATGACCAGAACTCTTAGTCCATAAGGCCACAGCTCTCGGTGATCCATTATAACCTAATTAGGAGAAAACAAAAATTAACGACTACATCTGCTTCTCCGTTTTTTAAAAAATAATTAACAATAATATAATCAATTGTACTTTGTTAATTCAACAATAATGCTAACTACAGTTAATAACTGACTCCTTTGGCTAAGGTAGGTTATATATATATACTCCCTCCGTACTCGTAAAGGAAGTCGTTTAGGACAGCGACACGGTCTCCAAAACACAACTTTGACTTCTTTTTTTTTATAAAAATATTTATTAAAAAGTGATATATGTATACTTTTATGAAAGTATTTTTCGAGACAAATCTATTTATATAATTTTTATATTTTCAAACTCAACAACTTGAGAGTTATTCATGATTTATATTCCCAAGGTTTGACTTAAGCATTGTCCTAAACGACTTCCTTTATGAGTATGGAGGGAGTATATATATATGGTGTAGTGCAAGCTAGACACAGAGATCTCTAGATATATATATGAACATGTTCTTCATGCATATATCCTTGCATTTTTATATAAGTATATATCTTCAAATATCAATCGAGTCACTGATGATATGCATACAAATAATAATATTGTATTAATATATCTGAGTATCGAAAACTCGTATGTCTGCATTCAAGAATATTTAAGCAGCTATATGTGCAAAGCTATAGCTATTTCCAGGCAAAACAAACCAAACACACAAGAAATAATCACCTCCATGCATGAGCAATCTATCATCAATAACTACATGTAAATACTATATACAGGGGTATATGATATATTTGGATACGTACCCCTGCATATTTGCAGCAGGGTTTTAGAGCTCCTTTGTTGAGAAATGTTGATCTTAATTAATTGCTGATATATATCTCATAGACGACACACACCTCAATTGAATGGATGACACCGTTGATCATGACGTGGTTAAATGTGAGAGCTCTAAGTAATATATTAATGCAGTTAATGGGTTGTAAATTAACCATGTAGAAATAGTAGAGGACTAAGTACATGAATGTTGGCGTAGATATACCTTCTTCCATGCATGTGATATCAAATAGAAGACTTACTCCGAGAGATAATTAATCACCAAAGCTAGCCTGCCAGTCAGCGGCCACTGGTCATCAATTTCACCTAATTCAGTGTTTTAAACTCACTCCAAGTAACTAGAATTATGCATGTATGAATGTTGTTCTTCCTCCAGCTAGCTAGCTAGTGATATGTATCTATATATATGGAGATAGCCAGAGCTTGCTAGCTAGGTAAGGAAGAAGAATGGGGTTATGAGTAGTATATATCAGCTATAGCTAGCCAGCATATATATATATATATATATATATATATATATATATATATACACATATATATATATACATACATATATATGTATACATACATATATATATATACATACATATATATATATACATACATATATATATGTACACATACATATACATATATATATATATATACATACATATATATATATACATACATATATATATATACATATATATATATATATATACATATACATATATATATATATACATATACATATATATATATATATAAATATAATTTTTGAGCTAATCTATCCAGGGGCCAGAGTGCTAGGAAGAATATACATCTTTTTGAGAGGTAGCTAGAGATCTAACTCAGGTTGTGGACGGCCATGGCGAGACGTGGAGCTCCCTTCCTCCACAACCGCAATGCGCGGCGGAGGACGGCTGGGAACATATGCACCGGTCACCGTCGTCGTCGTCGGCGAGAATATACACACAATCATGCGTACATATATAAGACCTAGGAAAGAATGTGTCGTACTACGTTGTTTCTTTCCCGTGGTCCAAATAGTTGTTAATTAATAAATTATCTAAAGAAACTTATTAATATTTTTTCTTAAAAGTAGAAAACATAGGTATTATTTTATTGTGTATGCAATAACTATTGTGCAAATATGCAAGATCAAATTTTATTTGTATACGTGACGATAGATATAAATTTAATTATTGTGTGTGCGATTGCGTGCTTTTGTAGTTTGATTTGTTACTCTCTTCTTTTTTTTCCTCGAAGTGTAGATTAGCGACGTGTAGGGGTGAAAGTGAAACAGGTCAGGTTCGGTCGGATCTCACCCTTCCCATATCCTAACCCACATTTTATAATCGGAATCGGATCAAATACGGATAGTGCCAAATACGGATACAAACTCGAATAATGTCGGGCAAAAATATGGAACGAATACGTACCAAAATGGTTATGTATACACTATCGGTTACGAATATTTATTCGGATATCAAGTCGAAGCAACAATCTTATATATCACATAGACAATAATTATTTAACAATTCCATATATCCATAATACAATTATATTAGGCCATTAGGACCTTAGGAAATAAATAGGGTACAATACATCATAGTATAACCAATACATAGTATCAAAAGTGCCTCATAAAAACATAATACGGGTAATATCCGTATAATCCGTCTCCGCAAAAAAGACTCGTATTTAGATCCGATATCTGTGAAAAGTCCCGGGTACCCGAATTTCTCCCGAAATAATGTGGCCGAGCGGGCGGGTGGGAAATACCCGCCCCGTTTTCACCCCTAGCAATGTGTGTAAATTTGTAGATGGACTTATAAGATAATCAACTACGTTGTACATTTCCTTTTTAGAAAAAAATATGGCAATTTTGAGCGTGTGCAAAACAATCGATGTTATATATACATCCTGATATAATGAGAGATATATACCATGCATATATTATCCCCCACAATATATTATCCATTTTTAAGATGGTTTATATTATGAGTAAGGCATGCATGTTGACTAATCAAATATTCCGTGCATCATCTCTGATATAATGAGAGATATCATCGACCCTTAATTTATAGCTGTTTGAGATGCTAGTGTACGTCCTTGTTCTTGCCCACTTTAATTATATCTTCAGAATTTTTATTGTAGTAGTGTTTTGAAAAGGATCTTAATGAGAAATAATAGCTAAGGCCCAGTTTGTGTGTTATGGTGATATGCTGCGTGTTGTGCTTAAAAGATAATTATCTTTTAAGTTAATGTAGAAATTAAACTTATAGTCGAATTACAGTTAGATAAATTATTATTTTATCCAACTTTAATGTTTCTCCCAATTATTTTATATTCTCACATTACAGCGATATTGACGTTTGCAATATATATAGATTGAAAGAAATATAGCTTGCCAAACGCCAAAATGTCTCAAAGCTATTGCGGTAAATGAGATATATCAAAATCCATCGCAATGCCAAAAATAACTTAAACATGAAGATATAAAAGCCAAATTATCCCCTTGTCTGGCTGGCTGGCAATGCATTGAGTATCTTTCCTTTTGAAAAAGAGAGCAGCAAAAATAGACTCGATCAGGATGATATTAGAAGAGACAAGAATAATCGTGGGCCTCATCGGAATGAAGGGATTTTTCTTTTTAAAAAAATGAAATTTCATGAGAATTGAACTGATTCATATGAAAACCATATAAAATCTCCTGCATTTTTAAAGGCACCATGAAAGAGAACATCTTTTCTCGTCGGCCTGGCTCCAACCGACACCTTTCCCTTAGCTCAGCCAAAATAAATTAACAAACATGCAGCAGTGATGTATGTATCTACCCACTAATAAAATAAATTGATGTTGGTACCCTTCAACATCAAACATTTCTTTTTACTAGAGGAAGTGATATTGCTAGGTCTTTTTGCTTTAACCTATTTTTACACGCAGCTTTTACTTTTAGCTGTCAATATGCTGCATCTTGCATGTACATATATCCGTTCTCATCCAAGCAGTATATAGATAGACATAGGATATACTTTCTGTACTATAAAAAATCAATTTAATATTAGATGTCGACATATCCTAGTATTACAAATATTACGAATCTGAATAGATCCTATAATTTTTAAAGGGACATATATTTAACTTTTTGTCACTTTTAAGATGTGTGACATATGAACCCTCATGTGTCTATATGACATGTGGATCCAGTGGCAATTTCTTTATCACCACTCATAAGAGTGACAGATAATTAATTATTCCTTTCTATCGCCCATGTGAACAAAGTGGCATATTTCACGTGACACCAACAACGACCTGCATCAACAGTAAAAAAACACTATTGATTTTAGTTATGTATATATTCGTTGGTTTCACCGTTGTCTAACAAGCAAACCTTGGTTTAAAAACAGTGTATTTTATTGACTTTAAGTGAGCCCAAGCCCATGTATAGCTAGTAAATAATATATGCGTAAATTTGGATAAGCTGGAACCAATTAATACTCCTACACTATTCATGAAAAAAGAAAGCTTATACAGAGCAGACAATACAATAGTCGCCCAATCTCGGTAAAAAAGATCGGACACTGACACTACTGCATACAATATGTAGCTATGGTATACCTCTCACTATCTTTGGGTGGCGGATCTAGAAATTTTTCTAACCCTGGCAAACCTATTAATAATAGAGAAGAACTACAATTAAATTCATACAACCACGTGCACAATTTAGCATAGATCAAGTTCTAATTTATAAAGAAGACAACCAATGCGCGAAATTATATTGATGAAATGAAACTCCTTAATTATTAATGTTGAATACTAGACATTATATGTATATATCTAGTCATTTTGCTAGTATATGTACTGATCCACTAATCTCACATCCATTAGAACTAGTTGATTAAGCATGTATATTTGCTATTAGTAGCACTTTACTCAATTGTATGTGGCTGAACGCCGAACTTGTATCTAAGCATGGTAATTAACATAAACTAATATTTAATGCACATTATGGCTACATCCGGCGAAGCCCGGGCACCTGCCGAGGCTAGCCGGGCCCTGCTCCGCCGCTGCTAGTATCTTTTTCATCTCTCCGTAATGTGCTCTGTCCTCCATCTTAGCCAATAAATTAGAAAAAAATAAATATTATTTTTTCTAAAGTATTTATCCAATCTATAATCTGATCATATCATTATACTAGATGATTCCCTGCGCTTTGCAGCGGGAGTTACTGAGAAATTCCCAATATATATTTTTTCAACAATATCAAGTAGGAGTAAGAAAGAAAAAATAATGGAATATCAGCGTTTATCAGTATTTATCATGAAAACAAACAAATGATATCCGTGCTTTAATGTGAAACATATTGGTACGTATATTTTAAATATTATAAAATTGATAGATAGATTTGTTAAAATATTGTGTAAATGATGATTACATATGCTTGCATGTTGATTTGTATAACTAAATAAATTATAGATAATGTCGTATGCTTACATGAGGTTAAATATGTAATTATTGCTAGTGGGTGATGATATGGCATGGTTGCATGTTAAGCTTTAGATTTAGTGGGTTATAACTCTATAGAAAGTATAGATTTGTTATAACTAAGTATTTACAACAAAATCACACATAATTATATTTTAATGATATATATATATATATTCATATATATATATATATATGTATATGTATATATGTATATATATATATATAATCGTTAACATTTCATGTTTCATTCGTGAGAAGCATATGTTCCTTTGAGATTCAACTGTTACACTGTGTTGCAATTTTTTTTATGTTGTGCATAATTTTTTTTGACGTTTAACTGAGTTTTTTTTATATTCACTAGGTTATTTGTAAATATTGCACATGCTATTAGTAAGATGTTTCAATAAATATTTTGTCATGTTTCACTTATTTATATATAATTGTTGCCACGTAGTAATTTTTTATGTTTCAATAATTATTCTTTTTTGTTTCAATAAATACAATTTGATGTTTCATGCATGTTGTAGAAAATTTTTCAATTAGTAATATAATGTATTTTTCATTAAAATATATCATGTGAGATTTTAATTGCAATGAATACAACGGTGTAATCGGACTATAAATCACCCAGAATAAAAAATAGTTTAAAGTTTCACTAAAAAACTGTAAGAGGAATAAAAAAGAAGGGGCTTGACTTCTTAGCACAGCAGCACACAACATGCAGAAAGGTGCACGCCCATTATACTAGCGAGCAACATACCAACATGCATGGGGTGAAGCATCCGATTTTTGCATTTTTCATCGGGCGCTGATTAACGACAGGCTTGGGCCAAGTCCTGGTTTATTGCAGGCCTAATTTCCTACCTAAACCCAGCCCAAAATAGCTTTTGGACCTAATTGGGCCTGGCCGGATTATCTCAGGTCTACTACAACATACCTAGTGAAAATCCTTTGAAAAGTCTCCGAATTTTTTTTTTTTTTGGAACAAACCCTCTTATTCTTCTTTTCTTCTTGATGAGTTTGTTCTGTATGCCATACAAACGGTTTTTACCGTGTGTTTGTAATTCTTTAATCATGTGTTTTCCTATATCAGTATTTTAGAAACCTGCGTTCTGAAGAGCCCCGTTAATATGACTCCTGAGGTGCTATTTGCGATTTTGTTTTTTTACCGGAGCTACTTTACATATCTTCAATATTGAAACTTCTTTTTACCGTGTGGGCCGAAGGATTAAGGATTACGCTGAACAAATGTTACGGAGATTGACGAGAATCAATATTGAACCTTGAAAGAGCAGAAAAAAAAAAAGAAGAATAAACGAAATTGAAAGTGTCACTTCAAAATTTACATGCCTTGACCTTGATAATCACCCCAGCACAGTCCTATTGTACACGCTGCAACAAAGAGCAGATATCTTTCTCATATTCAGAGAACAATAGGTTCAATGTCGATGAATTTGACAAGAGCATGAAAAATGGTTTGCATCGTGGGCACCTCACAGACAAAATTCAGAATGTGGAAAATAATCATAAACCTCTGCATTCATTTTCTTCCATCTCCCAATTAATACTTCACTTCTTTCTTTCCCTTCTCTTTTCTTTATAACATATCACACACACACGCACACATGACACATGGCCATGCCAGTGTGCCACACAACACAACTCCAGACAAATGACATGACACACAATCAAACCGATCAACTGAAAGGAAAACTCATCAGAAGTTCAGAACAGCAAACACACATTCAGACACACAAATTAAGGTAGAGAGGAGAGAGGAAGAGAACAAAAAAGATGATATACCCCCCTTTCAATTAACTTCAACCACAGCCAAGAATCAGACTTGCCTACCACTAGGCACACAAGCAAAATCCATCAAGTGATCACCTCGCTCCTCTTCAGCCTACCTCCGCTTCCACCTCCACCTCCGCCTCCACCTCCACCTCCACCTCCACTGGAGCAATCCTTCTTCCACCGCAGCCTCCCGCACCTTGGTGGTCGTCGACGGCGATCGCCGCGCCGCGCCGCCATCAAGGGGAAGGGATGATTTGGGAGATGATAGCTAGCTTAAGCTAGGCAGGGACAGAGGAGAAATGGAAGAGAAGTGGGCAGTCCAGCCTCTCTAGTCTCTCTACTTGACAGGTGACAGGCACTTGCCACTTCTCATTGGCAGAAAAGCAATCGGGGGGTGGAGGGGAATAAGGGCAGCGAATGAGGGGTACACCTCAGGTTTGGGAATTAAACTAATGGCAATGATTAGGGGCGTGGTGAGGGAGAGAAAAGCTCTCTTGGAATCTGCATCAGTGGACTAAACTACATGAGTTGGGATCTTGAGAAATCCTCACTTTTGTATCACCATCTACTGTCACGGAATAAAAAAATCACCAATGGGCTTTCGTCAACAAAGGTGTACCATATAGGCAGTCGTGGGCTAGCCATGTTGGATAAACAAGCTACTATTACGTGCGTCTGTTTAGAACGCTAAAATTTGTTATAAAAGGATTCGGTTTTTCGGCTCTATGTTAGAGGGTTTAGTCAATAGCATAGTATAATCCCAAATTGTTGATCTCGCCTATTCCAAAAGTAAGTCATTTGAACCTTCTTAAATCTTTTTTGAACACAAGTTGTTTTAAAACTTCAGTCACTTCTTTTGTCTTGTCTCTTGTGTTTAACCTTGTCCAAGTAAATGCTACTACTACTCTCTCTTATAAATAAATATAGTATTTTCTATTGTCATATAAATGAAGGGCAACAAAGCTATTTAAATTATTTTCTTAATTACTTTGGACAAGTTGAAAACAACTCATATTTGAAATTGGGATTTGAGAATAGTAGTTAATGGGATTATTAAAAAAGGACGTCTTATCACACCCTAGTTAGGTGCTAATTAATTAATTAACCAGACCGTTCACCAACTGTAGGTAGCGTACGGAGATTGTTATTATTGTCAAGGAACAGTTGCATCATTTAATGAAATCTTGTGGAGGAACAGCAAGTCTACCAGTCTTTGTCGGTGCTAGTTTCCTCCGCGATACATGTACGTTCCTGATCTAGTACAAGACTGGGGCACATGAGAAAATTTGAAAACAATTTGACTAAAATACTATATTGCCATGTGGTACCACAGTATAATTTCTCATGGAAATTTGGATCCAAGAATTCCAAAGAAAATAATTAAATTCCTCATATAACTGGATATATCATGTGGGCTTTTCCTTTTTTTTTTTTTTGAAAAAACATGAACTAAGAAGCAGATTTGTAAGCCAAATTAACAAAGTCTGATACTCCTTCCATTCCATATTGTGACACGTTTTAATTTTGTCCTAAATTAAAATGTTCTAACTTTCACTGGATTTATAGAAAAATAATTAACATCTACAATAACAAATAATTACACTATCAAGACATATTTTATGGTGAATCTTAATGAAATTAATTTTATATTTTTCTATAAATTTAATCAAAGTTAGAGAAGTTTGACTTAAAACGAAACTAAAACATCTTACAGTATGAAACAGAGATAAGTATGGATTTTTACTGTAAAGATAGTAGCCACTTAGGAACAACACGCTGCGATTCTAAAGCAATGGCATAATCTTCTCTTATCCAACACGCTGATCTTTTTCGTTAGATAAACCGTGGGACTAGACTAGTAGTAGGGTGTGTTTAGTTCACGCTAAAATTAAAAGTTTGGTTGAAATTGGAACGATGTGACGGAAAAGTTAAAATTTTGTATGTGTAAAAAAATTTTGATGTGATGGAAAAGTTGGAAGTTTGAAGAAAAAGTTTGAAACTCAGCCGTAGGAGTAGATGAGGTTAAAGAGGGAGATGGGAATCTAGGCGTTTCATACGTGTTCACCAGAGCAATTGATAACACACAGAAAAAGCAGGGACCCTCTTGGCCTCTTCTCTCCTGCCTTTTAATTCCTTTTTAGCCTACTGCGTGCAGATGGTGATGGCATTGTGGAATCAGTGGGCCAACACGATTCTGTATTTCTATACAAAACCAAAAGGTCCAAAACGCTAGAGTCATCCTACAGCGGGCATGGGTGGATAACACTTATTCCCACCACACGCGGTATTAACAAAAAGAAAATTTTGAACTTAGGCCATCTGTGGGAAAGAGTACAAGAATTCTAAAGGATTTGAATCATATGGGAAAAAATTCCTGAAACCTTTTGGAAGAAAATAATTGATCCCTATAAATTCCTTTGAAATTATCATGAAATTAGCTGTTCTTGAGGAATTTGCATTATGAGGTCTTACATCATGTTTTCTTCTTCTTATGTCTTGAGTTCGTGTGCTTTTTCTATCTCGGAAACAATGGTTTCAAGACTTTCATGTGTTACTAAATCCTATAAAAATTCAGTGTGAATAATACACATAATACTACCAATCAACTGTGATACTAGCCAATCCCCACCAGAGACCTTCCATCCCAAAATAATATTTCCTCCATTTCATATTATAAGACTTTCTAGCATTACGCACATTCATATATATATATATATATATATATATATATATATATATATATATATATATATATATGTTAATGAATCTAGACATATATGTGTGCTTAGATTCATTAACATCTATATGAATGTGGGCAATGCTAGAAAGTCTTATAACATGAAACGAAGGTAGTAGCAACCAATACTAAATTACATTATATAGTAGTATGAATTTGGACAGATATCTAATGTAGTACAAGGTTGCTCTTTTTTTTTTGGAGTGGAGCGAGTATAAATTTATAAGCTGATAAGAGCGAATATAATACATTCTCTCTCAAAAAAAAACTTTCTTTTACATCATTGCTTGAACTACTTGTTTTAAGTTATTTTTTAATTTCATTTATCAAAATATTTAATTTACCCTAATAATCAAGCACATAATCCGTGGTAACAATCCGCTTAATAATTTGCTTCAAACTGAGCTAAGAAAGAACAGAATCTAGATTGCCAAGTTCATCGACTGATCAACCGTGGTACTACCTAGCAAAGCTAACACTTTCTACGAAACCATGAACCGTACATTAGAGCAGTAACGTGGAAGTCTCGCTAAAGCGTAAGGGGAGACAATGATCAAATTGTTATATATGGTTGGTTAGGTAGATGCGACAAACCTCAGCTTGCAACCGTGTTATGCGCACAGAGGTCAGCAAAATCGTTTGCTTGACACCTATACATGCATGATGAAAAGCTTGGTTTGCAGATGTACATGTCACGTTTAGATCACATAAATCCATAGTGGATATGAGATCACTGTTGGATTTGGACAGTGGCTGCTGCCTCATGCCTGTGGGCTGTGGCCATTATATGTATTGGGAACTACCGAACTAGTCATGAGTGCCGAACTGCCGATGTGTAAGTAGAGATAAAAGTTCATGAATGGATTGTGACAGGAATACAGGATGCTCATACGAAATAATGCAAGAGTTTCTCTAAAGGTATTTCGCAAAGAACTAGTTTACCAGAGAACTGCAGCTTTTATCATATGCGTGTGTTTGACAAGTCGAACCAATTTGCAACAGTGTCTGAAGGGTGGACCCGGCCTATCTGTAGTTTTCTAATAAAATCATTTGCTATTGTTGTAGTTCTATGAAATTCCCAGCTAAATTTAAAGCAAAGTGACAATTTTAACATAATAGTTTTGCTTTTTCTGAAATTTACTCTTACAATGTAGAGCAGATAAACTTCAGCCGACCAGCCTTTTCCAGTAGATGGGTTAGTACGTAAGACATGTTGTTAGTCTATCGTAACAGCGAATTCTCCTCTTAAAAATATAGTATTACCCAGTAACCGACCATTGATGCAAAATATTCTGCAACCCTAGAAAGAATATCAATTCAGTACAATGACGGTTATATTTCTAACGCAGAGTCCTCAATCTGACAGATCACCCGTGTGAAGATTAGAAAAGCTGATGGACCACCGATCTGAATTAGAGGAACTAAAGTTTATTATAGTGGCGAAACAGCAAATGGTACGATATAATCCTAGCCAAAGTTGTCTCATTTAGGCTTAAGTAGGGTCTCTTCCGGATTTTCTTTATGTATATTGTTCTTTTCTTCACATTCAGGTTCAGACAAAGTGCTGGAATCATGGTACATCTCTGCACGCGGACACAACTTTGTTGGATTGGAACAAAGAAGTGTTCCTTCATGCAGAAAATTCACCCAATAAAGCAGGAGGCCTTTAGGATCTCAAGGACATATGGGGTTTTTAATGTTTTCAAGGACATGGATAAATGCAAACTGAGGTGTTGAGGCAGCTACTTTTGGTTTTGGTTCTCTTAGACCCTTTCATTTGCATCAAGGGTCAAGATATGAGTCTTTTGGTGTCTATCTGTTTATTTATCCTTTTTTTTCTCCTTCTGGTACAATTGTAGTTGCATCAAGAGTCGGCACAGATAGGAAATTTAATGTTAGATGCTGATTGTATTCCTATATGTACTATGTAGCTAATCATATAAATATATTTATATCACGCATATGCGCAGGCTCTTTAACAGGTCGGAAGTTATTTTCAGTGGAAACCAACCTCTTTTAATTAATATCATGCAGAGATTCTTTAGAATTCTGAAGTAGGTTATCATACCTTGGCTGAAGCTCCACGAAGTTGATACTTCCCGGTAGGTCACAAATCTGACGCTGCCAGATAATTATCCTTCTGTCGAAGACAAGCATTTGAGGAAAACACCTGTAAATTGCATAGCAATATATCATGATCTTAATTATGTTCTAAGCTTGAAAAGGTATTTAAAAGTTTTGTCTTATAAGTTTGACATGTAAATTTGACATTTCTTCTAACCTTAAATGAGAACAAGTTGTTTCCGCCACCATCTCACACATCTGTCCTGAACTTCCAAGTAGCAAAAGGCTGCCTTGACCTGCTGCTGTTCAGGATGTCCACAGAGGTAAACAATTTTGTGGTAGGATGTCGTCATTAAAACTGGAATTGGTTAGCATGATATGTTTATTCTAGGACATGAAACTAAAGCTGATGCTCCAAAAGATGCCCATGACATGATGACAACACAGAACAGGACTGTAGAGGTAACTAGTAATTTCTTTATTCAAGAGAGCTATATACATTGAACAGTTTATTCATTCTAATGTTTTAATTTACCCAGGTAGATACAATTATCACAGAGCACACTCCAACACGCTTCCAAGAGGCATGACTCGCTTCCAGAATAGTTGAGTTCAACGTTTATGCAGATCTCCGTGTAAGCTGATCATTTGATGTGCTCTCAAATATTTTGTCCGCATTCCCTACCTCAAAACCATCACGCCTGTGGTGTTCGTTGACCTTCAGTAGTTGTTAAACAAGTATGGTTGATTGGTTAGCCCATCAGGAATTTAGGGTTCAGGAAGATAAACTGATAAGTTCATCGAAACCCCACTCATGCTAAGCAAAACAAGTACAGTAAGAATAAAATATGCACACCTCATCATTTGGCAAATCATTGAATTGTGGGAGTAGCAGGCGTTCAGCAAATTCAATATAGGAACGTGGAATGGATTCAGTGATTCCATCAGCAAAAGTAAACAACGCTGAATCAGCTACAGTTGAGCTTTGCTGGAGGAGACCATCAGGACTAACTGTTAAAAGGTAGAACAAATGAGAAAGACAAGTGTGCAAAATAACTTCTCTGCAAATGTGGAATAATGGTAAGGAAAAAAATATGCTTGATATTATGTACATAAAAGGAAATTTTGAACCAAAGGTAACAGTTAATCATCCTGACTACTATCAACAAGCTACATATTTTCTAAAAGCAAAGTCTGTAAAATGTGCAGTTAGGTGTAGTTCTCCTAATAAAATGTAATTGGATTTTTCCAGTAGAACCAGCTGGGCATAAGAGTAGGTAATTCATTGAGACTTGAGAGTGTTATACTGTGCATATAGAGGGAACCACTACCGATTGAATACAATCTGAGTGGATCAGAACTTAGGAACAGACCTTTCAAAATCCCTCCTTCTGAATTTAACTTGAACCCATTGTCCTCCACAAATTTGTTGAACTTACTGATACTTCTGATATCTGACATCAAGCGATGAGTGGAAATTGTGGTATGATTTAGTGCATAGCCATTAACAAGAGTCCATGCAGCATATTCACTTTCCCTGGTGTCCAAAAGAAAAAGAAAGAGCAAATGTTATTTGAACAAAGAAACAGAAGTACAGAACTACAAATAGCATAGTCAGGGATGCCACTCAGGATGAGCACAAAAAGGCAATTTCATACCCATTGCGCTGAAGTACTACTGGATTAATAAACAGTTATTTGTCAAACGGTGTAAAGTTCAGTAAAAAAAAAAACTCAAGGTACTATAACAAGTACCTAGATAAAACTTGGAAATCAGAATAAATGGGCTTCTCCCATGTCAGCTCCCCTGATGTACTTGCAAGAGTAGCATGTTTATTTCCTTTACCAGAAGTTCTAATGTATTTGTGAATGATGTCCTGCACAGAAAAACAACCACACAAATGGGTTTGAGAACAGAAGATATCTTCGCATGAGCAAAGGTGCAAATAAGCGACTCTAGTGGCAACCAATATCAGAGACCAGAAATCCAGCATCCATATACCCTATCTGATGCATGGACTGTTCAAATTTAAGACCTGGTTTCCAAACTAGATTATGTGACTACAGTATTTGCACTGTAGAAATCTGTATTGAAGCCACCAGACTTACAGTCTGACAGAAACAGCATAAAGTTCAATGACAATCCCAAGATGCACTCATGCACAATAGTTTATAGTGGTACCTGGCTCTGAGGACTCAACTCATCCACAAGTAGTTCTGAAATGAATATCCTTGGCAAAGGCCCATAAACACCAGTTCCAGTGTATCCATCATTGGTGGGAGGAGAAAACCATAGTGCTCTTAACTTTTTTGCTGGAAACCTTAGTTCTTCACGAGGGACATAACCAAAGTCAGTAAAAAATTCAGCAAGTGATTTTATACCATAACCATCAACCTGCATTTATCAAAGATAAAATATCACATGTTTTTCCAGATCAACACTGCACAGTTTCATCTTAAGTAATAACACATGATGCATCAACAATTTAAGCTGAATGTAAATCTAATACTCACTCCAAATGTTCTGAAAGCAAAATGATCATAGCAAATGTGGTCCCCATCATAAGAACGAACAAGTTCCAGGATGGTTTTGGCAGTTGGATTTCTGCTCAGATATACTTTCTCCATGTTTGAGATAACTGTCCGGAAAAATGAATCAGCACCCTGAAACGGAATAAAATTTAAGACATTAGCCCACCTCATTCCCTTGGAAATTGGAACTGTGAACATTCAGTAATCATACAGAAAAGAAAGAAGAACACGGCAAAGTATAATCCAAGCATATAATATCTAATACTACTACATATGGGAAAAATAAACGGTTGATCATCGGCATTCGATTTAACATAATTACCATCAAACTTTTGCATGCCAGGCCTAATATCCATTTTAAACATCATGTAAAACATTAATATGAACAAACCATGCCTGCAGAACAACACTAACAATGTATCTGACAAGGACAGTTCAGATTTTTAGCACACTACAAGGATCCTCCATCTGTAACAACATCAAAAGAACAAGCACATTATAATTAAACAAACCTTATTAAAGAAAAAAAAAGCTGTACAATGGTCTGTCCTAAATTCTAGAATAGTGGCTCAATCTCTTTCTTTCAATAACTCCAGGACCGAGGGCCTCTAAGAGCAGGTACAATAGCAGGCTATTAGCCAGCTATAAACATATTTTAATGAGATAAACGATGAGAGAGAAGAGCAACGGGCTACAGATTTGTAGCCAGCTGCAGCATGGACTCCAAGACGCAATATGTGTGTGACAGGTGGGACCATATATTAATAGTATAGTAAGCAACTATTGTATGAATTGGCTATTAGATCGGCTATAAATGAATTGGAGCTAGTAGTGGGCTATATTATTGAACTTGCTCTAATCAACACTTTCCCATGATGTTGACTTAAGGATTAAGGTACAAGACATAATAATAATATTATAGTAAATATATTAGTAACAAATCAGTAGCAACAATGCATGCGAGGTTGCGCTAATTCAGAGTCTGAGACTTCAGAGCACCAGCCAAAACATGTCAACCCACACAGCGGCGCCCCCACACCAGCGTCCCCATACAGCAGCAGAGAATGCATCCAATCCAACCACCAAACAGAAACCCCTTGCAGTTCTAGGCAAACCGCACCACCACACGCTCTACGGAGAGAGCTCGAGCAAAAGCAATCGCTAGAAATGCACCAACCTCGATCGTACTACTAACTCGATCACAGATATACACGGCCTGCCGGTGGCGGCGGTGCGTGCGTTACCTTGAGGAGGGCATCGGCGGGGGCGGGCGGCGCGGAGGAGGCGGCGGCCGCCATGGCGATGCCGCGGCGGCGCCGGGTGCCTGGGGTTCCGCTTCCGCTTCCGCCCAGACGTACGGGCGCCGCGGCGGCGGGGGCGAGGCGGCGGAGGCTGAGGATCGCGGCCGCTCCTGGGGATCTCGCGCCGGCAAGGGCCACGGCCATGGACACCGGCGGCGGCGGAGGCGGAGGCGGAGGCGGCGAGCACTGGAGGCGAACCCGGCGGTGGCCGAGGCGGATATAGCCTAGCCTACTACCACTACTACTAGGTTGGATGCTGCACCACGACAAGCAAGCGAGGCGAGGCGGTGACGGTGACGTGGCGAGCTGATCAGCTGAAGGGGAGGAGAGAGTGGAGTGGACAAGTCGCCGTAGACGAGACGAGAAGGAACTGAATTCTCTCAGAAGAGGATGGATGCGCGTCGCTGACGTGGAAAGGCCAAAAGGCGAAGGAGTTGCGGGTTGGACTTGTCCAAGCCAGCGTGGGCCCCACCGGTGTAGTTGGGCCCATTTGGCGCTTCCGTTGTTTGTACACGTGGACGGCTCGGGAGCGGGCCCAAGTATTTCTACGTGGGCCGGGCCTGGATTTCGGCCCATGTACAGGTTGCCTGCGAATTTCGCTAAAGAAAAAAAAAAGAGGAAAAGAAATAAAGCGCGAAACTGCAAGCCTCCTTCCGTTGCAAGCCATGGCGGAAGCGCCACCGCCACCGCCACCGCCGCCGCCGGCGGCCTCCTCGTCGGCGGCGGCGGAAGCCCGGGTGCTCCCTCCCACGATGCTCCACGCGCCTTCTCCGGTGAACATCCGACGCGCGAGCAGGGCGGCGGCGGCGGGGCGAGGCGGGAGGGGGAGGAGGAAGGGAGGGGCGCCGGTTCCGGCGGCCGGGGCGGGAGGAGGAGGAGGAGGGAGCGGGGTGGACAGGCTCGCCGATGCGGTAAGGTTGATCGGGAGGGACGTGGACCCCGGGGTCGCCGGCGCCGACATCCTGGAGCTAGCCATGGCGAAGGGGCCCATGTTCTCGTGGCTGAGCTACTGGCCGGAGGAAGGGTACCCCAAGGAAGAACACCCCTACTGATGCATCCCCTCTTCGCAGCTACAATAATCGGTACACTCATCACCAGATTTTAATCCGCATTGCTAATTTAGTAGGAGTAGTTTTAATCATGGTTGGTCCAGTTCAGGAAGACGATCTAGTGTTCATTGACCTAACTATGCAGTGGTAGATAGTTTGTGCTGCAATGTAGTTGAAAATTGGGATGAAGCTTACCACTGGAATCGTGATTTCGTTCCTGGAATGCAAACAGCGAGTAAGTTCATGAAATTTTGCTGTGAGATGGCAAAAACATGAGGTGTCAAGGTTTGTATTAGAGTTATATACGGATACAATCTTTACAATAAACTCTTAAATAAGAGTTATATACGGATACAATCTATACAAATCTAATCTAACTCTAATAGTTTGCCGTTGGTTCTATCAGTCTTTGTATCTTGCACAGTTGAAGAGTATGGACTGGCCAAATTGAATAGCTAGTTCTGTTTGACAGATGAGGTTCAGCACTTCAGCTAATCTCCATTGCTTAACCAATATATATTCTTTTTTTTCTAGAAATGCAGTCTCATGTTATACCCTTTGATATGATTATTCAGCTCTATTATTTATGCCTAGTCTCGTAATTGGTTTTTTACTTCATTTCTGTTTCCTAGTTTGCTTAGTAGTGCATGTTTTCCTACCTGATAAAATCCGAAACATGTTATATCTGACAGTGATGACCAAATTCCGCAATCAAGGCTATATATTGAGGTTATACAGGCTGACAACATTATTTTTCTCACAGCACACATGCAGCATACTGTATGTAAGCACACCACAACCATCAACTAGATTCATGTAAAGCTCACATTCTCCATTCCGTATGGATTGGAACCTATCCACGGAACAGAGAATACCTGATCTACATTAAGCACAAACTATTCTACAAGCTTGATACTATTTTTGCAACCTCACACAATATCCTCAAGCACATACAAACCAGTGGAAAGGCCCTCACCAATCCAAGTTACTGCTTCCTTGGATTTTTCACTTTGTTTGATGAGCCTGAAGACATCCATCACGGATCTGACTGGCAATATCTGCAACAGCACCAGGGCCATGAGGGAGGAAAATTGCTGAAGATTTGGATGTTGAACCGATCTCTTTCATAGTGTCAAAGTACTGCGTCAGTAGGACTAAATCCATCACATCCTTAGCTGAAGTCCCAGGAACATTGCCAGAGAAGCCAAGTACACTGTCTCTTAGCCCATCAACTATAGCCTGCCGCTGCCTTGCAATACCAAGCCCAGACAGATACTTGGCTTCAGCCTCTCCCTCGGCCCTCTTGATCTGAATGATCTTCTCTGCCTCTGCCTTCTCATTTGCTGCAACACGTAGCCTTGCAGCTGAACAAAATAAAAGAAGGAAATGGTTAACACTATAAATCAAACTGCTATAGTGATTGATTATTACTCCTTCTAATACCACAGTTGCAATTGGAAATGGATGACCAACTGCTATAGTGATATTCATTGCACTTGATTGTACTATGCTATACTAGGTATGAACTTTTCTTGTCTTCATTCTTGATTGTGTCAGTTTCTAGGTCAAAACAAATTTCAAGGTGTAGGTGAACACTACTTACCAGCATTAATTTCGTTCATCGCCCTCTTAACTTTCTCATCTGGTTCTATGTCAACAATCAGTGTTTGCACAATCTCATAACCATAAGCAAGCATTGCCTTCTCAAGCTCCTCCTCCACAGCTCTTGCTATTTCATTCTTTTGCAGAAAAGCATCGTCCAATTCTAGTTTGGGAATACTTGCCCTGATAACTGAGGAAAAAGAAAAACAAGTAAAATTCAATATAATCTGTATTCATGCTATTACTTCAGAATGGAAGTAAATATAATATATTATATGTATATATTTATAGTTATCAATAACCTAATAGAGAGGATCTTCAGCATTGACAAATTCAAGTTTGGTATGGGTCCTTGATATTGTCATCTGAGATATCCAGAAATGACTATATTGTAAGGAGTTGTCCTTACCATCAAAGACATAAGATTGGATTTGGGATTTTGGGTTGCTCAGCTTGTAGTATGCATCGCTTGCTTTGTCTTCCATTGCTCGATATTGAATGGATGCAACAACCGTAACAAAAACATTGTCCTATGAGAGGATGCATAAGTAAAATTAAGTCCAGAAGCAGTAGTAAAAGACAACATGAATCCAAAAGAAATGTGGTGCATGGAGAGGATAAATGGATAATTTTTAACTTGTGAGAAGTGATATGTTATACCTTTGTCTTTGTTTCACAACGTACATCTAGCTGCCTAAGCCTTAGTGTGAGCTCACCAGCAACACGGCTTCCAATAATCCATGGCACGCAGTGACATCCAGGATCAAGCACCTCCTCATATTTCCCAAATCTTTCCTTGATGCCTACTGTTGACTGGTCAACTTGTACACAGCAGAGCAATTTACCTATTGCTGCCACCAATTTTCCCATTTTGATGTATGCCTTGAAACAATCTTGACAGTCACTTTCTGATAAAATTTAGTATTGTCAGCCACTGTTTTTTTCAGTTAAATTATGTGTACAAGTATTGAGAACAAACAGTATCAGGTTCCGTATTTTTGTTTTATCAGAGCTGGCCTGTTTGGTGGTTATGGCTGCTCCAGAGGAGAATCTGGGAGCCAGAACTATTCTGAATACCCCATACTTACCCCCCAAGGACTGAACTACATTAGTAATCCATGTTACATCAAACTATGATATCTGAAACAATCAAACATATTGAAGATATGCCTAAGTGTATGCTAGTAATTGATGAGTTACTCGCTATCTCTGTTTTCCTTTTGTTCTAAACTTGGTCCTCAGTTCTTCATGATGTGCAGAAAGTTTTGTTTACATAAATATAATGAAAGATGGCCACGCTTTGTTCAACAAAGGAAAAACAATCTTCAATGCCAAAACCTAAAAGACTCTACTCTTATTGCTAATGGAGTGTTTTATTCTAACAGTATGATTTATCCTTTCAATAATTGAAGAATCTACACTATATATGTAATATTTGCAGAAAAAAAAATGCACTCAAATTTGAGAAGAAAGGAACATAACCCTTTCCCTAGGAGAGGAGTCTTATTTCATCGAAACATCATATAGAGTTCAAGGGAATCAGAAACAGTCGACTTACATTTGTTCTTCGATTATTTAGCAATTGCTCTGCTGACGATTTCAGCTTACTTGTGAAGAACTGAGCTCCCTCTTGAGCTATCCACCCTCTTGAGCTATCCAGGACCAGTGCTTTTATACTTGAATTCTGTGTATCCAAGGTCAAAGGCTCCATCAGAGAAGGTTTTGGTGTTTATCATATACAAGAAACCAGCATCCAATACCATGGGTGGCGTGTTCTCAGCTTCTTGGCCAAGCATGCATCTCATTATTCTTTTCAATGTAATTGTATTTTTCAGACATTCTAGCTATCCGCTGCCCCCAGTAGCGCCTAGCGCCTTGATTAATAATGACTACTAGTTCAAACTTCAAAGGTCAACTTGAATATATTTTTATCAAACTAGCTATTTTTTTATAGATTTAGACCTTGATTTGTGATTCAGCAATTTATCTTTGGCTCACACCTTGATTTGATTGGCAGGAGAACTGGCTACTGAGGCAAAGAAAGGATAAAATCAGGTACTTTGACCCTTGTTTCTACCATCTGCATTTGCCAAGTGATTTCTCCTCAAGGCATCGGAAAATTCGGTTTTGTCCATTCGTTAGTTGGCGATGGAAGCAAAGGTAGTTTGGCATTTAGTCAAATGGTTAAGTTAGTTGGCGATGGAAGCAAAGGCAGTTTGTGTTTAGAGTATCTGTCTATTTTGGCCGCTCGCGTCAGAGCCGTGCACAGAAATTCGCTGAAGGTGTTAAAATTTAGTAGACAACTCTAAATTCGGTTGAAAGCAAGACGATTGTAGTTATGGATAAGAACTGATAGGGTGATTATTGTAAGATTATTGTAAGGGGCTTGAGTCAAATCTTTGGGTCATATTAATAAGCGTTTTGCCTATGACCTGAATTGGCCGGGCCCTATCAAATTGATCGAAGAATAATCTGCGTAGATTCTGCGAATAACATCCAAATCAGTATGGCAACTTTGCCCTACGGTAAATGCATTTATGTCTGCAAACAGGCTACAGCTTCACCATGGACAATATATGATGGAAGAACGCGAGACTGTATACTGATCAAGATACAAAATACTAAGCTGGAGTTACTACTGTCAGTAGGTGCAAATAATGTCCACATCAGTTGCCAGCCAACGACATAATTGTACACCGGTCGTATTATTGTGAGCTGCTGCGCACAAACAGGACTAGTTGAAGCTTGATGGATGGAGAACGTGTAGGTGGTAATGGTATACAACAAAGCCACATCGTGCCGGACAGACATGGGCCACAACTCTTTCACAACAGATTGTCTCCAATGTTATCTGAAGAAAATGAAACGAGACATGAAAAATGACCCCAGAAAAATGATAAGCAGGTCTCTCCCAAACAAGCCGAACTATTCAGACTAAACATAAGAGAATATAACATCCAACAATGAAATGAAACAATGGAGTACCTTTGTCTTCATAACCCTTAATGCACCCTCTTGAGTTATTCAGCAGTAAACAAATTGTGTTACCAGGCTCATCATGCATGAAACTTAATATTGTCACTGCACTAGAGTGACTCTCGTCAGAAAAACAAATACCAGTCATGGTAGATTAGTTTACGAGAAGTAGATTAGATGCACACATTATTTTTTCTCTTCGCCTTCAGAATCCGACTCTGCAAATACAGGTTTCGGCTGAGTTTGGGAATATGCTGGTGCAATGAACTTTGGATCTTTCTCTGCAGCATCAGCGTACTTCAAAATTGCCTCTCTTGGATCCTCGTCCATCCATGTCTCCTTAATCAAACCACCCTCCTGTAATAAAGAAGGCAAAAAAAAAAACGCATCAATGCAGCGTCAATCAGAAACGGGTATACTTTGTTTTCAAGTATGGAACTAACCAAAAGTTTGTCACACACATTATTCATAATAGACTAAGGAGGAATTAATTTGTAAATACCTTCAAGAGGTACTGTGTCAACAAGCTGCCTTTTGTAGTACCGACTCTTCCACCAAAGCCAGGACCATTGACTGGAGCTTCTGGTTTATGTGATTTGAGCGGGTCTTTCAGTATCTTCTCTCTTTGGCGTTTCCGACTTGGTTGATCTCTAAATAGTGGCAGTGCATGTGGATTGTGTATTACAGGTTGCACCTCAAAATCGTCAACAGATTTTTTCCTCGGAGCTCGTCCAACACATACAAGTGCTCCTCTCTGACTAATAGAAGGATCATATAAGATATGAGTACCACCTTCCTTCTTATCCCCAACTGTTGCGAATACCTGAATAAAAAAAACATAGGAATTTAATATAATGTCCTAAAAATGGTATTCAGGAGTTGTGATCTATTCAGTATTTAGAAATTACTTGATTAATCCTTGGATGCCATAGACACCTTATCACACTATAATGTGGTGAAATCCCCACCCTTGATACAAGCTCAAGTTTCCTTCTATCGAAGAAGCAAAGTAGGCCTCCATTTTCACCGTCTTTCTCAATAGAAGTTCCTGTGAAAATAAGTTGCTCATCGGGGCTGAAAGCCGCATTTGTCTCAGCATAGTGATTTGGTAAATCTTCAAAAACTTTCAAAGGAGTTTTCATTTTCCTCAAATCCCATATCTGCATTGAATTATACAGCTCATTCAAAAATTATAAATAAAGAAAAGAGGGCTAACGTTGCAACCATGAAAATTAACACATATTTACATGGACCAGGTAAACAATGTACTAGCAAAAAACAGAAAATTGAACACATCGCAGCTTCAGCATTAATCATGACTAACGATCATGTTCAAGCAGGTAATATGCAAAATACTGTCAAAACATAAAACTCAACAGGCCAGAAAAATTACCTTCAGAGTACTATCCATACTTCTTGACAGGAGTATTTGTCCATCTGTGGAGAACTTGACCCCTGTAATATCCTCTGTATGTGTTTTCTCAACATGTATATCTGGCCTGCTTCCCCATCCAGTCTTGACAGTCCAGAGCTGCAAAAGAGATGTCATTCATATCATAAAGCATTTTAATGAAAACATCTGATAGGGGCATAAAAAGTGATAGGGAAAGTTTGATATTATTATGCAAAAACAATATACCTGAATTGAACCATCCCCTATCCCACCAACAATTCGCTTGCCTTCATGATCCCAGGCACATGAGGTAACAGGGATCCGCATTGGTCTTGCAAGCTTAGGTTTTATGACCTATTGAAAAAAGGATGAATTTGAGTATTCCACTTTAGCAAACAATAAAAGACTAAATCATGCAAAACAGTAAATGATTGAGCTTCAAGCAACTATTAGTTCCAAAAAGAACAGATAACAGTGCATTTAAGGATTCTGATATACTCAAAATTTTCTGTACCTGCTTTTGACTTTTAAAGTCTGATACATCCCACAGACGAATAGATCCATCTTCTGATGACGTCAGTATGGTTTCTTTTGACTTGGGATTCCATTCACCACCGGTAAGCCCAGAAATGTGCCCTTTTGTATTCTTCAGATCTCGGATATACATGTCACCCTTAATAAATTCACCTAGTGTGAGCCCATCCCGATCATATATCTGATTACAAGCATAATTCCAAACATCAATACAATTTTCAAGTCATAGGGAGTGCACTTTTGGGAACTTACAGAAGATTATAAAGGCAGATTACCTTGGCCTGAGCAGAACCAGTAACACATAAGAACCGATCCGATGTTGGGCTCCAACTTAAGCTGCGAACTTGGTGCCCCTCAAAGGGTTCTAACTGCCTGAATGATTGCAGCTTTGAGTTCATACCTTGGAAGTCATACATACGTACAGTGTAGTCATAGCTTCCAGAGAGCACTCGGGATCCTGTATGGTCAACAGCAAGGGCTGAGACAACCTGCAAAGAAAATCATTTAATTGATAACCAGTAAATACAATATGTATATCTAGTAATCTCATAACAAAGATAAATAAAAAGGTTCTGGAATTAACCTATCCCTCACTTGTGTACCTCAACTAGATTAAGCAATCAACAAAACCAAGTAAAAAACTAAGCACGCAAAGTTACAGAAATCTCTTAATGGCACCACCAGGAGACCAAACCTTGAGGGCCATCTCAAGAGAGCGCCATTTGATTTATTCCTTTTCAAAACTAAAATTTACCATACCCTTCATCTAGCTAAGATCACCAACAATTCTCTTTCTTTGGACTTGCCAAGTATTGGATCAATTAGGCCAATTAAGTCACTAGTAATACTCAATCATAAATCTATCTTCACTGGAACCTAGCCTACAAAAATACTACAGACGACAAAATGTGTAGGAATTCTGGTTTGTCTAATTCAGCTAAATAACTGCTAATGAAACCAACTTAGCTGAGCTAAATTATTCACAAAATGATACAAATGTAAATGGCACAATAAATATCCAGAAATTTGAGCACACAAACTTTAGCAAGGACAAACAGATAATATCGGCGAGTTGCTTATGGCTACCTTGGTGTGCCCCCGCAGAACAACTTCGTTGCTGAGAGGAATCCGATTGTAGCGCTCGCCGTCATCCTCCATCTCGTCGTCGCTGTCATCCCCATCGTCGTCGTCGTCGTCGTCATCCTCGTCCTCCTCGTCATCATCCTTCACCGGTGGCGGCCGAGGCGGCCCAATCATGCCGCCATCCGCGTCCTCCCCCTCACCGCGAGAGGAGGACCGCGGCGGCGGCCGAGGTGGCCCAATCATCACCCCGCCGCCCTCCTCGTCTTCCTCCCCCTCGCCGCCGCCAGCGGGCTGTGGCGGGGGCCGAGGGGGCCCGACCATGTGTCCGTCGTCGTCGTCGTCGCCGTCCGCGGCGGCGGAGGAGGTGGAGGGCTTGGCGCTAGGGTTTTGGGGCGGCTTGCGGAGGGTGGAGGCGTGCGCGGAGGCGGCGCCGCCGGCGCGCGTGGGCGCCTTGCCGAAGGACATCGGGAAGAAGGCCCGCACGGCCTCCTCGTCCATCTCCCCGCCGTCCGCCATCGGCCGCTCGCCGCTCGCCGCCGCCGCGCCGACGTCCTGTGTGCTGTGCGCGAGGCGCGCGCTCTGTTTTTCTTTTTTTTTTTTCCGAGCGGGTCGATGCGTGTTCCAGACTGCCAGGCAGCACGGGCGGGGAGAGGCGTGGTGCCTTTCGGAAACTGGTCGAGTCGGTTCGCCGCGTTACAAACTTGGGTAACAGTCACACATCACGAAAACAGAAAAAACTAGTACTATTATCAACCTCCCTCTATTCTCTATTCTCTGTTTCTGGAGTTCTGAAACAGACCAAACTTTTTTTCCAAACACTTTTCAAATAACCTCCAGCTCCTACTGGAGTGAAAGTTTAAAACCCTACCAAATAGGACCTTATTACGAGTACTACTGATTCCTCGGCCTTCATTTATATGTTGATCGATTCATCTCAAAATAAATTTATTTTTAAAATAATTATTGCGTCAGAGTTTATAAAAGTAGACAATAGTTTTGTTGTAAGAAAATAAAGTGAGAAATAGTTGCATTAAGATTTGATAAGATAAGATGGTATATATGTGGGATAAGAAAAAAAATAAACTTATTTTAGAATAGGGGTGGTATGAAGCAATGGTTGTACCTAGTGTTTGGCTTTGATTTGCAAGTTTTAACTGAGAATAAATGTAGGTAATTGTACAATCTGAATTCAAAAATATATGTAGGTTAGTTGGGAGTACATCGACATGAATGAAACAAAATCAAAGCGAATTAGGCTAAGGGTTAGTTTGAGAGGGGTGAAAAAATTAAGAAGATATAAAAGGGTGGGTCATTAGTACATAATTAATTGAATATAAAATGTTTTATACTTGAAAATGGATTAATATAATTATTTAAAATAATTTTTCTATAATATTTTTTAAAATATACACACCATTAGTAATTTGAAAAATATACGTATAGAACTTTATCTCAATCTACTCCTAGCGAACTCAGCCTAACTATAACGGCTAAATAGCAAATTTACAAAAATGTAAGGATAAGTTCGTTTATGGTTATTGGATTCAGCTCAAAGTCTATTTATGGTTATTGGGTTAAATTTTTCCAACTTTTAAAACCAAACAAATATCATCTTATAACATATTTCTTTTATTAGTTTTGATTGTAATGGAGTTGGTTTTAGTAATATATTATTATTATGCATGTTTTGTTATATGTAGATGCCAATTAAAACTTACCTAATTGAAACTTCAAACAAATTAAGTCTAATACTTAAATAAAGTTTTATAATTAAGGGAGTAATTTAGGCTTTGTGCATCCTTAAAGTGCAGCGGTGGGGATATTTATTCCATTATTAAAAAGCAGCAAATTTACAATACTACAATCGACGTCGCGAGACCCCCAACGCGTACACATGAGCGAAACACATTTCCCGGTGACACAACACAAACACGCCCGGTTATTATTATCGGAAATTGATTATATTGATTCAGAGAGCTCGATCGAGATGATCATGCGTCGGCGGCGCAGGCGAGGCCGCAGCGCTCGCCGGCGACGGCGGCGTGCAGCAGCAGCACGTAGAGGAGCTGCGTGAACGCCAGCGTCACGGTGAGCCCCTCCAGCGCGCGCATCCGCCACCCGCGCGCGGCGCCGGCGGCGCCCGCCGCGGCGGCGTCGTGGATCTCCCTGCACGCCACCCCGAACGCCAGCGCGGTGGCCGCCCACGCGGCGGTGCCGAGCGACGCCGCGGCGGCGAGCCCCTGCGGCCGCCACGACGCGCCCGAGCGGCCGCCGTGGTACGCCGCGGACGCCTTCGCCGCGACCCCCAGCGCCCCCGCCAGCGCCGCGAACGTCGCGAGGTGGAACCTCGAGGCGAGCCACGCGCTCTGGCGGTAGTACGGCGACCACGGCTGCTGCTCCCCCCAGCCGACGACGTCGGCGCCGGCGTTCTTGATGGAGCTGTTGAGCGCCCACCCGGCGAACCCGAGCAAGAAGACGTACATGAGGAGGTTCAGCAGCAGCAGCGGCCCCGCCACGTTCCTCCTCCCGAGATGCTCCAACGCCATGGCTGCTAATTATTAACACTGCTCGAACTGTTCGATCGACGAAGACGAGCGGTGTCGCGTGTACTTGAAGAGGGTTTCGTGTGCGTGTGCGCGCTTCGCTCGCGCCTCGCGGTCGCCCGTCGCCGCACGCGGGTTCTTCCAATGGCGGAGACGGCAGCGCGCGCGTCACGACGGGCGTCGGCGTCATCACCGGGGCGGCTTTAGCTTCGTCTCGGCGTTCACGGCGAGCAAAAGATGAGAAGAAGCCAAAAAAAAAAGCACAAAAGGCAACGGATCGAGGAGCAAGCGATCGAAGCTCTCGATCGCGCAGGTTGCTGCTTTGGGTAGCAAAAAGCTAGTACTAACAAAGAGGTTTGTGTAAGAGAAGAGGTGAGCACGCATGAATGCTTTGCCCTGATTTGTGTGTTACCGTAGGAGAAGCTTTGAGATTGCCGTGTGCCCTTTGCAACTGACAATGAGCAAGCGATAACGTTCTTGCTGTCGTTCGTGCATGTTCCATTGTTCCTGCATGCTGAGCGTGGGTTGATTCCACTGTATCTGTATGTCGTGTTTCCTCGGGTTGCTTTGTGAAGGTTGTCAAATTGTGCTCGTAGTCGTAGCTGGTAACCAACAATAACCGAGTTTTAATATGGTTAAATTTTTTTGATGCGGTTAAATTTTTTAAACATGTTTTACCATTCGTCTTATTAAAAAATTAAGTAATTATAAATTTTTTTTCCTATCATTTGATTCATTGTTAAATATACTTTTATTTATACATATAGTTTTACAAATTTCACAAAAGTTTTTGAATAAGACGAACGATCAAACATATTTAAAAAAGCCAACAAAGTCAAATATTTGGGAACGGATGGAGTATATCTTTATACAAAGGGTCTTGTCCACTGTAATGAAATACCAATCTCAATGCATATTAGAGAAGTTCATTCAGAACGTTAGATAGACAGCCTAAGTTTCACATGGTCAGAGACACATCACACGTGCAAACTTTTCAGACATCCTGTGCATTCCATTCAAGGAGTAGGTGACCATTTGAGAAGATAGTAGTTGCTTCTAACTCAAACTTTCTGACGAACAGAGACCTTTACTGGTATTCTCATTGTAGTCAAGAGCATGTTCCAAGTATTCATGGAACATAATGCTGCAGTACAAGCACAAGAACAGTAGTGCTCTTCTGCATCAACAACGCTGCAAAAGAGAATTCTTCATGTCTTTCACTTCACAACGTTGAATCACTTGGAATCTATCACTGACTGGTTCCCGTTAGCAGAATTGTCCTCCTTCAAGGAATTTCTTAGATACGGCGAGTCTTTATACTTGGCGTATAATGGTAAATTCAGGGCCTTCTCTGCTATCCTTGCATCCTCGTGAATCCTCTCTATCAAGCTCTCAAGTGAAGGAAAGTTGGCCTAGGCATTTATATAACAACGTGACAAGTCAGGAACATGTATCAACGTATAGTGGACTGTTTTTGCGGTATAAATAGTGGCTGGTCCTAAATTACCTCAGGTCGAATGTAGCCAACAATAACAAGGCGCAGCTCCTCTCCATAAAAGTCTTCACCAAAAACGTGAAGCAACCATGGTTCCTGTGACCAATGTCTTTTAGAATAAACTAATATACTGAAGTACTAAACATGAAAGGGGATGTATTGAGAAACACTCACAATAGTCTTCTCCGTGTTATCAAAATAAGGGTTCCAGCCAATGCTCATGACCATCTTAAATATACCTCGAGTTGAAAGTCCAGCCCAGCCAAAGTATACCCCTGATGTATGCTCTGATAGTACGTCGGAGAAGTTTTCTGCCGGTAAGTTGGCTGCTAGGAAAATATATAGCTATCAGTGCTCACAATGGAAATTAGGCATGCTAGCATTGAAAAAATGAATCGGCTGAGTACTTTGACATGGTCCAGCAAATAAAGAGAGTAACACACCATATGAGAAAAATCATTCTTGCAATTCATAGAATGTAAAACCACAAAAGCCGTAGAGCTCATAAATTACTCTCTAGTTATATGCTCCACCATACCTGTTGGAATTCCTAGTACTTTAGAACCACGGCCAAATCCTTTAATCACAGGTCCACCTATAAACCATGGTTCTATTGGTAAGGTATCATCGATCCCTGCATAAGAAATATGTCAATAGATAAGTTAAAGATGCCCAGAATTTTCTAACAGAAGTAGTCCCAAGAGTTAGAGCATACAATCACTAAATGGTGGCAATCCCCATTTTTCAGGCTTTACGTCAAGGAGGGAATTGATCACCTCGTCAGCAGAACTGAATTCAGCAGTCCTTTTGGGGACTGAAGGTACAGCTATGACATGCATTCCTGCAGCTTTTCCAGCTGCAACACCTGGTCTAGCACAATCAATAACTTACAGTATTAAAGGTAAAGTTGTGAAGAGAAAAGTAGAATATGCACAGTTATGTTTAAGTGTAGATCAAGATAAAATGTACACAGTGCAAATTTGCACACAGGAGAACCATATATAACAGGAAAAAAACTTACAAGGAGTCCTCGATTACTAAGCAATTTGGAGGATTTGTGTTCATTCGTTTTGCAGCTTCCAAAAATCTTGAATATCAACACCCCAGCAGTTTTAAGGAATGTCGGAACAAAAGCAGATCAAAGCAAAGGAAATGATATGAGATGAGTTCAAAAGATCCATAAAGTACCAGTATCGAAAATGCTACATAGCACACAGCCTTACATGTCTGGGGATGGCTTCCCCTTCTCTACTTCATCACCACCAACAATTGCGGAGAATGACTCTTTCCATCCTAAACATGGTGAGAATACAGCAATTAATGTATGATATATCTGTCCACAAAATCAAAGACAATAGCATGCAAATTCAGGAAAAAAAATTACCCTAAAGTATGAGAAAGTTACCTTGATGGCAGGAAATTTTTGCGTCAATGTTTGATCTTGGTGAGTTGGAAGCCAAAGCAGCTGGTACTCCATTACTCTTCAAATGTTTTATCAACCGATTAGCTCCAGGAAGAGCTTTTATGTTGCACCATCTGCAATATGAAATTCATTGTGAGAACACAATATTTTTTCCCTTTTTCTATACAATCTTCTTTGCACATTACAACATGAAAATTTTATCTTTTGAACAATACAATCTTTCCAAAACTTCAGTTTAAAATAAAATCTGCATAAAGGGCTTTACTATGTTAGACATTGAACAATTCTTCTCCATTTATATAAAGTACTTCTCTGCACTATACGGAAGTTCAGCTTCATGTTCAACTTGAATCGAAGGAGCTTAACAAACCAGATACTATAAGAAATCCAGCTATTTAGTGACAGCATATGTAGTTTCTTACACAGTGACTTACAAAGTGAAACTTGCATTTCATTATTTCAAAAAAATGCTATACAAAAAACAGACATACTTCCTACTTGGCATTGACATTTTGACATGGTTCCATAACAACTAGATGCTTGTTCATAGAGTAAGGTAGAAAAATTGGAATCCATGCTAATAAACTATAGAGGAATGTGTAAGGCCAACCTACTGGTGACATTTTATATTACTATTATTTCCATGAATCATTTGGCACCAAATTCATCAGAGCATGGCATGTCGATGCATATTATGCGCAGATGCAAACATAGGTGATTTAGGTGCACCAAAGGAAGAGATGATTTAAGATTTCTTGAGGCAACATTTTGGGGGATACTGTTGAGAAGTGGTCTATAAAGGACACATGTCAGTAATTTAAAATATCCAAAGAGAAATGTACAAAGATTCTCCATTGAGGTAGCACGGCAGTATGCAATTTACAAAATGCAAGTTATATGAGTGTTAAGAAGTTTCAGCAACAGTACTGCTCATTGAACATTGGAGTAAGCATTGAGAGAAATTCTTCTGTTGAGTAAGGGAGTCCATAATCTTCTAAAACAACAGCTGCTGCCTCATAAGGTGTCTTTCCAACTAATTTATGAGCTTTCTTGCTGTCCCACTTTTTCCCATTTTTGACTAGAAATGGTTTCAGCACTTGACTTACAACACAGTCTGCCAAATGGTTAAAACAAGATAAGAAAATATGAATTTGAGATAACTGAACCAAGCAAAGGTTAATGACAAATGCAAGCAAATTTACAACATTTTAATCACCTGTGTTTAAGAGGGTACCATCTAAATCAAGAATGACATGGGAAATAAGCCGAGCAATGGGCTTGGGAGCTGCCATTTGTAAAAATTGGAAGAGCTTAGTGCAGCAAGAGACAAGCTATCTGGGAAGCCCAACCTGACAAAATGCCAAAATATTCAGGCCAACATGACATTGATAATGAGATGTACCCATAGAAGAAAATTGATGTTAAGTAGCTCATATGGTAGCCATGTAAGTAATTATGCTGCTTTAACATAAAAGGTGAGTCCAGTAATGTGTTTAAGAATGGATTATCATATTCCCAATTATTTATAGGTTTAAAAAGATTTTATAACATGTTCTTATAACTAAATTAGTAAGAAATTAGAATTAAAAACAAGGTTTTCAAGCTTTGATGGAAAATGAGTACTGTTCACAGGAAATCAGTATACATACATATTAAGCTATGTTTAGGGTGATCATGAAACAATTGGAACAACTAAATGCTTCATATTTCCATATACGCGGGCTTGCTATTTTGTTGTAAAATTGGAACTTTGTTTCAAGCTGAGATTGTGTTTAAAATTGCTCCTTTGGCTGTCCTCAACTGGTCACATAAGTTCACTCGGTTTAAACTAATTAAGGTTACGAACTAAATGATGAGGCCATGTCATCAGCACTAGACTGAATTCTACAAGATGGCAAAGGCAAAATACTGGCATGGACACACAATAACCCTCCAGCCCATGCTACCACCAAGGTGAGCTTAAAGCCAGGGACCGTCCGCAACCAGCAGCAACAGATTGCTGCGAGACAGCCTCAGACTTGGTATGAAGCCAATTCGCCCTCTTGGGGCGCCCGGCTCAACCCCACCACACTTGGGCAATTCACCGAACAGCTACCGCGCAGAGGTGAGGTGACTCTATACGTCTGACCAACAAGGGCGATCCCACAATCAAATCCAATCCCCCCCCCCCCTCCCCCCCAACCTCTCTCGTTCCCGTAGCTACCGAGCACGCACCCGCCAACGCGCGCGAACCCCGCTCGGGGAAGGCATCAACGGCGATGTACGCCCCCACCCCCCGCGCGCGCCTGGCGGAGGGGAGGACCGGGACGAGCGAAGCGACCACGGTGGAGGTTCAGGAGGGCTGCGGCTTACCCCGCATGTGTCCGGCGACGGCGTCCTTCCCTGCAGCCACCTCCGGCGACGGGCTCCGGCGACCTTGGCGGAGGGGAGGCCGGGGAGGAGGGGGATAAGCCGAGGGGCGAGGGGACGGTGGGACTTGCCGACTTGGGACGGCTGGGAACGGATTCGGATGGAAATGGTGAGTGGGTGAGAGTGGTGCTGGGGAGCGACCCGGAGAGAGACGGGCTCGAATCCGACCTGCAGAGGCGGCGATCGGGGATTTTTTTTTTCATTTTTTATTTTTTAAATATTTACAAAAATATTTACTGAAGTAGACCATGCTGCCCTCCCCAAGGACGGCAGCCTGACGTGTGTGAGCAAACACTAGAGGCCGCTGCGCAGGCATGCGAATTTTGCATGCAGTGAAATTTGCATTTCACCCTGGCAAGGGACCTCAATGCAAAATGCGTACACGGCGCCGTGTGCCTGTTGAAGACCAAGTTTGGTAATATCAGCATCGGAAAAGAAGATTAGATCGAAGCGGAATCGAAGATGAAGATCATTGCGGAAACAGAGCAAGAATCGGCTGCAATCTGAATCAGCTATGGTCAAGATCGGCAGAGTTCGAATCAGACAGGGCTAGCCGATACAGCCGATTCCAAGAATACGACTCGGTGTATATCATCGGGTTGAGTTGATATGCTTCAAGATGATTGCCACACATGGATAGAGTCCTGAGAAGGCAATTGTATCTATTAGTTAGGATATTTTATGTAATTTACTTAGAGATATGTTTAGGCAAAAGTCTGCCGCAAAAACTTATGGTATCTTATAGATTGTTAGAGATAATAGTCGTGTCCGGTATGGACATATCTTGTAATTCTCGGGTATAAATAGACCCCGAGCCCCATGTAATCAGTCTAACACACACATTCAATACAATTTCGGCGCATCGCCACACTTTTTGCTTTAGTTTTATTTCGACGAGTTCTTACTTTCGGGTTGAGCTGCATTGGTTTCGATCTTCAACAGGAGGTAAAACTTGTTATGGCGACTTGTGTTCTCGGGATTAGTGCTTCTATCTTTATGACACTCTAATCTTGTTTATTTAATTCGTCAAGTTATCATATATCTCGTATAATCTTCGGTAATATCGTCATCTAACCTACAATCGGCTAACATCTGCCAGTAGAAGGCGGCCGATTAGGTTAAATAACGACGTTAGCTTGGATTGTATAAGATATCTACCACTCTATGAAACATCCAGCGGCTTGATTGTCTAGATATTGTTCTTCTTTTCATACTTAATGCTGCATCAGTTGAGTTTGATCTATTAAGTCGTGCTTAGAATATCAATCTCTAGCCTGCTTCCTGGTTGCCGATTAGGATAGCATTGGAGTTTCAGCCGATCTTATCTGATTTAACTTTTTTTACCTTATATGCTTGATTGACATATTAAATCTGCCCTTTATGTTAAAATCTTGTTGCATTTAAATATATTATGCTTCTGTTTGATATATTCTACTTGTTTTAATATCTTAATATAAAGTAGTATCGGAGTATTAGCTGATACATGCTAGATCTATCTGATCGGCTATGCTATGAACGTATATAGTTCTATTGTTAATTTATATTTCGATCTAAGTGATTTATACTGTCTCTGCATGGCGACCGATTTATCCCAATCACTTGATTTAAGTATATATCGACATAAGGGTTATATATTGTTAATATCTACAGCCGATCGAATAGATTTAGTTCTTCCTTACTTATTCATGATTGCTGATCAATGTACACATGACATCAGCCTAAAAATAAATGATATGTCATCGGCACCTAGCCGATCGGCTATCATTTATAGGATTAATCGCGGTTTCTTTGTCTTTATTTCTTGTTGATGGCAGGATCAAATCAACTGGCACGCTTATACATCCGAAGGCGAGTTTTGGACCTGCACTGGAGTTAAGCAGATCTCCCAGGCCTCGTGTTTTCTGTCAACAGTGCCGCACTGCCACGTCACTATTTCTGTAAATATTTTTGACGGTATAATATTTTCGTAAATATTAAAAAAAATAAAATGAAAAAATTCGCGATCGGGCAGCTCGAGAAGTGGGGGCCTCAGGCGATGCGCGGAGGCGGGCCTGGCCGTGTGGTACTAAGCGGCCGATGATGAGGCCCAACACCTAACCTGCAGAGTCAATTATTAAATAGTTCTAAAATAAATTTAAAATAATTAATAAGATAGTATTATATATCACTCCATAATCTGATTTTAAATACGAATTCAACAAATTATAAAAAAATAAATTTTACTATGAATTCAATTTGTTGTTTTTTTATAGCGTAAAGAATGAAATTGCTAGAAAACTTTCGCAAGTTTTATTTCCCAAAACATTCAAATTTGTGGCCATCGGATCATCTCGAGATTTATGCATGAGGTAAAAATTTGCTATAAATAATTTTTTACGCATATCAAGCGTAAGATCCCGGTGCTAGCCAATCAAACCATAGTTGAATACAAGTTTTATATAAGTTATATTATAGTTACAGTGCAATTATAGGGCCTGTTTAGGGGAGCTTCTAGCTGCTACAGCTTCTCCCAGAATCATAAGCTCCCAAACTACAGCTTCTCCCAGAATCAGAAGCTCCCAAATAATTTAGTTTTTGGTCCAGATTCTGAAAAGCTGTAGTTGTAGCCAGAAAATGAACTAGAAACCAAAAGTTGGGAAACTCAAATTTTCCAGATTCTTATAAGCTAGCTACCAACCAGCTGCTTTTAAAAATTTTAAGCTCTCCAAATAGGCACATAGTATAGTTACAATGTAATTATACTTCGGTTATTCTATAGTTACATCTGAAAGTTTTTTCACTCAAAAAACTTGCGGTAGTTTGTTAGATACTCCCCTCACAAAAATCAAATTTGAACTTGTATCATTCTTAAGTGACTAGCTAAATACCCGTGCGTTGCAATGGGATTTACAATAAAGCCCAAAAAGAAAAAAAAACCCAACCTCTAATCATCGTATCATATATTCATATTTGGTATAGTTTTATACATGTACGTTGAGTTACCCAATTGATCGTAATGAGTAACAATTGATATAAATTATCCATATTGTATTTTAGTGTATCTATATTGTATTTGATTCATAGAGTGAACAATGACACCATGGGCCCACATGAAAGTGGTGGCGGTGGTGGCAGAACAATCACTACGACTAAAGAAATATCAGATTTGCTAGTTTTCTGTCGATAGAAAACAGGGTAAAAACTTTCGGATTTTTGACCGTCGGATTCGCCTCAAGATTCGTGCTGGCGCGTTCATGGAAAAATTCCGCGTGAGAACTATAATTTGATTTTTGACCGTCGGATTCGCCTCAAGATTCGTGCTAGCACTTTCATGGAAAAACCGTCGGATTCGCCTCAAGATTCATGCTGGCGCATTCATGGAAAAAAATCCGCGTGAGAACTATAATTTGTGCGCAGCATGGGGTTCAAACTCAGGACCTCGATCCCACCAGCTATGCGTGCTAGCCACTTCATCTCTTGCAAGTTTTTTCAAAAATTAGCAAGTTACATGTTAGTTATACTCCAGATACACCCTAGTTACAATGTAATTATACTGTAACTATATTGTAACTATAGTATAACTGCACTGTAACTACATTATTATCTCTATGCAAATTAAATATAAAGTTGCATATATTATTTTAATACATATGTACAAGTTATATTATTGTTATAGTGTAATTCCAGTGAAATTATATACTATAGTCAGATTTGAAAGTTTTTCATTCAAAAAACTTGCAACAGTTTTTTAGCTAATCAACAGAAATATTAAGTACATATTAATTTATCTTATTTTTTTTTAAAAAAATATACTCCCTCCATTTCATATTATAAGTCTTTCTAATAGATTCATTAACATATATATGAATGTAGGCAATGCTAGAAAATCTTATAATATAAAATAGGGGAAGTAGTTTTTTATTGGTATGTAATAAATTAGCGTGGACATGGACGAGGCTCCTCTGACTTAAAGTCAGAGGGACATGGCCGTTGACGCGTGGGCCCACCTATCAGTGACCCACGTCCCTCTAGCTTTACGTCAGAGGAGCTCCATCCCGCGGACATACACTCAAAGTGATTAGAATCTCTCTTCGAGCTCATCTCGCTTTGATTTGCCTAGGTTATTTCTTTATTTACACTATAACTTATTACTTCCATTAGATTAGATATTTGATTGTAGCTTTTTTTCCCCTTATAATCGATTTTTCTGATCATATGCTATCTCCTCTTTTTTTTAAGAACGTACAGCGCCTCAATGATCATGTGTTAGGCAATAACCACGCGTCCATGCCAATGTTAGAAGGATATCATAGCCCTAAGAAAAACTTCTTAACAAAAGTTTGATCACCATTTGATAACCATCCTCTGCACCAACCAAACCATGTCCATGCGACCCTCGGTATAAGACTGACCCAACGGTCGGTAAACGGAAAAAAACCTCGTCACTGCAACGAAGAAGAAAGATACATGAAATGAACGAAACAATGGCTTCCATATGGTTCTCTCCCACCTACTAGCTAAGCTAGCTTCTGCTTCACAAGTTATTAGCTACGTACTGCATGCGGCGTTGGCGTTGCCATGGCGCGCGCGAACATCACGAACGCCGCCCGGGGAACGACATGGTCGGCCTCACCGAGCGGCGCCGCAGCTGCGACGGCGGCGACAGCGATGGGGACGGCGCCGCTACCGGCGCCGAGCGGCTCATCGCCACGACGACCTCCGGCTGGAGCGTCTGCGAGCGCTGCAGCATGTCGACCATGAAGGGCGTCTGGTAGGTGTGGATGACGCTGGTGAGCTCCGTCGAGTCGCCTCGCGCCGTGGCGCGCTGCCACGAGTGGGAGCTCAGGCCGGCGAGCATGTAGGCGCGGCCGGACTCCTCGTACCGCTGCCGCGTCTCCACCCTGTCCTGCATCTCCCTCAGCTCCGCCGCCAGCGCCACGGACTGCGGGTCGTCGTCCGCCCGCGACTCGAGCACGCCGCGGCGCTCGTCGAGGATGGCAGCGGCCAGCTCGAAGTCGCCCCGTTCCGCGGCGGCGCGCGCGGCGGCCATGTCCTCCGTGGCCTGGACGCGGTGCAGCTCCCGCTCGACCTCCGGCGACATGTCGTCGTAGCCCACGGGGGCGTCCACCGTGCGAGGGACGGTCACCGTGTCGCCCCCGACGCGGACGGTCTCCATGGTGGCCGTGCTCCGGTAGGTGCAGCTCGGCGTGATCAGCGCGGACACCCCGCGCGCCGCCGGGACGCGCACGGTGACGAGGAAGTCCCTCTCCTCGTCGGCGTAGAGGTCGCCGACGTCGACGAAGCCGCCACGGCTGTCGCCGTCCACGTGGCTCGCGTAGCCGCCCGACCTGACGGAGGTGAGCAGCACGCCGTCGTCGCCGCACTCGACGCTCAGCCGCAGCTCCTGCGCCACCACGCTGAGCAGGCCGCCGATGCACTGGGCGAACGCGTCCTGGATCGAGCCCGCCGCGTCGATGAACGAGAACGTGCCGCCGGACATCTCGGCGATGGAGTGCATCGCCGGCGAGTCGTGGTCGGCGCCGAAGCCGAAGGCGTGGACCTGCACGTGGCGCGCCGACCCGCCACCGGGAAGGAGCGAGCTCGGGACGAGCACGGCGTAGTCCGGCTGGTCGCCGCCTCCGCCGCCGCGCGGCACCGGGACGGTGTAGGTGTCCCGGCCGTCGGAGAGGAGGACGATGCTGCACACGGGGTTCCTCTCCCTCCTGTCCTCCATCACCCTCGCCGCCTTCCTCAGCGCGTCGGCGATGTTGGTGCCGCCGTCGGCGACGAGCGAGCTCACCCTCTGCAACGCGCGCTGCCGCCCGGACTCCGTCATCTTCCTCAGCGGGAACAGCCTCCTCGCCGACGACGAGAACGTGACGACGGACAGCCGGTCGCCGGGGCCGAGCGCCTGGATCACGAAGCTCATGGCGCGCTTCAGCAGCGCCAGCTTCGTCCCGGCCATGCTCCAGCTCACGTCGAGCACGGTGACGAGATCGATGGGCGAGCGGGAGGTCGCCGTCGCCGGAGAAGACGGAGCCTTCAGGTGGATCAGGACAGCAAACTCCTCAACCATCATGGACTCCTCCATCGCCGGGAACGCAGCGTACGTCGTGATCCCAACAGAAGCAGGTGCCATTTCATCAGAGATCGAATCAACATCCTGAGTTCCAACCACATCTTCAGCAGGATGAAGATCCAACTGTTCATCGTCATCGAAAATGCCGCCATCCAGCGTACGAAAGATCGGGAGCTGCCATTGCCGCGTCACGCTGTCTCCGCGAGACAGCCTGCGGACAACGGCCATTTGCTGATGCTGATGCCTGTCATCCAGTGGGTGAGGGTTCAGTCGAGCTGTTCCAAGAAGACTAGCATCTGCTGCTGCTGCTGCTGCTGCTGCAGGGAGAGGGCCCTGGAACGGCAGCTCCTTCCACACGGCGCGGCAAATCGGGCAGACGGTGTTGCCATGGCGAACGCTGGAGGAGATGCAGTGGAAGTGGAACTTGTGGGAGCATTCCGCGGTGAACAGGGCTTGGCCATTGCCTGAACACATTCCTCCGAGGCAAATGGCACATATCTTCTGAAATGTAACCAAGAAAAAGCAACAGAAGATAGTTAGTAACTGCAGATCGATATAGCAATCAGCAGAGTGGAGTTCTTTGAAAAAAAACACCAATTGAAGTTAAATAAAAAATATGATCCAGATTCATGCTAACATGTAAAGCTTGTCCCTAGAATAAAAAATATGATCCAGATTCATGCTAACATTTATTTGACATTACAAAATGAAGGAATGAGTTGTTTTCAAGGCAGACTGTAAGTCGTAAACTATTATTATTATTAATTAAACATCAAGTAAAATAGTCAACTCATGCAGCCGGACCCTGATATTATCCAGATGCTGATAGAAGACACGAAATCGAATTAGATGCAGCCAGTAAAACATTACAAAAGCACATCAATCGATGACATTGATGTCAGCTATCTGTGTGTCTATCCTTTCATTATTCAGCTCACCCCTTTCTGGAAAAGTATGAAGCACACAGTATATGGTGCAGAGCACATACACTCTGAATTATACCATATGGGCCAATCTTTCAAGAAGCATATCCACATATTCTCAAATACATGCTGTTTGCAGCAGAGGATCACTTGACCAATTATTGATAACCAGAAAAGGATGCTGGTCTCCCCGTCTGACCCTCTCCCTGTCTTTAGATCAATGTTGATATCTAAGTCAAACCAACCAAGATGCTTTGCAGATCAATTTTAACTATAGCATGATAAGGCACATAACTAGAGATGACATTCGTGCATGTCAAATCATGAAGTGGATTGATATTAATTGCCAATTGCTGAGGTAAATCTTATCCAGTAAACTATGTTGACCAAATGTCATTTTGTTTCATGTATATTTTAGAAGCTCCATTGGAATGTAGGACAACATGTTATATGATAAATATAACAGGTTACCTCATCACATACTACTACTTGGGAATATTTTTTTGTTAAACCGATCCAGTGATTTGCTCATCAGAGTGATGTCAAGAGCTGAATTTCCTAAAAAAAAAAGGTTTCTGTAAGCCTTATCTCCTACATGGCATCACCCAACTGGTTAAAGAAAAAACATGGGCTGGAAAGGGAAAGAAAACAGTAGGCTTCAAAAGATGAGGAGAGAGTTGGTGAACAAGAGAGGTGTCCTGCCCTTCCTCGGAATTGCACACATAATTATACAATAGAACAAGCAATCAAAATTTTCGTCCTTTTCTAGTCCTAAATAATTAAGAAACTATTGCATACTTCTCCGGTTGCTTACTAGCACACAACGCGCTACATTCATGATAATTTCAATGGAGAAAAAAAATAAAAAAACAAACATAAAAGTATTAAACACGCGCAAGAAATTCAAATGCAAGAATCAACCCAAAGACCAAAAAAAAATACAGAGAAAAGGTCCATGCAAGCAACCGGGCAAGCAGAATTCCCTAGAAGTAAAAACAACTAATTTTTTTAGATGGCAATGTACTCCAATCAAAGCAGAAAGGTATTGCATGGTAGTACGATGTTAAGTAGTACTAACGACGTTTTCTCCAGGTTTTTGGCACAGTTTAACATCGTTGGCATGACATGGTGTTGATCTACAAGACGATCAACGAAATCAAGTACACCGACAAAAACCCTGTTTCAGATGAAACACAAGTAGCACAAGTTTGGGTATCATAATGAAACAAAGGATCTATTGATTTCTGTGAAAGATAGCAAACGGAGCAAAATATATATCACGAGAAGTTGAGAATGCAGAACAACAATTTTATTCGGCATTATCTCTACTACTTTAAAAGCCATCCTCCTTCACCATCATAGTTCCTCATGTAAATAAACCAACTCTCTAAGAAAAATCTCCCCACCCAAAAACCAATGTTTTCACGCGAAGATTAACCCCAAAAACCAGATAGGACGTAGCACTGTTTTTTTGAAAAAAAGATCAGACAAAAGTTGGCCTTCAGGATCACTGCAGTTTTCTTTTTGGTGACCAAAGGCATATATCAGCATAAGACGGATATCCCTTTACAAAAAGAAATCTGACTAAGTTTCACAATGATTCCAAATTGCAGATATGATTAAAATCCCCGCTTACGTGCGGGGAACAAAAAGAACTAGCGAACACTGATTAAAGTGCCGTGTTTACCTTACCTAAACCCTACAAAGCCCTTGATCATGAATCATTCATCAAAAATATCGTATCAACTTTCTTCAGGTGTGTCCTAGAACTACCATCAGATTTCAACATAACTCATCGGTTTTAAACCAGAGCAGTTTTACTTCTCACGAGATTATAAAAAAAAAACCATAAATCCCTATCAAAATCATATCATGAATCATTCGACAAAAATATCGTATCAACTTTCTTCAGATGTGTCCTAGAACTACCATCAGATTTCAACATAACTCATCAGTTTTAAACCAGAGCAGTTTTACTTCTCACGAGATTATAAAAAAAAACCATAAATCCCTATCAAAATCATATCATGAATCATTCGACAAAAATATCGTATCAACTATCTTCATGTGTGTCCTAGAACCACTATCAGATTTCAATCATAACTCATCTCGGTCGGTTTTAAACAAGAGCAGTTTTACTTCTCACGAGATTGAAAAAAAATAAAAACCAATAAATCCCTATGTGGAGAGAGCTGGATAAACTGGACAAGACGATCGATCTCACCGTGGAGCTCCTGCTCCCGGACCTCGACAGCCGCCGCGAGGAGGCCACATGCGCGGGCGGCGAGGCGGCCACCGACCTCGCCCTCCCTTCCCCCTCCCCCTCCGCCTCCGCCTCCGCTGCCGCCCGCACCCTCGGCGCGCGGACGCAGAGCCTGGTGGCAAGCGCGCGCTTGGCGCGCTCCCACTTCGCCACCGCCATGTTCGCACAAGCACACACCGCGCTCTCCTGCCCCCCCTGGTCGGACTAGGGTTTGTGGGGGGAGAGACTGGGTAGATGGATGGATCGGTCCGCGCGGAAGGAGGAATTCTTGGCTGGCTCGCTCGCGCTGGGGGTTTAGCAGCGAGCGGCGAGGTGAGGGAGAGGGAGAGGGAGAGAGCGGAAGCAGGGGAGAAATACGGGGGGAGGAGGGAAACGCGGGGGGGCGAGGCGAGCGGGGGAGGAATCTGTGGGTGTTTTGACTTGTTCCCACTTTGCCCCTCTTGCTAGAAAAGGAGTACTCCCTCCTTTCCATAATATAGCAACATATGACTAGATTGTCTAGATTCGTTGAACTATAAAATGTCATATCTAGTCATAGGTTGTTATAGGATGGAGGGAGTAGTAAATAATGTTTTTTTTTGGTTTTTGGAATTTGGTATGGTAATTTTTTTTTCTCTCCACCTTGTGTTTCAGCCATTTTTATCATGTCATTTAGTAATCTTTTGTGTTTGAGACATTTTCTCAATGTTATTCAGTAAACCTTTTGTGTTTGAGACATTTTCTCATGTCATTCAATCACTTATCTTTTTGTGTGAGTTGTAAAAAGGGTGAAAAGCCATGATAATCTTTGTTTGGTTAGGGGTTTGTGCATGTAATTTCCTGTAAGTTAATAAGATACTAGTAGTACATAATCATCTTAGCACACTCTAGCATTATTTCTTTTTAAAATTATTCACAGGGTTCACTTGTCAGATGATTCTATGATGTCCTTCCTCGACTTTGTCGTAAAAAGTTTACCGTCAAAGATCATTGCTCGAGCCACCTAGCTAGTAGACGGAGAGTAGGGGTAAACATGTAAACCTCACAACATTTACACATGATTTAATATCATAACGAGTGGACTCGTCTGCCAGCAACTATGTTGTCACGTTCTTGTATGCTTTATAAATACAGTAAAATCACATAAATGTACTGCCAACTATAGTTTTAATAGAATTGGTCGATGTTCCATCGCTAGCCCGACGATAAATGTAGTGCTAGTCTTGACATAGTTGATTCCTGCTAAACGCGTTAATGCTATTTTTGTCTGCATTAGGTTGACTACTTCATCTAAGTTATTCGTTCACAATCAGGACTAGGTACATCGGGTTGTTACTAGGTAGTAAGGAGAGTAGAGGCCATCTTTCTTAGGGGCTCCATCGTTTTATTGCACACTTATGTCTGTGTGACGTTTATATATTTTTTTCTTCTATCGTAATAAAATTCGGACAAAGTTTGTTTTGCCAGTCCAGCAAATCAAAATACTTCATCCTAGTTTTTTTTGTCCTCAATTTTAGTTGGGCATTCCATATTACCTTTAGCTAAACTTTTACCACAGGTTGAAAACTGACTTTAGTTATTTTATCGAAAAGAAAAGAACACCCATTTTTCATTCCACCATGCCAAAATGTCTCACTCAAGACAATCAAATCTATTTATACCCTCAATGTTGCAGCTACTTGCTGCAACTCCTACAAAGAAATAAACTCAGAATTGTAGCTACAATATCTTCTTTCAGCTTACCATAGGAGGCATATGTTCCAGTTCCACATTAACCCTTGACAATTGCTGTAGGGAAGATTCTTGTCTTGCTTCCACCATGTCCAAATGTTTCACTCAACAGTCAACACACCTCTTGGATAATTCTGTTTCATCAATTGATCCTCTTGGATCGTTCTGTTTGATCCATTGATCAATTGCACAGTTCTGTTTGCCAATTATCTCATGCTATATCCATTGTCTTGAATTTTATAATTCTATCAGGAGCACACGGGTATTAAACAAAGAGCATATGTGCTATTATTGTGCTCTCTGAAGCTCATGTTAAGAGGATATCATTCAGATCATCGGATACATTGATGCTGAACGAATTCCTTCAGCAACAAACACAGACAAAACGAGGCCCATCGTGCATTCATGATGTATACAAAGAAGGAAACTTGCCACACCAAGAGGGGTACTTCCTTGAAAGTTCAAACTTAATATAGAGAGTAAAAGAATTTAATTACAAATAATTAACTCTTCCATATGATTTTAATTCCCACGTAGAACTAGCATTGAATTGCAGGTTCTTAACACCATCAAAATTCTTAGAGTAGTTACTTTGGAATTACACAATCGTACATTGCAAAATCTCTCCAGGTGTACCAGCGATTATCTAGAATTAGGATCAAGGAGCAAACATTAAAAAAAATCCCTAAATTAATAGAAAACGGCCACTCTTAATAATTTCTATGCCTAAATTAATAGAAAACTATCATTCTTAATAATTGTTGTTATTTTTTCACCTTGATGTTTGAGCCCTTTTCTCATGTCATTCAGGAGTTAAAAAGGGTGAAAAGGCATGCAATCTTTGTTTTGTTAGGGGTTTTTGTGGATGTAATTTCATGGTAAGTTAATAAGATAGTACATGTCATCTTATCACACTCTTTAGCATTACCACCTTTTTTAAAAAACCAATGCAGGGTTTACTTATGAGATGATCATATGATGTCCTTTCCCAACTTCATCGTGAAAGTTTATTGTCAAGATCATTGCTCGAACCATCTTAGTAGAGGGAGAGTAGGGACAAACATGTAAAACTCACAACATTTAACATTTAAAACCGTAAAGAGTGGACTCATCTATCACCAACTATGTCGTCACATTTTTGTTTGTCATAAATATAATAAAACTAAATAAATGTACTGCCAGCTATAATCTAATAAGAATTGATTGTTGTTCCGTCACCAGCCTAACGATAAGTGTATCGCTATTCTTAACACAATTGATTCTTCCTAAACGCGTTAATGCTATTTTTGTCTACATTAGATTAACTACCTCATCTAAGATATTTGTTCACAATCGGGTCCCGGTACATCGGACCAATACAATTTAGAATGAAGAGTAGAGCCCTCTTTCTTAGGGGCTCCGTATTTCTATACTATATAGCACCCCGTGCAATGTTTATAAATTTTTTCTTCTACCGTATCGTAAATTTGACCGACATTCCCTAAAAAAAAATTGACCGACGTCTTCTTTGGGTCCACCAAATCAAAAACTTCATCCAAAAAGATGCGAATATTAAGGAAGGACCAAATATAAAAAAATAGAAAAGGTGAGGCTTCGAACCCAGGTCATCTAACCTACCACCTTGTGGAGTTAGCCGAGACCCCTAGGTGTTTCTAAAAGAAAAAAAAAACTCCATCCTAGTTATATGTTCTCAGCTAATTTAAGATTGGCACTCTTGATTATCTTTCAGCTCAACTTTTACTACGAGTCTATGTCTAACTAAAAAGTTGTTTTTATCACAGAGAAAAGAACACCTATTTTTCATTCCACCATGTCAAAATGTCTACTCCTTCCGAAAAAAAAAACTTAACTTCTGGTATTTGAATTTTGTCTGACAAAAAACCAACTTCTATCATCCTATCTACCCTCAGTACGTAAAAGCTATCATCCTATCTACCCTCCTATCTACCCTCGGTACGTAAAAGGAGAAGTTTTATTCCTTCAATACCTTTTACCTACCTATCACCATTACTACTTTTATGTACCCTTTACCTATTTATTACCATTACTATTTTTTTTAATAGTGAGGGATATTTTAATAATGAGGGATATTTTGGTCATTTTCACTCTCCACTACTAATTTTGCATGGGGATGTTAGGATTTGATTTTATACGTTAAGATGCATAAACAAAGAGGGAACACCAATAGGGAAGTTAATATATCAGAGTAAAAGAAATTTACTTACAAATAATTAACTCATCCATACGATTTTAATTCCCAGAAGATAGAATAGCATTGAATTGCAGGTAAATTCAGAACCGTAGTTTTCTTTAACACCATGATCAAAACTCTAGTAAATTTGGAATTACGCAAATCTTACACTCAAAATCTCACCAGTGGACCAGCGATTATCTCAACCCTATAGAACACGTACGATCAAGGAGCAAACATAAATATAAGATCCCCTAATTAATATAAAACGATCACTCTAATAACACTACTGATATATGATAGCAAGACAGTGACAGCTTCAACTTCGCATCTCTCTTCACTCTTCTTCAACTTCTTCTCCGACCGCCCGACGTCGCCGCCGCCGCCTGGCCTCTTCTGCTGCCGCTGCGCCGCCGCCGCCGGCTTGTCTCGAGACTTGGAGACCATCATCCCCATTGCCGGCGTCGCGTATAACCTCTCCTTCGCCCTCTCCCTGCGTGCGCATTGCTTCCTTCTGGAGGAGTTGTGCGTCGTCCCCGACGCGCGCTGCAGCCCGTGCGAGCTCATGCCGGCGAGCATGCGCGCGCGGCCGGCGCGCTCGTACCGCGGCGCGTCCTCCACCTCCTCCTCGAGCTCGCACAGGTCTTCCGCCAGCTCGTCGCACATCACGTCGCCGGCGAGCCCCGGCGCCGCCGCCTCCACCGCCTCCCGGCGAAGCTGGAGCGTCCGCGCCGCCTCGGCGTGGTCGCCGCGCTCGGCCGCCGCACGCGCGATCGCGATGCCCTCGGTTGCCTCCACGCGCACGCGCTCCCGCTCCAACTCCATGGACACCTCCTGGTCCGCCGCGGACACCTCCAGGGGCCGCCTCACGACGGCGTCCTCGCCGGCGGCGACGTCGATGGTTCGCGCGGTCACCGTGTCGCGGTACGTGCAGCTGAGCTTGATCAGCTGGGTGGCGTCCTCCGTGGCTTCGGCGATTGGCACGTTGATGAACAGGAGGAAGCGCCCCTCCTCGTCGGCGTAGAGCTCGCCGACGTCGACCGACGCGGCGCGGTTGTCCGCGTCGACGCGGCTCTCGTAGCGCCCCGACTTGATCTCCCGGACGAGCACGCCACGGCGATGCGCGCGTCCTGCACGGCGACGGAAAGGAGCCCGCCGATGCACTGCGCGAACGAGTCCTGGATGGCCGCCTCGTCCTCGACGAAGGAGAACGTGCCGCCCGTCGACTCCGCGATGGTGTTCATCGCCGCCGCGTCGTGGTCGGTGCCGAAGCCGAACGTGTGGATCGGCGCGAGCCGGCCGCGGCCGCCGCCGCCGGAAGACGCGAACGAAGGCGGCACGAGGTCCATGTAACTCATGCCGTTGTCGCGCCTCGGGACGACGTACGAGTCCTGGCCGTCGGACAGGAGGATGACGCTGGAGACGGCGTTCTTGTGCCGGCGGTCGCCGAGAACACGGCCGGCCACGCGGAGGCCGTCGCCGATGTTCGTGGCGGAGTCGTCGACGAGGGACTCGACGGCGCGCTTCGCCGCGGCCTTCCCGTCCTCCGACATGCGGAGGAGCCGCGTCCGGCGGCTCGCATGACTCGAGAAGGAGACGACGCAGAGGCGGTCGGCGGGGCCGAGGTTGTCGATGACGAACCCCATGGCCTTCTTCACCAACGCCAGCTTCCTCCCCGCCATGCTCCCGCTCACGTCGAGCACCGTCACGAGGTCGAGCGGCGCGCGCGACGCCGCCGCCGCGGCCCTGGCCGCCTTGGCGTGCACGAGCACGGCGAACTTGTCCCGGGACGCGTCCCTCGCCACGGCCGGGTACTCGCAGTGCACCTTGACCACCAATCCAGCCGCGGCATCGCCGTCAGTCACCGCCGCCTGCTCACCGGCCGGCTCCACCGAATCGTCGTCGGCGTACAGTGGAGGCTCGTCGTCGTCATCAAGCTCCGCCGCCGCGGCCGACGACGAGGACGGCGCCGGCACGTCGCTCCAGCGCGCGTTGCAGAGCGGGCAGACGCGGCGGCCGTGCGCGACGTTCCGGGCGATGCAGCGGTTGTGGAAGGTGTGGGAGCACTCCGCCGTGAAGATGGCCTGCCCGCCGGCGATCTCGCCGAGGCAGATGGCGCACGGATCGCGCTCTCGCTGTACATGGGTACGACCGTACGACGAAGTGACGAACAGTTGGGACCTCCCGTAGCTTCGTCGTGGGAAACCCTAACGATAGATGCGGGTCTTTATAACTGCGGCGACTTCAATTAAGGAGATAGCATCCGTGCACTTCAAGTGCAAGGTTTGTTTTTTTTTTTTAATAAAGTTAAGTTCAAGGAATTAACTGAAGAGAACATTCCAATTAACACGTATCTCCACTCATAACACTCCCAATTGAATTTTAGGCCTTGTTTGGATGGACCACGTTCCTGGCCCATAGACGTTTTTGTGCCAAGATAGGGGACCTATCGGATTAGAGTAAGTTCACTTTAGGTCCTCATGTTTACATTGAGTTTAAATCAAACTTTTAACCGCAAAACCAAATATAACATGTTTCTCAACTTATAATACTGGAGTAGGAGTACTAGAGGTCACGGAACAATATTATGTCTAGTTCCGACTGATATGGCATGTTAATTATGATCAACCCGGCTAATTCAGTGTGAAGCCCACGTGGCAGGGGCTATCGTCCTCTACCCCTCAACTCCTCAGGTGCGTCGAGGTTGAAAAATTACATTAGGCTAGGCACATAACAATTGACAACGGTTTTTTCATTTGGCACGTGAGATCACGTGATGGCTACAACATCACCAACACAAAAATGTTGCAACACAACAAAACTTCCTTGTTGCTATGTTTTACCACGATATATTTACAATAGGTGACATGGTGCACGGGAGGTGTTCGTCCGTTCTAGCTTCTTCTCCTCTCCATGTCCCGCTGCTGCTGCTGCGGCGGCGGCGGCGGCCGCGTCAGCTCCCGCGACCTGCGCGACCGGTCGAGCATGTCCAGCATCGCCGGCGTCACGTACGACACGGTGATCCCCGTCGGGAGCTCCGACGAGCCCCCGCCTCCGCCGTGAGCGTGGCGGCGCGGCGCCACCTCGCCGGACATCTGCCTCGACGTGGCGCGCTGCTGCGCGTGCGAGCTCAGCCCGGCGAGCACGTACGCGCGCCCGGACAGCTCGTACTGCCGCCGGTCCGCCACGCGGGCGCGCATCTCCCGCAGCTCCCCGGACAGCGCCGCGCACATGGCGTCCCCGGCGCGCGCCGCGGCGGACCGCGCCACCGCGCGCTGCCTGCTCCGGAGGATCTCCGCCGCCTCCGCGTACTCGCCGCGCTCCGCCGCCGCCCGCGCCAGCGCGATGTCGTCGATGGCTTCCACCCGGACCAGCTCCCGGTCCACCTCCACGGAGCGCTCCGCGACGCCGGACTCCGCCCGCGACGGCCTGAGCACCACCGCCTCCTCGTCGCCGGCCACGCTCGTGGTCCGTCCGGTCTCCATGTCTCGGTAAGAGCAGCTCACTTTGATCAGGTGGGTGACGTCATCCCAGGCGGGGGCTCTCGGGACGACGACGAACAGCAGGAAGCTCCTCTCCTCGTCGGCGTAGAGCTCGCCGACGTCAACCTTGGCGGCGCGGCCGTCGTCTTCGATGTGGCTCCTGTAGCGGCCGGACTTGACCGCGGTGACGCGGACGCCCGTGTCCACGCACGCGACGTCGAGGCGGAGCTCCTGCACGGCGACGGAGAGGAGGCCACCGATGCACTGCGCGAACCCGTCCTGGATGGCCGCCTCGTTCTCGATGAAGGAGAACGTGCCGCCGGTGACCTCGGCGATGGTGTGCATCGCCGCCGCGTCGTGGTCCTTGCCGAAGCCGAACGTGTGGACCGGCGGGGAGCGGCCGCCGCCGCCGCCGCCGTCGGCGCGCACGAGGGACGGCGGCACGAGCGCGTCGTAGTTGGCGTCGCGGTCGTAGCCGCCGCGCGGCGGCACGGTGTACGTGTCCTGGCCGTCGGAGAGGAGGATGACGCTCTCGACGGCGTTCCGATAGAGGCGGTCGTCGAGCACCTTGGCGGCCTTGCGGAGCGCCGCCCCGATGTTGGTGCCGCCGCGCGCCGAGAGGGACCCCACGGCGCGCTTCGCGTGGGCCTTCCCGCCGTCGGTCATGCGCGCCAGCCGCATCAGGCGGCTCGCGCCGGAGGAGAAGGAGATGACGCAGAGGCGGTCGCCGGGGCCGAGGTTGTCGATGACGAACCCCATGGCCTGCTTCAGCAGCGCCAGCTTGTTCCCCACCATGCTCCCGCTCACGTCGAGCACGGTCACCAGGTCGAGCGGCGCCCGCGGCGCCTCGGCGGCGGCGCCGCCGCCACCGCCCGTAGGAGCCCTGGCGTGGACGAGCACCGCGAAGTCCTCTCGACACGCGTCCCTCGCGACGGCCGAGTTCTCGCAGTGCATCGCGAGCGCCACCGCCGACCCACCACCACCATCCGACGCCACGCTCGCCGAGCCGCCGCCGTGCCTCCGTTCCCCGAGACGCCTTGGCGCGCGGACCAGCGGCTCGTCGTCGTCGAACACCCGTGGTTCCACAGGCCGAAAGAACGGCTGCGCCGCCGCCGCCGACGCCGACGCCGACGCGCCCGGCGGCGCCGCGTCGTTGCCGCGCAACGACGGGAGCTCGCGCCACCGCGCGTGGCAGAGCGGGCAGGCGATGCGGCCGCGCGCGACGGTGCCGGAGATGCAGTGGAAGTGGAACTGGTGGGAGCACTCCGCCGTGAACACGGCGTCGCCGCCGCCGGCGGCGCCGCGGCCGCCGCGGCGCATGTCGCCATGGCAGATGCCGCACGGGGCGCTGTCCATGCCGCCCGCCGCCGAGGCTTTGACCAAGAAAAGAAAAAAAAACCTCCTCGGTGTGGCGGCAACACCAACGTGTAGGATTTGATGAATCATTTTGATTGGAGAAATGTGTGTTCTTGACTCGTCGTTGGAATCGTGTTCGTGTATGCACCGCGTTGAACGCGTTCATTAGGGTCCTAAACAAGTCACCGGGTTTCTGCGAATTAGTCTCGAACCATCGATTTGGTGGAGTATTGTAATCGTGTTTATGGGTTGACTAGTTAAGTGGATCTGATTTTGCTGGGGTATAATAATGTGTCTTCGTTTCTAATTATGTTTTATTAAGTTGTTAATCATGAATAAATCAGGCAACTGAAACTAGAGTTGCTACCACGTCTATTTTCACCACAGATTTGAAACCTGTCGTTGCTTCCCTAGTTGCAAACTTGCAATGGCAGGTGACAGCATGGAGCCAGAGTTCACAAAGCCGTAGCTGCTAAACGAAACAAAATACCTGATTTCTGCAAGGACAACAATTCCCAGTGCAGCTGCATCAGCATATTCTTTAAGTTACATAAACCATTTCAATCCTTGGAAAATGGCATTTCAATTCCCAAGCCAGAAACCAAAGCATTGCCAACTAGAAACAGAATTGCAAATCATGTTCATCAGCAATGAATCTACACAAGCAGGAGGAATCCATCCAGTCATCCAGACACATCAATACCAATGAGTAGCAACTCACAAAAATATACAAGGTTCTGAATTCTGATGCATCTTTGATTCTTTACAGAGTAGACGAGTAAAACTTTAACCCGAGACAGGCATATATATGAAGTATACTGCTACTTCTGGGCCTCTGCCTGTTCAAAGTTTACCTCTGAAGTAGCTAAAAGCTCTACGGGGAAAAAAAATTCTCAACTGCTCTGTGCACACTACACTACTACAGTCAAGATGTACAACTATATATTTACAAGGAAAACATATAAAACTTTCCACATCAAGCCGTCAACCGTGTGCGATGTGAGCCTTTGTGTGCTAGCCAAATCCGAACTGTGCGGTCATCACTTGCCGAAGCCAGCATATGTGGCTTAGCAGGATTCCAGCTCACACAATTTACAGTAAGTGAATGACCGTATAAGACCTTTATTGGCGTCTCCAGGTGCCTTTTCCAAATGTAGACCTGTCATCATTTTGGCACATCAAAAAGATGGAAAAGGCTTGACAACAGCAGAAATCCATGTACTAGCTAATTTCAGTTTATTTTTGTTCACAGAATCTTGTACATAGGTCCATGCCTAACGATGTGAATTATGTCTCCACTAGGTAATGTCAACTATCAAACACACTGTGGAGTTAACAAGAGCAATTCTATTTTCAGATAAATTAACGACCGCAAACCAAACTATGCTAGCCAACCTAGTAGGACCTTCAACATTATTGATATTTCAGTTAAGCCAGAATTGAATGTAAGGTCTAGTGCTATGTTAAAGAGGCCATGTGGACATTATCAGTGAGCCTGCAATGTTTACAAGGGAACCTTGAAAGAGTACCAAGAACACTGCAGCTCTATATGCGCCACTCCTTATTCTCAATGTACGCTTATGCTTGGGAGGGTGGTTATGTTGTATATGTATATACAATCATATGATCTACGAAAAAAGTCAGGAGGAGGCAGCTAAGGCCAAATGCAATATTATATTCCATAAGAAAGCTATACCTGGGAATCCTCACTGCCACTAGCTATGAACAAAGAGTTTGATCCACCAAAGCAAGATCTAATCACAAACTTTCCTTGCTTGTGTCCCTTGAATTTATTATCCGGCACAGTAGAATTTTCACTGATTCTCCACAAATGAATTTCCTGGCTGTTGAGGTTGACAATCAGTGATTGTCCATCACCAGAGAGAGAAAGCGACGAAATCGTCTGCTGCTCACGTATTCTCCATTCCCGCCCCTTTGGAAGTTCTCGAATCCAAATTTCATTGGAACATACACAGATAAGATGTTTGCTATCAGGAGTCACAGCTATATCACTGACTTTAGGTATTCTATCTCCAACCCATGATTCCAGTTCTTGACCTTCTAGGTCACAAGTGAAGATCCTCTTTGGAGAATTGTCAGGCTCACAGCTGGCACATACTATTTTCTCCGAATTAGGGAACCATGCACATGAATTTATAATATGGCCAACTGAGCTGCTAAATTTAAGACTGCATTCACCAGTAGCAACATTCCACAGTTTTACTGATTCTCCATTACCACAAGTGAGCAGCATTCTGTCATTTGGGCTCCAGGCAACAAAAGAAATTGGATTTTTGTGACCCACGAGGCAGTGCTTCTTGGTTAATGTATCATCCTCTTCAACCTAAAATCATCTTTGGGGGTTAGGCATAACAAGAATTTGGAGTTGTAAAGCAAGGAAACAAATGACTATGAAACATCAAACCTGGTTGCCACTTGCCAGTAAGAAACAGCAAGGAAGAGAAGGAAAAAAAATGATTTTAGCCAAACCATAGTTAAAGAATGCATATTATCTGTCATCCTTTGTAACTTTAGAACAGCTGTAACACCACACCTCAGAGGTGCCTTCACCTACTAACGAATGGATTTTCCCATTCACATACTTAAAAAACATCTCCCTTCTAGCTTAGAATATGTGGCCTCTGTGATTACTAGAACATGGAAAATTAACAACACTTTTAGGCATGTACCACATCTTCACATGTGTACACAAGGACTGTACAATATCATCAATTTGTGGACTAAGATGTAAAAACAAATTCTCCCCGAGCGTGACTTGTACAAATAAAGTCCAATTACAAATGAAGACAGGTATATATATATATGACCTTTCACGAGCATCATTGATAAACTTTTCCGTGGACATAAGTTTTATGTGGAGACTGGCAGGAAATGCAACTTTAAGCTTACCCCTATTTGGCATTTCGGACATTTACATAGTATCCAATACTTAAAATTCATATCAATTTTTTCTGGTAACATTTCTTAATAAATAAAGTTTTACATCATGAAGGGATTTCTCATAAAGTATATGTGTCAGTTTCACAGGGGAAAAATAGCTCCGCTCATCAGTGGACAAGTTTAAAAGGTATGATTGCACGTATCATATAAAAGGCATATACTTTTTATAAATATCTTATAGCACTAGAAATTTATGTTTACTTCCATACCACTAAGTTTCAACATTTATCCTTTTGCACCACTCCCGTTAAACCTGTTAGTTTCAGCTGTCGTTAAGTCATTGGAAGCTGTCAGATGTTTTCTCCCCGAAAAGACAGTCATACCTCAGTCAATAATTGCTGGCCCACATTATTGGAAACTTCAAGCTTCTTCTCCTTTCCTCCATTCCTCTTCCTATGGTGGAGAGGGAAAAGAGCTTTGATGGAGGTACAAGAGAAGATTAGCAGCAACAGGAACTGGGGAGTCTATATCACACTTTGGCACAAGGCTAGATTGAGGGATGTTGCATCCTCTAATCAATCAGGCATGTTCTGTTCTCCAATAGCTTACTCTATGTGAGTTAAACCATTACCAAGTATGGATTATGGAAGATGGGTTACGTGGAATGCATGCCATGTTTTGCATGAAGTTAGTCTGAATGTTGTGGTCCAGAAGTGGTTAAAGTTATAAGATAATTTATATATTAACAACGAGTTGACTTATAACCATCAGAGTTAACAAGACCAAGTTGTAAGTCGTATTCTGAAACAACAACAGCAAAAAACATTGTTAACAGCTGCTTTGGTGAAAGGCATACCTTCCATATGATGGCCGTGCAATCACTTGAAGATGATGCCAGGTAGTTTCCATCATTTGAGAACCTTACAAACCAAACTTCATTGTTATGACCACATAATATCTGCAAACAGGCATGGATGTGTCAAATATCCATCTTCGCACTATAGTCCCCGCCCCCAAGCATGAAACTCGTCTAGTGCTATAGATCCCTGAAAGAATACATAAATGAGTTTACCTGTATAGTAATCCCCTCTTGGCTAAAAAAGAATCTAATAACATTATGTTCGTTGGTTTTAAATATCTCAAATTATGCTCATTTCTTTTAGAATATAACAGAATTTGAAAAATCAGAACTCCACGGAAGACCTCTACACAAGCAGATAAAACATAGTTTGAAAGCAGAGTAGAAAAGAGAGGTTTGAACTGGTGTTGTCTACAGTGTTTCTGTTTTTCAAAACAAAACTGAGATGTCCAATGCAAAGATTCTTAATAATGCAAATCCCTGCCTCACTGCGGCTAGAGAATATGCAGTACTTTTAAAGAGTAGTGTCTCCCGGTAGCATGATAATTTTATGCTTCCAAACATTGGCGCGGAAAGGATAAAAGCTGCATATATATTGAAAAAATGACAGTGAATATTCGAGTTACTGAGTTAGATAACCATACAGAAGTACGTTCTGAAAACTAGTCAGAACGATTGCCAGCATAAATAATTGTACATGGCTCTAGTTTTTGAAATTGATCTGATTTCACATTCTTATAAACCTTATAACTGGCGTGTTTGTGCAAAACTGGTAATACAAACTAACAATTTAAACTCGCACCTGCGAACACTTGGAAGGAATCTGCTCTTCAGGGCACTTATGATCCTCAAACAAAGTGACCTCGTCCGGTAAATTGTGATATACACAAGACAAAACCTGCTTAACAACCGCATTCTCCACCAGAAGCTCTAGCCGACCGCTTGGCACATGGAACCATGGCGGGAAAGCATCAACCAGATCCAAGAAAAGCCCAATCCTCCACCCGACCACAGCATCCGGCGCGACCGCCCCCTCGCACGAGACCATTGCGCGTGCCAGCCAATGCACACACTCCCTGTCAACGCCGAGGGGCGCAATCCGGCGCCACAGAACCTCCCTGGCGCGCGGCAGCCCAGCGTCGCCGATCCCCAGAAGCTCCAGGAAGTGCCCCCTCCACACCAAGAACTCCGCCGCCGCGCGCTCCCGGTCCCCGAGGCCCGCCACGGCGCGGATCGCCGCCACGCACGCGTCCCACCGGCCAGACATTACGTCGAACAGGAGGCGGTCGTGCTCCGCCGGGTACAGCGGCACGCCGGACTCCGCCTCCAGCGCCGCGGCCGCCCTCCGGTAACCGAGCGAGTAGAGCGACTGCGCGATGACGCGCACCAGCTCCTCCCGGTCCACGAGCCCCCGCCCGGTCTGGGCCTCGCCATGGGAAGAGGCAGAGCTCGCGTGCATCTCCATGGACGCGGCTGATTCGCTTCGCCAGCTTGAGGGATCTCACACCCCAAGCAGCCGCCAAGACCAAAACCCCCTCAAAAATCCGAGCTCCGAACACAAAAGAAGATCAAATTTCCGAGAGGATCAAATCAAAACTTCAAGAGAGTAACAAAAAGGGGACAAAAATTTCTCCGCTCCAACACAGACGCAACAAGAAAAGCCTCAAAAGCGATCAAAAATTCCACGCACTAAATGACAGAAAATGACAGGGAGAGCTCAAAATCCGCAAAAATTCATCGGATAATTCGGGCGAATTTTGGGAGTGGCAGTGTGGATTTACAAATGATCCGATCAAAAATCGAGGGGCTACTTGGTTTTTTTTCCTCCTCCCTCCGGATCTGTGTGACCAAATCTGTGGGCGGAAAAAGGCTGGGAATTTTTGGGGACGGGATCGATGCACGGTCTGTGTGCGCTGGAAAGATCTGGACCGTCCGTTGGATGCTGGGGGTTGGATCTGAGCCGTTGGAGGCCTCGTGGATTAGGATAGGATCAGTGTTGTTGTTGTCTTGTGGGCTGGACAGTAGCGCGCTGGTAAGACCGGGAATCTGGAGTCTAGAATGTTCGGAGAAGAGTCTAGAATTTAGATATTTTGGCTTTTGCTCTCAGCCCCTCGATCCTCTGAGTTCAATGTAAACTGCACAGTACACAGGTTAGAGTGAACCTTGTTTCACTTGATGCGTTCGATTTTTTTCTCGCGCCGTACGTCCGACGCGTAGCATCCTCCGGTTTAATATACTTTCTCCGTTTCATAAAAAATAAATCTATGATCGGATATGACATATTCTAGTACGATGAATCTGAACATACGTATGTCTAGATTCATAGTATTAGTAGGATGTGTCACATTCGGTAATATGTTGGTTTTTTAAGGGACGGAGGAAGTAGTTTTATTTTACATCAGGGAATATTAAAATAAGCTTCATTTTGCAGGAGATGGTGCATCATATAATTGAAAAGAAATCTAGTAAAATACGAGGAAATTATAAAAACCTTTTGAATTTGGACTATGTTTGATGAGGATTTATTCAAAATTTTATGAAACGTCATGGAAATCTTATATATTTTGTGATGTATCATGTTAAGTGGAACTTAAATCAATAGACACAGGTGTAAAGTGAAAGCATGTGCTAAACCTAATGTAAAGTAAAACACGTACACTTGATCCGGTGCAAAATACAATTTACTCTTATTTTAATGGTTTACTTTGGCCCTAAGATCCTTTTCTAGGGCGTGTCAAAAAAAATAAGGTCCTTTTCCAGGGAGGGGCAAAGCAATAAGTGAAAAATGTTTTCTTTGATATAAGTCCTTAAAACCACCTAATACTCTTTTCTAAAAAAAAAAATAATACTCACATTGGCACAATTGTGTAATTAAATTTCAGTATTATAGGTAAGTACCAACGATATCACGTCACAATTGCGTGGGTGTATAATCGAGAGAGTTAAGATATATTTTGATACGGGTTACTAAATTTTATCAAGAACCACCAATTAGTGAAGAAACTCGATACAAGACACTCGATGAGTGTGTTCGATGAGGCTCGTGGAGGTTTTAATCCAAGTTAGATCTGGCTGGGCAAGCAGAACAGGTGCCACAGAGGCTAAAGCAATGACGGCTATATGACGAGGGAGGAACAATGACGATAAGCTTGCATCAATGAAGATGACAGCGAATCGGTGCACATGAAACCAAATGTAGGAGGGGGAAGGGCATGAGCCCTCTCACCTTATGCACCCATGTTGCACCTACCACCGCCACGCCTGCACGAGCTTAATGAGAGAAAGTCAATTCTCGTGTTTACAACGGGTTAGACTAACGTGGTAGGCTGATTTTCATGAATAAAACTAAAACGCGGCAAACCAAACATGCTTCCGCAGCATGCCCGGTGTGTTCCTGCAACAGCTTACAAAGCTTGTTTTTCGATTTCTACCAAGACTCGTTCCAATTCAGAATTGCTAGAAAACATTTGATAGTTTTTTCTATCATAAAACTTTCAAATTGTTGACAATCGATTGGCCTCGAGATTCGAAGAATTATTATTTAACTTGCGCAAGGACTCCCAACTTGTTGGGTCGACGTATGTGCTTCTAGCCAGCTGGCTGTCTGCCCATATGTTTGCTTCAATTACATATGTAGGAGTACCATATACTATATAATTATATTTTTAATTGTATTATTGTTACATTTGAACGGTGCACAGCTACTTTCTTCCAATTTCATCTGTTAAGAAAAGATAAATATATGATAGAAACCAATTATTTACTTCCTCCGTCCCAAAATATATCAATCTGAAACGAATGAAACACTTCCTAGAATTCCTATATATATTGGATGTATCGTATCCGATCTTAGATTACTATATCTTGGGATGGAGGAGATTGGATGGGACATATCTTAGTATTACGAATCTGGACAGTAGACTCTCTATTCAGATTTGTAGAATGTGTCGTATCAAACTAAAATTATTTTATATTTCGGGATAGAAGGAGAAGGAGTATGTAGTAGACTAGTACTGAACCATACGACAAGTCTCATCTTTTCGCTTATGCTTATGTTTATAAGTCAAAATTTGAATTTTCAATGTTAAATTTGAAGTTGATTTTAGGGTTTTTTTTTCATCGTAGTTTATTTTTGAGCATTTGCTTTTAAATCGCTAAAAACATGTATATAAAAAGTTTATTCATATCACCTCAGAATAGTCTACGTGGCCCTAACTTTTACTTTTATAAATTATTTTATGTTTACAAATATGTTGTTTGGCTTATTCCACGATGTCTAGACATCTTAAGAAGCGATGGCGTGACCGCGTGAGGCAGCAGGCCGGGGTTTGCTTCCTGATACAATCCTCTTTGCCGTAAACCGGCCGTCTCAAACACACCTAAATCAAATAAACAAGAAATCAAGATATCCAATCAGTCTCTCCTACACTCCAAAAGTTCCAAACTCCAATCCGGAAGGCACACTCGCGTGCTTCGAAACATCGCGTGAGACGCCGAGCTTTACCTCCCGGGGAGGCATCCAACGCTGTCCGTCCATTCCCCTCCGCGTTTCTGACGAAACTGACGAGCGACAACGATCGGCAGCTACAGGCTACAGCAGTTCAAGCGAAGTGATGCATTGCCAGATCAATGCTTAGAATAGTGTTGTTACATTAACAGGTGATAAATATGTAGTGATGTATACTGAGGGTGTGTTTAGTTTACGTCAAAATTGGAAGTTTGATTGAAATTGGAACGATGTGATAGAAAAGTTGGAAGTTTGTGTATATAGGAAAATTTGGATGTGATAAAAAAATTGGAAGTTTGAAGAAAAAGTTGGGAACTAAACCAGACCTGAAACACAAAACATGTCTTTCACCAACTCTGTACAATTGTATTCCTCGTTTTTACTATCCCTGTGGTAATATTCATATTTTCCCATAGGCTAAACAATAAACTTGTAAATGTAAGACACAGATGAGAAATGGGAAATGTATGCCATTGTCATATAATTCTCTGATCAGCGTAAAAAATTTTTTATAATTCTCTGATAGAAAATCAACACATCTTATAGCAACTGTCTTCATTCCAGCAGTTCCTTTTCCTTCTATGAATGTGAGTGAGAAGAATATTCTCAGAATCGATAGCATATAAATGTATGTGACACTGTAAATAAATGGCAGTGCTTTTCGCTCAAACATGATCATGAAAAATTCCATTCAAATTAGCAAGGTTGCTGGCTGAAGACGTCAGACAACCACAGCCAGATACTAGTAGGAATGAGTAGAACACAGCTGTTCATTCAGGTGAACACATGTCATAAAAAATGCATCCAACATACCTAGCTTTTTTATTTATGCTAGAATGGGAACTAACTATTTCAAAAAGGGCCAATATAAACTGAAAGTGTCATATTTCTTGGTTGCTGATTTACATCTGAAGAGTGATTTACAACTGTAAATGAATGGCGGTGCTTATGCTCTTTCCTCCTCAAAACATGATGCATGAAAAACTCTATTCAAATTAGAGCAAGTTTAATAGTATAGCCCACTACTGACTCCAATTCATTTATAGTCAATTTAATAGCTAATTCATACAATAGTTTCTTACTATACTATTAATATATGGTCCCACCTGTCATACACATATTGCGTCTTGGAATCTGTGCTGCAGTACTGGCTACATATCTATAGCCCGCTGCTCTTCTCTCTCATCTTTCATTTCATTAAAATATGTAGAGTGCCATGTAGAGGCCCTCGTTGAGGGCCAAGTCGTCGTCGTCATCGTCCCCAAGTAATCTCCTCCTCTTTGCCCATGTCCACCGAGACCGCGGCGGCGTCGACGAGGAGGTCGGCGCCGGCGACGAACAGGTAGCGCACGGCCTGCCACTCCCTCAGGTCGGGGAACAGGTGGACGAGGAAGGCCTTCATGCCGTTGAGCGACCGCCGCGCCAACTCCTACGTGTCCACCTGGTGGTCGGGATCATCGGTAGATGGCGCGGTGGAGGAGGGGGTGAGGGTGTTGACGACGATGTTGGAGACCGGCCCGAGGAGGCCTAAGCAGAGGCCGCCGCCGCCGGCGGCGGCGGCGCGGTGGTGGCTGATCCGCCGGAACGCCTTTGGGTAGAAGGCCTCGATCTTGCGCAGCAGATGCGATTTGCACGCGGATTTTTCGTCGGGCGACGGGTACCCACCTACACAACATGGCTCGTATATCTGGAGATCCGGGAGCGAGGTGGACGCTAGCGCCATCGTCCGCCGGCGGCGTCCAGCGAAAGGGGCGGCGGCAGCGGCGGCGAGTGGAAACCGGATAGAAGACGAGTATTTACCGACTACGCCGTGCGGCCCCCAATTTTTATTTTTATTTTTCGTTTTAAAAACTTGGGCTCGGCCTGCTTTGGAAAGAAGTCTAACCACGATCCGAACCACCAATTTTTTTAAGGAAAACATGCAATTTAACTCCCAGTTGATCTTTTGTTTATAATAATATCTCAAGTAGAATGTTCACACGCCTGAAGTTTCTCTATGAAGAACAGAAGATAATTCATGCAAATATTTAATCAATGCACTATAGTCAGATTTCTATATATCTGTATAATAGCCAGGGTTGGAAATTTCGAACCAAAATTTTCAAATTCAACAAAATTTTGTTTAAAATTTTCTGAAATTTCGGGATTTCGGTGACCCCCGATCAAAAACCCTAAACCGATATAGTGAACCCTGATAATAGCTCGCATCATCGTTTTCACCTTTTCCTAATATTGTGGCTTATACGTGGTGAATTTCCGATATATGAATCTACAATCTGCATAGCAATATTTACATATTCACAGACATTAAATTTCTGTCAAATTCTGATTAAGCGTATGTATTCCAATTAATCATTTGGTGGTACCCTCTCTGTCGAACATCTGCATTCGTCTCTTCACAATACTAGCTTTAATTTGTATCCCTCCACCGTATGTCGACCCACAAACTATTAAAACCAATGCAAAATGACTCCCCCGTGAGTATTGACGGTAGCTTTTGCTGATGTGGCAGCCCAGTATCGCCGATCCCCAGAAGCTCCAAGAAGTGCCTTCTCCACAACAAGAACTCCATCGTCTCGCGCTCCTCGTCCTGAGGCCCACCATGGCGTGGATCATCGCCACGCACGTGTCCCACCAGCCAGACATTACGTCGAATAGGAGGCTAGACGGACTAGTTCTGGCTCCTTTCTTTGCTCTGGGTGAATCAGAGGAGCTTTTGTGGTGGCCACAGTAGCAGAGAGTGTGTGGCGAGCTAGCTCCGCATCTCCCTAAAGTTTGAAGCGAGGAGGAAAAGGTTGAAGCTTAGTCTTCTAGTCTTTTCTTTTGGATTGTTTGTTTTTCGTGTATCTCAGTTCTGAGATTTGGGTGTATGCACTCATGTAATTTTTTGCTATGTATATTATAGAGGCCAGATTTATATCTAAAAACTATCCATGGACGTACCGGATAAGGCTTGCCAGCTTGAGGGATCTCACACCCCAAGTAGCCACCGAGACCAAACCCCTAAAAAATTGGAGAAATTTTCTAGTGCAAACACGTGGATCAAAACTTCAAAGAGTGAGAAAAAGGGGGGAAATTTCTCACAACAAGAAAGCTTGAAAAAGATCAAAATTCCACACACTAAACGATAGAAACTGATAGGAGGAGCTCAAAATCTGCAAAATTTATTAGATAATTCGAGCGAATTTGGGAGTGGCAGGGTGGATTTAAAAATGATACGATCAAAAATCAAGGGGCTATATTTGGTTTTTCCTCCTTTGGGGGAGAAGTCCAACCACAATCCGAACCAACCAAATTTATTTATAAGGGAAAAAGTCTAATTTGGCTCCCTTAAATAGGTCGGTAGAATATGGAGGTCGATATGGGGGAACAAGGCTCCAGATTTTAACATTACCAAAACTTGATAAGTTAACTAACCAAATTTTCTAGTGCAAACATAATTTGATATTTTCAGAAACTTCCTCACGAACACTACCGAATTTTAATAAGGTTACAGACTAAACGCATCCAATGCTACCAAAATTTGGTAACATCAAAATGTGCCAACTTTTAGCGATGCCAAATTTTGGTAAGGTTGTTATTTTGACACCAAACCAAACAAGCTTCATTTAGATGCTATAGATGAAATGGATCATTGGGATCCGGTTTGACGTCGAAAACGAGGCTGCGCTCGGCTCCAGGCGATGCCAAATAGAGCAAAGCGGCGCGGGCGCAGAGCTCGGCGAGGTTCGGGCCGCATGACGGCCAGCGGAGAACCTGGCGGATCTTGAAGGGTGGCAGAACGACGCCCAAGGATCGTGTTCCGCTGGGTCTTGACAACAAGATTTGGCTTTGGATTGCTGGCGGAGTGTATGCACGTTAGGTGCTTGATTGACGCTCGGCCATGGCTCCGGGAAGGAGGGAGTGAAGCAAGGCATCAAGGTGTGGTTCTGGAGGTGGGAGGTGGCATGAAACGGCGGCGGCGGCGTGCCGTGGTTGGCGCCCGGCCGGTAGAGGTTGGATCGAAGTTGGGCTATGGTGAGAGTATATGGATTTGGGCCGTGCATTCAGGCTCACTGGCCGGGGCAGACATTGTGTCGAACACCTCCTGGGTATGAACAGTGTAGTTTTCACATTTTCCAGAAAATTTTCAGATAATTGATTAGATAGAATGGAAGGGTTTTTTTTAGAACTCATGAATGACAGGGTTTACTGCCCAAGACAATTTCTGTTGGTTGTTGTCAATTGATACACCACAGAACACAGATAAATCTGATGACAAAAGGACGACACCCCATATAATGTTGTTTGGAATATATTTACTGAGCAGCAGATAACTTCAAACTGATTAAAGGAGACACTCGTATATGCTAATGGGGATAAGATGTACGGAAAGACGATATATATCCAGCACACATAATTGAACCAATCAAACAGAAGATCAAAAAAGGGAAGATTTGGAAAATACCATTGCAAAGATACGTGAGTTGTAAAATATCATCGCACGTGAGAACGACATATGGGGCCTGGACTCACATATCAATGGCACATGATGGTATTTTCTAACTTTGTGATTTTTGTGATGGTACTAGGCAAATTGGTCCATCAAAAAATTAGCTAAAGTGTGGTACAAAAGTATGTCAAATGATAACAACGTTAGTATAGCATCCAAATTTTTGAAGGCAAACACACGGATCAGAACTTCAAACGAGCGAGAAAAAGGGGGACAATTTCTCACAAGTAAACCTCAAAAACGATCAAAATTCCACGCACTAAAGAACAGTAAATGATGAGAAATTTAACTATATGCCACTTAATAGAAGTGGCTTTAACAAAATGCCATCCTCTAGAATGACCTTATAAAAATACCACTCAATAGTTGTGGCTCTTTTAACATAATGTCACTTTAGGCTGTTTGGAAGCTTTTAATCAGAAATGATGTGTGAAATGACAAAATTACCCCTAGTTCCTTTGTCACATGTCCATAGTTCCTTTCTCACATGTCCAGAGCAGAGGAGGGGCCGATGGTGTGGGGACTCCTTCCCCGGTGGCAACAATGGTTTGCGTGGGCGGCGGCGCTGTAGTGGGGGCGACCATGACGCCCTCTCCGCGAGCGCCAAGGCCACCGCCGACCACCTCGCTGCATCTGGCTGCGGCGACGTCCATGGCCACTCCCTCTTCTTCTTCGCTCCCCCCTCACTTCTACCTCTCCACCATCAACGAGGACCGCCCCTGGTACCAGGCCGACGACGATTCGGCGGGGCACGAGGAGCTCCTCACCGCGTGCCCCTCCTCGCCGATGGGCCCACGCTGTGGTACCAGCTCGACGACGATGCGACAGGGCTTAGGGAGCTCCTCGCCGCGTGCCCCTCCCTCGCCGACGAGCCCGCGCCATGGTACTCCTTGGCTCGCGGTACGGAACCGCTGACCCCGCTCATGGTCGCCACCGCGTACGGCTCGGTTGCCTGCCTCGACGTGCTCCTCTCGCCGCCCTACCTCGTGGACCCTAACCGCGCCTCGGCCTCGTCGCTCTCCACCCCGCTCCACCTCGCCGCCGCGGGAGGGGCCACCTCTGCCCCCACGGCGGTTTCCCGCCTCCTCGCCACTGGCGCCGACGATGACGACGACGAGGTCGAAGAGCGACAAGGTGAGGAAGGTGAGGAAGGGGCATTTCGGTCATTTCGCGAGCGAGGTCTGGAAAAAAATATAAACAAAATAAAAATAGCATCAAAATAGCCCAAAAGTGGCATTCTATTAAGGTCGTTCTACATGATGGTATTTTGTTAAAGCCACTTCTATTGAGTGGCTTATTGTTAAATTTCTTGTAAATGATAGGGAGAGCTCGGAATCTGCAAAAGTTATCGGATAATTCGGGTGAATTTGAGAGGGGCAATGTGGATTTACAAATGATCCGATTTGAGGAGCTACTTGTTTTTTTTTTCTCCTTTGGATTTATGGGCTATTTCAGTTTGTTGCTACTTAAACCTTACCAATTTTGGTATGGCAATAAACTAAACACACTTTAACCATTACTACTTTATCAAAATTTGATAATTCTAGAAGCTTTCTCTCTTAAAACTCTACCAAAATTTGACAAATGCATCAAAGCAAACAAAGCTTATAGTCTTATACTATCAAAATTTAGTAATGCTAAAATGTATCTAAATTTGATATTACCAATTTAGTATGGTTGATTTGGGAAATAAAGCGAACAGCCCTCGTGTGACCACCTGTGCGCTGGAGAGATCTGGACCGTCCGTTTGATGCTGGCCGTTGGATCTGAGCCGTCGGAGGCCTCGTGGATTAGGATAGGATCATCAGTGTTGTTGTCTTGTGGGTTGGACAGTAGCCTGCTGATAAGACCGGGAATCTGGAGTCAGAAAACTTTCCGTCAAGAAATCAACACTGGATTTTTGGCTTTGCTCTCACTCGTTGAGCTTCATTGGATGGTTAGTACTACTTCGGTACTAACGGGTTACTTTGATCTTAAGGTCTTCTTTTTCTGGCCCAATCAATAACTGAAAATAGGGTTATAAAAAATCACTAAAAATTGCTTTCTTCAATATGAGTCCTTTAAACCACCTCAAATACTCTTTCCTTAAAAGAAAAACTAGTACTTACAATTGCACCATAGTGTAGTCAAATTTCAGCATTTCGAGGAGTTTCTCTCGGCTGACACTATTTCGTCCGAAATTTACATAGATTTTCTTTGTTTTTTAATATAGTCAAGCTTCGAATTTGATAAATATTTGATGTTAGATTTAATTGGGTAATTGATCCATTTAAATCAATTAAATCAAATAAATTCCAAGGCTCATTATGCTAGGAATTCATGTGAATTCATTCTTTTATGGGATATCAATGGGATGAAAAGTTTTGAGAATTAATCCATTTGATTAGGGAATTGGTAACTTATATCAATTAGTCCTAATTGATGGATGGTTGATGGTTGTGTAGTGGAGGATGATTCATGGCTAGTTGATGACAATTAGTTGCTCTATTCCTCTTCCTATTCCATTGGTAACTTACATCAATTACTCTTAATTGATTGTTGGTTGATGGTTGTGTAGTGGAGGATGGTTCATGGCTAGTTGATGACAATTAGTTGATCTATTCCTCTTCCTATTCTATGACTCTTACTCTTCATCTTCCATTCCTCTTATAAAATGAGAATGGATTTGATCTCCCGCGAGAATAGTGAGACACACTTTCATCCATTTTCCAACGCTGTTGCAGCTACGGCAATCCCATCCCGACGAGTGTGTGCACACGCGTTGGGAGAATAGGCCTCCGAAACCACGCGCTGCTGCGACGTTTGCACGGACGGGCGGGCGATCAGGTTTTTGGGGAGCGCAAGGTGCGACTACTCACTGTTCGTCAACATCTACTTCACCTTCACCAATATGTCGAACACTGTAGACAACGGCAACACTGGATACAAGGAGAAGAAGGCTCCCGTCAACACCAACGGAGGCAATACTGCCTCAAACTCCAGCAGAGGACCATTCTTGGGGTATAACCTTCTTACATTATTTCAATTAGAAGTTTTACTGTTAATGTTCATCGCAATGTCAACATTGTGTTATAATGTGATTGTTGATGCTTATTCTACATTAAGCATGCTCATGTTAATTACATTCACCACTATCACTGGATCAAATCCCATTGTAAATATCATGTTTATTATCTTGTTATTTTGGATTAAAATATGCCGAATTATGACCAAATTTCCAACAATCCAAAAACCTGATAGGTCATTTTCGGTAGTTGGCTTTGCTGTAACACTGAAACCACATGCTTTTGATGGTTCTAATTATAAGAGATGGAAAGCACGTGCACTACTGTGGTTGACAGCGATGCAATGCTTCTATGTTTCATGGGGCAAACGAAGTGAACCGCCTCTCTCTCCTGAGGAGGAGGCTAAGTTCGAGGCTTCGGATTGCCTATTCCGTGGAGTATTGATCAGTGTACTCGCTGACAATATAGTGGACGTGTACATGCACATGCCTTCAGGGAAGGACATGTGGGATGCACTTGAGGCCAAGTTCGGAGTTTCCGACGCCGGCAGCGAGCTGTATGTCATGGAGCAGTTCTATGACTACAAGATGGTCGATGACCGTTCTATAGTGGAACAGGCTCATGAGATTCAGATGCTGGCAAAGGAACTTGAGAACAACAATTGTGAGTTGTCGGACAAGTTTGTGGCGGGTGGCATTATTGCCAAATTGCCACCTTCTTGGTCGGACTTTGCTACTTCTCTAAAACACAAGAGGCAAGAGTTCAGTGTTACTGATCTCATTGACTCTTTGGGTGTTGAGGAGAAGGCGAGAGCAAAGGACAACCGGGGCAAAAATATCGAGGGAGGTTCTAGCGCCAATTTGGTGCAAAAGAAGAACCCTCACGCATCCCACCACCACAACAACAAGAAAGTCAAGTCTGATGTCAAACCAAAGGCTACAACCAATTTTAAGAAGAAAGGCAAGGGAAAGGCCAAGGGCGACTGCTTTGTGTGCGGTAAGTCTGGGCATTGGGCGAAGAATTGTCCTGATCGCAAGGACAAGAAGTCTGCCAACATGGTTATGAGCGAGGGCGGAGGAACATCGGGGTACGGTAATTTTTTTACCTACAGTTCTCTCTGTTTTTCATTCACCTGATTGGTGGGTTGATACTGGTGCTAATATTCATGTGTGTGCTGATATTTCTCTGTTTTCTTCTTATCAGGTCGAGAGAGGTTTCTCCTTGTTGATGGGAAACGAGTCGCTTGCGACTGTTTATGGTGTTGGTACGGTCGATCTGAAGTTTACTTCGGGAAAAACCGTGCAGCTGAAGAACGTGCAGCATGTCCCTTCAATAAAGAAGAATCTAGTTAGCGGCTCTCTACTGTGTAGAGATGGTTTTAGACTTGTGCTTGAATCCAATAAATGTGTCGTATCTAAATATGGAACTTTTATTGGAAAAGGTTATGATAGTGGAGGTCTGTTCCGTTTTTCTTTGGATGACATGTGTAATAATAATAATAATGTTGTGAACCATATTAGCGAGAATGATGAGTCCAATGTGTGGCATTCGCGATTTTGTCATGTGAATTTCGGTTGTATGACGCGGTTGGCTAACATGAGTTTAATTCCAAAATTCACTTTGGTCAAAGGTTCCAAGTGCCATACTTGTGTTCAATCGAAACAACCTCGCAAGCCTCACAAGGCATCTGAGGCGAGAAATTTGGCACCACTAGAACTAGTTCATTCCGATCTGTGCGAAATGAACGGCGTGTTGACTAAAGGGGGAAAGAAATATTTCATGACACTGATAGATGATTGCACTAGATATTGCTATGTGTACCTATTGAAAACAAAGGATGAGGCATTGCATTACTTTAAGATCTATAAAGCTGAGGTAGAAAACCAACTTGAAAGGAAAATCAAACGGTTGAGGTCTGATAGGGGTGGAGAGTATTTTTCCAATGAGTTTACGTCCTTTTGCGAGGAGTTTGGAATTATTCATGAGAGGACGCCTCCCTATTCATCCCAATCAAATGGGGTAGCCGAAAGAAAGAACCGCACTCTAACTGAGATGGTGAATGCCATGTTAAACACTGCGGGACTTTCCAAGGAATGGTGGGGTGAGGCAATTTTGACTGCTTGTCATGTCCTGAACAAAATTCCAATGAAGCATAAGGAAGTAACACCATTCGAAGAATGGGAAAGGAAGAAATTAAATCTCTCATACCTACGCACATGGGGCTGCTTGGCCAAGGTAAATGTACCTATAGCCAAAAAGCGTAAACTTGGACCAAAAACCGTAGACTGTGTGTTCCTTGGTTATGCTATCCACAGTGTGGGCTATAGGTTCTTAATAGTAAACTCTGGAGTACCCGACATGCGTGTTGGTACAATTACTGAGTCCAGAGATGCCACATTTTTTGAGAATGAATTTCCCATGAAAAATACACCTAGCACGTCTAGTCAAGAACCTGTTTTACCCCATGAGCACTTTGCACCGATAAAACACAATGATCAAACGCCTGAGGAAAATCCTGAGGAAGATAATATTGTAGCAACTCGAAAGAGTAAGAGACAAAGGACTGCAAAGTCTTTTGGAGATGACTACATTGTATACCTCGTGGATGACACTCCAAGAACCATAGAAGAGGCATATTCATCTCCTGACGCTGACTATTGGAAGGAAGCGGTACGCAGTGAGATGGACTCAATTATGTCTAATGGTACTTGGGAAGTCGTTGAGTGTCCATATGAGTGCAAGCCTGTAGGATGCAAATGGGTTTTCAAGAAAAAGCTTAGGCCTGATGGTACAATTGAAAAGTATAAGGCAAGGCTTGTGGCCAAGGGTTATACCCAAAAAGAAGGCGAGGATTTTTTCGACACCTACTCACCAGTTGCCCGCTTGACCACAATTCGAGTACTACTTGCTCTGGCAGCCTCTCATGGTCTTCTCGTCCATCAGATGGGCGTTAAGACAGCTTTCCTAAATGGAGAGCTGGAAGAGGAGATCTATATGGATCAACCAGAAGGATATGTACTAGAAGGTCAGGAGGGAATGGTGTGTAAACTGTTGAAATCCTTGTATGGCCTTAAGCAAGCACCTAAGCAATGGCATGAGAAGTTTGACACAACACTTACATCTGCTGGCTTTGTTGTGAACGAAGCTGACAAATGTGTGTACTATCGCTATGGTGGGGGAGAGGGAGTGATCTTGTGTTTATATGTCGATGACATATTGATTTTTGAGCCAGCCTCAATGTGATTGAGGAGGTTAAGGACTTTTTGTCCAAAAGCTTTGAAATGAAGGATTTGGGAGTGGCTGATGTTATTCTTAACATTAAGCTACTGAGAGGAGATGAGGGTGGGATTACACTCGTGCAATCTCACTATGTGAACAAGGTTTTGAGTCGCTTTGGTTATAGTGACTGCAAGCCAGCTCCAACTCCTTATGACTCCAATGTGCTATTAAGGAAAAACCGAAGAATAGCAAGGGATCAATTGAGATACTCCCAAATCATTGGTTCATTGATTTACTTGGCTAGTGCAACGAGGCCTGACATCTCATTTGTTGTGAGCAAGCTGAGCCGGTTTGTTTCAAATCCGGGAGATGATCATTGGCAAGCTCTAGAAAGGGTCATGCGCAATCTAAAGGGTACAATAAGCTATGGAATTCACTATACTGGTTACCCAAAAATACTGGAAGGGTATAGTGACTCAAACTGGATATCTGATGCTGATGAGATAAAGGCCACAAGTGGATATGTGTTCACACTTGGAGGTGGCGTTGTTTCCTGGAAGTCTTGCAAGCAGACCATCTTAACGAGGTCAACAATGGAAGCAGAACTCACAGCACTAGATACTGCCACAGTTGAGGCCGAGTGGCTTCGTGAACTCCTGATGGATTTGCCGATGGTTGAAAAACCAGTGCCAGCTATCCTAATGAACTGTGATAATCAAACAGTGATTATTAAGGTGAACAGTTCGAAGGACAACATGAAGTCATCTAGGCATGTAAAGAGAAGACTGAAATCTGTCAGAAAGCAGAAAAACTCCGGAGTGATAGCACTGGACTATGTCTAGACAGCTAAAAATCTGGCAGATCAGTTTACCAAGGGGCTACCACGTAATGTGATAGACAGTGCATCGAGGGAAATGGGCCTGAGACCCACTTAGAGTTGCACAATAGTGGAAACCTGTCCATTGTGATCGGAGATCCCGTGAATTTGGATGGCGAAACAAACTATTGTGTAACTGAGAGAAGAGACCCTTAAATAGGCTCATTTTCATGATGTACTTCTCTTCTATTCTGTATGGTAGGATGGCTTAAGCCTCAATATGTTCCGAGTGGCTTTCATTAAGCAGAGATGTTAACCTACAGAACATCTTAGAAGGAACACACCTATATGAGTTCGACTGCTAGTCACAGTCTATAAGATTTGGGTGATCTCTAGATACTCATGAAAGGCCTGGAGTATGACTTATAAGCTCCAACCCGAGGGAATACTAACGGTTGCCTAGTATCAGTTATGGAATTGAGTGAAACCTAACTGCACAAGACTAACAATTCAAGACTTAGTCCATTGTTCAGTTGTAGTCAGGTGTAGCTCCTTTTCTAGGTGAAAGTTCAACTTAACAGTCTTCACCGAAACACTGGGTATATAAAAGCTGCTATGGAATAGAGAGCATTCTCATGAGCCTTGAAATTTGGTGGGGATTGTTAGATTTAATTGGGTAATTGATCCATTTAAATCAATTAAATCAAATAAATTCCAAGGCTCATTATGCTAGGAATTCATGTGAATTCATTCTTTTATGGGATATCAATGGGATGAAGAGTTTTGAGAATTAATCCATTTGATTAGGGAATTGGTAATTTATATCAATTAGTCCTAATTGATGGATGGTTGATGGTTGTGTAGTGGAGGATGGTTCATGGCTAGTTGATGACAATTAGCCTGAAATTTTTATAATTTGGTCCTTTTTGAAAACTTATTTTACAAATAGACCCCTGGGAAAACTTAAACCGGAAATAGTCCTTTTTGGGGCGCCAGAGTGGCTGGCGCCGTACCCCAACATGGCGGCGCCAGCCACACTGGCGCCGTGCCCGTGCCACCGTGGCACTAGGGCTGTCGTGGAGGTGCTGACTGAGCAGAATGGGGGCGCCAGCCACACTGGCGCCGCCCCTCATACCACGGCGCCAGCATAGCTGGCGCGCCCCTCCTCTATGCCTTAAACCCCGTGGGCCCCACCACCTTTCTCCTCCCCACTCCCATTTTCGCCATTCCCAGCTCGAGCAGTGAGCTGCTGTTCTTCTCCCTCTCTCTCCCCCTCACCTCTCCACCTCAAATCCACTCAATTTGAAGCCGTTTTTCGCGGGATTTTTTGTGGAAATCGAAGAGAAAGGTAGACTCCTGCATTCCCCCCTCTTTTTTTTCATTTTTATTGGTTGAATTTGTAGATCGGTCGGTAACCCTAGAACCCCTTTTTTACCCAAATTTGTGATTTTTAGCATTTGTTCTTTTGGCTTGTTGTAGTGCTACATGTTTGCAATGTACTCATTGGTGTCATGATTTTTTTAACCATATATGTGGTAGTGTTAATTTTTGGATGGTTTGGTTGGATGGATGGATGAAAAATTATGGTTGAGGCATGACGGAGGTTTGGGTTGTATGATAGAGTATTTGTAATATTTCGATGTGTAATGCAGTAGTAAACTTGTTGATAGTTGTAGGTGGATTAAATATTTTTTTGGAGTAGTAGCTTTGGGACAATTTAAGTTATGCATTGGTTATAATATGTCGGTTTGGACTACGTTTAGGAATGAAGATTTAATTTTTGTTGCAAAGTTACATTTGATTTTTTGGTGTAGATGGATAGACTTGTTCGTGTTTACTACGGTGGTAGAGTGGTGGAACCTTATGTTGGTGGACATGTTGAGTTTGAGGATATGTCATTGAAGACCATTTTGTTTCCCACCCACCCAACTCTAGATGAACTAAGGTCACGAGTGAAAGAAGTTCTTGGATGGACCGAGGATAATGTGGAGATTCGTTTTTATGGGAGATACGATGTTGGTCAAGGGCATAAGTATATATTAAATGTGATAGGTCAGTTGGAATGTGAAGTTTACTTTGATTTGGTAAAAGAGTCTCAGTTTAGATCTCTAGAGGTGTTTGCATCAAAGTTAGTTCGTACCGTAGAAAATTTGGATCTAAACAAATCTCCTTCTTATCATTACGTTGAGAAGAATTTTGTGACATATTATTCTCGTCGTGGAGGGGGTGCAAGTAAGAGTGAGTTGGTACGAGAAGACTTGGAGGGGGAAGGAGAGAAGAAGAGACCTTTGCTTGGAAATGATTTATGGGAGGCAGGACCATCAAAGAGACATTGCGGTACTGATGATGTGGATGCAGCGAGGGTGATGAAAAGGGAGTTAGTACAAGAGGGGCTTGATCTAAGTGAACATTTGTCGGCGAGTGTTCATTGGTCGTCGTACGGAGTCAACCCTGAATACCCGACAGAAGTAGCAGGCCAATATGTGAATCCAGATGATTACTTTGATGTCGAATTGAGTGGTGGTCACGATTCTGTCTCAGTAGAAGTCAATAGAGATGATGTTGACGAGGAGGCAAGTGTTGAGCAATATGATGTTGAATTTGCTGAAGACTCTGATGATGACCGTCCATTCCCTCCACTTACTAATAATGACAAGTTAGCATTAGAGGAATGTCGTGCGTTTGAGAAGGTGTTTGGGAGGAAGCCGGACATTCCTGAGTTTAGGGACCTAACACATGCCCATGGTGCACTACTAGATGGCGGCATCAATCTAGATCAGTTGCCAGAACCATTCCAGGTGGATGGTCTCAGAAAGGGTTTAGAGTTCCCATCCATGGTCGCATTGAAGCTATGGCTCCAGGAGTACGCCATCGTGCACCATCGTCCATACCGTGTTGTCAATTCTGCCGCAAATAGGAGGTACACTGTTAAATGTGAAAACCCACGGTGCAAATGGAAGGTCCATGCAACTAAGAGGTATAGTGGCACGTGGAGGATATCACGGGTAGGTAAGGAACATAGTTGTGCTACTGCCGAAGGTTCAGGGAGCCACCGGCAACTGACATCAAAGTTCATAGCAAATAGGTTATGCAATGCCATAAAACTGCAACCTACACTCTCTGCTTCTGCGTTAGCTTTGTATATATTTGAGGTTTTCCAGTATAGGGTGAAGTATGGCAAGGCTTGGAGGGCACGAGAGGAGGCTATGAAGCTCATTTACGGTGAATGGGGTGAAGCGTATGTCCGTTTGCCCACTTTGCTGCAAGCCATTAAGCAGAGGAATCCCAGTATGGTCTACCACATCGATCCTTCCATTGAGGCTTTTAAGCATTGTAGGCCAGTACTAGCTATAGATGCAACCTTCCTAACTGGGAAATACGGTGGTAAAATGAGCTTACCATTCTCAAATGTTATTTGATTTCCCTTATTTTGTTTTTAAAATGTTTTAAACATTGGATTTTCAAATGTAGGTACACTCCGGGCTCACAAGCAATTCGGCACCAACGGAAGAAGTAATTTGTATGAAGTTAATCTATTGGTTGGTAGTATGACATATGTGGTGCACTATGTGATATAAAATGTGATGGACTATGTGAGGACTATGTGATGGACTTTTGACATTGTTTCATGTGTGGAATATAGGATGGACTTTTTGCATTGTTTGATGTGTGGGATATGTGATGGACTTTTGGCATTGTTTGATGTGTGGAATATGTGATGGACTATGTGAGGACTATGTGATGGACTTTTGGCATTGTGATTTGTGCAATTGGAACCTGTTTTAGTCTGTACGAATCTGTGAATTGTGATTTGAATTGCAAACTGTGAATTGGTACATTTGTGCAATATGGATTTTCAATTTGCAGGGAGGCAGAGGGCGGCGCCAACCACCCTGGCGCCGAGGTTGGGAAGGGCGGCGCCAGCCAGTGCCGCGAGGCAGAAGGGTTTCGGGCTGGGGGAGGGCGGCGCCAGCTACCCTGGCGCCGTGGTCCATGAGGGCGGCGCCAGCCGAGGCCCGGAGGCAGAAGGGTTTCGATGGGGGGAGGAGGGGGGCGCCAGCCACCCTGGCGCCGCGGTCGGGGGGGGGGGGGGGGCGCCAGCCGTTGCCTGGAGGCAGAACAGACTTGGCGAAAATTGGGGGGGGAGAAAGTTGGTGGGGCCCGCAAAGGAGGGGCACGCCAGCCATGCTGGCGCCGTGCTATGAGGGGCGGCGCCACTTTGGCTGGCGCCCCCTTCGGCCTAGTCAGCACCTCCACGACAGCCCTATTGCCACGGTGGCACGGGCACGGCGCTAGTGTGGCTGGCGCCGCCATGTTGTGGTACGGCGCCAGCCACTCTGGCGTCCCAAAAAGGACCATTTCCGGTTTAAGTTTTCCCAGGGGTCTATTTGTAAAATAAGTTTTTAAAAAGGACCAAAATGTAAAATTTTCAGGACAATTAGTTGCTCTATTCCTCTTCCTATTTCATTGGTAACTTTCATCAATTACTCTTAATTGATTGTTGGTTGATGGTTGTGTAGTGGAGGATGGTTCATGGCTAGTTGATGACAATTAGTTGATCTATTCCTCTTCCTATTCCATGACTCTTACTCTTCATCTTCCATTCCTCTTATAAAATGAGAATGGATTTGATCTCCCGCGAGGATAGTGAGACACACTTTCATCCATTTTCCAACGCTGTTGCTGCTACGGTAATCCCATCCCGACGAGTGTGTGCACACGCGTTGGGAGAGTAGGCCTCCGAAACCACGCGCTGCTGCGACGTTTGCACGGACGGGCGGACGATCAGGTTTTTTTGGGAGCGCAAGGCGCGACTACTCACTGTTCGTCAACATCTACTTCACCTTCACCAATATGTCGAACACTGGAGTCAACGGCAACACTGGATACAAGGAGAAGGAGGCTCCCGTCAACACCAACGGAGGCAATACTGCCTCAAACTCCAGCAGAGGACCATTCTTGGGGTATAACCTTCTTACATTATTTCAATTAGAAGTTTTACTGTTAATGTTCATCGCAATGTCAACATTGTGTTATTATGTGATTTGTTGATGCTTATTCTACATTAAGCATGCTCATGTTAATTACATTCACCACTATCACTGAATCAAATCCCATTGTAAATATCATGTTTATTATCTTGTTATTTTGGATTAAAATATGCCGAATTATGACCAAATTTCCAACATTTGATTGCTTATTGTAATATTTTAAACCGAAATTTTTTAAAGGGAAATAAACCAAAATTTTAAACTCTGAAGGGAGGTGATGGGATCCGCGACCCTTCTCTCATGCACATGGGTGGCCCTGACTGCACGAGCTCAATTTCAGATGATCATGAGGAGCTAAGCTCGATTTCTCGCGTTTTCAGCATGCCTAGCTCAAGATCATACAACGTCCCCCCCTGCACGCGAAGGGTAAGATTAACCGCTTTATTTTTTCGCTAATGTTTATGCTTATCAGTCAATTTTTGAATTTTTAACTTTAAATTTGAGGTTGATTTTGAGGGGGTTTTTTTTATCGAAATTTATTTTTCAGTCTTTACTTTTAGATCATTAAGAACACACGCTCAAAGCAGGTAGCTAGAACACACGCTGTACTGTGCATTTCTGTAATCATTTTTTTTTTACAAAAGAATTTTTTCCATCTTTTAGCTGAAGTACCTAAACAAGTAGAGATTCCAATTTCACCCATTAATTACGGCGAGATAAATACAACCATTTATGATTTATCTACGTAGATACCATACGCCCTCTTGAAGCGCAATGGCGTGAGGCAGCAGCCCGGGTTTGCTTCCTGAAGCAATCCTCTCTGCCGTAAACCAGGCGTCTCAAATACACCTGATCAAAGAAAAACAACAACAACAACAAATCAGGAGATCAAATCAGGAGAGTCCAAACTCCAATCCGGAAGGCGCTAGCGTACGTGCGCGGAAACATCGCGTGAGACACCAAGCTTTTGCCTAATTGCCTCCCAGGGGAGGCATCCAACGCTGTCCGTCCATTCTCCCCTCCGCGTTTCTGATGACGAACTGACTAGCGACAATGATCGCCCTCTGCTACAGGCCACAGCAGCTTAAGCACGGTGATCATCGAGGACACCCTAGTAATCAATCAGTCAGCCATACACGGCTAATCAATCAGCCAAAGACACAGGGCTTGTTTGGTTTGCTACTATACCAAACTATTGATAATACCAAACCATAGGTAATTTTGATAGTGCCAAATATTTTAGTAACTTATATGTTTTATTGATATATTTTGGTAGCAAAAGCAAACCAAACATTAGCCAAACTACTATTTAAAATACTATAACAATTTAGTAGGGTACATTTTGACATCAAACCAAAATGGCCCATAATTAGCCTTCTGCAAGATCTCGTCGTCTCGCCCAAACTATAGCCTTCGATCTTTCCATCATGGCCTCATGGGGGGAGGAGAGGAGAGCAGGGGCAAAAGTATGAAATGGAGTTCAGATTCAGATTCTAGAACAGTCTGAACATGCGACGACGACGACGATGGCGATGTATCTGAACAATCTGGTCTTCTGAGTGACAGGCTCTTCTCCTCCCAGGCGGGCTGCCACGCGGCTGAGTGACAGGCTCCCAATCTGCAGCTCCTCCCAGAACCTTACTCTGATTGATTGGTTCCATCGTTTCCATGGCTCCAACGAATGCAACGTGTTGTTGAGATATACTCTGAATCGTCCTCAATCCTGAGTACGTACTGTAGCAGCAACAATCTGTCCCTGATCTGAGAATTTAGACACTCGTAGATTCGCTGATCAATCATTCCGTTCCCTTCGAGTGGTCTAGATTCAGCTTAATCATCCTGCTACTAGAATCAAATCTTCAGCAAGTGAGAGCTAGATAATTCAGAAGAAATCAAACATATTCCTCTCGAAAAATTAAATAACCGATGAAACCACGGTAATTAGGTTCTTGGAGTCACCGGGAGAGTAGGAAAAGACGAGCTAAAATCCCACATAGGAGGAAACGGTTAAAAACGGCCACTCCGCGTCTCCGCCGCGAGACCAGCTCTCGCCCGTCCACGTAGCCCAATCCACAACCGCCACGTGCTCCGACAATCCCGCCCGTCCATCGCCGCGGCCCCGGCCTCATCTCGACCACTCGTTTTCTCTCCCCCACACCAGCCACGTGGCACTCCCTCGAGCTCCCGCGCGCCTATATAAACTTGTTCGCGCTCGGCTCCTCCTCCTCATCGACCTCCACCCCACATTGAATAATTATTTTTAATAATTCTAGTATTTTTTTTTGGCTTTAGATATATTCCCAATCCCCAACCTCCCAATAATCCGATCTCTCCCAGTTCTGTTCGGATCAAGGCTGTGTCGATCGCAAAGAAGAAAAAAAAAACAATTTCCTTTTGGGGTGGTTCATCTGTTGATCGCTTCTTTCTTCCCACGTTTTGTTGGGGATTCGATTTTCGGGTTAAGATTTTATACACGATGGCCTTGAACTTGGCTCAGAGCGCCGCGGCGGCAGCGTGCTTCGCGACCGCCGGGGATGCGCGGCGAGCTGCTTCGGTAGTCGCCATGCCGTCGTCGTCGTCGGCGGCCGCCACGACGAGCCTGAGGATGAAGAGGCAGGTGGCGTGCGAGCCGGTGGCGTGCCGGGCGGTGGGCAGGCACGTGGCGGCGGGGGCGGCGAGCAGCAGGAGGAACGGCGTGCCGGTGTTCGTGATGATGCCGCTGGACACGGTGAGCAAGTGCGGGAGCGCGCTGAACCGGAGGAAGGCGGTGGCGGCGAGCCTGGCGGCGCTGAAGAGCGCCGGCGTGGAGGGGATCATGGTGGACGTGTGGTGGGGCATCGTGGAGAGCGAGGGCCCCGGCCGGTACAACTTCGACGGCTACATGGAGCTCATGGAGATGGCCCGCAAGACCGGTCTCAAGGTCCAGGCCGTCATGTCCTTCCACCAGTGCGGCGGCAACGTCGGCGATTCCGTCAAGTACGCCGCCGCCGCCCATCCATGATCCATTTCTCGTCTCCTTCCTCGATCATCTATCTCATCCTTCTCCTCTAACCTCTTCTTGTTGTTGGTGTGGCGTGCAGCATCCCGCTCCCGAGGTGGGTGGTGGAGGAGATGGAGAGGGACAACGACCTCGCCTACACCGACCAATGGGGACGCCGCAACTTCGAGTACATCTCCCTCGGCTGCGACGCCATGCCCGTCTTCAAGGGCCGCACCCCCGTCGAGTGCTACACCGACTTCATGCGCGCCTTCCGCGACCACTTCGCCTCCTTCCTCGGCGACACCATCGTCGTAAGTAGGAGGAGGGCCTCTTTTCATCGTTGCCGTTTCGCCGGCGGCGACGACGACGACGACGCTGATCATCCGTCTCCTTGTGCAGGAAATCCAAGTCGGCATGGGCCCTGCCGGCGAGCTGCGGTACCCGTCCTACCCGGAGAGCAACGGCACCTGGAGGTTCCCCGGCATCGGCGCCTTCCAATGCAACGACAGGGTAACTAATCTCCGACGAACAAAAACTCCAATTTGGGTCATCGATTCGAGAAAAACTCTTATCTGGATAAATTTTGGCGTCCTGTGGTGCAGCACATGCGTAGCAGCCTGAAGGCGGCGGCGGAGGCGAGGGGCAAGCCGGAGTGGGGCCACGGCGGGCCGACGGACGCCGGCGGCTACAACAACTGGCCGGAGGACACGGTGTTCTTCCGCGGCAACTGCGGCGGGTGGAGCACCGAGTACGGCGAGTTCTTCCTGTCGTGGTACTCGCAGATGCTGCTGGAGCACGGCGAGCGCGTGCTGTCGGGCGCGACGTCCGTGTTCGGCGACGGCGCCGGCGCCGGCGCCAAGATCTCGGTCAAGGTGGCCGGCATCCACTGGCACTACGGCACGCGGTCGCACGCGCCGGAGCTCACGGCGGGGTACTACAACACGCGGCACCGCGACGGCTACCTCCCGATCGCGCGCATGCTGGCGCGCCACGGCGCCGTGCTCAACTTTACCTGCGTGGAGATGCGGGACCACGAGCAGCCGCAGGAGGCGCAGTGCATGCCCGAGGCGCTCGTCAGGCAGGTGGCCGCCGCGGCGCGCGCGGCGGGCGTCGGGCTCGCCGGGGAGAACGCGCTGCCGCGGTACGACGGCACGGCGCACGACCAAGTGGTCGCCGCCGCCGCCGACCGCGCGGCGGAGGACCGGATGGTCGCCTTCACCTACCTCCGGATGGGGCCCGACCTCTTCCACCCGGACAACTGGCGCCGGTTCGTCGCCTTCGTCCGCCGCATGTCGGAGTCCGGCTCGCCGCGGGAGGCCGCCGAGAGCGCCGCGCACGGCGTCGCGCAGGCCACCGGCTCGCTCGTGCACGAGGCCGCGGTCGCGCTCCGGAGCTAGCACGGTCAGACGCTCATATACACCGTCGCCTCGAGGTCGGATTCCGATGTGGGATCATTCGATATCCCTTTTTTTTTTCTTCTTTTTGCCATTTTGTACAGCCTTTTGGGGAGCTTTGGATTTGTGCTTTTTGTCTCGGGAGGAAAACCGCTCTGGAGGTCGAAGAGAGCGTCATTTTCCTCCCGTTGAAGATCACGAATCATTTACGTTAGAGATGATGTAATTAAGCAGGGAGGGGAGGGGAACACACACACACACTGGCACTCAAAAGTTGTTGTCACGCTTGGGGAATATATCCATTTCCAGCCAAAAAAAAAAAAACGCAGAAATGCGTTGTGTTCTTGCGCTCTGGTTCGTTGCTGCTGTGGGTCAGATTCAGCTGGTGAAAAAACTACAGTACTACTGAAACTGAAACTACTAGAGCCTAGAGGGAGATTAAGCTAAGTTAATTGCACGAGTAATTACTCCACGGTTGTGTTTAGGGTCTACGTCGGCAGATTTTGCTTTCTGGTAGATCCCTAACCTTATGTTTGTTGGGAATTTTATAAAGGAGCTAAGTTTGCCTATTGATTTGCAATCTACACATATCTCGTGTCACAAAACATTGGTGCCTTCACGTCTTTGGTCTCCCCTCTAAAAATTTTCCTGGCGAATTTCACATGAACTTCACACGAAGTCGTTCATTTCTTGCAAGAAGTAGGGAAAAGAATCACTGCTACAAATGGTGTGAAGTAATTCATTTCTTGCAAGAAATAGGAAAATTTCCCTGCTCCAAACTATAAGAGTTTACAAGAAGTAGGGAAAAGAATCACTGCTACAAATGGTGTGAAGTAATTCATTTCTTGCAAGAAATAGGAAAATTTCCCTGCTCCAAACGATAAGAGTTTACAAGCGTCGACCTTGAGCGGATTACTATCTTTGGCATGCTAGTTTGTGGAAACTGAAAGGATTCTGCAACTTACAGTGTGTGACTCCAGTAATATGACGCAGCAAGTTGGCAAAATGGCAATAATTCAGTGATTACTAATGTCCAGCTGCCAAGCACACTGACAGTCCCATCATATCCTAACATCAAACAAGTTTTGGATAATATGAACAACATGAGAGGAGTTCCTTCAAGCCCCATATCCTAACATCAAACAAGTATTGGATAATATGAACCACATAAGACGGAAATCCATCAAGGAAGCAAAGCAACAAGCCTAGAAACAAACAAGGTAAGGCGATAAAATCACGGCAAGATGATCTCCAAGACACGTAATCGAGCCAATCAACTAGACAGGCAGGCTGACACTTGCAACCAAAGATAATATTCACATTCATGTACCATGATCCCAAAGTCAAGACAAGACGTTTGATCGGCACCCATAACATCATGAAATCCCATCAAACGTAAATAGGGTTATATGCATCGCAAAATTCTACTACAAGACACCAAGAAGTTCAACAGAGCATATCTTCATTCTTAAAAGCAAATAGTAGCACAGTATAAAGCATTCTGCAAAACTCGGCACAGTGATCTGCGACGAATAATTTTTTGACAGGAACCACACAGAACAAAGGTCCAGACTAATAATGCTCAGAGCGAGCAAACTTCTACTCATTAGAGTGACAGGGATATAGAATTGGTAGCGCAGGCAGATAGATTGAAAATCCTAGTAACCACCCTTGAGATCATTGACCACATCGTACGGGATGGGGGTGACAGTCTCCAGTGTTGCACCCTCAACCATGAAGCCGGGCTTAGGACCCTGCGGCTGCCTCTTCGTGCTGATGACCTCACCACGAGCCTTGGCATCTGCCTTGAGCTGGTCGTTCTTGATCTTCCTCAGGCGGAACTCCTCAGTGCACCTGGATGGCTGCACATGCTCCACACGGACATGGATCCTCTTCCTGATAATGCGGTTCCCAACCTACCAAGAGATTAACAAACAATCAGTAAAACAGATACATGATTTCAAAAATTAAATAATCCCGAAGACTACATATCCGCATGACTGAACATCACACATGCCGACAGCTAACTACATATCTATCCAATTTATCTACACCAACAGAATGTGTTTAGACGGTAGCATGTTATATGATTGAAACATATAACTACACATGCACACAGGATTAAATGAACAATCAGAAGTATATCTTTAAATGCACTTCTCATAACTACATCATAAAACCAAACGGTTAAGCTTTCCACAAAACCGATAACAATACAATCGACGTAAACTTGAGGATTGATTTGCCACTATCCTACTTGGACGAATGGAAACCTAGAAATGAAATGAACCAAAGCCACAATCACAATAGCTCTACTTCAGTACACAACATTCTCAATACATTTAAAGAGAAAACAAAATCCAAATACTAAAGCACAAAGTAAAATCGCACAAATATTACCAGTAAATATAACCAGTAAACCATCTAGACTACACTATTTATCAGATCTTACACAACCATGCAAGAGTATGCAATGGCTTCCCATTCCTGCAACTGCAAAAATGAAATTTCATATTGGCACAACTAAACTACATGATTCCAAAGTCACTTGGGGCAAAAACATGACACCAAGTCACTTAAGCGACACAACCACAGATCTATGACAAAGAGGCGGCGGCGCCGCCGGGGTGTTTGGGGATCGGGGGTTATACCTGCTTGTTGATCTCGACGCCGATGGCGCGCTTGGTGACGTTCCAGACGCGGCCGGTGCGGCCGTGGTAGAACTTGTGCGGCATCCCCTTGTGCACGGCGCCGTTCACCTTGACGTCGACGTGCTCGCCGATCTTGTAGGTGCGGAGGTAGGTGGTGAGCGGGATGTACCCCTTCTTCCTGAACGGCCGCGCGAATAGGTCGCGCGTCCGCGCACGCAGCCCGTGGCCCGCCGGCATCCTGGCGGCTCCTCCTCCTGCTTCCCTTCGCGCGGCGGCGGCGGCGGCGGAGGCGGCGGCGGGTGAAGAGGTGGGGTGAGCGTGTGTGCGGCGCTAGGGTTCGCGAGGGTTTGGAGATAGTGCTGCATTTTATAGTTGCGGTTTAGGCTTAGGTTTGCGTCTTGCCGTGGCGGAGTTGGGCTGGGCTCGCAATGTGGGCCTTTTATGGTCCATGAAACAAAGTCTATAGTACATTCCGAGTTAAGGCCCATGAGCTGTTCGTCTTCGTCTGGCTCTCAGCCATTCTTTCTGTGCGATCCAAATGAGGGGCTTTTCTGCAGAATAAAGTTGCAAATGTGAGGGCTCTTCTTTCCTTTCTTTGTGTGTTTTTAAGTTATAAAGTGAACTTGAGGGTGTGAAAGAAATATATTTGCATTTTTTTGTTGCTGTACTGGCATCCATTGTTAGCTCAATCCTACTTGAAATTAAAAAGGCAAGAGTCCCAAAAAATTTCCGCCATATGTGTTCAGTTTTTCTAAGAACCATGCATGTCTAAGATAGGTCTGCAAACTTCACTGATAAGAACATCAGTTCTTGGGATTTGGATGCCGGTAAATAAAAATTACAGGCACTGAAAGTTTCGGAAATTCTTTCTTTGAGATGGAATTCTCCCCTCTTTGAGGTGAAAGTTTCTAAACTTTTTCTTCAACTCGAAAATGTCTGAACTGATCGAGCAATCCATGGAAATGGAATGACGCAATCAGAGGTGACGACGCGACAATGACAACGGGAGCCATCCATGATCCATCCAACTACCCACCAAACAACTCTCGTCGGCTCCACCGGCAGCAGCGAGCGGTAATCACTCGCTCTCACCATGCCGCTCCTCCTCCGCTGCTCGCCGGCGGCGCCACCGCCTCTGCTCCCGCGCCGCCGCAGCGGCTCCCTCCTCTCCGCTGCGCCGCCGGGGCACCGGCCGCTGCTCCCCGCCGCCGCAGGCCGCGTCGTGGTGAGCTACTGTGATTTGCGCCCTCTGCTCTCCCGCTGCCTTTGGTTGGTCTGACCTGACCTGACTCCTGGCGTGAGGTGTTCTTCTTGCAGCTGGGTTGCGGGCTGGTGACGCTGGACTACCTCGCCACGGTGGACGCGTACCCGCGGCCCGACGACAAGATCCGCAGCGGCGAGCTGCAGGTGACACACCACACCAAACCAAACCCCCCACTTCTTTAGTTCTTTACCAAGAAACATGGGGAAAAGATTGGCGTTTCGCTCCTGGCGATTTCTTGGTGTTTCGCCATTGTTGCAGGTGTCTGGAGGTGGCAACGCCGGGAACGCGCTGACAGGAGCCGCCCGCCTGGGCCTCAACACGAGGCTCATCTCCAAGGTAAATTGAATTTAGAGTCATTTTGAAATTATCATTTACAGTGCAGCATTTACTGAATTGTCAAATTGAGTCATCTATTTGTACAGCATTGCCTAGTTACAAGTACAACCCTGCTGAAGTGCTGATGTTCTCTTTTTTTTTTTTCATCAGGTGGCAAACGATGAAATTGGAGGAACCGTTCTTTCGGAGCTTAAGGAAGCTGGGATTGATATATCTCATGTTATAGTAAGGCTTGGTTTACAAATATATAATTTCTGCATCTTTGTTCATCAAGCGCTGAAATGCAAGCAATCATGTGTACATCGAGAAGGTAGTAAGGTACAATAAATTGGTAACCAAAATGTCAAGGATTAACAAAAGAAAGATGCACAGTGAAAGATATTGGGGTACTATCAATGCACTGGACTTTCTTCCATGTTATCTTATACCTCATTGTTTTGATGATTCTGCTTTGCAGATTTCTGATGGTGGAAACACAACATTTGTATATGTCATTATTGATAAGCAAACGTAAGAATATTTCTTTTGCATCATTACGATAAGAGAACTAGTTTGTATCTTCATGTAGCAATACATGTAAATGGAACAATTAAAGGCATGCTCCTAGGTTGTAATGATAAGCATTTCTGAAATATTCCAAATGAATTTTCTGGTCACCTTGCACACTCAATCAGGTACATTTCGAATGAAATTCAACCACTTTTTAGTTTTGTTACACCTATTTATATTAGAGTAACCTGACTTACCTTTTTATATATAAAAACAAGGTGCTTTTATAAATCATGGTTCTCACTTCATTATAAACTTCCCTTTCGGCGCGTACACCGTTCGCTCAGTTATTCTCAAGGACTGTGCATCTAGATCAGATAAAGGAAAAAAATGCATGGAAATAGGGCATATATGCATTTAGTAGATACATGTAAATAAGGATAAAAATTTTACCCTCCAACTGACCCTTTATACTTGACCATTTTGATGTTTGCTCACTACTTTTTTGTTTTGCTGGTTACTGAACATCCTTTATATGGTTGAAGCTGTTAAGCTTGTCTAAGCAATATGGTTATTTAGCCACACTTACTCAATTATTGCTTTTTTACAATAACACTTTCTGGCATCATAGCAAGTTTCTGTGCATATTCATAGAAGGGCCATTTACATTTGCAGAAAAACTCGTACGTGTATAATCACATCAGGGTACCCTCCAATGATACCTAGTGACTTGAGAATGTCAAGTTTGTCAGCTGCACTGCAAGACGTAAGCTTACTATACTTAGATGGATATTCAGATGAGATGGCCTTGGCAGTTGCTAAGCAGGTAAGTTCGTTTGGAGTGTTGCAACATTAATCCATTCATGTATCATGTAATGCTTTCACCATGTAGTCTAGGTTGTCCAATCTTCATACATCTTAGTAGTTAGTACTGTCTAGGTAAATTTCAATAATGTAAATGACCTTTGTTTTACAGTAACAGTATCATAAACCTGTAGAGAATTAGATCATATTTTGATTTGTTGCTTGATAAAAACCAGAAATGTACAGGCTGATCAGATGAAGATTCCTATTTTGGTTGATGCCGAACCAGAAAGAACAAGGGAAGAATTGGGAGGTTTGCTCAGCCTAGCAAGTTACATAGTCTGTAATGGGAAATTTCCAGAGGTTTGTGATACATTTTGACAGGCATGAATGGTTTTAAAAGGCATGCTTTAGTAAAGCCGCATTAGTTTTTTTTCCCACTCACTATTTACAGTGACTCTTTACCTACAGAAATGGACATCAATCCCATCTATTCCCTCTGCACTACTAGAAATCCTTCTGCAATATCCTCGTGCATGCTTCGCAGTTGTAACCCTTGGAGAAAATGGATGCATGATGCTTGAGAGGGGCAAAGATGGTTAGTTTTGATCTTGTCCAGACAATTTTAATTACATGCTGGATAAAGTTTGTGTATAAGTTTTGCCTTTGTGACTTCAACTTATTTATCTGCAGTTCCACTCTTAAATAGGTGAAAATTATGAAACTGAGCCAGTAGATATAGAGAATGTCGCCGAGTCCTTAAGGCTGAAAGTAGATAAAGATGATATCCTGCCAACTTGTGTATCATCTAAGGTATGAGATATTTCTGGCAATCAAAATCGTTTACATCGTTATGTCATCAGAAATGTGAGTAATTTGATGACTGCTTTGGATCTCTTTTACTGCTTTACCTAACCTTTTTCCATTTTACTTTCTAGTTCATGAGACTTACTGCAAGAGGGTCTGGGAATATATTTGCAAGGCTGCTTATAGGAACAGCAGAAAGTATTCCAGCTTCAGAGCTTGTTGATACAACTGGTTGTGGTGATGCATTCATAGGAGCAGTACTTCATGGTGAGCCATTAACTTCTTCCAGAATAACTATTTACTTTCTTCATTATGTCTCCCTGAGGAGACGGGAATTCGACATAAAGAGTTATTAAGATTACTACTTATTTGCTCAAGAATATGATTCTTATATATATGATGCTATTCAAGTATTTTTGTTTTAACTAAATATTAAAATCCAGTTAGCTATCGCCTATCATTAATTATTTATTGTGACCTCAATGTTTCCTCTATTGAATATACTTAGGACTATCCACAGAGATGCCTCCAGAAAAGATGCTGCCTTTTGCTTGCCAAGTGGTATAACAACTTCCTTCATTTACAGAAATGAAACAAAAATACTACTAGTTTTTTTGTTCTTCACTTCTTACCTTGATTGGGATATTTCCTGTTCATGCTTCAGGCAGGCATCAAATGTAGAGCAATCGGCGCACGATCTGGCCTACCATGGCAATCCGATCCACGCCTGACTAAGTACCTGTGTTAGACCTTGTCGAAATTGCGAGGGACAAAAAAAAGATTGTCATTGAATAAATGATCCATGTTTCTCCTTTCAAAAAAAAAAAATGATCCATGCTTCAGCTATTGTTCAAAAGTCGACAGGTTGGGACATGGTGATCTCTTTGTAACATAGACCAGGGGCGGGCCCACCATGATTCATGGGTTATCAGTTGAATACCCAAGAATTTTGACAAAAAAAATTCATATAGGTAATATATATTTCATGTGTATGTCGAAAAGTATGCAAAATAGACTTGTTTATCTAGAAAAGCCTGACTTAGCACTGCACCATCCCACCTCCCTCCTCTCCTCAGACCATTTGGCCCAATAATCCAAATCAGCCCAAGAAGACATAACCCTAACCTCGCTCAACCTCTCCAGCTCTCCTTTGGTCCTCCCCAATCTCCTCCCTGGTGTGGCGAGAAATTGGACATTTTGCCGCTGCCAAGAGTGGGTTTCTCCACAATACCATTCTGTGGAATGGCGTCGTTAAAATGCCACTGTCAAGACTGGGCTTACATTTGTTTTGCCATTTGGACCATTTCATTCCATTTCTACTTGATTTTCCACCCGGGCTACCCAAAATACCCTTCGGTCTACCACCAATGGCGACGCCGAGGTCACCATGGCGGAGGCCAAGGAGAAAGAGGAGCTCACCGTGGCTCGAGCTCCATGCGCCACTTCCGCTTCCGCTCCACCGCACTGGCCAGGCGGCCTTCCTACTCCTCCCGGCCATCTCCCCCGCCACCCCACCCACCCACGCCTCCTCTTCTCCTACTTCCTTCGCTGCTTCCCTGTCCGATGGCGAGGTGACGTCAGCGTCGCAGGGCCAGGGAGAGGCGGCAGCGCAGCTGGTGGGAGAGGAGTCGGCACGGTGGAGGAGGTGTTGATGGTGGGGCTGGTAGGTGGCTAGCCGCCGCCAGCCGTGCCGGCCATGGCCGCCACATCCACGGCCTTCCTCCTCCTCCCAGTCGTCTCCCCCGCCGCCCCACCCACCCGCGCCTCCTCTTCTCCTGCTCCCCCTGCCGCTCGGGTCTTCGCCACCACGTACGCCTCGTGGCCTCCCGATCCGATGGCGAGGGCGACAGCGGCATCGCTTCGCAAGGGGGGAGGCATCGGGGGCGAGGGCTGGTAGGCGGCGCAGCTGGCGTGGAGAGGCGGCGGCGGCGCGGCTGGTAGGGAGAGGCGGCGGCACGGTGGGGAACCGGGGAGGGGTGGCGCGGCGCGCGCCTCCTTGCACAGCGCCGCCTCTTTTGTTCGCTAGAGGAGAAGGAGAGAGGGGGGTATTTTAGTCCATTGGAGTGGGAAAAATGGTGAAAATCTTGTGAAATGGCCAATATGGCAAAGCAACGGTTTGGTATCAGTTGGAAGTGGCATTTTAACGATGCCATTTCGCGGAATGGCATTGTGGCGAAACCCACTCTTGGCAGTGGCAGAATGTCCAATTTCTCTGGCGTGGCTGCCTATGCGGCTGCACCCCTCCAGCCCTCCTCGACCCCGATGGCGCACGCGCACGGGCCACGGGCACGCCGCTTGCATCGTCTCCCACCCACCCTAAGTGTCCGACGGCGGCGGCGCCCAGCCGGCTACCCAATCTCACGCCGCAAGCCCCGTGGCCCCCGTGCCCCCGGGCCGGCTGCCGTGAAGGCCGACATCATCCACGCGCCGCCGCCCTTGTGGCACCCCGGGGCCCCGACGGCGGGCCGGCTGGTGCCCGCGCTCCGCCCCCGCCGTCCGCGCCTCAAGTCCCCACTGCACTACGCCGCCCGGAGCCGCCCCAGATGCAGACGGCCTCACGGCCAGACCTAGACGAAGGACGAAGGTGGAAGGTTAGACACATTTTAGTAATTTGGTTGTATTAGGAATTTAGGATTAGTTCATAGTTGAATCCAGGATGGTACATTTGATTTAGGATTTAGTTTATTTGAATCCAGGAATGGTTCATGGTTGGACATTTTTTATGTAGGATTTGAATCAAGCCATCCAGGGTGGTTCATGGTTGAACAACTGAACTATGAAACTTGTGATTCACTGATTTGTAAAGCTTTGTAGGAGAGTTAGTATTTACAAATTACATCAGTGCACATATTTTAGAAGAGTTAAGGATAAAGACATCATCACTCATCTTCAAAATATCAAGCTATAAATTGCAATATTTCTTACCATTTTTCAATTTTCTATGCTATATAAATTTATTATGTTTTAACAATTAATACTTTAGTACTGTACTTTAATATGCTTACTACATTCAATTTATGGTCAATTCTACGAATCCATAACTTTATGAAATCATGCTTATGCCGTTATATATTATACTGCTATTACACTTTGGGTTCGAAAAAAAAATTATCTCTTCCAACTTCGAATACCCAAGTTGAAAATCCTGGGCCCGCCCCTGACATAGACTACCAGCTCAAGGATTGGACTTGTGATTTCTTCCCTTGGAGCTATCATTTGAAGTTCTAGAGCATTATGTTTGGTTTAACAAAACCAATCAGAAACAAAAGTCTTCAGCTCCCTGCTGAATTTAAGGACTTTCAGTTGAATGAATGGGTTGAACAACCGTTGTCAAAGTTCAGATTTTTCATAGCAAAGGTTAACAACTACAAAAATCGAGAAAATTGGCATGATACCATCGCCTGTTTTGCCCAAATACCACTATGCAGTTGGGATTCGCCAAAATATCATTCTCAATTGAGGGGCTTCGCCGAAACACCATTTTCTTCCAATTCTCTATTTCCTTTCATCTTTGCTGACCAAAATGCTCCTAGTTGAATTAATTCAAGTAAAGCAAATATGTAGATTACAGACAAAGTACATATCGTCCAAATATCTTGACATGCAATATATTTTTTTCTTTACACCAAATTACAGAGTATAAGACACTATCTCCAGAGCATAAATAAAAAAATAATTACGTATTTTTTATGAGAGTTTTCGTTGAGAGTGTCTTTTTTTTATGTTATGGATATAATACGATGCATACTGTGTAAGAAAAAAATAACATGTAAAAATATTTTAGCGTATTTACTTTATAATCTACGTATTTTGATATACTTAAATTGATTCAACTAGGGCCATTTTGGTCAATAATGATGAGAGGAAAGAGAGAATTGGAAGAAAATGGCATATGGGTGAAGCCCCTCAATTGAGAATGGTATTTCGGTGAATCCCAATTGCATAGTGGTATTTGGGCGAAACCCTTTTTGATGATGGTAAAATGTCAATCTTTTCTTTTTTTTTTAAATGTATGACATTGTTGACTTTTGACGTAATGTTTAACCATTTGTATTACTAAAAAATATATAAATGTTATTTATTTTGTTAGCACATATTTTATCATCAAATAAAATATAATCTTAACTTATACTTTTATATATTTATACCAAATTTTCAAACAAAACAAATGGCCAAATGTTATGCGAAAAATCAAACGGCATCAGCATCATACACATTTATTTATGACCAGTGCTGCGTCGCCACGTCATCAGCCAGCTGGCAGCCGGTCAACGTGGCTGACCAAGCGCCACCTGCAGGCTGCGGCCGACATGTCCTCTGCCACCGCCGCCGCCGGCGGCCGCTGCCGACATGTCGAGGTGCGGTCCACGACAGCAGCAAGTCGTCGGAAAGTATGCTCCTATGTCTTGTTTCCGGCAAGAGATTGCAACTTCTCCGAGAGACCTATAAAAAAAAAAAAACCCAAGGCGAATCCAAACCACTGCATCGTCCATTGTCCATGGCTTCGAGCTCGTCGCCGCCGCCGCCGTGCACGGTGGCCGCCGGCGGCGGCATCGCCGGAGTCTCGCCTGTCAAAGCTCGGCGCCAGGTCCTGGCCCAAGTATAAATCTCCCTCCGATACATCATACGCGTATTTTATACGGTGTACAAAATACACGTATTGTACCGTATATATGTACTTGTGTTGTAGGTGGGGTGGTGGCCGGGGAGGATGGCGCTGAGCTACGGCGCGCGGCAGACGTGCTACATCGTGAGAGGGAAGGTGACGGCGACGGCGACGGCGACGGCGTCGGCGTCGGCGGCGGAGGGCTCGCCGGAGAATGGGCGGCGCGTCGAGTTCGGCGCCGGCGACATCGTCGTCTTCCCCAAGGGCACACGGTGCACCTGGCACATCGCCGCCGCCGTGGACATGCACTACGCCTTCGACCCTTCCTGACAAGTGGGGCCACCAAAGACATTATTATCCCCTCTACATGCTGAATTTATTACTGACTCTTAACAAAAGGAATTGTGTACTCTCCCTGTGGTTAACTGGTCATAAATGGAGTATTTGAGTTTAGAATGAGATTCGATTACACTTTTAAAACTTTGGCCATCGGTTTTACATTTAAATAAGTTTATGATGGCAGTACTTTTCAAAGTAACTAATAAGTATTGGAGAAAAATTATTGACGGTCACAATTTCAAAATTTTGACTTAATTTTATCAAATATTTATAGCCGGAGTAACTCATGTCATATAAATGACAAATCTCTACGATAAGAGGAAAAGGAAAGATTTTTACCTCAATGGAGGTAGAACAACGCAAGCATTGGTTTCTTCCTCCTTGCCTTGGTATTCTGCATAGCCAACTCAGCTATTTGTAACACAAATTTCACATTGCAAGGAAAGCTTAAGGCTTTTCAAGAGCAGATCACTCTTTGCCATTATCAAGCAAAAACTATACATTGCTTCGCTGGATCAGCAGTTACTAGAGCCAATCCACACCAGTGCTCAGAAGATTTTGCTTCAGTGCTATGCTACCTGAAACATGCATTCTGGCAATTGGATTATGGAGTTATGGACCATAGATATAGGATTATGGAGTTATGGCCCATAGATATATGATCAACAACAGTTTGGGAATTGAACTTCATCCCTAAAACTTCAGAGCGATAACTGCTAATCTAAGGCCTAGAAGGCCTGTATAGCCGCTACTGTAAACAAGCACCCATGGAAGGAAAAAAAAAACATTTCTACCACTGAACCTACAGAATGTACAAGGAACATCTCTTCCTCTTCCTAGGAAGGAAGCTAACGAACCAGCTTGTCGGTGACTCCAGATTTTATTGTCCTTGGGGTTCAGAAATGCGGAGGTTGTTTGTCAGGGCTCTGCTGAATCCCAATCCTCAAACTCAAAGTCAAATAGAAGATCTAGAGAATCCGATCTTTGCGTGTCTCTCTGATGAGCAGCTTCCATTAGTAATCCGTCCGCAGTGGAACTTACTGAATTATTAAGATGGGATTCATTGGGAACAAGGCTAGGCTGGTGATTGAGGTGAGGCAAAATTTGTGTTGTTTGTGCAGGACAATTGCTGCCTATAATGCCATTGGCCACATTCTGCCCATTACAAGGCATCAAGTTCGCCAATGCCACAACAGGCTCACTGTGAAGACCTACCCCCTGGAATGTAATGGAATCAAGAGGTTGAGAAATAGTCCTGTCTGGCTGCTGAGACTCTGCAGCGCCCATATTGTAATCTGGTACCTCCAGATCAGATGCCAGACTATCAATTATGTCTTGCCAGCTTTTGCTGTAAACATCCAATGCTGGTTCAGGCAGTAATTGTGTTCTCTGAGCCGTAAGAGAAATGCACCGAGAAAATTGTGGTCCTGTACCGTGTGTTCCGTTTGAGGCAGCCTGATAGGACGGTGCCGACTGATCTTGTTGCCCTTGAAGCGCTATTGGGGCACTTAGCGATCTCTGAGGGGGATTTTTCTGAACAGTACCAAACAATGTTCTTGGTGCAACTTGAGCTGGCTGGGATGCATGTGGCGAGGATGGCTGGTGCAACTGGGTATTGTTCGGAGCAGCAGAACCAAACTGGTTATCATTTAGAGTTACTATGCCTGGAGAAGTAGCCCCTACTCGTTTGAATCTTGTGCGTGATTGAGGAATCTGAATGCTGGGAGCATTGCTCATACCTCTTCCAGCCCTTGTTGCAGGAGTTGTTCTTGTTGCACTGACAGTCCTCCCTACACTCGGTGAGACTCTTACTGATGTATGTCTTGTTTGAGTTAACCCCTGGTTCATAACATTCGCAAGATGACTTTGGTTGGGAAAGTAAGTAGTCATATGCGATTGTATGAGTGAAATTTCGCACTGTGTATCTTGCTGTACAAATGACGTTGTTGTTGGGTATACGACATTCTGGCGCTTTTCTGGATGAGATGTTGGCAGACCTTTGCTCTTGAATGTATGTCTCATTGCTTTCCACTTTTTTTCCTTATCTGTAGCATGACAATGATCATAAATCTCGGTGCCCTTACCCCAATAATTGCATGGGGCTGGAGTGTCACATACAAAACAGTGGCACTGCATTTGAAAAGCGAACATGGAAATCGTGTCAAAACAAAATCTATAAGCTGCTCCTCTAGTAGATTCACTGGAGGGAAAATTATTTCTTACTTACCATGCTACAATACTTCACATGAGAAGTGGTGCTGAAGGGCAAGTTAGAACATAAATGGCGGGAATGAGGGAAGTCCCTGCATGCTACCTGTGGATAAATAGACAACTGCTAGTTAAGGAAAATAACAAAAGAAATGAATGCTACTACATGTCCACTCCACACTGTGGTTTCTGTTAAAAAGCTAGCATGAAATTTATCATTTCGTTATTACAGGTGACATGAACTAGAGGTACATGTATTCATAGACAAATAGGCAAGTATAGATGGGGAAAGAAACACATGCACTTAAATCAAACCACTTCCACGCTATCCAATGTATTTGAATCTGAATTCCACATCACCGAACAAAGGAGATCAAACTAAACTATGCAATGAGTAAAAGCCTTCAAATGAAATCAGAACAATATAGTAATTCAAAGTTCAGATCATAACAAAATGACTTATTACGAACAGTTTCCCCCAATTACGAGAACATTTCATCTCTATATACATAGCCTACAAACATAACAATTGAGCTGCTCCTATTTCATGCACAGAATGCAACAAATACAGATCAAAATTTTAGTAATAAGCAATTAAGCCAAAATACCGGGCCTTTCTCTGCGACGATCTGCAATTCATCCGAGCTGCCATCTCCCTCACTCCCCTTCTCCCCCGCGACAGCGACAACATCATCAGGATCCCCATCCAGCACCACGCAATCATCGTCGTCTTCCTCGCCGCCGCAATCGGGCTTGCCCCCCTTCTGCTGCGCCATCACCGGCGGCGCCGACAGCTCACTCATCACCTCCAGATCATCGAACTCATCCGACAAAGCCCTCTCATCCTCCTCTCTAAGAAGGTCCGCAATCCACCCGAGGGAGTCGACGGACGCCTTCTTGGTCGTCGTCGCCACCGCCACCGCCACCGCCGCCGCGGCGAAGCCCTCCTCGTCGGAGCTGATGTCCACCACATCCATCGCTGACCCCATCCGCTCGGATTCCGATCGGATTAGCAAGAACCGGATCCGAGAAACCCTCCCCGGCCCAGGATGTCGCCGGCCGCCACGGATCCAGGACGAGAGGCGGCTCCCAAGAAACTCCACCAAGAACACGCCTTGCCCATCAAACGCGCAGCGCGATCTTGCGCTCCACCAGCCGCCGCCGGAAAAGATCGAATTCTGGCGCGATTTGGGGGGTGAGGAAAGCGAAGCAGCTGCCTGCAAGCCAAGAAATCGTGATGAGGGAGAAGAGCACGAAATCATCATCAGAAGTGAAGAAAAAAATAGAAAAAAAAAGGGGGATTAAACCGCGCGCGAGTGGAAGCCAAGTCATACTCCAAATGCTCTCCCGATTAAAGCGGCGCGAAGACTCGCAACAAAGAAGAAGAAAAAAAAAAGTCTCGAGCAAAATCGCCAACCGAATCGGCAGCAGGAGGAACAGAAGAGAAGAGAAGCGAGCTACCAACCTCACCTCAAGAAGAAGCCCTCTTCTCCGCCATGGCCTTTTCTTCTTCTTGCTCTCGCGTCAGGAGCAGAAAGCAGGGGGAGAAGCTACCTGCTCCAGGAGGGTGGAGTACTGGAGTATGGAGAGAAGAAAGAAGAAAATACCGAGAGAAATTAATTTCTCGCGCTCAAAAACGTGGATTTTATACGTCGTCGTGCTTGGTTTTCCGATGGGCGAAAAGCCGTTGCTTTGCTTTGCTCTTTTTTTTTTCTTTTTTTTTTTACCGAGTGGAAATGGCATCGTGCATTCGTGCTCTTAGCGGGTTTAGGGTTTCCGGGTTTGGAGGGTTGGATTCATTTCCGGGATGAGCAGATGGATCCGCTTTGACTTGGCCTAATCTCAAAGTCTCGGTGCTAAACTGCTAATGAGTGGATATTGGATATTAGGATGGATATCATCCGAGAATCCAATATAAAAGATGGTGTAGTTGCATAATCAATTAGGAGTAGTTAGAATCTAGAAAGAGTAAAGTCCATCACTGATCCACCGTTGTGTCATTCCGGTCCCTAAACTAGCAAATCGACCGTTCAACTGTGTTATCCCGGTCTCTAAATTTACAGATCACTCGTTTAGATCCTCTAACTTATTCAGTTGTGTCACCACGGTCCCTAAACTTGTATTTGAATATCATCTGGGTCAAATAGGACTGTCTAAAAACTTTATATTTAAAAATAATTCATAACTTTTTCATGTGAATTCTAATGAAGACAAACTTTATATCAAACTTATAGTCCTCGACGTGATCTACAACTTTGTAGTTGATTTTTTTTTATTTTAAGTCATTTTTTGTCCCAAAATGTAATTTTAAAATTAAAATTTCAAAATATATAAACATGCAACAATATTTTGGGACCCTAAACAGTTTTAATTCAAAAACTTTTCAACCATAAAGTTGTAGGTCACGTCGAGAGCTACAATTTTGATATAAAGTTTATCTTCATTAGAGTTCACATGAAAAAGTTATGAATTATTTTTTGATATAAAATTTTTAAACCGTCCTGTTTAGGGACCGGGGTGACACAACAGAACAAGTTGGAGACCTAAACGAGTGATCTGCAAGTTTAGAGACTGGGATGATACAGTCGAACAAGTCTGAGAACCTGAACGGTCGATTTTGCAAGTTTAGGGACCGGGATGACACAGCGGTACAAGTTTAGGGACCGTTGATGGACTTTACTCATCTAGAAATGTAGGCTGCTGGTTGTACTAATAGAGAAGGATCGACGAGTTTTTGAGGGTAAGAAATTTATATTAATACAATACTTCATCTGTTCTAAAATCTATTTTTTTTTAGTAATCTCATCCGTAGTAGTAAGATTGTTGAATTTGGTATTAAGTTGTTATATTTTAAAAACGGAGGGAGTAGAATTTATGCTTAAGTAGAAAATATTTTGATAGATTTATGAAATGACATAATGATTAGGATTCAACATAAGAACATATATTTTTTTAAGAAACCATAAGAACATATTTGAGTGGGATATAATCGGTGGAGAAAATACTCTAAATAGTGCTTGAAGTATTTATATTTTAGTGTAAATTTTAAATGCCAGAAGTGTTCATATTTTAGAATGGAAGGAGTAGTGATGAAAATTCCGTGAGCTCATAGTTTGGGCACCAACCATAGTAAAAAGGAGATCATATTCGGCAACCATAGTAGCATATCATTGGTTGTAGGCTTGTAGCGGCAGCCACTCTACTGCTTTTTTATGTTTTTAGTTATTTTTTTCATCCTTAGTAGCTTTTATAAGCATCCGGTCTCTTTTTAACTCAACACAAAACGTATAATATGTTGGCCGATGAGGCTCATCCTAAATGAGGAAAATATATGATGCAAACTATACATATATATATATATATATATATATATATATATATATATATATATATTGTAAATCCGAAAACTAGTAAATGGGTGTTTAAGATTTATCCATATTATCTTGAGTAAATCTTTTTACTCTTAGATTTAATCATAGAGAGTAAAAATTTTAGTCGGGATGACCTGAGCAAATCAAACGCAATTAGATCTATAATATATATATTTTTAGACTTTCATTTGTTTATCTTATCTTAATTTTTAGATCTGTAAAATATATTTTTCTCAAATGGGTTATAGAGCTATTGAGAAGTAACCAATACGTAAAGTATTTACTTTATTCCTTTATTACTTTTAAGTGAACGTGTCATTCTTTTACTTCAATGGTTTTAGTTTTATTTTCATTTTTTAGCATATACAAAAGAATTATTAGTGGTTTATAATTCACAGCTTAGACTTTGGTCAATAAGACAAACACGTAGTGTTGGTACTTCCTCCGTTCCATAATACAAGGGATTTTGACTTTTTGTTTATATTGTTTGACCATTCGTCTTATTTAAAAACATTTAGAATTATTATTTATTTTATTTGTGACTTACTTTATTATCCAAAATACTTTAAGCATAATTTTTCTTTTTTATATTTGCACAAATTTTTGGAATAAGACGAGTGGTCAAATAGTGTAAGAAAAAGTTAAAATCCCTTATATTATATGACAGAGGGAGCACGTAATAATGATGTTCATTTCAAAAGTCAATAGTTTGTGCCAAATCAATTAAACACATGCTCGGATTATCTTTTTTTTAAAAAAAATTTAAGCACCGCTGCCAATTTTCTTTGCATTTTTTTTAAAAAAAATCGTGAGGAAGAAAAAAAAAACTCAGCCTTTGCCTTGGTGCCGGCCGCCGCAGTGGCATTCTGCCGAACACCTCGCCGGCGCCGCCGTCTCCCCCGTATCCCGGCGACAACCCCCCCCCCCCCCCCCCAACCCCCGGGGTCCACGGGCACAATGGTGCACAGGTTCTTCTCCTGCACGGGCGCCACCCGGCCGCCGGCGCCCGAGAACGCTGACATCACCCTCGTCTCGGGCCCTTCGTGCTGGTACGCGTCTCGTACTCTCGTCTCACAGCTCCTTTTCCACCATGAATCAAACCGAAGCTGTTTGTCGAATCCCGTGCGTTCCGTGTCCCATCCCCGATGCTGCGGCTTGGCTCACTCCGCTCTTGCTCCGATTTCGCCGCCTCTCCTGGTGCTAGAACAGCGGGAAGACGTCGCTTCTCTTCCAGTTCGCGATAAACCGCGCGACGGAGAGTGGACGAGGCGTGGTGTTCATCTGCAGGAAGGGGAGACTGGAGAATAGCCCCCCGTTCTTGTCCCAGGTGAGCGATTGTTCTCTACTCGTGCTCTGGAATCTTGGGTTACAAAATCTCACCTGCTCCTCATTTGTGAAGCTAAATCTTACTCTTATTTCTTTCTTTCAGGGTATTGATCTATCACACAGCGTGCTTCAGAGAATCCATATCAAGTATGAGATCTCTCTAGTTACATTTTATTTACTATTGATGATTTGTGAGATTTGCATGCTATTGTCAGCTAAGCATATGGTCTGTGATCGTATTGAAATGCCTATTTGTGTTACTTCATGACAAAAAGATGGGGATTTATGCTCTAATTTATGTACTCCGTGCTTGTAGATACATTGAAGATGATGAGGGCATCAGAAAGTACTTCGCGGCATTTCATCTGCTTGGCAGCTTCCCTGCTGCAGTAATTATTGATGATTTTGCAGATTTCTTCTCAGAAAGGTGTGTTTTTAATTTTGTCTTGTCGTCCTGCTTGATCATTCTAGATTTTTTTTTTTTGGTCTCAATAATCTCAGCTGAGAATTCTGGGCACCTGTAGTTGTGATAATGATGATCCAAGTCCTTACGTGCAGAATGTTTGGTGTAGACTTCTGTTAGGTCTGTATGCTCCATTATGATATGGCTATTAGTTGTTCTACTGAATGATGCATTAGACCACCTGCTGCACAAATTTATTTTAGGGATTTTCTGATCTTTCTGAGAAAACTAGGTTTGATCTACATCATCAAAGCGAGAACTTTATACACTAGTAATTGACTTGAATTATGTATGGTGTGCATTCCCAATTTTTGGTATGACTAGTTCTGACAATACTGAAACTATAGGAGCTGTCAGCAAAGATATGGAAATGCTAGGGCTCGGGATCTAGCAGTGGTTCGCATATTAGCTCTGTGTCAAAATGCTGTTGCGCATGCAAAGTGAGTGATAAATTCAATGCCAGATCTTTAAACTTCTGCATGTTCCTATGTTCCTGAGAATAAACATCTCAATCTCTATCCTAGCACAAAGCTCGGAGTCCCTGGGTCTTGTAATCTCTTGCTCTCTGATGTTCATCAAGGTGACACCCCAAGATCCATGTTCATTTACAAGAGGTGGATAAGTTCAATATATACAATCCAAGGTAAATCTTACAAGATATCTGATGTACAGTGCCGGTTGTCATTTTATTGTTCACCCATATTTTGTTAAGTAAACCTTTTGTTTCTATTGCTATTCATCGGCTCTTTGTTTCACATTAACAGAGAACATCTTGTGCTTGCATATAATTCTTTTTAGTTTGGACATTTACTCATTGCATTTTATATCCATCTTTGAAATCTTATTTGATGAGGTACCCTCTTGGTTCATTCACTGTAGTAACAAAATATATAGATGAGATACCCTCTTGGTTTCATTCACTGTACTTACATAGATGGCATGACAGTCAAGATACTTCTCATTTTAGTTTGTATCCGTCTTAGAAAGTTTTGTTTGATGAGAATGCTATGAATACCAACTAAATTGTCCAAAACTGTAAATGACTGATTCACTTTATTTGTTTCATTTCTTTGTGCTATGTCAGTTTCTAGTCTATGATAGTTCATGGCTATCAATCTAAATCTTTTTGTTTCTTCCTGTTATGTTTGCACGATTTAATTTGGCTTCCTTAGGTGATGGCCATGGATCCTACATACTCAAGAGCATTAGCAGTTCAGATTGTGGGTCCAGGGAAGGAAGAGCAGCCAAGTACTCAATAGCACTGCAATATCTTGTGCTTGAACATATCAGCAATGGATAGATCATATTTTCTACTGTTTGGTCCCAGTACCCAAACATGTACAATCATAACCTTGGAGAAGCAGAAAAAAAGACTGTTCCAACTAGTTTTGTATGCACGACGAGTATCAATTTCAACTGGCACAAATGTGTTCATTGTAAACGAGAACTGCATCCTTAATTGAATGTATGTCTATTTATGAATTAGAGCCAACCCGAAAACAAGCCGCTACTGGGTGAATAGATTCTGTTCTTCTAGTTCATTTTTATCTCAGATAAAGGGCAGTCAGATTAATGTATACGAATTTGAACTTCTGGGGAATACATTCGTTTGATCTCCCAGTGAATGTTTTCTACCAAGTAATTTTTGCTCGATTTCCTTTTTTTAAAAAATAACAGAAAGTAATTTTGTTCGGTTTCTCTTCAACTCACTAGGTGAACAAAAAGTAAATTTGTTCGATTTCCTTTTCAAAAAAGAACAAAAAGTAATTTTTGCACGGTTTCTCTTCAACTCATATGAACAAAAATTTAATTTGCTTGGTTTCTCTTGAACTCACTTGGACAGCAAGATGACTTTTCAAAGAAGAACAAAAAGTAATTTTTGCTCGGTTTCTCTTCAACTCACATGAACAAAAAATAAATTTGCTCGGTTTCTCTTAAACTCACTTGGACAGCAAGATGAACAATGAATGTAGGTTGTAAAATGGAGGATTTTTTTTTAAAAAAAAAAGAAAGAAAAACCTGGAAAAACCCGACAACCTACTCATTGAGTTCTTTGTAGTAAAACAGCGTGAAGATTTGGATTAAAGTTGAAACTGCAAGCACATCATAATGGGCAGTGGAAGGCAAGCTAGATGAATCTTATGACCAGATTTCCGGAAGAATCACAGATTAACTGGAAAACTATCCTGCTTATATGAGCAAATGCTGCATTACAGGTTGTTCACTCAAAGGTTCACCCAGACTTGATGAGTCCATCAGAGAAATCTATTATTTTCATTGTACCATCACCACATTGAACAAATTGACATCGGTGAGAACGATTTGTGGGAACTGCATGTTTCAGATCAGAATTGCAGAGAGAAAAAAGGCTGTGCTGAAGGCAATTTCAGAGGCATGGAACTCTCAAGATCTCTGCTCAATAAACCAGGACACAATTTACTTCCCCAACTAAAAATTAGTAATACACAAAATCACTGAGCAACTCACCAACTCCCCTCATGATCAAAGATGGGGCCAAGCAGCTCATAGATCTTTAACAATCTCAATGCCCATGGAGTTGGCTGTGCCAATGATTGACTTGCACAGCGCCTCGAGTGACATGTGCTTGCAGTAGGGATCAGATTGCTTCAATTTCGCGATCTCGTAGACATGGCGAAGTGAAAGGGATGACACTACAGTGTGCCCTGGACGGCCGCTGGCTGTCTCAATCCCGGCTGCCTTCTTGAGGAACCATGAGACAGATGGTGACTTGACTACAAACTCGAATGTGCTGTCCTTGTAGGCAGTTAAGGTAACCTGCATAGGAGTTTCTGCCTTATACTTCTGAGTCCTGGCATTGAAATCCTTGCAGAACGCCATCAGGTTCAGCCTGTAGAAACCTAGCGCTGGACCAACTGGTGGCGCAGGGCGGGCGGCACCAGCTGGAACGATAAGGCGGATTGTTGCCAACACAGGCTTCCGTGCAACTGCATCTTTCAGAGTGGTTGCCATGCCGTAGGCTTATGAAGATCTGAACCGAAACAAGACCCTCCATCAAAACCATTAATGTTCAACAAAAACCAGCAGGAAATAACATGAAAGAGAAGTCAGAGAAATATTTGTTGATAACTCGAACGCAACATCAGACTTCTATTATACAAGGGAGTTGATTGTTGGCATTCTCCTAGAGAACTTCTCTATTATTGAATGAAAAAACTTGTCATTAATTTACACAGCTTCTAATGCCTCTCAGGAGTTAAAACTTCAGAAAGGAGTACTTTCATCGTCTCCTGTCACCTCTATGCTGCATTATACAAGGGACTTCACTATAGAAAGGTAAATCAGCACCGAAACCCTGAAAATGATGAGCTGTTTGAAAGAAAGAAAGAAAGAAAGCTACAAACTATCCTTATTTTAGCACTTCAATTATATATTCATATCAATTCTCTTAAGGCACAGCGGTTTCAGAGTTCCTTACCAATCTCTCTCTTAAGGACATAGCGGTTTCAACCATACCCATTTCCACAAGAATCACAGATTATCACTTCAATCTATTTGATACGGAGCACAGAAGGAAAAACATCACAGAAAAAAAAGCACAATCAACCAACCCGATCCCCTCCACACCCTCTACGCCCTAAACCACCAGAGTAACTAGAACCAACGAGGAGAGAGGGAGAGCACCACGAGCCAATCCGACCTAGGTGAAGACGGGAAGGGGGGCTGCTATGTGAGAGGGGAGGGAGTGGTACCTCCGGTACGACGGCGGCGGCGGCGGCGCTCCGGGACGGCGGCGGCGGAGGATCCTCCGGGATGGATCGAATCGACTTGTTGTGTGTCTGTGAGTGGGATAGCTGCGCCTCTCTCTTTGTTAGGGTTTTAGTTGAGGCCCACACGAGGCCCATTACTGATCCACTCGACAATTTCAGCCCATGCCAGAACATATTTCATCCACCATCCGATTTATATCCAACGGCCATAGTTTGATCTTTGAATTAAAATTTGATCACGTATAAGGATTTACCTTCCTGGCCCACATTTCATTGAGCTTGTATGACCCCACATGTTTGTGGCACGGGAGAGTCCTCAGTACTCTTTGTTTGAAATTGAGGATTTACCCTCCTTGCCCACATTTCAGTGAGCTTATGTGACCACGCTTGTCGGTGGCACGGAAAGGTCCTCAATATACTTAGTCTGCCTTGATGTACTGTTCAAGGTAATTCGGATGCTGCCACATTTCTCAGATTAGACGACTAATTAGTTAACCATCAAACCATTCCTTAATATCGCGCCAGCAACTTTGAGAAATGAATAAACGAGCGTTAGTGCATGGACATTACGTAACCACAAATTTAAACACATTCTAGATTTCATTGGCATGTCCGCAAGTCGAGCACTTCAGCATTGTATTCATCTCCAAAACAAACCGTATCCTCATTAGGAAGTTAGTAAGGCCTACAAATACAATAACAATGTCAAATTTGTTTACATCGACCAAAGCCCACCAAATTGCTCCTGCAAGGAACCTCTCGTCTCCCGTTGTTATGTGCCTCCAATCTCAGCCAGCTCATCCACCGTCAAAACACACAAACAGGGAGCAATTTACGCAGGCAAAATGAAGTACAATTGGTTTCATCACTTTTCCGATGGCTTTGCGTCGTCCATTTGATCATCTTCTCCCGGAAGCCCAAATATCCGTAGGTTACGATCCATAGAACCTACGGCAATGTACTTCGCATCGGTGCCAAACTTGACGTTTGTCACTTTCCCTGAGAAAAGTGTACGCCACAGAAACCAAATTAGTTAAGTGCAAGCACAGATGCCAATCACGAACCGAGAATGTGGGCCATAAGAAAGGGACGAACCTGTGCCTGACAAATCTGGTAAGGTCTTGACAAGATTCCATTCAAGCTTAACATTTGCTACTTGGTAAACCCTGAAGGCCAAACAGAGGAGGTATCAAATATAAAAGTTTACGGTATAACATTTGCACCAAAAGGTCAGACTTGCAGGTTTTGAGAAAATACCTTGTATCTGAACCACCAACAGCTAGATAACTTCCGCTAAAGTCAAATTCCACTGTAAGATAAACAAAAAAACATTCATGCATCATATGATTAATGGAACTCCAGTACAAATAACAAAAATGGAATGAGATGTCCTTCCAGCTACAATCAAAATCCTAGAAAGCAAGATATATCTAGGGTGAATGATCAACATAATCACGCTTGTTGGCTATATCTATACACACATCGAAGCACATGCACCATTCACAATTTACTGTGAGTGTGGAGCATGTGCAAAGTTCCTTACCAGAATTTGTTGGCGTGTCTGAGTCATAAGGTGATATCGTCCTAAAGTTTCTTAATTTTCGAAGATCCCAAAGCTTGACTCCATCGAGAGCAGCAGTCTGTACAGTGATGATAAATATATCAGAATAAAAAAGAAATTCAACATTTTGCAGATTGCACTATGGAGAGATTCATACCGCAAGGAAGTAACCATTTTCAGAGAAGGACATAGCAGTCACTGGTCCAACATGCCCCTCAAACTTTGCAACATTTGACTAGAGAAAAAAGATGATTGTTAGCAAGGTATTTCAAGAGCAGACATGCATGAACACCTGAAAAAAGAACTTGAATGAGTTGCCGGAGTATCACACCTGCGTCTTCACATCCCAAATTTTGACAACAGCTTCAGTGGTCCCTGTCCCCAGGATAAGACCATCTGGGTGGAAAGATGCAGATGTATATCCCTCTTGTCCTGAAGACTCACCAACCTGAGTAAAGAAAAGGTATTCATTAACTCATAAACATCTTGGGAGCTAACAGACAAAGCATGTATAAGTACATGGATGAATGGGAGCAGGTTACATGAGAAAGATAATGGAGTAAACCTGTGTGAGGCAAGATCCTGATGGAATATCGTAGAAGCACCAAGTATTATCCTTGGAAGCAGTCACAAAGTACTTCTGAGTCGCATGGACTGTAACAGCTTCAACCTGACAGATTTTTGTAAAACAAATAAGTTTGAAACAATAGAATTTGAATTGAAACATTTTATATTACCAATTGAAATATTACAATATAAAATATGGTAAAAGTTGCCCTGTTTGATTTATATTACTGAGTTATTACTATGGATTATCTATATAAATTAAATATTTTGAAAAATAAACTCAATAAATAGCTTAAAATAAGTTATCTAAGAAATGCAGCAAAAGAAATTTTTTTGAGAAGATGTATTTTCCAAAGTATATAGCAAATAATCCATTTCAATAATCCAGTGCAGAGAATAATCTGTAAAGAACAGGGGCCTTAAGGGCAATGATGGGGCATGTTCACATGTTTTGTAACTGTGAAGAGGGCCTTTAAGGACAATGGTGGGGCATTTTCACATGTTTTGTAACTGTGAAACATGAATGAACCAGAGTAGCTAACGATACAAATGGTAAAGAAAATTTGATGAAAGAACTGCATTTGCAGTATGACTTGAGTTTTGAGTATCATAGCTCAACATGCCAAAATGTGTTATAATCATATTTGTGACAAATCCTTGATAGATAGAAATTTCATAAATATTTTCAATTTTACTGTAACAGAAATTTAGAAGCCACAGAAAGGAAATATGACTGTATGCATGCAAGAAGAATACCAGCTATCCAGCAATCTGTAATTCCAATATCCAAAAACATAAAATGGCAAAGAATGTGAAGTTATTTTGCAGAAGAATATCCACGCAATTGCTAACCTCGGCAGTGTGATCTTTCAATGTATGGATGCAATTGTAATTTCCCTCCTCGCTTCCTTGCCAAATTTTAACAGTCTGCATAATTTGCAAACAACTCAGTGAAGAATAAACAGCACAACCTAATCATCAGATAGTCGGACCAGTGACTGCAAACATGCTCAACCTAATCAAGTACTGCAGGAAATGATGCAATCAATTTTACTAGCAAAATCAAAACTTGATTATTGCATCAAATTTATGTGACTAATTAATCTATCAGAGAATGGCATACCTTATCTGCTGATCCAGTTACAAAGAGCTCATCCCGAGGAACAAATTTCAAACTGGTTATCTATATATATGAAGGTTCCAATGTTAACATAAATTTTAGAGATAGATTAAAAATCAATTGAGTGCATCTAAATCATCAAAATAAAATGAGGGAAAACCTTCTTTGAGTGACCAGTAAGTGTGCACAAGATTTGACCGGATGGCCTGTCAAAAAGCACTGCGTTTGTATCGATGCCACCAGTTGCAATAATGTCCTGTTAATCCAGAATAAGAACAAAGTAAAATAATAAGTATTTAAATCACCGTTTGCCATCAAATTATCAACATTAAATCCAAGACGAATCAAACAGATAACAAAATAAGACAAACTACATGTGAACCAAGCTTTTCAGGAGAGCATCATGTTGCAGGTACAAATAGAAGTATTAGTGATATAATTATTCAATTAATGTGAAATCTTACACCTAATTGAACTGAAAAGGATAAGACCAGAGTATATGATATTCAAAGCAAGGTACACTAAAAACATAAAAGACAGACCTTTGAAGGATGAATATCCATAGATAAGATGCCTGGTTTGTTTGTCTTATGAAGTGGATGACTGGAGATCTGGGTATATCTCTCAATTGCATCAATTGATGCCAAAGTTGGAGGAACCTGTGAGAAAATGTAGAGAACTGTTATCTCATTTCAAAAGTAAGGTGTAAAGATGGCAACAAACACTGAGAAATAATGTCCTGGCGAGATGAGCTAGCATTCTTGAGATAATCTTAACTATTGGATAAAAACATCAATGCATGTTTTAGACCTTGTTTGTAGCATAACTATGAATACAGATATGTACCTGTCGTTTCTTACGATGCGCAGAGAGCATGGTATTACACTCTGTTAGTTCATCAATCATCACAGGGTTGATACCAGGACGAATCTTCTTCCCGTCTGGTCCAACTTCATCTTCAAATGCTGAATCCAACAATGCAGAACTATGAGAAGGCTGAAATTATATGTAGAAATTTACTTCAACAACTTCAAACAGTCAGAAAGTAGGTACCTCTTTTCCCGTTGGAGACAACAGCTGTAGGTGCAGCTCCTGCCATTGATGCAGGAATCTGTCTCTCAGCTTGAGCCAAAAGTGCTCTGGCTTCATCTCGTTCTTTCTTTAATCTAGCTATAACACGGCAGGCAGCATCATGCTGGAAAAGGGACATAAAACAACTAAACAGATCAGATTACAGGATAATGAATGTTCTTAAAAGCAAAAGTGTTAACTAAAAGAGCATTTCATTAAAACGGTATTCAGCATTTAACCCATAATAGAGCTGTTTAATCAAGCGCTGAAAAAAAAATGTAGCTGTAAAGACAAGCAATGCCTTTAACAAAGCTTGGTACTTCAGACCTTTTCCTCAATAACTTACAAGTAGTTTTTTAACATATCAACTTGCAGTAATAATACTTCATTGGCCCTGTTTGGATCCAAGGGATATTTTTTAGCCCTCCCTCCAATAGCCCAAATAGCCCAAAAAGATCCAAAAGGGTGAGCTATTTGAGGGCTATTTGGAAATAACCCACCCAAAAAAAACTATCCCACCCAAGGGGTGCTAATTGGGGCTATTTCGGGTGGGGCCCACTGAAAAGTGTCTTCTCTCTATCTCTCTCCATGGGAAGCTACATTAAAGACCAAATAGCTCTCAAAATAACCCTTTGATCCAAACAACTTAGGGCTATTTTATTGGAGGGCTATTTCCTTGTGCTAAAAAATAGCTCTCAAAATAACTCTTGGCTAGTTCTCCAAACAGGGCTATTGTTTTCAAGCTCAAACCAGACTGCCTAGAGCAAAAAAACAACCTAAATATCACCAGTTATATGGTATGCACAAGAACCCAGAACAGCATCACACATTTCTAGACTGGTCAGTGAATGATTGATTTTATAAGCATTTTTTCTTCAGCTTATGAAAATATAAATTGCAGTACAACTCGAACAGGAGCAGGAACAAGGATAGATATTTAACAGTCAAATTAACAATGCCGTACAAAACTAGTGGTCATTTGCAGATTAGCGAACTTTAGTTAGATGGGTAAACAGATCAGGGCTAACATTGTTGCGCACTTCACCACAGGATTAGTGCCAGGAAATAAGCCAACAACTATACCTCGTACATATGCACAACAAGAAGCATAGAAGGAAAAATAATCTGTAAATCATCATTAGCCATCTTCGGTACTATAAGTGAAAAGGCACAAGCACCAGCAGGATAAAAAAAAGACAAATGACAAATACAAAAAAAGAAGAAGAAGAAAGACGATACTCCCTCCGTCCCGAAATATAAGGTTTTCTAGAGCTTTTGAGGGAGATTAAGAAAGTAGGTGGAATTTAATGAGGTATGGCTGTAATTAGTGGATATGAGGAAGTATGTCGAGATATTAAATGAGAGATGGTTGTGTGATTGGTTGAGATGAAGGAATAGGTGAAGTTGCTATATTTTGGATGGAGGGGGTAGTTTATCAAGAGTCAAAAGAGTGACTCAAGATTGGGAATCAACAGTGCTGATTACAGGGATAAATTCATCTAGAATCAAGAGTCAAGTAGCATTTCTAAATAAAAATTCGAATTTTTATTATGTAAGGACGTTCAACATCCTACTGCATCTGCTCTAACCATACACAAATACAAAATGGCCACCAGAGTTCCTAAAAGAGAGCACTGTTCCATAGCAATCCAACATGCCCCAACAATAGACCTACGGAAAAGCTCAAAATCCTCTGAGCAGATCCTTCATCAGCTAAAGCTGCTAGCATATGTAGAACTATAATAACATGCATAGTTTGTCAAAAGAAAAGGGAAGATTTTGTACTTAACATGATACAATATGTAATAGAAACTCTGCATAGGTAAAAGACATACCTGATATAGCGCATGACTAAGTTCTTGTCTTGCTGTATGAAGCTGCTGCTCCAAAGCAAAACTAGAAAGCATGATAGCATCCCACTCCTGTAAAAGCCATGGTATTGTTCTAGTGAGAGCTAGGGTGAATCATGATGGGTTCTCACAAGACATTTTTAGTTCCATGATTATTTGTGGCAAAATCAAGGCACTGTACTATATTACTCTTCCTAATAGTTACATGAGATCATTTAAACTGAGGGCGATGCAAATTTTAGGAAACAAAGACCAGAAATTTAACTCTACCACAGAATCTCTGAATCTGCTTTAAACATAACCAATGAGCAGGCAGTTTGCCAAGCTCCAATTATGAAGATTAGTTTACTCCCTCTAGTAACCTGACTATGCTTGGAAACAGCGCATTAAGTTCTGTCAAACTGGCTGGTGTGCAATGGAGAAAGACACTTAACACTGAATCATTCCCAATTATTATGCAACGTGTTTATCTTTAATTCAAACATAAGATAAAAAGTACTTTCAGGTACAGTTTTAAATTAACAAACTATACATTTAATAAACAAAACAATGTGAGAACTATTATCAAAGAAAAAGAATCAGATCTTCACTGTCTATAACACAGATAACTATGAAGTTAGTGGAACCACTTACATTTTGGAACATCCCCAGGAGTCCGGGAATGCTTGCAGCCTGCAATTGTCTGGGCTTCACAACCTGCAAATAGTATAACATGATTGAGGCCTTGAGGATTATGCAAGTTTTTCAGCTAAAAGGTATAGCACCATCAGTTACTTGTACAAAACATAGGTAAATCCACGCCACACGCTGCTGAAGCCTGCCACTCCACAATAATTTTCTCAGCATTCCAGCGAAGCCTTACCTTGTTGGTCTTCACCGCCACGATGTCGTCCATGGTGAGCTCCTCCTTGGTGACTGGGCACTTCCCATGGTCCTGCGCCATGGCCACGACCATGACCACCACAAGAAACATCAGCTCAAAGCACGACACACAAATGCGACGCGAGATCTAAACCCACGGAAGCTATAATAACCCTAACCGACCTCGATGTAGCGCTCGACGAGCCGCCGCTCGAAGAGCAGCCCGGACTTCTTCGACACCACCGGCTCATCCGGCACCTCGCCGGAGACTTCACAACAGGCGGAGGCCACAAATCAGCGCACGCACGGAGAGAACAGCTAGGGTTTCGGAGAGACAGTGAGAGAAGCTTACTTGCGCAGATCATGGCTGCGGCGGCGGCGGCGACGGAGAGTGGAGGAGGGGATTAGCGCGCGCGCGCGCACCGAGGCTGCTCCTCCCAGGCAGCTCTCTCTCTCTCCGGCAGTGGTGGTGGCGGCGGCGCCGGCGGCGGCGGGGGGGAGCGGAGCAGGTTTAGCCGGCTAGGGTTTTAATCCGAAGCGGGGGCGAAAATCTCGTCGCTTGTGCGGCTCCTCCTTCCGCCGTGGTCCACTCGCGGTGCCTGAAATCGGTCGCGCAAGTTGAACCGTTTCCATTGGGTGATTGGGCTTTAACTGCGTGGGCCGGCTAAGTTTGGTGGGCCGCATTTTGGGCCCTGGAAAATACTTCGTGGGCTATAGATGTTGTAGGCTTGTGAAATATCTGGCCGAACACGGCTACGTAGGCGGTACCTACGATACCGTTTCTCAGCTTCTCCCCTCCTCTACCCCACGCACGGTTCTCAATTTGCTAAAGACAGTTGATTTCCCGCGCTTTGATGTGGAAATTAATTTTAATATATATTTTTTCACTGCAATCAAGCTAGGAGTAAAAAAAAACAAATGAAATATCAAGGCTTATCAATTTTTATCATGAAACAAACAAATAAAACTCACACTTTAATTGATAAGTTTACGTTAAATATCATAAGAATGATAGATAGATTTGTAAAAATATTGTGGAATGATGTGAGGGGTGATGATTGGATTTGTACTATGCATAATAATATGCATAATGATTTGTAGAATTAAATAGATTGTAGATGATGTTGCATGCTTGAATAAGGTTGAGTATGTAATTATTGCTAGTGGGTGATGATGTGGCATGGTTACATATTAAGCATTAGAGTTAGTGGGTTGTAACTTTATAGAGAGTATAGATTGTGTTTTTCAAAAAAAAATCCATAGAAAAATTATTGAAATACTAATACTTAGTTAATCATGCACTAAGGAGTCACATCGTTTTATATATCAGAGGGATTAGTTTTCATCCCAAACTACCGAACACAGCCAAAAATCTTCAAGGAGTATCATCGTACAGGCTTGACGGGAATCCTATCTTACTATAAAGTTATCCCCCACTAACTCCATGAGCTTAACATGCAAAGATGCCACATCATCATCCACTAACAATCATCACATTTAAACATCATGCAAACATGCTACATCTTTATAGTTTTTATAATTTAAGAGCTTTTCAAATACGTTAAGTTATCATCCAACATAATTCACATAATGTTTCAATGTATATATTTATTATGTTTTATGATATCCTATATACTTATATAGTTCATCCTCACTTAGTGCTTAAATAATTAATCTATGGTCCAAATTATCTTCTCCTTTTTTCCTCTAATTAAGTCATATCACATCAATTGTTTTTAGCCTTTAGATAATTAATCTACGGTCCAAACTATCTTCCTACTTTTCTTCTTCCATAAAGTCATACCACCTTACTTTTTACGTTTGAATCACCATTCTACATACTATTTAAATTTAAATTATCATAAACCACATTAATTCACTTAATCTGATGTTATCTAGCTATCTTACACGTTATTTTTTTTATTGTTATCATACTAAATTCCCGCAGCAATGCGTGGGGTTTCACCTAGTGATGGTAATAAACGGGACACCATGCATCTCGTGCTCATCCTCCCTGCATCTCGCCCTGTCGATGCCAATACATCGACACCTCACGGCATGACCCACCCCTAAAGGCGTAAAGTTGCAACTGATCCTGTGCATCCATGTTGACATGTACACGGCCCCTCTCTCACGGCTGAAACCTGAACCGCATCGCCATCCTGATATCTGGGCTTCACGAGATGTAGTGCCTTTTGGAGCTAAAGTCCAACCAAACAGTTTTAGCTCTATATAAAGCGGAGCTAGATGGAACATTCTCACAAAAACAAAACGAGATGTGAAACTGGATTTAAGCTGCTCCATGAATTTACTCTGTACCCAACCACTTGAGCTAAATTTTGGAGTTGAAACTTTATCAAATAGACCCGTAGTGCTCCGTACGGGCCTGTTTAGCACAGCTCCAGCTCCACCCCTCCTGGAGCTAGAGCTCAGCCAAACAGTTTCAGCTCCCCTGGGTGGAGCTCTCTCACAAAATGAACTAGAGTTGTTGAGCTGGGTTTAGGCAGCTCCACAACTCCACTCCAGACCCAACTCCTAGAGCTAAATTTAGGAGTTGGAGCTGTACTAAACAGGTCCACATATTTTCCGCTCCCGCCTACGCACGCTCGCGCGGGCCGGCGCACGGCCTTGAGCCGACATGAGTACACGATCGGGCCGTGCCATATATATGGCCCCGGCCCCCATCCGGCCGTGCGCGTGCGCGCGCGCGCGATTCCACCATGTTTTGCGCAAGAAAAACACACCGCATCAACAGCTCGCGTGCACACACGGCTCCGGAAAAAATTTTGGTGGAGACCGGATGCAAGCCCCTTCTTCTGCAGCCCTGCTCTGAATTATTGACGCGTGGATGATGTATCGATCGGACTATCGGACGGGGCGCTCTGCTCGGCTCCAGGCTCACCCGAGCCCGATCTATGCGCGTGCGGTTGATGGAGCTCGAGGCTCGATACGTCCCATCCCGGCTTGATCTTGTCACCGCCACGACCATCGGAGGATGGCAGCTGCTCGGGGTTCTTGATCTGGATGAGGTAGGACGCCTTCGAATCCACGTTCATGGCCTCCCGCAGCTCGACGGAGGCGACGGCGGCATCGGCATCATCGTGACAACGGGCCGGCGAGGGGAGCTCGAGCTTGTAGATGGATGTGCACGCGGTGGCCGTACCACCGTACTCGCCGCTAGCTTGTGCTGTGTGCGGTGTGTCGTCGTGTTGTTCTGAAAATCAAAATTCAAAACAACGATGTCAGACTACATCATAGCATCGGCATGCACATCTGACACTGACACCAATCAATTTATGATTTTGAGCCACAATTTGGTTTACATCAATTATCTTCGAATGTGGTGACGAGCTCGACGTATCCCCACTCCCTAGTAGGGCCGGCAGCAGTCGCGCAGGCTCATCTTCATCTTCCCCAATCCCCATCAAGAATTCAAGAACAGCTGGAGCAGCGGCTGCTCCTCGATCGATGTTCACCTCCTGCAATCAACAACAGCAGCAGCTTCGAAAATGTCTAAAACATCTGTAATTCTCCATCTTTCCCTTGGCCAGTAATACGAGACAACCTCTTTCCCATGTCCACCTTCGCGGCCGTCATGGCTTCTTGTGTCCATTGACCCATTCTTGCCATAGTCCGGCGCATGCTTCTTCTCGACGCCGCCGACGGTGACAAGCTGCACATCTAACGCTACTTGGTACAGCAGCGGTGGTAGCCTGGTAGGCGGTGGCAACCCGGGGTAGAGGCAGAAAGCGACAACGACTCCCTCAATATGGAGGTTGAACAAGGATTGACGGCGAACGGGCAGGCGGCGTCCTCCTGCTCATGAGCCGCTCACGCTCAGATCGAGCCGGGACGGATCAAGCGCCATCAGCCGCATGCGCATAGATCGGGCTCGGGTGAGCCTGGAGCCGAGCGGAGCGCCCCGTCTGATCAATACATCATCCACACGTCAATATTCCAGAGCTGGGCTGTAGAAGACGGGGCTTGCATCCGGTCTCCACCAAATTATCCTTAGCTACCTGGCCTCTCTACGTGGAAGAAATCCGGGAATCGCGAGGATGATCGACGTAGCGGTGTGTGCCGGTGTTGCGGCAAAGCGGCGACAGTCAGATCCCCCGGTTTGGCCTATGCACATTCCATAGCTAGGGGTAAAGCTAAAACTACTCCTGCACTTTCGATCTCAGACACCATACTTTCGATCGCCTTCTATACGTTTCGGCAGGCGACAGCAAACACAGGTTCGACGTATGCCTTACTGCATTAAACATGCTACTATACGCAATTGTAAAAAGCTAGTGTAGTCGGCAGCTGGCCCACGGCGATTTGGCCTATTGACGAACGGATACAAGATTCCTATCAGAGGTATATATGTATCTACCTAGCTACTTGCAAAAGGGTACTAGCTAGCGTGCATGGCGTTGTGAAGAACGTTGTGAAGAATCACGATTGATGGATGTGTGTTGTGCACGGGCCGTGCAATGCATGGCTAGCTATGGCAAAGCTAAGCTAAGCTGGAAGATAAGCCCTCATGGGGGTGACAAGAGGGGGAGGAGGCTGCTTTTGGGGGACTGATGGGCATTAGTTCTGTCTGGTAGGCTAAGGTATAGCTTTATCTGTTCGATCTCATGGACTAATGTAATATCCTTTGGGTGCTAATTGTTGTTGTGTTGCTGACAGGATTGATTTTTAATCTTGGACATTACACGCCGCCATCGCATCCATCTCGCGCGTACGTGGTTCCTTTGATCCTTAATCCTTTCCTCACTTGCAGGTGTGTACAGTACACCTGCAATTAATGGTTTAATTTGTTCCTAGTGTGAAGAAATGGATTAGCTTAATTTGAGATCGTACAGTTGATTCACGCTTCCTTCGATCCGGGTTATGATCTCTAACACACATATGCTTGTAATATAACTCATTATTGCTTGAAAATATAACTCATTAGTGTGTTGAACTCATGTATATTATGCAGTGCAGGTCTCCTACACCATATAGCATGGTACTCTCCTACTCATGGCTAAATTTAGCTGGAGATGCTTGGCTAGGTAGACAAAAGGGCCGAGGCTTTTCTACCCAGGATCCCAACAAATATATCTCCCCGAGATCGCCAGTAATCTCACGGCGGTGACCGCACGAAACGCCCGCCCGGCCGGATGCCGCAACGATGCATTCGCATCTCAGCTACTCGATCGTCTACTCTGCCCGGCCGCGGCTACCTAGCTTAGCTACCGATCCGAGAGACGACGTACGAGTAGGGAGCGCGTGCGGCGGCTTATGCCTAGTACTACACTACTGGTATCGCGTAGGAGTATTCGCGTAGGTGATCGACGTGACGAGACGCGGGCGGCCGACCGGATTCCCCCACTGGAGCAGCGGCATGTCGATCGATCGTCGTGGGCGCTGGATCATATCGCTCGCGCTCATCGATCGGCACGCACGGTTAGACTCTGCTATATGTACGTGAGCCGGTGATGGTGAAAACGGTGGTGAATCGGGGGGCTCCGCTCGGTATATACCATTTGGTGATTAGATTATGCATCGATCTCTCTCTCTCTCTCTCTCGATCGAATTCTCGATGGATTAACACCTGCCTAATCAGCACGTTGATCTAGTTCTTTGGCAGATTTTGCACCGCCTTAGGTGTCGAACACTAATGCATAGTACTCTGATATTTATGATACTAGTACTCTATAATAAAACTGGCTATATGTAATGGTATTAGGTAGTATACAACTTTCCACAATTTTTTGAAAAACTACTTTCAAATATCTATACTCTTTACTACTTAAAATGTTATAATAGTGGGTGTCCTTTCCCACATCATCACTACCATTGATATGTGGGTCCCCTAATCTGTACTATTACACCCATCTTTATGAGTCATCTCCTATTTTACTATTGGATCTCCTCAAATTTCAAAATCACCTACTTGTTAATAAGAAAAATCATCGTATTACTTGGACTAAATAAATGCTAATTAATTGATCTAATGAGGTAGAAACTCATTTTGTTTTCCATTGTAACGCACAAGCCTCTAAGCTAGCAACTATAGGTGGTGTTTGGATTATGGATATTTGGACACTAATTTAGAGTATTAAACATATACTACTTACAAAACTAACTACATAAATAAGAACTAATTCGCGTGATAATTTTTTAAGCCTAAATAATCCATAATTAGCACATGTTTACTATAGCATCACATAGGTTAATCATGGATTAATTATGCTCAATAGATTCGTCTCGTGAATTAGTCCAGGGTTATGAAATAGGTTTTGCCAATAGTCTACGTTTAATACTCCTAATTAGTGTCTAAACATCCGATGTGACATGGACTAAAATTTTTAGTCCCATCCAAACAGCCCCATAGTATGAGCAATTGGATAGAGTGACTTTCTCAAATTACAGTAAGGTTTATCATTTGTCCTTCCGCTTACAAGCCATTATCAAATTTAAATTTTAAATTTTAATCTTGAAGCTGATTTTGGAAGTTTTTTTAATTGTAGTTTATTTTTCAGCATTAGCTTTTAAATCACTAAGATCATATATATATATATATATATATATATATATATATATATATATATATATATATATATATATATTTTAGGACATTGTCATATAAAATATATGACAATGTGCCATCACCCATCTTGCACTTATCAGCCATGTCGTTTGGCATATATATATATTTATTTCAATCCATGCCAATGTGTTACAATATATTTTAGGACCTTCTTATTTCAATTTTTCGAAGTTTCTATCTCCTGTCTCCACTTGTTCAGCTAAAACTTAGCTTATTTTCCTTCGCTCTGATAAGGGTTTGATGATAATCATTGTCACATAAAAGAGTTGTATTTTACTATGATAATGTGGATGCACGCTGTGGACGTTGAAGATACGATTTTCTTTCCGCTGTATAATCATGCAATTCTTCTTCTGGGCTTAGCACCACCACCGTTATTGACTGGTGAGCTTCCTTGGTATAGCTCCGGTCGTTGTTAGCCATGGGCAACTACTACTCATTCAATATCAATGCATAGCTAGAGAGAGGAGCGTTAGATTGATCGCTTGCTCTCCTACTCTAGATAGAGAGCCACTGGCATGCGAATTGAGCAAAGAGCATTGGCGGTGGAGTCCCCTCCCAACGAATGGCGAAATTCCTAGCGTCAATTGAAAAGATGGGTCTAGCCCTTATCTATTATGCTATTTTGGTCAATAATTCAATAGACATTGCTTAAAGTGAAATTTACTTTTGTATATTGACATATTCTTAACAGAAGACCTCATTTTTTTTAGCATCGACACTGCTCCATGGGAACTTGAGAAAAGGGGTTTAGAATTGATGAATTTTCCTAGTTGACCAATTTTTTTATTGGAGTGATACCTCATCACCTGTTGGAACTTGGAAGAGGTAACCCGTGCATGATCAGTACATGCAACCACCGAGACGATCGAAATCGGCTTCATCCAACATGCAACCAACCAAATTGAATCTCGTTTAATCCTAGCCCAATTGATCTAACCAACTAAGCAACCTCTCTTGCATGGTTGCATTCATCTAATCAGGTCAAGCCTAGCATGGATAAGACATACGCGCTAGAATAGGAGTGCATACAACTAAACACGCCTTTTATTGTTCTTACTACAAAAAAGAGATGTGTTTACAGTGTACATGTGCCTCTACTCTACAAAATAGGAATGACCATGACATTTTTATGTTACTTACAAGGTACTAGACATATCTCCCACTAAAAGGGTTCATTAGTGCTTTTTCTTTAGATTAGAGACTACCCCACATGTCACTCACAACCTATTGAAGTGTTGTGTTTGACTCCATGTCCATTTTAGTTTGGGTAGAGCGGAATGCAACAATTTCTCACATCAAGCTCAAGACGACACTAGTGATCTATCACTAAGTAAGGAAGAATCACATTTGTGTCAAGTTGTTGGTTTAAAAGCCATAGAAAAACGAACGAAGGAAAAAAAAAGTTACGCGTAAAACTTATATCTATGTTATTAGTGGTTTAAAATTAAAGCTAAAAATAGAATAGATGAAAAATAACCCAAAATTACCTCTAAAATTAAGTTCTAAAATATAAATTTTAGTTGCGGCTGATAAGCCAACAAGCAAAAAAGTATATGAGAACTTATTCTTAGAGAAAGAGCTTCGAGCTTAATGGTACATGGTGTCTCGGAGACAGGAGCATATCTCCGAGGTGTTGTACGTTGGTGGCTTTAAGCTCTCAAAGGCACATGCTCTAAGTTTATTGTATGTGGAGCAAATAATTATTAAAATTTTTAAATTGAAAAATATATACTTTATATTGTGTTGCAAATCCTTCGACATACAATCAAGGTCAAATTCGATCTGCATATGAAGAAAAATAGCAACATTGACTATAAAAAGTGCATTTTGCATTGGCACTTGTATTTACCATTTCTGTTTTTGCTTATTTAGATCAGATTTGATCACGCATGTTTGTGGAAAGATTATAACACAATAAACCATGGTTTATGAATTTCTTCCGAAACTATATTTGTTGTGTTGTGCGTGCCAAAAGAAAAAGGAGCGTGTGATCTCGGCTTAAAATCCATTTCCTGTATATTATTCTAGAGGACATAGTCAACTCTCCGCACTCGATCCTTCCTAACTTCTGTCACCAAAATTCAGCCGGGGATCCGACAATAGACAGAGCAGGTCATGCAAAGTTGCAAACTGTCACCAAAAGAAAGAAAAACCAGTACTGCAACTACACATCTCAGTGTGTGCAGGGTTGGCCTGAATCAGAATCAGATAAGCATTTGCTTCCTCATATCATACCACACCATCCTTTCATTAGCAGAAACAGATTCCTAGATCTCCACTATCACTATTCCCCATTAGCAGCAGTGTAAAAAAACCCAGTTGAGTTTTCGTGTACGTACTGTTCACCGTCAGGGACAGAACATTTTTTTTCACAAGCTGTGCAGCTAGCTTAGAGATAGATTCAGAGATGCCAAAGATGGTACCTAGCCTGGGGGGCGTCTAGGGCTAAATCTCTATAGCCATGTACGCCCACAACACACACACACACACACAACTTTGGTTATTCTCATATGATCTATATATATACTCAAATGGTTCCTTCTGAATGGCTTGCAGACTTCAGAGACTTCACTCAGAGTACTACTCCTACACACCTGAATTCCGTACACCATTTCTTCTCAGCCCTTTCACCCAATTCAGTCATATACATATTTCTCATAGACTATAGATACATAAAATTTTCAGCTAGACAGTAGTGATCATTTCTGCAGTGATCAGTAGAGATGATGATGATGTTTCAAGATCAGGATTTCATCGGCATGCTGCCTTCTGCCATTGTAACTCTTCTAACTTCTCTCTTTTAACTCCTTTGCATGCCAGTTTTACATACACACACACACAAAAAAAATAAAATCTGCATACATGCATAAATAATCAGAGTGTGTTTGTTAACTTGGATACTAGTATTTCTACTTCAATTATATATAACGACGAACCGATGATCAATACGTTGAACATGATCAAATGGAGATCGATATGCATATGCACTGTGGGATTAGATAGAGGTGCATCTTCGCCTGACAGTCTGACAGACATGCATTCGATCAGTCTGGAATCAGAATAGTTTCAATTCTTTCGTCAGGCATCCATCTGCTTGGCGTCGCCGCGGCGACTTTGCTTCACAGCATGGATGACTGCATGTCTGCATGCAAGAGTTGTGTGCTATTCCTGCAAGTGAGACCTGAGTTTCTTGCTATTCTTATCCATTTTTTTTTCAGTTACATGAAGTATTCTTTTTGTACGGAATGACCAGGTTGTTCTTTTAGATAGAGAACAACTTCATGCATGCAAACAGTTATTGATCTATCATCATTTTACAGCCCCAATTTGCCACATAAGAGCATATACATCTCTGGCAGGCATGCATGTACTTGGCTGCTTTTTTCCATGACGTTTGGCATCCAGTTCTCCTGAAATATCTATAAACGCACATCCAAAGCTTAGTTAGATATGTGACCAACCTTGCATGTATGCAAAGGTCTCTAAAGTAATAGTGTGTCTTTTCGCTTTCCGCCTTTTAGTTCCGGATTCATGAAGCAATGATAAGTTAATATGTATCATATTTGACAAGAAAATTTTAAAAAAGGGGGTCAAAATTTCACCCGGGATAGACACCGTTTGAACCATTGAATCAGCATATCAAATTAGAGATAAGCGCATCAATAACATATTCAAAGCAATTCTCATTGTACCTACAAGAATCAACTACTCCCTCCGTATTAATATAAGAGATTTTGAGTTTTTGTTTGCAACGTTTGACTGCTCGTCTTATTCAAATTTTTTTTGCAAATATAAAAAATAAAAAGTTGTGCTTAAAATACTGTGGATAATAAAGTAAGTCACAAATAAAATAAATAATAATTTCAAAAAAAATTGAATAAGACGAGTGGTCAAACGTTACAAGTAAAAACTCAAAATCTCTTATATTATAGGACGGAGGGAGTACAATTTCTGAGATCTAGTCAGTATTGCATAGATAAAAAAACAATATATCAGGCAAAACTCTTACATTCTTTTTTTTTGGCGAATACGCATCATTAAGACGTAATGAGGTGTTTGAGTACATCGCAAACGAACAGAATTACAAAGAAAGACAATAGGAACTGGAATCCTATATCTTGTGCGACCATGAACTCTTTCATTCTTTTTTTTTTTTAAAAAAAATGCAAAACCTATATATATCACATACTGTTATCTCTTAATGATCATGTGTTCATGTGTTGAATCAACTAGATAGCAATATCCCTTTTTTCTCGCAAAAGAAAATTACGACGTCTCGGTCAAAAACTGATCTAGGAGTAAGGGGAAACTAATCTTGGAGAGACAAAGGGCGGTTTAATTGTTCCTTAGGAGCCGAATTACGGCATAGAACATGCACAAAAATAGGTGTTTTCCCCTTTTTTTTCTTCTTTAGCTTTGGGCATATGTACTTACATTTTCACCATGTGACATGTAAATATATTTGTCCTTTGTCCTAATTAAGTGCTACGGTTACTTCGCATCTAGTTCTTGTTAGGTCTCCGGCTCTTATGGCTCTATAATTAGCCTGGATTATTGCTTGGTCTTCTTGTTCATGGGCTTATAAATAGAACACACTGCCATTAGCATGGGTCGTGAGCTTTTCTCCTCTTCAAATTCCCATTCCGTTGATGTGCCTCTACCTTCTCAGTATCAATTTAGAGCATTCCTTGGTGCAAGATCCATCATGCTCGACGACGTCGACGACGAGCCTTTCGCCGTAAATCTCCTGAAAGCAAATTAGGCTCAATTCTGCAGTTATTTGCAAGCTTCAGTCATTTTCAGCATGGTTGTTTTCAGCAGTTTCTGCTGTTGTTGTTCTGCATGCATATGGTCTGATAATTTATTTTGCATTCTGCTTGCCCATGCATATTAGGATTCCATAGCAATGGCAATTGGCAAATGCTACTGCTCTGATCAGATTTTGCTAGAGCAATAATTGTTAGGTGGCTATCATACTAAAGCGGAAAGGGGCACCAGATCCTGCGAAAATCTTTCTGCTTTTTGGACCTCTTGCAGTACAGATGGGAATCGATGCCTCGACTTGATAGTTTCTGCTTCCTAATCTCCACGAGCTTTATGACATTGCGCATTGGAATTTTTGATTAGTTGCCTGATCCTAACAGTAACATTCCCCCCAGCATACGGCATACGGACCTATACCTCTACTGTTCTTGACATCTTCAGAGATTTCAGATTTCAGATAGAACAGTATAATTTGCAAATACAACAGTATGGCATTTGATTCCTTGCAAAAAAAGAGATTATAAAAGAATCATAGAAATGGGTTTAAATAGCCTAATACAAATCTGTAAATCACCGTTTTGTCAATTCAGGATTTTGGCGATGAATGTTTGCATTGCACAGGCCTGTAGAAGAATACAGTTTTTTTTTTCTGAAGAAAGAAATGGTTACGAGTTGGTGGTTTGATGGTTTTTGTCTGAATTTTGTTTTTGTTTTTGCAGGATGGCATCTCGAGCCCGATAGCGCAGCACATCTATGACTTCTGCGACGACGGCAACGGCGGCGACCTCTTCGCGGCGGTGAACGCGGCGGCGGCGGCAGGATCGGACATGTTCACGGCCTCCTCGGAGGACGCGTCCGCCTCGTCGTCGTCGACGGCCACCGCGCCCATCGCCGGCGGCGGCGACACCCTGTCGCCGCCGCTGCCGTCGCTGGACTCCACGCTCTCGGCTCTCCTCGAGCAAGACGAGACGCCCGGCGCCGACGGCGAGCTCCTCCTCCCCATCGACGACTACGCGTTCGCCGCCGTCGACGAGACGCAGCCACCACCACCACCGGAGCATCAGCAGCAGCAGCAATTCACCCAGATGCCTCTCCCGGTGATGGGCGGCGCGGCGGCGGAGCACCCGGCGCTGCAGGCGCAGCTGAGCAGCACCGCCACCGAGCTGATGCAGTACGCCGGGTTCACCGACGAGGTCTTCGCGGCGGCGTTGGCCGCTGGAGCCGGAGCTGGGGCGGGAGGGTACATGGGCCTGGACGACCCGCTCTGCCCGCAGCAGCAACATTCCGGCGCGATGCTCCCCGCCGCCGCCGCCGCCGCCGGCGAGGCGTTCTTCAGCAAGGACGCGCACGCGGCGCAGGCCGCCTTCTTCGCCGCGGCCGGCGGCGGCGGCGGAAGCATGGTGATGTCGATGATGGGAATGGACGAGATCGGCGAGTACCAGCGGATGATGGAATGCGGCGGCGCGCTTCTCGGCGCCACCCACGCCGCCGACGGCGCCGACATGGCCTTCGGCAACGCCGCCGCCGCAGAGTTGCAGGTAGGACATTGCCGCCATGCAAGAACCTCTCGCGCACGCGCAGCATGACGCCATGACCGTTTCACCATGGTGGTCGTGGTGCCACAGATGGGCGGAGGCGGGAGTAGCCCAGCGCGGCTGCCGGCGACGGGGACGACGGAGACGACGAGCTTGGAGGACACGAGCTTCAAGACCGTCCGCCTCTCCAACGAGGAGAGGAAGGAAAAGATCCACAGGTACATCAAGAAGAGGAACGAGAGGAATTTCAGCAAGAAGATCAAGGTGAGGCAAGAACTTCCAAATTATTCAAATTCAAATTCAAAATATCACCCCCCCCCCCCCCCCCCCCCACCCATCTTTCAAACGAATTTCACCTCACCGCCGACCACATTACTGACATCTCAGATTTTTTTTTTAAAAAAAAATCTGCAGTACGCTTGCAGAAAAACCCTCGCGGATAGCCGGCCTCGCGTCCGTGGTAGGTTCGCCAAGAACGACGACTACTGCGAGGCATCCAGGTCGATCGGCTCGCAGAATCACGAAGAGTATGAACAAATTGTAAGCATTCAAATGCCAAGAACGCCCTCAAAAAAATCTTTAAAACAAAGTGATATTATCGGTTTGAAACTTGGGATTATATTTACGAAGTGAAATTTGGCAATGATTTGAGGACTTTTTGTCTTTTTTTTTTTGTCTTGAATTTGCAGGGCGGCGTGAAGGGAGAAGACATGCTTGATTCTGACGCTCTAGCGCATATCAGCGGGATGAGCTCATACATGTACAATCACACAGTGGAATCCTGGATATAAACTCATACGACACAGCACTGAGAAACTCTCTCGAATTGCTTTTTCTTTTTTTTTCCACCCTATTTTGTGCAGATTTAACCGGTCCTTTACTTCAAACCTCTGAATAATTTTGTAGAAATTTGATGTATGCTGATCAGCTGGAGTTGCTGTAGGGTCGGTCTGTTGTCATATCAATCTGCTTTTCACTTGTTTGTCATTCTTGCAGGTGAATGAAATAGATAGAGTTAATTTGCATAATTTGTATAGATACAAATGTCGTGTGTACTTAACGATGTTAGAAGGCATTTTGAAATGCCTAGTATGTTTTGAGGTGGTCCTGGAAACGGTTGAGAAAATTGGAGCAGGGAAAATCAATATAGATTTAGGCCTTTAGCAATCTGAGGGTGTAAAGGAAAAGGATATATTTGCAAATGTTTGACGGTATAATACCTCTATATGAATATATTATACTATTGACTTTATTCCTTCTCTAGTGTTCAAGTCTGAGCAGTACTTTTTTTTAAATTAGAATACAACAAAACTATCTAACAAAACTGTATTATTGTAAATGCTCCAGTAAAGAAAAATCTACACATACGGTATTTTTCAAACTAAATATTATGAGAGCTATTAATGATCAAGCTTTCAAAAGTTTGACTGAATAAAGTTCTTTTTCTTTTCTGAAAACAAACTAAATAAAGTTAACAACATCATATATTTGAATACGGATGAAGTAATTTCTATATGTCTTTTTTCGCGAACGCGCAAACCTTTTGCGTGTCAAAGTAATTTCTACATGTCGTGTAATTGGGAACAAGAAACCTAATCTATTCAGTCAAAATATAAGCGGTTGAATAAAATTAAGCTAAGTAGAAGCACACTGAATAAAACTGTTATGCAAACCTTGTTTACACAGAATGCCTGATTCAAACAATCAACTAATTAAGGTCCCAAAAAGATCACAAATAAAAAATAAAAAAATGACCCAAAAGTTCTCCAGATATATCATTACTTCATTAGGAAATACAAGTGAGGGACCAATGAAATCTGTGGCATCTAAAAACACGACTATCTAAAAAAAGAATCAGATAAAAAAAAAGAAATTCCTTACCAAAGGCTGAATCTTTTGAAAATCCTGTTGGCAGAAATTTTAACAGTTATTACCATTTATCGTCGTAACAATGCACATCCATTGAGAATATTGGAAAATTACGCAAGAGGAACTTAGAGCATCATCAAGACATTACGAATAATCTTCTCCCAATTTTTTTTTCTAAATTGAAAATAGAAAATTTTGTTTTGGTTTTCTAAACTGAAAATAGAAAGTAAAAAAAAACTGATCTCTCTCATAGAAAACCTAAATTTTATAAGAATAGATCACGAAGAAACTGAGATATGTTAGATCCGTGTGTAGGGGATCTGCTGAATCCATTTTTTCACTTAAAAACCATTAAAATCAGTAAGTTAAAGGAACTCTAAAACGTGTGTGGGGATATGTTGGATCCGATTTTTCACCTAAAACCATTAAAATCAGTTTTGGAAGAAACAGGGTTCTGTTATATCCGTGTGTAGATGATCTGTTGGATCCGATTTTTCACTTTAAAACCCTTACAATCAGTACGGTGAAGGGAACTCTGAAACGTGTGTTGGATCCGATTTTTCACTTTAAAACCCTTACAATCAGTATGGTGAAGGAACTCTAAAACGTGTGTGGGGATATGTTGGATCCGATTTTTCACCTAAAAACATAAAAATCAGTTTTAAAAACATAAAAAATCAGTTTTGGGAACAATATAAGGACTGTTGGTGATGCTCTTACTATGCTACAGGAAAAGGGTTAATTGTATCCATACCATTACAAATATGCCAAATTAGAAAAATATCGCTACTATTCACCATTACAAATATGCCAAATTAGAAAAATATCGCTACTATTCGTGATATCGACTAGTACCGCTAAAATTTGGGGAAATTGGATCCATGCCACTCCGTCGCGTTATCTACTCCCCGTTGGCGCCACCATCTTTCGTTTGTGCCGAGTGCTGCCATCTCCTCCACCATCGCCGAAACTCCCCGCCATCACCATCACGCATCGAGGCCGAGCACCGCCTTCCCCGCACAACCGAGCCGCCTCGCCCTCGCCCCACTAACCGGCGCAGCCTTGCGCTCTCCCCGCCTACACATAGCCTCGGCCCGCTGCCATCACCTCGCCCTCTCGCCACCCACTCACAGCCACAGTCCGCCGCCGCCTCTCCTTCTCCCCTCCGGCGCAGAGTCACAACCCGCTGCCATCACCTCACCCTCTCGCCGCCCGCGCACAACCATGGCCCCTTGCCGCCGCTTCGCCCTCTCGGCATGCTTCGCCATCATCCCCCTTGAGACCCGCCGCCGTCACCTTGCCCTCTCGCCGCCCGCGTACAGCCATGGCCCGTTGCCGCTGCTGCGCCCTCTTGGCGTGCTTCGCCATTGTGCCCCTAGAGACCCTTCGCCATCACCTTGCCCTCTTGCTGCGCACAGCCATGGCCCGTCGCCGCCGCTTCGCCCTCTCGGCGTGCTTCGCCATCGTGCCCCTTGAGAGCGGAGGAGAAGGCCGTCGCTGCTTTTCCTGCCGCCGAGCTCCTTCGCCACATCAAGGCCGAGCGCCGCCTTCCCCGCGTACCCAAGTTACCGCCGCTCTAGTCGCTCGTCGCCGAAGCTCCGCTCGCCGCCAGAGTTGGGAAACGTCATTGTCACTGTCATGCTCGAAGGCTGTCATCGCTTTCCCTGCCACCAAGCTCCTTCGCTACCGCATTGAGGCCAAGCACCGAAGTTGGGAAATTAACGGGGAGTGGATGGAAAACGCGACGGAGTAACACGGTTCTAATTTCTCCAAATTCTAGTGGCATCCAACCGATATCACGAATAGTAGTGCTATTTTTCTAATTTAGCATATTTATAGTGGCATGAATCCAATTAACCCCAGAGGAAATCATCCTAGAACATCACATAACGTCAGAACGTACATAGAAAGGAGTCAAATGGGCCGTCGCTGATTGCAGAGATTGTGCAGCGGCACATTGAAAATGAGGGAGTAGAGATTAGGTAGGGAAGCATAGAACAAAGCCTAAATCTTCAGGCAGCTTCAGGTGGCAGAAAGGTGAGATAGATGTTCATTCAGCTAGTTTCTCCAGAATACGATCTGGTTGCTGACTGTGAACTGATTAAAAGGAGCAAGGTAAACAAGCAAACATGCTATTTTCCATTCATCAAGGACACAATCCGCACTGAAAATTTAACTGAAGGTTTGCTTCAAGTTCAGGTTTAACTTGGTTGGAAACAAAAAAGAACTGGAGCACATTATCACATCCGGCACAGAACTGAAAACTACTACTCCAAACAAGCTCTAGACAATGGCATTTGCTGCGCTAGCAATCCTTGGCCAGAGGTCGGCGCACTCCTTACCAATGGGTCCAGTGATAGCAGAACCTGGAAAAGAATACACAGTGAGTAAATTATTGCCTGGTAGGCTTCGAGAGAAAATATAATAACATATGGGAGTATAGTAGTGTTCTCGCCATACCTTTCATCTCACCCTTGGGATTCACAATCACCCCAGCATTGTCTGCACATCAAATTTCATAACCGGTATTAATTCGATAGACCACATGGCAGCTCCAAATGATAAAACCAATGACAAAATAGCCAAGGGAATAGTGTACAAATGAAATGCTGCTCGAAATGTAAAAGAGACCAAAGAATAAAAGCACACAAAACATGTAGAATGAATAAAAGCTAATGTATTATATTTATGGCATCAGAAGACAAAAATATATGTCACATGGCCAGTCCCAAAGTTTCATAGCGGCGATGCCACTACCTAGGGCAATGGAATATGTGACCGCTTCCAGATGGAGGAACTCTTATGAAGATAAAACCTTTATAAGAAAACCTCTACATCCAACAATGCTTTGTTTGTGACGTTTACTTAGGAATATGCAAACATGTATATAAGTTTGCTCCAGAAAAAGCTGAAGAACCTTGCAGTCCTCCCGTCACTGTGTATTTCCTACGGCAGTGCAAATAAAATAACAGAACAAGCTCCAACGAACAAAATTCAGCAATTGGCCTATACAGCGCAATCAGATAAGTAATGCCAGCCATCTTCCAGTTGAAAAATATTTTGAGAACACCATAGTTATTAAAAGTAGGACCAGCACCATGTCAGGCAATAAAGATCATGTTCCCAACCAAAAGGCCCCATCTAAAACATCTTCCTAGTGAAGACAGTAAAATATAGAAGAATATTTGTACCCTCTTTTATGCCATGTTACAAACTCACAATAAGCAAACACATAAATTTTTGCTTAAAAATAATTCACCAAACTAAAAAAAAAACCTGCTAACATATTTGGTGTTTTCTGGTAGATTTGATGATAGTTCAAGTAAAATCAACCTAAAGCCTACCCCCAAAACAAGCTCACTGTAGCTCATAAGAACGTGTAACTTAATCCCGTAATGACGTAAGCATAAAAAAATAGAGCATTGCTCCAATCGTAGCAGCCACAACTGATCAGCATTCTCAATATGGTAAATCGTGTAACCCATAATGAAATTGACACTAATTTATGCAGGTGGACTAAAAGATCACACTAAAATACTTAGAAACCAAACTTAACGCAACTCATAACACGTCATAATGCAACACTAATCATCAAGACACTAGAGAGCATCACGATTTCACAGATCGGCATGGGCGAAATTGGGTGCAGCTTCCGCTTACCTTCGAAGTACATGTAGACGCCATCCTTGCGGCGCCACGGCTTGCGCTGGCGGACGATGACGGCGGGCATGACCTTCTTCCGGAGGTCGGGCTTCCCCTTCTTGACGGTGGCCATGACCATGTCGCCGACGCAGGCCGACGGCAGCCGGTTGAGCCTCCCCTTGATGCCCTTCACGGAGATGATGTAGAGGTTCTTGGCGCCGGTGTTGTCGGCGCAGTTCACCGTCGCCGCCACCGGCAGACCCAGCGACATCCGGAACTTGTTCCCCGCCGACCCACCCCTCCCTGCGCCACCATTTCCGACACGCGCGAAGACCAGATCAGCGACGCAGAAGCAGCGGCGGAGGAAGGAGACGGAGCGGAGGTGGGGAGAGAGGTGGCTCGCACGTACCTCGCTTCGACATGGCGGCGTCCGCGGCGGCGGCGGCGCGAGGAGACGAGGATCCGGCTAGGGCTTCACTGCCTCGGCTACTTATAAGGCGAGAGGCATGTGGGCCTTTGGGCTTTGAGCTTTCGGCTCAATATGCGGCCCATTTACTGCTAATGTTAGAGTTTTAATTGGGCCTAGATTACTAGGAACAGTACTTAGCCCTAAAGTGGCTTTGGCTATGTGAATGATCCATCAGTGTCGAGAGGAACTGAGATCAGGTGCTGTAGTAGTAACGACTGCAACTTTAATAGTCGGAGCACATAATAACTGTTGGATCGATGGAACCAACGGCTCGGATTTGCTCTGCCATCATGCCGCACCATCGATGCTACAGTAATCGGTACATTGTAGATTGGGAGTAACTATATTTATAGCGCCATATTTTTCACCAAAAAATAGTCAGCATGTATTTACATTGTAAGTCGCTAAATTACATATGTAATTTTAGTGTATTTACAATGTAAATTCTAAAATTACATATGTAAGTCTCTAAATTACATATGTAATTTTAGTATATTTATAATGTAAGTTCTAAAATTACATATCTAAGTCCTAAAATTATATATGTAGTAGTTTTTTCATGAAAACACATGCTGACGAGATGAGAAATTTGAATTGATTGGCTTCACGATGCAACACGAAATACGTAAAGACGTTCAATGCACATGGTATTGCAATCGTAGCACGAATCTCAAGGGAGATCAATTGAACAAGAAATCGACTGTGATTACTCACAAAATGTGTCGACATAATTATAGCAACACCGTTGTAGATTTGCTACAGTAATTCATGAACAATATTTCTTACGATCTAAGCCGTTGGTTTTTGATCCATCAGTTGCGGTGCGACTGCTAAAGTTGTAGTTATATGGTTTCATCTTTTTACTTATGCTTATTCTTATGCTTATCAATCAAAATTTGAAATTTCAACCTTAAATTTAAAGTTTATTTTTATGGTTTTTTATCATAGTTTATTTTTTAGCCTTTGCTTTTAAATTGTTAAGAACATATACAATAAAAAATTATTCACAAACTATTTTTCGTTTGTAAATATATCGTCGAATAAGCAAAACGATAGGGCTGATAGTAAGGACTGCACCAATCTCGGTCCGTCCAACAGGCTCAGAGGAAAATGAGAGATTCAAAAAAAGTGAAACCATATATGACATGCCAGATAAATGCTTTAGCAAACTTTAATGATCTGTTTAGAACATAGAATGCATACAGATCCTGCATAATGCATAAGTAAATTGGTAAAAAAAAACCCATACAAATCCCATAGGATTAACTAGCACCATTGCTATTGTTTGTTGTTGTAGTCATGTGGTGCTATCTGATCAGATATAAATGTTGCTGTTAAGGTGGCAGCTTCTGTGAATATGATGAGCTTAAGAAAGATGTCATGCTCGAAGCTGATCGCCATGCTCGAAGCTGATCGCCAAGTGACTCGGATAATTTGACTTGTGCTTTTTAACTATACTTTCCTAATCCTAAAGCTGCCGGCCATCCGTCGTCCTTTTGTGAGATCTGTGAATCAGCCGATCAGGTCGGTGAGTCATCAGCTCATCATCTAATGTCCCTTTGATCTCGTAGCTAGATTTAGCTTTAGGGCTTAGTGGTTTTCCTTTTTTCGCTTTCCTGAGATGCTCACTACTACGACCTAGAAATTTGTTAATTATGAGTAGATAAGATCGTAAGGAAAGGCTAGATAAATGTCATCATGTCACTAAGCAGATATGTACACTCTGCAACGGCTGAATGTGTTGTTCTTGCTGACGAATGAATATAACTAATTTTTTTTAATAATGGATTAAAACCCGGCCTATACATTCTGCAGCAGGATATACGCAGCCCCAAAGATACATAGTCTGAGTATTTAAGCTCGCAATATAGGTTTCGAATAACAAAACATAAAAGTTAGGCACTAGGCCTCAAACAGTATCCAGCAGCAATTGGCCTGAAATGAACTGTTTAGTTGTACTAGCTGCGTATAATTCCTTTGCCAGAAGTCTGAAATCCGACCGTTGATGTGTGGTTATGTTATCACCCTATAGCACTGTAATTAAACAGAAGTGTTTTTACGTCATAGCTAGCAGCTTGAGCTTAGTAGGACGCTAGGACGTACTCCCTCTAAAAGTTATAAATATTTAACGTTTAAAATAGGATTTAATCAAACTTAATTTTAAAACTTTGGCCACCAATAATTTCTGAACTTCTTTGTTTAAAAATAAACTAGCTGGGTGGCCCGCGCAATTGCGCGGCTAGCACCCATATAAAATTATATATTTTTAATATAATTTTACTTCAAATTTATTAAATAGTTATCTCGTTGTCTTAAGATTTTTAAAGACTAAACCTTATTATCCTCATGTTTCTAATTTCTTTAGTTTCTAAAGTCACAACAGTTGCCACCCCTTACTTTTGTTATATTATTCTTTATTTGCTTGCTCGATCTACCACTGTTTTCTATTCATTCTCCTTAGAATCTTTAAAAATTGGATCTAAAAACTTATAGGTTTTAGAGTTTATTGTCCTATTGAGCATCTTTTTTATAATTTCTAGAAGTCCCGTCAAACACTACCATTATACTCATCTATGTTCATCCATTGCATCTTCTCTTTATTGTCATTGCTATTTTAAAAATCGAACATAATTATCCTTTAGGTTTATTTTTTTACTTTCTAGAAGTTTCTCCAAAACGTCAGCGACTTTGTCACTGTACTACTCTACGGCTCACCCGCTGCCGCCCTTCTTTATTGTCATTGAGATTTTAAAATCAAACAGGATTATCATTGGGGTTTATTTTTTTTACTTTTTAGAAGCCCGAACCTTTAAAAATTGGAGTTTATTGTCTTGTTGGGTTTCATTTTTCTTTTATAATTTTTAGAAATCCCATTAAACGTTGCCACTATACTCATCTATGACCCGTCCGCCGCATACTTTTTATTAGGATTGTAAAAGTCAAACATAACTATCATTGGAATTCATTTTTTTTTACTTTATAGAAGACCCACCAACCATCGGCGACTTTGCTATTGTACTCCTATACGACCCGACCGCTGCCTCTCATTTTTATTATTATTGAGATTTTAAAAATCAAATATGATTATCATTGGGTTTATTTTTTTACTTTCTAGAAGTCCTGCCACCTACCTTGACCGATTGCTTCACGACCTGCCCGTTGTACTTCTTTTTAGTCATCATTAGGATTGTATTTGCTGTTTTATTAATAGTTTTTAGATATCCCATCAACTGCCACTACTCTGCTCCTCTATAGGCATGTTACTTAATCAATCTTTTCATGTGTTTCAGATGTTCTTTTCTTTTAGTAATCTTTATTTTTTATCACCAATTTTAGTTATTTATAAATTGTATTCCTAGCTGATATCTTATTTTTCTTTTTCTAATTTCAGATTTATTTTATTTTCCGTATTGTGTTTTTTTATATTTTTTTATTTTTAATTTCAGTTGTTTTAAAATTGTATTCCTACTTTAACTTTCTTTTTAATTTGCCTAATTTCAGATTATATTTTATTTTTTCTTCCAAATTATAGTTAATCTACTATTGGGTTCTTATATGTACTCTTATTTTAATATTGCTTATATTTAATTCTGAATTTTAGTTAATTTTAAATTATATTCCTACTTGAACTCTTCTTTTCTTTTCTTTTTTCTAATTTTGATTTTTTTATTTTTTATTCCGAAATTTAATTAATCTCGTATTAGATTCTTATATGACTCTTCTTTCAATATTTCTTATTTTTAATTCCGAATTTCTGCTTTTTAAAATTGTAATCCTACTTGGACTCTTTTTTTTTGGCTAATTTCCGATTTTATTAAATTTTTATTCCGAATTTTGATTAATCTCGTATTGGGTTCCTATATGGACTCTTCTTTTAATATTCCTTATTTTTAATTCCGAATTTCAGCTATTTTTAGATTATATTCCTACTTAGACTCTCTCTTTTTTTTTGCTAATTTCGGATTTTATTTTATTTTTATTCCGAATTTTGATTAATCTTGTATTGTGTTCCTATATGGACTCTTCTTTCAATATTGCTTACTTTTAATTCCGAATTTCAGCTATTTTTAGATTGTATTTCTGCTTGGACTCTTCTTTTCTTTTCTCCGATTAATGTGGAAATTTCTAGCCCCCACAGCGAACGTAAAAATCAAATATGATTATCATTGGGTTTATTTTTTTTACTTTCTAGAAGTCCCGCCAAACGCCTTGACCGATTGCTTCACGACCTGCCCGTTGTACTTCTTTTTAGTAGTCATTAGGATTTTATTTGGTATTTTATTAATAGTTTTTAGATGTCCCATCAACCGCCACCACTCTTCTCCTCTATAGGCATGTTACTTAATTAATCTCGTCATGTGTTTCAGATGGTATTTTCTTTTAGTAATCTTTATTTTTTATCACCAATTTTAGTTATTTATAAATTGTATTTCTAGCTGATATCTTATTTTTCTTTTTCTAATTTCAGAATTTATTTTATTTTTCATATTGTGTTCTTTAGATTTTTTTTATTTTTATTTTGAATTTCAGTTGTTTTAAAATTGTATTTCTACTTTAACTCTCTTTTTAATTTGCCTAATTTCAGATTATATTTTATTTTTTATTCTGAATTTTAGTTAATCTAAAGAACTCTTATTTTAATATTGCTTATATTTAATTCCGAATTTTAGTTGAATTTTAAATTATATTCTTACTTGAACTCCTCTTTTCTTTTCCCTTTTCTAATTTCGATTTTTTTTATTTTTTTATTTCGAATTTTAATTAATCTCATATTGGGATATTGTATGGACTCTTCTTTTAATATTCCTTATTTTAATTCCGAATTTCAGCTATTTTTAAATTGTATTCCTACTTAGACTCTTTTTTTCCCGCTAATTTCGGATTTTATTTTATTTTTATTTCGAATTTTGATTAATCTCGTATTGGTTCCTATATGGAAACTTCTTTCAATATTGCTTACTTTTAATTTCGAATTTCAGCTTTTTTTAAATTGTATTTCTACTTGGACTCTCCTTTTCTTTTTTTTCTTTTTCTCCGATTAATGTGGGAATTTCTAGCCCCCACAGCGAACGTGGTGCCTCCTTTCAAAGCTGTTTAATAATATAATAGATAGATAGATTCTCCCTAAACGTCAAATACACCGGCCGGAGGAAGCAGTAACCATCCATCAATATTCAATCACGCGCGTAAAGCGCCTTGATGCAGTCACCTTTAGGGTTTCCCAAACCGCCGGGGCCAGAGTTACCGCACCCCAGCGGTAAGCACGGTTATCGCGGTAACCGTAAAAAACCGTATAAAATTCATCAAAAATTTAAATTATTTTTTAAAATTTATTTAAATTTAGGAAGGTTACCGCGGTATTTACATTACCATATCCCCACGGTAAGCGCGGTAAACCCGATAACTGCGGTGCGGTAACCGTGTGGTTACCGGTGGTATGGTGAACCCTAGTCACCTTCCTACACTTTCCTCCTCATCGCGATTGTCTTTCCTAGCTCTCTGCCTATATATCATCGTCTGTCATGCATATTGCTCGAACGAGTGCAGAGTGCTTATGCAGTTATGCTTTACTGTACTAATTTAGTTTCATCACCAAAACCTTTCTCGATCGGCAACGTGGACAGCCATGGTTCTAGCTAGCTGTTTGAAGTCAGGGCCGGGCCGTTAAATTTGTAGGCCCTGTCCAAAACACTAAGTGAGGATACAAACTATAACTAAAATAATGTATATACTGCATAGCAAATACGATATATCAAGAATAGTATATTTTTTATCTCTTGTTTTGCATAATCAGAAACTGTCAAATTGAAAACGGAGAATGTTCGTTGTTGTTGCTGGCTTGCTGCCTAGTGCCTTACTTATTGGTTGCTTGCTAAGTTGCTATTCGCTGGTTGAATGAAAATTTGAAATTGGATGAGCCGGCTGGCGGCTTGCTGCTCGGAGGAGACAAGACGTCGAGACTCGAGACGAACTGAGTAAGTCACAGATACGAAAAACGAAAGAGAATACAAAACGCCGTGGGGCCTCGGGGCTCGGAGTTGAGAATACGAAGCGCCACGCACGCGAAGTCACCGCACGGAGACACGCGCGAACTCGAACAGGATTATGGCGCTCTGGCCTCACACAAATGCATGGGTCTTATTCAGTTGGGCTGATTTTCTGAGGCCCTAAAAATTTGGGGGTATATACGGTCGCATGGGCAGCACGCCCATGTGTACGGCCCTGTTTGTAGTGCATTCGTTCGCAGCAACGACCGACCACGCGATATCTGAACTGAACACACAGATTGTCGTCGTTTGAACAAGAGACACGGCCACACCGTCATGTCAGCCAAACGGGCATAAATTAAGCCCTGTCGTAGCATGGCAACATCAAGATATCTCGCCTAAGCTCGACCATTGTACAACCCTCACTGTAGCTGCAAGCTCTCTCATTGTTCATGTGACATTATATTTCCCCCACGTTTTGCTGTGTCAATTGTAAAACGTGTAGATGTGTAATATGCCTCAGACGCTAGCTAGTGGCGCTCAGATGCCTACGTACGGCCGGGAATATAATGACTACATCGATCTGCATAGATATCTTTCACGGGGTTTAATTTTTCGGTTTGACCAATTCTATCGGAGGTCACGGATATACCAAATTTCCGAAATTTTGGTCCGAAATTTCTGAAATTTTGAATAAATGTTGGTCAAATTTGAACAAAATATTGTCAAATTAAAAAAATTAAAAAAATCGGCCGAAATAATAATGTATGGGGTCCGAAATTTCATTCCGGCCGGACTTTCAAACCCTAAGTTTCACGCACAACATTTCAATTCGGCAGCAGTTCGATCGCGATCTCGGCCACGTATCCACGCATGCATCTGGCTGCTTCCGCTTTCGCCGTCCACTACAACATTTCAGGACGGCAGCGAGCATCAATCGATCGCGCCTCGACACGCCGACTGATCTATCTCCAAACGATCGATTATTCCGATCGATCAACATAGCTTTTGCTCTCCTTTAATTTATGCTGCGATGGAGACGGCCGCGTTCGATCGCCATTTCCCACCTCACTGCTCACGCTACCTAGGTTAATTAGCTACTCCCTCTGTTTTAAATTATAAAATATTTTAACTTTGATCAACGTTAAACTCCTTTAAATTTAACTAAGTTTATACACAAATATATAGTAATATTTATAATAACAAATTAGTTTCATTAAATCAACAATTGAATATATTCTCATAATAAATTTATGTTGAGTTAAAAATATTATTATTATTTTCTATAAATTTAGTCAAGCTTAAAGCAGTTTAGTTTAATTTTAATCAAAGTTAAAATGTCTTATAACTTTAAAAACGGAGGAATACCTCTAAAGCAAAAGGCTTAGCCTATATCTACGATGCTCTCCTCCTCTTTCTTGGCTATCTCCATCCATCGTCTCTGTCCTTGACCACAGCGGCAATGGGAGAGAGAGAGAAAAAGATACCTGAAATCCACTTTAGCCCGGACCATTCCGGCCGGCCGGTGAGTGGCCGGCGGGCCCCGCCACCGGCGATGATGCCCAGCCATCCTGCGAGCTTTATATAAGCCGCAGGTGAGGGACGCTAGCTTAGCTCACAGCAGCGCGGCGAAACAAGATTTGCAAAAACTCCTAGGCTTGTGTTTGATCTCGAGTACAGCAAGTCGATCGAGAGAGTGATCTTAATTTTGTCAGTGAGAAGAGATGGCGTTTCTGGACGGACTGTACGGCAGCCGGAGGAGGATGGCGACAGCGAAGGGCGCCGGCGCAGCAGGGAGGCGGCGGTCGTCGTCGGCGGTGGCGGCGCCGCGGCCGGTGAGGCAGCTGTACTGGAAGCTGAGGTCGAGGTTGCGGTCGTCGTCGAAGAGGCACGCCGGCGGCGCGGCGGCGGCGAGGTTCGGGTACGACCTGCAGAGCTACTCCCGCAACTTCGACGACGGCGTCGGCCTCGTCGTCTCCGGCCACCGCTTCTAGGCTCTCTAGCTAGGTAGCTCATTCGGTTCGATCCCGAGATCGCGCGCCCTGCCATTGCTGGAGACCGGAGATTATTGTTCTGGTCTACCTGCAACTCTGCAAGTGGTATTAGTGTTAGATTGTACTACTGTTTTTTTTCATAGTGCTCATCTGGGATGGCAAAATTAATGGAGAAACTACGATCCTAACACGCTCTTGTTCATGTATTGTGTACATATACTGTATGGACAGTATGGTATGGGATGTATATATACGTACGTGACACATGAATATATTCGGTTGCCATAATAAGCCTGAAGCTGAAGATATTTGTGTATTATACATGTATATGTCAATTTGGAGTGACATGAACAATTGAGCGTACATATATATCTGGTTGCCAAAAGCATGAAACTACTGAAGAAATTATTGTATTCAGTGATTAATTTTTTTTGAGACCTGATAGCACATGTTTTCTTAATTAGGCGAATTTTGTTGTTGGGTTCATGTAGGGATATCTGAAATCTGAACAGAGCTTAGCTGCAGCTGTGTTAATTAAGGTGGTATGTGTGTCTCTCTGAATCTCTGATGAAATTAAGATCTCTTGCTCGAAGCTGGTTCGCCATGGACGCCGGTGACTCTCGGATAATTTGACAACCGTTGTTTTCTGTTTGAATTTCCCAATCATAATTAAAAGATGCCACACCATGGCCGTCCTTTTGTGAGATCTGTGAATCAGCCGATCAGGTGGGTGAGTCATCAGCTCATCAGCTAATCCCCTTTGATCTCGTAGGTAGATTTAGCTTTAGCACTTAGTGGTTTTCCTTTTTTGCTTTCCATCGTTTTCCTGCGATGCTTACTGTTACTTTATACCTAGAAGTGAGTACTGCAGATAAGATCATAAGATTACTAGATAAATGACATCATGTCACTAAGTAGATATGTGTTTATCCTCTTTAATTTGGGCATGCATGCATGTGCTTTAATTTAGCATCACCACCACTGATTTAATTAAACTTGATGGATATTTCTTCTAGAGATCTTACTGCAATGACAGTTCTGTTCTTGTTGACGAATTAATATGAAATTATTTAGAGCTTTTGGTCTGAGGTGAAGCCTGACTAGGATCACTTGTTTAGTTCCAAGTCTGAAATCTCACACGAGATGCACTGTTGTAGAGTACTGCAACCGTTTAAATATATACTCCCTCCGTAAAAAAAAAACCATTCCTAGCATTCTAAAATGGAAATAGTGGAGAGCGATAATGACTAAAATATCCTTAATCATTAAAAAAAGTAATAAGAGTGATAGGTAGGTAAAGGTATTGAAGGGATAAAGCTTCTCGTTTGAAATAGTGGAGAGCGAGAATGACTAAAATATTCTCAATCATTAAAAAAAGTAATAAGAGTGATAGGTAGATAAAGAGTATTGAAGGAATAAAGCTTCTCGTTTTACGTGTTAAGGATATGTATGATGGTAGAAGTTAGTTTTCGTGGGACAAAATTTAAACTCTATAAGTTAAAATTTTTGAACGGAAGGAGTATGATATTGCCAGCTTATCACTTCTGATACGATGTTATCATTCATCTCATTCAGTATTATTTATTTTATTGTGAATTGTTTTAGCATTAAAGATAATTTAAGTATAACTTATATTAATCTTTCTATTAAAGATAAGACAAATATTCAAACGTCATGTCTAAATATACTAAAAATGGAAGGACTGTCATTTAGCGGAAATGGATTGGGTCATGTCTTCAATGACACTAGTATGCTTTTCCATTTTTTTTTAAAAAAAAGGTGTGTTTCCTTCCCTCCATCTCCTAACAGCTTAGTACAGGACAGTACTAGTTTTGTTCTTCTTTTGATATCGTAATGATCATGCTGAAAGTTGGTATATGGTAGACCGTCGTAGCCACTGATCGATCAGCAGATGTTCAGTTAAGCAAAAAGTAATTAGCCAGTCGGTCTCGGTCTCTTTTGTACAAAGGATTCGGTTGTTCCACGCGGCGCTAATCAGCGCCAGTGCGTTCGTCAGAAATTGATTTAGAACTCGCGGCTTACACGTTACACGTCAGGTTGATCCATGGAATGGATATGGCACACAAACCCATCGGTCATCATGCGCGTAAAGCGTCTCGATGCAGTCATCTCCCTGCACTTTCCTCTCATCCTATCCATCTACGATCATTTCGTAGCTGCTTCCTATAATCTTGATCTATATATTGCTCAAGTGCTTATGCTTTAATTTAGTTAATTAATTACATTATATCACCGACCTCAACCTTTCTCTCGCAACATCGTCGTACGTGGACGGTCAGGGTCTTCGCCGTACATTTGCAGCAAGGATCGTGGATCGTGTGTTATCGTCACCGTGCATGTCAGGCTGAATTACATGGTGATGGATGGTCGTGAGATCAGGCACTTAGACATAAAACCCTCTTAAAATGGATTGAGATATTCTATCTTTAAAGTCACCGTACATTTTATCACTCAGATGTGGATTATCCAAGGTTTATTAGATTCATATATTTTTTTATATAATGGAATTTAACGTCTCAGCCTTTGCTAAAAAAGAGCTACAGCCAATTATTACACAGTAGCATCTAAGAGTGTAGTTCAGATAAATAGAACACACCGAACAAAAACAGAGGAAACTAAGCCAAAATAAGGAGAACACATTTATTGAAGTCTATTTGTGAACCTTCATCTATAATTGGCAAATAGTTGCATAACCATCGACTCCAACTTGTAGCATGCAACCTTTAGGAACTCCCCATCATCCTCACACCTTTGCAGCTGTACCCAAAACCGGAGCCAGTGCGTTGCCCTGAAAATTATCTGCATAAATGAAATAGATGGTGATTTGTTAAAAACCAAATCAGTTCTACTCAACCATAGAGCTCAGCAAATGGCAGAAGCTTCAACCAGTATCAGTTTACTCTTTTTCTTGTCAACCCCCATAGTTCAGTATTAGATTCATATGTCAAGGATAAAATCACGTGACTTTGAAGGTAGAGTATTCTGATTCACACAGAACATGCATCAGATTCAGATATATCTCCCCTAAGGCTATGTTCTAGTGAGGTTGAAAGAGAAAAAATTTCTCTAGTTTTTCACATACTTTTCAAATTGCTAAACGATGTATTTTTTTAAAAAAAATAATATAAAATTGTTAACAGTGAAATTTGGTAAGCCCAAAGTTACCATTGGCGAATCAGTATCGGCTTCAAAGTTCTAGAATCAGCCAATGGGAGTCAAGTCGCCACGATGTCGTGTTCTTGGTGGAGTCGGATCAATCAAAGGAAGCTTATCTAGAAGAGTTCGAGTTCAAGAAGGATGCGACATGACAGTTATCTATTAATTAGATATAGTTTGTTAGTTTCCTTTTATCTTTAGGAAAGTGTGTTTAGTGTCCGGTAAGGACTTTATCTTTTCCTTTTAGTTTCTTTCTTGTCCGACAAGGACTAGTATCTCCCTATGGGTATAAATATGTACACCCGGGGTCATTGTAATCTATCAATCTCTACGATCAATACAATTCGGCGCATCGCCACCTTTTACCTTTTCTACTTTATTTTATCGTCCGGCGGGACTTGGCACCTGACGTGGGACTGCATCGGTGTTCGATCTCCGGCGAAGGGGTAAGTCTAATGTTCCGTCGGTCTAGGCAATTGTATCGTCTACGTCGGCGTCGTTCAAGGCTGCATTAGTACATTCGACCTCTTGGATTGCTCTGGTTTGGATGATATATTTGTCTACCTATTTATCATATGTCTCTGTTAATCTAGTCCTAGCATATCAATTTAGCTCTATCGGCTGCTTCTCGTTTTAGGGTTTCTGCCGGTATCGGCTAAATCGCGTTGCTAGATTAGATTAGCTTAGACATCTACCACCCTGAAAACTCAGTCAACGGCTTGATTGTCTAAATATTATGTTTCTTTTCATACTTAGTTCTGCATCAGTTGAGTTTGATCTACTAAGTCGTGCTTAAAACCATAATCTCTAGCCTGCTTCTTGATTGCCAATAAGAGTTTCATCGGGGTTTTAGCCGGTGAGTTATGTGGACGTTGCATCGGCTCATAAGGATTGCATATACATATAAGTTGGATTTAGCCGATGACAACAAAGGTTTCACTGTTTAATCTAATCTTGTGGATCTCGTGACATCGGACCTCCAGCCGATGTGTGCTTTAACCTTCGGATCAATATTTGTTCTACTGTTTCGTATTGTTAGCCGATTGGTTTCTACTGGATTATATTGCTATATTATATTATCATCAGCCGATTGCCTTTATATCATTATCTACATTGGACATATAGCCGATTGCTTAAACCCTATCGCTATCGGCTGGTATCGGCATCGGCTATTATCAGCTATCGGCTGGAACTACTCCATCGGCTTGTCAGCCGATCGGCTTGTCAGCCGATTGGCTGTTTGATCTATTATTTGCAAATCTTGTCAGTTGCAGGATCAAACTGACTGGCACACCCGCATCTCATTAATCTTTGGACCTGCACAGGAACTAAGCAGATCTCCCAGGCCGGTGTGTTCGATTTTTTCGTCAACAAAAATTTACTTAAAATCATATTAATCCTTTTTTAAAGTTTAAAATAATTAATACATAATTAAATATATACGCTAATAGCTTACATCTCTTCTCTTTTCACTTCCACTTAAACACGCCCTAACTCGACCACATGTTGTTAATTAGATCATAACACGCGCTCAGAGTGGAGCTCGTCACTACTACACAAAGGCTCTTTCCATGCGGTTGGGAAGCATCTTTGCATACGGTTGCCCCAACCACATGGACGAAATCGTCTGCAAAAACCACTCTTTTTGCATGCGGCCGGCGCATCCGCATGCGAAGATGGGATTTTCGCATACGGTCGCTTATACTGGCCGCATGCGAAAATAAATTCAACAAACAAAAAAAATAAAATCCAAAAAACCCCCCAAAAAAATAAATATCCAAAAAATCCCAAACCCTAGCCCGCCACCGGAGCGGCGCATCCATGCCGCACGCCGTCGCCGGCGGCGGATCCGTCGCCCCCGCCGCCCGCCGTCGTCGCCCCCGCTGGATCCGTCGTCGACTGCACCGGATCCGTTGCCCCAGCCGCCCGGCGTCGTCGCCGGCAATGGATCCATCTCCCCCGCCGGATCCGTCGGCGGCGGCATCGGATCCGTTGCCCCAGCCACCCGGCGTCGTCGCCGGCGGCGGATCCGTCTCCCCTGCCGCCCGCCGTCGTTGCCCCCGCCGGATCCGCGCGGTGTGGCGGCGCCACCCGAGGCGGCCAAGCCGCCCCCGCCGCCGCGGTGTTGAGGAGGGGGGGAGGGTCGCCTCATCGTCGTCGTTGTCGGCGGCGGTGAGGAAGGGGTGGCGGGCCGCCGAGTCGCCGCCGTAGCCGCGCCGCCCGCCGACGCCATCGACGTACGGAGCAGGGGCCGTAGCCGCTATGCCGAGCCACCGCCGTAGACGTGCCGCCCACCGCCGCTGTAGCCGCTCCCTATGGCGGTGGATCCGGCCCTCCTGAGGGTAGTGCCGCCGGATCCGCCACCCGCCGACGCCATCGACGCTGTCGCCATCTGCCGCCTGGCTGCTCTGAGAGAGGGAGAGGGAGAGAGAGGGAGAGAGAGGAGAGAGAGAGAGGGGAGAGTAATAAATTAATTAATAGGGGGAGAGAGGAGATGAGGTAGAAAAAATTTGAAGTGGTGGGAAAATGATTTCATCTGAAAAAGAAAATCACTTTGTCGGATGAAGAAATGACAAAAATAGAAGTTATAGATCTTGATGAGTTATACAACTTTGTTATTGATGACTTTTTCCGATGAAATCATTTACTGCTTCAAAATATTATTTGAACTTTTGAAATTCAAATTTTTAATTGATAAAACAAAGTCATAAGAAAAAACAGCCAAAATAATACCAGTAAGAACACAATAACATGATAGAGCATGATTTTAGAAACATTTAGAAAAAAAAAATCCAATTTGAAGTTCATATGAGTGAGATACACTAGTTTCAAATTTTATTTTCGCATACGGCTTCTTAAGTGGCCCGTATGGAAAAATCGATTTTTCCATGCGGGCGCTTAAGTGAGCCGCATGCAAAAATGAGCTCATTTTTACATGCGGCCCTCTTAATAGGTCTGTATGGGAAAATCGATTTTTTTATACGGGCCACTTAAGCAGCCGTATGAAAAAATGACCCTCGATTTTTGCAGACGACACTAATTATGGTCCGCATAGAAAAATAAGGTCTCGTACAGAAAAATCCCTATTAGTGCGTTAATTTTGGTTGTACGTTACCTACACAAATTAAGCTCATTGTTCATGTGACGTATACGAACATCTCAGTATGGCACACATGCCCATAGAAATGACCACATTGATCGATCGATCGATCTAGCTCTTAATTAGCTCTGCATGAGTTTCACGCACACGCACGCATCGATCGGCATCTGGTCGCGCCGCTTTCGCCGTCCACTCCGATCGAGCAGAAAGACATACACCGAGCGAGCTCGGAGCATCAGAGACTCATACGGGTTTCACATTCTCTACTATAGTAATACTATTATTATAAACATTAACATATAAAAAAAATAAAAAATAGCATAGATCGATCAATATAATGATCGTGATATTATGAGAGAGAATCCATAGTCGATCGAGGATTCGAGGCCAGGCCGATCGACCAACTCTATCTCTTCCAATCCTTTCATTTATTTTGTTCCTAGCTTTGTGCGAGGGTGACGGCCGCGTTCGCCATTGCCACCTCACTGCTCACGCTACCGCCTCTAAAGCAAAAGGACGATGCTCTCCCCCTCCTCTTTCGTCGTGGCTATCTCCATCGTCTCTCTCCTTGACCACAGCGGCAATGGGGTAGAGAGAGAATAAAAGATACCTGAAATCCACTTTAGCCCGGACCATTCCTGCCGGCCGGTGAGTGGCTCGCGGGCCCCGCCGCCGGCGGTGATACCCACAGCCATCCTGCGAGCTTTATATAAGCCGCAGGTGAGGGAGACGCTATCGCACCGCAGAGCAAGAAGAGTTTGCAGATTAACTCGATCTCTGGACAAGCTTTGAGTACTGATCTCGGAGTGGTCTTCGTTGTTGTGAGTTGTGACCGGCCTGCAGCCGGAGAAAGGCGGATCGAGATGGCGTTTCTGGACGGACTGTACGGCGGCGGCGGCGTCCGGAGGAGGATGGCGACGACAGCGAAGGGCGCCGGCGCAGGGAGGCGGCGGTCGTCGGCGGCGGTGGCGGCGCCGCGGCCGGTGAGGCAGCTGTACTGGAAGCTGAGGTCGAGGTTGCGGTCGTCGTTGTCGAAGCGGCACGGCGGCGGCGGCGCGGCGGCGAGGTTCGGGTACGACCTTCAGAGCTACTCCCAGAACTTCGACGACGGCGGCCTCGATCGATCGTCTCCGGCCAGCTACCGCTTCTAGGCTCATGTAGCTAGGTAGCTAGAGAAGAGTGCCCTGCCATTGCTGGAGACCGGAGAGTGCAATATATGCTGGTCTACCTGCAATAATTATGCAAGTGGTATTAGTGTTAGATCTACTTGTAATTGTAGTGTTGTTCTGTCTTCATACAATTTGGTCAGATTTGCATTTTTTATATTGCCATAGATAACTAAATTAATGGAGGAACTAAAACTTGGTTATATATATATATATATACTAGCAAAATATCCGTGCTTCGCTACGGGTATAATAAAATTAGAATAATTAAAGTAAAACTTAAATTATTTTTTTTAACCGAAGCTATTTTCACCCAGTGCTTTTGCTCGCTAAAATAAATCTCAAATTACGGAGGAAAATATGATATCTCATGATAAATTAATTTAAAAGAATAGTTTTGAAGTAAGCATGATTTCCAAATTTACATGGTGCTTGATGACGCATCAACATTTATAGCATGTTACCGTTTGAATACTTCTACTCTATAGATCGTAGAAATTATATAAGTCTTTTTATACTCTCGTTTAAATCTTCATGAAGAATCATATGTTGAGATTATGGTGTGTTTCATAATATCCTAAAATGGCAAGGACTTCTCTATATATTGAAATTTATCTGACTCAAATTTAATCGGGCCGAATCTTGTGTTTGGGCTAGCTCGTAACCTAGCCGAGCTCATGAAGTAGTTTATGGCCCATCAAATCTATATGTAAACACAACCAGAAACAACTCTGCTTTTTATGGACGGTGCATGGAAAAATTAGAAATCGGGAAGGAAACGGTGCACCGGAAAAATCGGAAATCGAGAAAGAAAATAAAAAAACATAATAATATTTTTTTTGCAGAAACGTGTTTTTTTCCGCGTGGTGGATGCCTTTTTTTCTCGGTTTTTTTTCAGCCTTTTCTATTACGGAGTCGAACTTTTTTTTCGTGGTGAGGTACGAACCGTTTTTTAAGGCAGTTTCGTTTGTTTAACAGATGACTTTTGTATTAGTGACTGTTTTTTTCGCATCGCAATCGGATCTATTATTTTTCGCCTTTTTTTTTCTTGTCACGGACGTTGGAAACGTTTTAAATTTTTTAAGTAGTAGAGATATGCTGTATGCAACAAAATCGTTTTGAATTTTGGAAGCACATGCAACAAAATCAAAACTCGCCACCATGCTCTGCTGTCTCCACTTCGCCCTCGTCAACGCTCAGTTCGGCGGTTTCTTCGCCACGGGGAATTTCTCTGGCATCAAATCCCAGATTCACATTATATTTAAAGTTTGTATGTTAAATTATAGTGATTAAAAATGTATATTCTATTTTAAATAAAAATAAAATGATTCATCTATTGCAGAGCTATAGATTTATAGAATTAGGAAGGCCCGGTTTCAAAACATCTTGAATCCGAAGTTATATCAAACAGGATCTAAATGATCCATCAGTGTTAGTACGTGTTCAACGAAGCGAGAATAATGAGCTCTTTAATTAAGTGATCTGAATAAATCTATCGTACATCGGGTCAACCCCATGCGAAAACATGATAAACGAGTTAACAAGATGTAACTGCGGGAGTGGATTTTTATCTCTCGAGGGGATATCCCATCGTTGTGTGCATGTCACTTAAATTTATGAAAAAATATGAAAAAAATTAAGAAGATGTATTAACATGTGATATATCACTCCACAAACATACAAGTTGAAATTCAACTTCTACATCTCGCAATAAAAAAAACAAATTAAACTACAACTAGTTAATGTATATTCACAGTCAAATTTGTTTTTTTTGTTGCGAGATGTGGAAGTTGAATTTGAACTTGTATGTTTGTGGAGTGATATATCACATGATAATACATTTTTTTAATTTTTTTATAACCATTTGAATGACATACATATAATGAGGGATGTCTTCTCGAGGGGTAAAAATAGTTTCCCTTCTAACTGCTTGTTCAGAATATAGGTTGTATACAAATCCTGCATGATCCATATGAACACATTGGTAGATCGATTAATTCAAAGGCCCAGTTGACTAGCAATGTTATTAGTTGATTCCTGCATGGGAGATATGAAATCTGAACAGAGAGAGAGATCATGTGAAGCTGTTTTTTTGTTTCTTGCGAGCTTTTGCGCTGATGAACTTTAAGAATATATATACATGCATGTGTCTTGTGTTGTCATCATGCATGGTAGATGATGCGCGAAGAAGCTGGTCGCCATAATCCCCGAGCTGTCAGCCATCGTCGTTCATTAATCTGTGAGATCTATCTGATCGATTAGCTGGTCGGAACTCGGAAAATGAGTATACTCATGAAGCTCATTTTTCATGTGGCAGCTCCACACCTCGTAGCTAGCTATTGGATCATGCATACGCATGTTGATGATCATGTCACATTTCACACCTGATCTGTAGCTGCCAGTACAGTCTTCGTCTCTTCGACGCTAACACATGTACTATGCACACTGTATACATCTCCGTACCATCACGTGTTTCACGCGCGTTAACAGTACGTCGCAACACATTCAGCATCTGGCCCCCAGGGAGAAAGAAGAAGCTGCCTGCAGAAATCCACTCTTGCCCGTGCCATTATTGTCATCAGTGGCCGACCACGGCGGGCCAGGCCGGCGGCCGGTGACATTCTCCGAACAATCCGGTCATCGTCGTCGTCGTAGCCAAGTGCGAGCTTTATATAAGCCGCAGGTGGAAGGAGGCGAAGAAACGAGGCCATCGAGTTGCAGACTTGCAGTTAGCTACTCCCTCCGTTTTACAATGTAAGTCATTCTAATATTTCCCACATTTATATTGATGTTAATGAATCTAGACATATATATCTATCTAAATTCATTAACATCAATATGAATGTGGAAAATGGTAAAATGTCTTACATTTTGAAACGGAGGAAGTAGCTCTGTTCTGAGTGAGCCGTGAGGAAGAAATTAATTAAGATCCCTGGCAAAGTTGTTGGCAAAGATCCTGGCAATCCATCTGTCCAGACAGATCAACGGTCTAATCTCGCAAGCCCAGAGTGCGTTTTATCAAAACGCGCTGCATCCAAAACAACTTCCTTTACGTCTCCAATTTGGCAAGGAAAATGCACAGATCCAAGAAACCCACCCTCCTTTTCAAGTTGGACATTGCCAAGGCCTTCGACTCAGCCTCATAGGAATACCTGCTAACGCACCTAGAGAGAATGGGCTTCAGCGCCAAATGGCGCGACTGGGTGGCGTTGATCCTCTCAACCTCCTCCTCCAGAGTCTCTCTAAATGGAATTGAGGGGGAAAGGATCGACCATCGAAGGGGGTTAAGACAGGGGGACCCCTTATCTCCATACCTGTTCATCCTTGCAATGGACCCTCTGCACAGACTCCTCAAGATAGCAACTGACGAAGGCCACCTAAGCGAGCTAGCGGATCGCGGCACGCGCTTCAGGTGCTCCCTATATGCTGATGACGCAGCAATCTTCATCAAGCCATCTCGCCAAGATGTGGATAGCCTAATCTTGATCCTAAACAGTTTCGGGGGAGCAACCGGCCTCCAAGTCAACCTACAAAAAAGCTCAGTGCTTCCAATAAGCTGCGACGCGGTTGACCTTGACGAGGTTCTACACAATTTCACCACCCACGTGGAGTCTTTCCAATGCAGTACCTAGGAATGCCCCTCACTGTAAGCAGACTGCGCAAGGTCCACCTACAATACTTAATTGACCGAATCAAGGCACAACTTGCCAGTTGGAAAAAGAAACTCCTCTCAGCTGGGGGCAGAAGAGAGCTAGTACTCTCAGTACTAAGCTCCATGTCAATCTACGTCATGACAGCGCTCAAGATTCCAAAGCAAATAATTCAAGAAATTGATAAAGCAAGAAGGAAATTTCTTTGGGACGGTGGCGACAAGATCCACGGTGGCAAGTGCAAGGTGAATTGGCAGCGAGTTTGCAGACCGATCAAGTATGGTGGCCTGGGGGTCTTGAACCTCACCAAGATGGGACGGGCCCTCCATTTACGATGGCTGTGGTACGAATGGACCTTCCCAGACAAACCGTGGATTGGTATGCCAACCCCATGTGACGAACAGGACGCCGAGCTCTTTGCAGCATCCACAACGGTGACCATCGGGGACGGCAGGAAGGCGCTCTTCTGGGAATCCCCTTGGGTATCCAGCTCCCCACTAAAGACAATGGCACCAAACCTCTACCGTCATGCCAGAAGGAAGAAAAGGACTGTTGCAGATGCCCTACAGGACAATAAGTGGATCGATGACATCAGACACAACTTGACATTAGTGCTCGTCACGGAGTTCTTCAAGGTTTTCGAGATACTTTGGGAATCAAACACTACCCTATCCCAAGGTGTGCAAGACAGCATACAATGGAAATGGACACCAACTGGATCCTATACAGCGAAGTCAACCTATCAAATGCAGTTCCTAGGCAGCATCCCATCATTATCGGCAACTGCAGTTTGGAAGTGTTGGGCACCGTCCAAATGCAATTTTTTTGCCTGGCTGCTCCTTCAAAATAGAATATGGACGGCTGATAGGCTGCAGCAGAGGGAGTGGCCAAACAACTACTTCTGCCAACTATGCTTTAGGAACCTAGAGATGGCACACCACCTCTTCTATGAATGCCCGATCACAAGAGCAATATGGGATGCTATAGCGACAAGGCTGGCTGTCCCCCAACTACGGCCGGTAAATTGGACCAAGACGGCATCCCTCGAGGACTGGTGGACTCAGACCGTTCGCGCAATGACAAAGGAGAAAAGGAAGGGCGTCAAATCAATCCTTATCCTACTATCCTGGGAAATTTAGAAAGAAAGAAATAGTAGGGTATTCAGAAGCATAGAGACTCTGCTGCAGGGAATCATTGACCGAGCGACTGACGAGATCTGGCTTTGGCACGCAGGCAGGGCAAAAAGCCTCCAATGCCTACTACCGAGCAACCATGGAAGTGCAGACGACGCCATGTAATCGACTAATCAAAATCATACGTCTCTTCTAGTAGCTACACCCCTCCACCCTCGTTTTTCTCACTTTCTTTTTTCTTGTAATCTCCTAGCCTTTTTGGCTATTGTACAGTGTTTTCCCCTTCTTTAATACAAATACACCCTGTGGGGTTTAAAAAAAAAAAAGATCCCGCACTGTAGTCTGTATACTGTGGAGCTAGATATAAGAGATGGTGTTTCTGCTGGGGCTTTACGGCGGCGGTGGCAGCCGGAGGAGGACGGCCGCGTCGTCGACGGGCGGCGTGGAGAGGCGGCGGTTGGCAGCGGTGGCGACGGCGCGGCCGGTGAGGCAACTGTACCGGAAGCTGAGGTCAAAGTGGAGGAGCTCGGCGTCGACGCAGCCGGGGAAGAAAGCCGGCGGCGCGGCGAGGTTCAGGTACAGCCTGGAGAGCTACTCCCGCAACTTCGACGACGGCCTCGCTTCTCTGGCTCCTATATCTTATAGTTAGCTAGAGAAACTTCTTCTGCCTCTTGCCATTGCTAGAGTCAGGGGGATCCAAGTCCAATACAAGTTCTGCTAGCACATTTGTGATTTTGTACACATTGTACTATTGTTCATATATATACAGGTCGCTATTGCCATGGATTAGACAGTGCAATGTCTGAGTACTTATCTAGCTGGTCACAAAACTAATGGAGATTTTTACTTTTTTAAAAAAATCTTTAGCTGCAGCTTTCAAGCACCATATTCTCCATTGTTTCGCTTATTAATATGTTTATCCGAAACGCTTATTAGTGAATAAAAAGTTATTTGTAAGTAAAATTTTTATGTATATATTCTTAGTGAATTAAAAACAAATGCTGTAAAATAAACAATAATGAACTAATAAAAATCAAATTTAAAATTAAGTTTTTTTAATCTTAGCTTTATAAGTATAAATATAAGCGAAATAATTACAGAAAACTAAGACAACGGTATCCCGTTGGAACGCGATACCTTCTACGAGACAGTACCGGATACCTGATATCTGTTGTGGTACTAGCTGCATGGTACCTGATACCTATTACCCGGTACCTGTGATACCTAAGACCTGATACCTGTGATACTCGTGCAAGAGAATAGTTAATATGTCTGTCCCGTTACAACGGGATCCCGTTTTGTAGTTGCCCTCAAATAATTAATGAGCCCCTTTGTATTTGCATGAACTGGATGTTGCTGAAGAGCCCATCGTTTTCCTGAGAAGGCCCATCGACAGAAGAGCCCATCATCCTCTCTAAGCCCGGCCCATCGTCGCCTCGTGACGTCACCACCCCCGTCCCGTCTCCCTCAAGGCTTCTCTTTTGCGCCTCGCCTCTCCTTTCTCTCCCACACGCACACACACCGCCGTGGACGCCGAGGACTACACTAACCGGCGGCTGCGGCGGCAACTCCGGCGGATCCACCCGCAGCTAGGCCGAGTCGCGCTGCCGGGGAAGAGGCAGCGGGAACCCTAGCCGGCCGAGCCTAGCCCGGAGGAGGAGGAGGAGGAGGCAGGATGCTGTTCCAGGTGGGAGGGCAGGGGGCGCGGCCCACCTTCTTCGAGATGTCGGCCGCGCAGCAGCTGCCGGCCAGCCTCCGCGCCGCGCTCTCCTACTCGCTCGGGGTAAAGTGGATGAACTCGCCTCGCCCCCGCCCCTCTCCTCATCTCCTCCAAATTCGATCCAAATCGCTCGGGATAAGGGTGTTTTGACTTCGTGGCTGTAATTTGGTAAGATGTCTGGGGTTTCTAGGGGGTGATAGAAAATTATAGTGTCACTCGACGATGCTGGCTTCCTGCGCATTGTAGTGGTCTAGCTTGAGGAGTTGGAGATGATTGAATGGTGCGGGCTCTGGGTTGTTGTTTTATTTGTTTCTGTGCCAGATTCTGTTGGTTACTGGTGCAAGCTCGGAGTATAGTTGATCAGTGCTAGTTTTGTATATGCAATTCGCAGTCACAGAAGTTGGTTCTTCTGCTGATGGATATTACAGCTCTTTAGGTTGTTTGGCTAGCTGCACTGAATTGGGTTGATTCATTGGGATCATTGCTATATGTAGTTTTGAGCAAACTTCTTTTAAAGGACATTGAGCTCACATGATGCTGTTCATTTTTCTATACAAATAATATTAAATTGGTTGTTGTATATCACATGTTTAAGAACAAATTGAATGTGACCAAATGATGCAATTAGAATAGCATCCCAACAAACTGAAGGCGAAGTGTTTTGTAGAGCATCTGTGGAACGTATGTAGAAGTATATTACGAAGAAACTCCAATAATAGTGTTAAAAAGTACTAAAAAACAGTGCACACTGAGCACGAAATAGCCAAGAGGATTACATGCGGAATGGAAGTTTTTGGATTGCCCTACACAAGGTTGGACCTTTACCTAGCACAACATACTGTCAAAAGCATGATACAAATTCTGCTTTATCTGGTTCACAAAGATTCTTGCACATGCAGTTAAGTATGTAATTGCGCTTTGTGATTCTTGCACAGGCAGTTAAGTATGTAATTGCGCTTTTACTACTACCTGTTTGAAAAAAAGTGTCTAAACAATGGAGAGCGATAAAGCAGAGTTTAATGTAGTATATGCACCATTTTTAATAGGGGGAAAAACTTGTGACTAGAGGAGTCATTTTTTCAGCTGATGCTTTCTCTAAATTCTTGAACATATCACTTTGTGTGTGTGTTTAATTTTAGTACATCATGCCTCTTAAATAGAGTTCTAACTAACTCATACTATTACTCACAGGTTTTTGCACTAAGACGGCCGTTGTTACATAAAGTTTTAGATTACGAGGATGAATTCTTTGCCTTGTTAATGGCTGTCCTTGAGTCCCATAGTTTGCGAACGACAGGTTTGTCATCACAGAAACATAAGGTTCTTTTGCTGTAAAGAATTTGCTGTGTTCATGACCTTTGTACTAACTTTTCTTTGAGACATCTCAACGCCTCTGTGATTATAACTGTCCAGGTTTTTTTTTTTTTCAGATGGTTCTTTTTCGGAGTCATTGTATGGTCTCAGGCGGAGACCTGTTAAGGTTTCAGTAAAGAGAAGTAGTTCTGGTGCAGAATCCAATGATAAAGCCTATGATTCTGTTCTAAGGAAGCGCCAGAAAGTCCTTTCTGTTGTTTTTTTGGTATGATGTCGTTTAGCAGCAAGCAGCTTTAGTTTCAAATATTACTGCTTTTTTTTTTGGTATTGGCTTTGTTGTTTTCGTGATAAATACTTTTGAGCTGTTCTGTCTTGCTACTCTGCATATGCAGCTACTATCAAAATCTACGAAAACAGTACCTCTCTCTACCAATTTGATTAAATTGGTTTATCATGACTTCAAGAGTTGAACACCTAGAAACAAATCTAACCCATATGTTAACCTTGTGTGATTTTGCATGGTTCTATTATGTGCCCTGAGCTGCTCTTTTATTGAAGCTGGCCTTGTTTATCAACGTTTTACAACTGACACCAATGCCTAGTCTATTTTTACTATGTACTACTCCAGTATGAATACAGAATGTCCTTTTGCTTTAGTTACAAGCTACGATGCTCTTACTGGATCTCTGTGTTCAGTTATTTTCTTATTGAAAGTTGGTGCAGATTAGAAAAAAAAGTTTCGAGTCTTCAATCTTGCTTTGGTCTATTATCCTTTAATGCGTATTCAGCACCAAAACTTAGTGTAGTTGTTAAATGTATTAGCGATGCTCTTGATGAAGTTGTTATTTTTGGCATTTATGATACAATTTCATGTGCTACCTCAGTGACTCAAGTAAAACGACAAACATATGGATATCACTATCAAAATGCTCATAAAAAATGGGTGTCACATTTTATTTATGTTATGATGAAATTTCTCAGGTTTGGAATATTTTTTTTACGGTGTTCTTAATATGTTTGTAGGTTGTTTTGCCATATTTCAAGTCAAAGCTGCAGTCCATATATAACAAAGAAAGGGAGGCCAGGTTGCAGGCAAGCCTTTGGGGTCAGGGTGATGTTAGATTCGATGAAGCTGACCTTGTTTCAGATCAAGGGGAGACTTCTCAAGCACAAGTCGAGGCTACAACTGGAGAAGTATCAAATGTGGCACGTATTAAGAAGAATTTTGCGGCATTAATAGGTGTTTGCTATCCATGGATTCATGCGACCAATGAAGGTTAACTACCCTTATGCCTAGACACCTTGCATAAATCATAAGTGTTCCAGCTTTCTTCTGTATCTATTGATTTTAGACATCTTATTACAAGTGCATTATTCTCAGTTAAAGACCAATAAAGAATGAGATCATTCCAGCGGCCCAGCTTTAGCTTATTTTGTATAACCTACTTTTTATTGTCTTAATCCTTTTGTTTTGCTGTGTGAGTGGATGTAGCTCATGTTTTATACAAATTCAATTACATAGCTGTGCACCGCTGATTTGTTTGTTTCATCAGATGGGCTATACGGTTGCCATAATTTTTACTTATCAGGTCTTAAAATTGATTTGCAGGTCTCTCATTTGCTTACCAGTTGCTGTATTTGTTGGATGGTACTGCATTTTATAGTCCAGCACTGCATGCTCTTGGGCTTCATGTTTGTCGTGCTACAGGACAAGAGCTGGTATTTGATACTTAGTTACTTACTAATTTGTGTCCTTGACTATTGGTTAACTCAAATATGCAGAAGCCTATTTCTAATCCTATTACCTTGATACAAATGCCCTTTTTCTTTCTTATGATTATGATTTCTCCATGCAGACCATTGTCCTTTTTTAAAATCCAAGAAAACATATCAGATATCAAATTGGGTTAAGTTTTCATATTTAGAGATGGTTAGCCTTTATTTTACTAATTTATTTTCTATTGTTTTTTCTTGAAAAATTAGATGGAATCATCTTCTAGGGTATCAAGAATCAGAAATCGAGAACTTGAGAGACTTCGTGGTCCTCCATGGCTGAAGGTAGTAAAGGATTGTTTCACTACTCATATAGTGGATTTGCTCAAGTTTGAGTCATTTAATAATGGCGCATAACACTAATATTTTAATATTATCCCTGCAGACCATGCAAAGGGTGTTACTTAACTGTATGTACACTAGCCTAGATTATGCACAAACTGGTTTGATTGCTGCAGTTTTCTTTTTCAAGGTCAGCTCTCCAATTTCTGCTCTAGGAACCCAAGTTCTTCGTTTGTCTCGGTGGTCAAATTTGTTTTTCCTTGCACACTCTCTTTATCTTTAATCTTCTCAGTTCTCCCTACAATGGATGTAATATGATGAAAAAACATGATCCCCCATCGTGCTTCGCTTAATGTTCTCTATCTTGTGATCTTATCTAGATGATGGAATGGTGGTATCAATCTGCTGAGGAAAGAATGTCAGCTCCGACTGTATATCCCCCACCCCCCCCTCCACCTCTGCCAAAGGTACATGTTATATGCTAGTCAATATATGCAGAAAGCAGTTACCCTTGTCTGAAATCTCAATTTGCAGTAACATGGTGAACAGAACTCTTTGTTTTGCCACTGTGCAGTTGGATATATTTTGTGGTTTAATAGTTCTTTATATGACTACTGTTTGATTTGAGCGTCTACTTCTTTCATCAGGTTGCTAAAGATGGACTTCCCTTGCCCCCTGACAGGACATTGTGCCCCTTATGCTGCCAGAAGCGCAATAACCCTTCTGTTCTTTCTGCTTCTGGTTTTGTATTCTGCTACAGTTGCATTTTTAAGTCAGTCTCCCAGGTAGATTACTGTCACAAAGAAGCTTTCCATTATTATGATCAGAAAGAAGCAACCCACAATCTATTTATCTTAGCCACCAATCAGTCGCTAATTTGATTTTGTTTTGCTCTACAGCATAAAAGGTGCCCCATCACATTGATGCCTGCCACAGTAGAACAAATCAGACGCCTCTTTCATGATTTGTAGTTTGATTAGACAGAACACACTCTTCTCCCCAAAGATCAGGGGAAGCCGGATATACAGAATCGTACTATGCAGCTATTCATTTTTGTTGAACAGACCACAAGGAACTCAGCCCTTCTGACACTCAAGGCATGGCCATCTACTCAAGAACAGTGCTGTTGATTCTTCCCCCGTTAGGAAATTCTATGTTCATACAAAGCTTGTATTCGTTTTCTTCTGTTGAAATCAAAAAAACATGCACAGCTCGAGATTTTGGTACTGATGTGCAATTACTGTACAAATGTCACTTTGACGAGGTGACTGGTTACACAATTTGAGAGGTCCTTGCCCAACTGTATCAAATATGAAAGTCATCGAAAGCTTATGGCTCTGTTCGGGAGGAGGGTTTGGGTTGGGAACCCTCACCGGCACGCAAAACGAAGTCTCTATTATTGCATGCTTAATTAAGTATTTGCTAATTTTTTTTGAAAAATGGATTAATATGATTTTTTAAAGCAACTTCCGTATAGAAACTTTTTGTAAAAAACACACCGTTTAGCAGTTTGAAAAGCGTGCGCGTAGAAAATGAGAGAGATGGGTTGTGAACTACTGCTACCGAACGCAGCCATATATATTTCACTCTCATCTCTCTCAAGGAAAACTTCTTGTGTTTCTGAATCTATCATGATGCTGTGAGCATGATTTGTGGAATTTTGGATGTCATGTTTATGATGCTGTGAGCATGATTTGTGGAATTTTGGATGAACCTATGACAGACGTGTTGGGCTGGAACGGCATAACGGTGTGGAAAAAGTACACCGAAGGTCGCTCAACTTGTCATCGAGTTACAAAATCGTTGTCACGCCCAGAAATTTTCGAATAGAATTCTAAGCAGAATGTGCATTAAAATCCCCGTCTAGAACCAGCCGGGATACACAAACGACAATGTTGACATTCAGATCCACGTCTTACAAACATCATAAAAGTCTTACATAAATGCAGCGGAAAAACGAAAGATAAAAGAAGCTAGGCCTTGACTTGAACTGCAACGGGAACACCACTCCACAGGCATCCTCGACGGCACGGACGAAGCCTACTCCTCGGAGAAACCACCATCGGACACATACTCGCACTCTGGGGTTGGGGAAAATAGAGCAAGACTGAGTACTACCCACTGTACTCAGCAAGTCATACCGGAATAGGGGTATGATGTAGGGAATTATCAACGGAGAGCTAGACTGGTTCATTTGCATAAAGCGAGCATTTATAAACAGGAGTTGAAAGAAGTAAACGGTTGTAATCATTACTCAATATTAATCATCCACTGTCCAACGCTATCCCACGTTGCAACAGGCCCAACCATCCACCTAGACTATCCAATTTCATTAGACTAAACTAGGGTGAAACTAATCACAGTGAATCTGGTTGACCGCCCATAACCGCGGGCACGGCTATTCGAATAGTTTTACTCTGATCAGAGGTGTACAACTGTACCCACAAGACACAGCCCCACGACACGTTACCGTGCGCCGACATGCCACCACGACATACCGGAAAGAGGCCGTGACAGGACCCTTCGCATAACCCCCTCTAGCCAAGCACACCACACCTCAGGTTTCACCCCCACTCCTCGCAAGGCAGCGGGCAGTCCCCTCTCGTGCCTAGGTGAATCCGGAAGCGACAGAGGCCGTCGCAGGGCCCGCCCCGCTCCATCACGCCCACCCTTGCCTGGATGCGTCAGCTAGAGGAAAGCTACACTACAAGCCCAACCGTTGCCCACGCTGGCTTGTGGTAAGCACGATAAATTCTTCCAGGGTTTCTCGCGAACCGGTCCTTAACTGCCATGGGTGCGACCAACAAAACCATGCACCCACAGCCCACCATGTGATTCATTTTAATTAACCAACACCAAACGGTGGTACTAATCCAACATTACCATTAGGACCTACAGTCTAAACATTAATAGGATTTCCCTCATTGTGTACTAGTTGAACTAAGCATGGCTAAGCAATCCCTAGTCCAATCTCTAATCATGTTATATCCCAAGCTAACAAAGAAACATGGTACAGAATAGTACGGCTATGACAGTAGGTAACCATCCCATCGTGATATTATAAAACAATGCAATATTTAGGATAAAACGAGAGAGCATTTACAATATAGGTTCAATATGATCAAGTGACAAGCATGACTTGCCTTGCTCTGCTGCTGGAGGAACCTCAGCGACAATCTCGAAGTACACCGGAGCGTCGGAAGAACCGGAATCTAAGCGACATACAAGGCAAACAATGCAAACAGGCTATAAGACTACTGAAACAGAGAACAAAACCATTTTTAATGGATTCTACACATTTTTCTTGATTTACTGAGACTTGATGGGCTTAAACGGAGCACGGATGAATTAGATATGAATTTTAGAAGATTCACTATGTTTATTACTATAACAAAAAATCCTTAAATCATTTATTGCGCAATAATTCCCAGGGCTGACGTCATCAGGGGGGCGCGGCGCCGACACGCGGGGCCCACCGGTCAGCGGCTCGGGAGAGAGGGAAAGGGCGCCGGCACGCGGGCCCCACACGGCAGCGACTCAAAGGGGGCGGTCCACCGTGGACCGGGACCACGCGGGTGGTCCACCGCCGGTCCACGGGACCGACGGCCCGGATCGCCCTCGGGCCGATCGGACGGCGCGGAGGCGGCCGGGCTCGGCTCGACTCGGCACAAGGCCGACCGAGCGGCCGAGGGGGGGGGGGCGGCGGCGGCGCACACGACCACCGGCGGCGGCAAGTGGCGGCGCGAGCGGCGGCGGCGGACGGCGCACAGGTCGACGGCGGCGACCGGCCGGCGGCGGCGGCGGCGGCGCGAGCGGCGCTAGCGGCGGCGCGGCGGCTAAGCGGCGCGGGAGAGAGAGGGAGAAAGGGGAGGGGATGCCTCACCGACGGAGATCGACGACGGCGAGCGACGGAGCGAGACGATGGCGGCGGGACGAGCTTCGGGGCCACCTAGCGAACAAGATCGGAAGAGTTAGAGAGGGAGAGGAATTCGGAGGAGAGCGAGGACGCCGGCCGAAGGCGGCGGCCATGGTGGTGCTCACCGACGCATGGTGCGGAGGGGGCACGGCGACGGAATCCGACGGAGGAGGGGTGGACGGGGCGGCCCGCACGACGGCGAACGCGACGGCGTCGACGGCGCGGCTCGGCACGGCGGCTAGCGGCGGCTAACGGCGACCGGAGCGGCAGCGACGGCGGCGGAGAAGAGAGCGACGGCGCTAAGGCGATAGGGGACACGGGGGAGCTCGGTGGAATGGGGAAAAAGGGAGAAGGGGTGGCGGTGGTGCTTAAATAGGGCGAGAGGGGGCCGGACGTGGCCGGGAAAGGCGGGGATCGCCGGCGACGTGGGGGGAAGCAGAGAGGAGAGAGAGGCGGGATTCGAAAATCGAATCCCGGCCATCTCGGGAGCGCGGGCGAGCGGGGGAGGGGGAGAAAGGGCGCGGGAGACGCGGGCGCGAGGGCGACGTGGGCGGCGTGGCCCGGGAGACGCGGAGGAGGTGGGGCGCGACGGCGGCGGTTTCGGGGTGGTGGCCGGCGCGGGCGGCGGGAGGTTGGGGGAGGACCCGACATGTGGGCCCCACCTATCGGTGACCCCGGGAGAGGAGGCGGGCGGCCGGCTCGCGCGGCTGGGCTGGGCCTCGGCCTTCGGCCGGCCCAGCGGGAGAGAGGGGGGAGAAAAGGGAATGGGCCGGCGGCCCAAGAAGGGGGAAAAAGGAGGGAAAAGAAAAAGAAAAAGGAAAAAGGATTTTCCCAGGAATTAAAATTGCATGTGCTCAATTTTAATTGGTTAAAATTATTTCTAGGGCTCTGAAAATTCCACTAAAAATCCTGTTAGTGAATTTCGACATGTAGAACTCAAGAAAAATTCCACATGCCAGATTCGATTATTATTTGCATTATTTTATTAAGGTTTTCTCCTGCTTTACCCTGCTATTTTCTTGAGACCATTTAAAATTTCAATTTAGGCTTGGGAAAGAACTTCAGGGTGTGACAATCGTCCTCCAACCGCAAAACCAGATATATGACATCCCTCAACTTATAAAACTGTTCACTTTAGGTCCTTCGGTGGTTTTGACCCTGGTTTTATCTGACGTGGCGGCTGAGTCAGTGTGGGACCCACGCGGGCCTCACATGGTCAGGGTGTCCACATCAACACCTTATCTCTTTCCCCTCTTCTCTCTCTTGTCTCTCTCACTTCTCTGTGCAGGGGCGTAGGCTGGTTGACGGAGCGACGCGGGAGACGAGGGCGGCGGCGGGGCGGGGCGAGGCGGGACTGCTCACTGCACCAAAAGGGCGGGCAGAACAAGCGAAGCGGTGGCGTCGGCGGGCGAGCGCGGTGGCGGAGCGGCGCCGTCGGCAGGCAAGCGCGACGCGGGGGGAGGAAGAAGAACCTGAACTAGCATAGGAAGGGGCTGACCCGGGAAAGGGCGGGGCGAAGCAGGACTGATCACTGCACCAAAAGGGCGGGCAGAACAAGCGAAGCGGCGGCGGCGGCAGGCGAGCGCGGCGCGGGGGGAGGAAGAACCCGAACTAGCTTAGGAAGGGGCGGACCCAGGAAAGGGCGGGGCGAAGCGGGACTGATCACTGCACCAAAAGGGTGGGCAGAACAAGGGCGGGCAGAACAAGCGAAGCGGCGGCGGCAGCAGGCGAGCGCGGCGCGGGGGGAGGAAGAACCCGAACTAGCTTAGGAAGGGGCGGCGTCGGCAGACGAGCGCAGCGCGGGGTGGAGGGGGAGGAAGAACCCGAACTAGCTTAGGAAGGGGCGCACCCGGGAAGAAAGAACCCGAACTAGCTTAGGAAGGGGCGGCGTCGACAGGCGAGCGCAGCAGGGGGGAAGGAAGAACGGGGGGGAAAGGAAGAACCCGGCGAAGCGGCGGCGTCAGCAGGCGAGCGCGGCGCGGGGGGAGGAAGAACCCGAGGCGCACCGGGAAGAATTTCCCGGTCAGGCGAGCGCGGCGCGGGGGGAGGAAGAACCCGAGGCGCACCGGGAAGAATTTCCCGGTCAGTCACCCATCCCGAAATTACTCCAGGCCATGCACGCTTAACCTCAGAGTTTTTTCGAGATCAGCTTCCGGAAAAGAAGTTGCAACTTGTTGATATGAGTATTCTATTAATCCTATTAAGCCTGAGCCGGGATATCACATTCTCACCCCCTTAAGATACCGACGTCCTCGTCGGTCAAACCAGGCCAGGAACGTCTCCTATTAGCACCACGTATATACAGACATTTTTCGGCGCACATACGTCATGCCATACGACCACATCGTGGATCATCCCGTATGCACTGTATGCCCGCGTGCATATTCATATATATGTATAGCTACAAGAGTCGGCTCTGATACCATATGTGACGCCCCACACTCTCCGAGGCCGGGCCCTTTCTACATCTGGCAGCTTTCCAGGACATAGACTGCCCTCACAGACCAACACTAGTCTTTTCTGCACACTTTGTCCTCACTCATACGCACTCGGGAAGAATTTCCCGGTCGGTCACCCATCCCGAAATTGCTCCAGGTTAAGAAGAATTTCTCGGTCGGTCACCCATCCCGAAATTGTTCCAGGCCAAGCACGCTTAATCTCAGAGTTTTTTTCGAGATCGGCTTCCGGAAAAGAAATTGCAAGATATGAGTATTCTATTAATCATATTAAGCCTTGAGCTGGGATATCACATCCTCCCCTCGCCGCCTGCGTGCCGCTCCTTTCCCCACCGCCCACGCGCCGCTCCTTCCCCTACCGCCCGCAGCTCCTTCCCCTGTCGCCCGCGCGCCGCTCCCCCAGCGTTGCCGCCTTGCACTGTTGATCTCACTGAGAAGAGAGAGATGAGGAAGGGAGAGAAGAGGGGAAAAGAGAGAGGAGGCTGACGTGGCCACGCTGACATGTGGGTCCCACGCTGACTCAGCCGCCACGTCGGATAAAACCGAGGTCAAAACTATCGAAGGACCTAAAACGAATGGTTTTATTAGTTAAGGGATAACCGATATCTGGTTTTGCGGTTGGGAGACGATTTTGTAACTCGATGACAAGTTGAGGGACCTTCGGTGCACATGAGGCCCATTTTATTTGTGTCGGGAATGGGTTTCGTTTCACGTGAGGCCCATCTATATGGGCCACAAGGAGACTGCGATGTACTTGCGTCCCGTTATAAACGGGCCGGACCGGGCCTCTAGTGGCATCGTGGGGTCGTAGCCCAGGTGAAAACGCAGCACATCTCCCTCGCCAACGCGGCCATATCCAGAAGCCGAAACCTTCTTCCCCTTCTCCTTCTCTTTCCCCTCGGCGGCGGCGGCGGCTTCTCCCTTCTCTTCTCTCTCTCGCATCGCCTACTCGTTCGTTTTCCCTCGAGGAGGAGCAGAGGCGGCGGCGGCGGCGGCGGAGCGGACATGGCTGAGGTGGAGGCAGCGCCGATTGCGGCGGCGGAGACCCCGGAGGTGGCGGCGGCGGAGGGAGCGGCGGCGGCGAAGGCGCCGCACAAGCTGCATAGGCAGTGGGCGTTCTGGTACGACATCCAGTCCAAGCCCAAGCCCGGCGCCGCGTGGGGGACCTCGCTCCGCAAGGCCTACACCTTCGACACCGTCGAGGAGTTCTGGGGGTACGTGCCGATGAAGCGCCCTAAGCCCTTGCCCGATCCGTTTCCCGGTCTTCGGATCTGATCTACTTTCTGTGTTTTGATCCTGTCTGGTAGCTCATATGCTTGATTTAGTGGCTATGCTGTGGGTATTTCTGGTGGTGTAGATCGGGGGTTCTGATTATTCCCATGCGAGCACAATCTAGAATGATTAGAGGGTACTTCGGTTAGTTTTTTTTTTCGCTGATATGTTTGTTGATGCTATCGTTGGCTGCAGTTTTCGTCAGATCTAATTACTACAATGCATCGATGCTGATTACTTTGGAGCTGATTTTAAGTGTAGGCTGCATCGTGGATTACTGATGTTTAGGGATTGTCTGGATGCTTGTTTCCCGAAGTGCAACCCTGGTCGTTTGTTGTGACTTATAAACAACAATTGTCCCCTCCCGCATAGTCGTAACAACTGATTTTGAATGTTCAGATTTCTCTACGGCTTTGTATTGCTGAACCAGCTGTTGATAGACTCGAATGTTTAAGATTTCTCGAAGGCCTCGTATTGCTGAACCAGCTGTTGATAGAGTTGTCTTATTTCCATACATGCTGCATGGAGTATATTTTCTAGCTTCTTTTTATGGATGTTCCGGGACTTTTAATGTGGTTAAATGTACAAGGGTAGCAATTATACAACATATGAACACAGCTATCTTTGTTGTTTATTTATTATTCAAGCTTGCATGCGACTTTTTTTTTGTGTCTAAAGATAAGAAAAATAGTTATACCTTTTGAGACTTAACAACTAGAATGACATTCAATATTGTGGGCACATGGAGGCGTAGGTATTAATTACTCTGTTGTATTTTTTCTATGTTTTGGCAAGTTCTTACTGTAGGTATTCCTGCCTATTATCGGATACTTTTGAATTTGATTGTCCTTTTATCCTATATGTGCAGGCATGATCTTCCTTTCATTTAAATCCCCTTATTTCTTGCTGCAGCTTGTATGATCAGATTTTCCGTCCAAGCAAGGTGACAGTAAATGCTGATTTTCATTTATTCAAGGCTGGTGTAGAACCAAAGTGGGAAGACCCAGAGTGTGCAAATGGGGGCAAATGGACTGTGCCATGTAGCAGGAAGACCACCCTTGAGAACATGTGGCTTGAAACGGTACATTTCCTCTAAAATCATTGCTTAGTTTGGTCGGAGGCTCTGAAGTGCTTTGGATATAACATCTGTTGCTTGACCTATCTTCTAAAGTTTCTATCATTTCTGCTGACAAACTTTTCGAACATGCAGCTGATGGCTCTGATTGGAGAGCAGTTTGATGAAAGTGAGGAAATTTGTGGAGTTGTTGCTAGTGTCCGCCAGAGAGGAGACAAGCTTGCATTGTGGACTAGGACTGCCAGCAATGAAGCCGTTCAGGTTAGTTTTTTGAAAAATACTGTAGTATAACAATATGAGTGTATTTGCTCATATATTTGATGTAGCAAGCAATTTAATCTGTAGTACATTGTTTTCCCACCACCTCTATAGTCAACATTAAACACGCTGTTCAAAGCTGCCATGTTCTCTTTAGTATTCTGTTCATCAAATTTGTCCACTTCACTAATTTTGCTCAATTTATTTGGGATACAGTTGACAAGTATTTGATGGTAGGCTAGACTTTACATTTTGTTTGCTTTTCTGAGTTCCATATCTTATTTGATACCATTTATCTGCTTGTTTTATTGGAACAATTTATTTCTGTCTTGAGTAGAGAACTATTTTGTTTGATTTGAGTTTCAGTCAATTTAAGCTATGCTTGATAAAGCCTATTGTGTGAGCTAAATCCCTATTAGGTAATTTGATGCCGTGTCAAAGAGACTCAAGACTCTTAAAGTCATCTGGTGCCCACATCATGCAATACTATTGATGGTTGATGCATCCATTATGATTGCCATCTATTTTGTTTCTGATATAGTGATATATTGCATTGGTATGATAACAAAAACATGAACACAACATCAATGCTGGTTTGCATTGATGAGCACCATAATAGTACTAAAACGTTTCACATTTTGCAATGAAGCAATCGCTTTGTAATTCCCTAACTCTTCAACCATCCTGTCTCTTTTTTCTGCACTTCATAAATTTTTCATTGTTACCACAGGCCTGTGCATTCAAAGGACATCTCTATATGTGTTTTTTTTTTGACGCATGATAATATTTGAGCATTACCTTTTGAAACATGGCTTCAATCATAGACCAATGATAACTAGAGAAAACTAACATGCCTTTGCTTTGCAGGTAAACATTGGCAAGAAATGGAAGGAGATTGTTGACTACAATGATAAGATGGTCTACAGCTTCCATGTATGTGTTTAGACTATTTTTGTGGTCTCAATAACATATTATTTTTTAGTCACCTGTAGAATAGATCAAATACGTCCATAGCTCATTCTATTTGGATGGTGCTTCAACTTCAATGCAGGATGACGCCAAGAGGGAGAAACCAAGCAGAGGTGGACGGTACAACGTGTAAGTCACCGCAAAACGTTGCAGCTTGGATAGTGGCCATCGAGTGGTGTGCCAATACCGGCGCCTGTTCTTTACAGCCTCAGCTAGTGTTGTTGTCCGAGGCAATTTTTCCGACCTATTGTGTTGCTTTCCTCTCTGATAGCTTATGGTAAAAGATACAAAGATGTTGAGGAGTTTGTACGCCACTTAATTTTGCTCGTAACATACTTTGACAATCAAGAGGAGCCATGGCATTGCGATCTGCTTACACGGCATATTCTTACTGGATGGTGTACACTACTTACCCTTTTTAATGCAAGCATCAATCCATTGCTTTTCTCACTGCACACCTGATTCGTACTGAAAACGTGAAACATAAAAAAAAAAACAAAAATCTAGCTGATGTTGGCTCTCAGGGCCTCGAGTCTAGTTTGTCCTAGATGGCTAACCTGATATGTGTTGGTCACGCTCACGTTTGAACCGAGAAAGAGAGTGTGTGTGTGTGTCGGCGTGCTGCTACACCAGAGCCTCCCTGAATCGCAATGCGTGTAAACGCCAGCATCGCAGGATTTCATCTCACATTCTCACTTGACAGGTTCAGATGGCCTTCCTCCTACCGTCTGCCATTTATACACGCAGTGACTTCACGCTTACACGAGCCGGATGGCCCGGATCTCCCCCCTGCACCATCTCACCAGAAAAACGGTGAGGCGTCACCGCAACCCACCCACCAAACACATCCACGTCCCTTCACCGTTGGCCTTCGATTTTGCTTCAGCTGCACTACGACCCCTCCAACACATTTCCCTCGCGTCTCGTTGCGATCTCACCTTACGACGATCTCGTTCCAGCAGCAGCAGCATCGGCAGCGGCGGCTTGCTTCCGAAGCGAGCAATGCATGGCGCGCGCGGCCGCGTGCGTGCGTGCCTTGGCTTGCGCTCTAATCAAACCGGGACGCCCCAACTCACGGTTGGTGCGGGACGCCACCCCGCCACCTTACCGCCCCCGCCTCCCTGCATCTGATCATCAACCAGCTGCTATATCACCTAGCTAGCCGCCGCCTCCTCCTCGCCCACCAACGTCGCTTCCCCGGCACCTCACCATGGACACCGCCTCCGTCACCGGTGGCGAGCACAAGGGGAAGGAGAAGACGTGCCGGGTGTGCGGCGAGGAGGTGGCGGCGAGGGAGGACGGGAAGCCGTTCGTGGCGTGCGCCGAGTGCGGCTTCCCGGTGTGCAGGCCCTGCTACGAGTACGAGCGCAGCGAGGGCACCCAGTGCTGCCCCCAGTGCAACACCCGCTACAAGCGCCACAAAGGTAACATCATGTGTTGTGTCCATGTGATCAATCGCAATTTAGTTCACAAGATCGAGCTTGACAAGAATGTCTGTCTGTCTGTCTCGATCGACCGGTCGCAGGGTGCCCACGGGTGGAAGGCGACGAGGACGACGGCGGCGACATGGACGACTTCGAGGAGGAGTTCCAGATCAAGAGCCCCACCAAGCAGAAACCCCCCCACGAGCCCGTCAACTTCGACATCTACTCGGTGAGAGCTCGACTCGACTCGATCGATCCATCGCCATTGATTTCTCACTGCAATTGCTCTGCAATCAAGTGCTTGTAAACTGATGCGAAACCTGTATACAACCTTTGTCTTGCAGGAGAACGGCGAGCAGCCGGCACAGAAGTGGCGCCCTGGAGGCCCGGCGCTCTCCTCCTTCACCGGAAGCGGTCGGTACTCAAATCCCGCAAGAAATTGCGTTTCTTGGTGTAACAATTCATCTGAAGATGTGTGTGTGGATTGCTGTGAAATTGCAGTGGCTGGGAAGGATCTGGAGCAGGAGAGGGAGATGGAGGGTGGCATGGAGTGGAAGGACAGGATCGACAAGTGGAAGACGAAGCAGGAGAAGCGGGGCAAGCTCAACCGCGACGACAGCGACGACGACGACGACAAGAACGACGACGAGTACATGCTGTAAGCTTAGCTCTCCAAAGATCTATCGATCGACCTCAGATTTTTCAAATCTTGTGAACTTTGGCATGATCGTGATCGAATTTCTGCATGCAGGCTCGCGGAGGCGAGGCAGCCGCTGTGGAGGAAGGTGCCGATCCCGTCGAGCAAGATCAACCCGTACCGGATCGTCATCGTGCTCCGGCTGGTGGTGCTCTGCTTCTTCCTCAAGTTCCGGATCACGACGCCGGCGATGGACGCCGTGCCGCTGTGGCTGGCCTCGGTGATCTGCGAGCTGTGGTTCGCGCTGTCGTGGATCCTCGACCAGCTGCCCAAGTGGTCGCCGGTGACGAGGGAGACGTACCTGGACCGGCTGGCCCTCCGGTACGAGCGCGACGGCGAGCCGTGCCGCCTGGCCCCGATCGACTTCTTCGTCAGCACGGTGGACCCGCTCAAGGAGCCGCCCATCATCACCGCCAACACCGTGCTGTCCATCCTCGCCGTCGACTACCCCGTCGACCGCGTCTCCTGCTACGTCTCCGACGACGGCGCGTCCATGCTGCTCTTCGACACGCTCTCCGAGACCGCCGAGTTCGCCCGCCGGTGGGTCCCCTTCTGCAAGAAGTTCACCATCGAGCCCCGCGCCCCCGAGTTCTACTTCTCCCAGAAGATCGACTACCTCAAGGACAAGGTCCAGCCCACCTTCGTCAAAGAACGCCGCGCCATGAAGGTAACCTTCCACCTCCTGACCTCCATGGATAAAGTGTTTTTGGGGTAAATTTGTATTATATTTGGGGGTCACGGATATCTTGATACGCTGTAATATATTGGATTCGAGGACTCAATCTATCATTTCTGGCAATTGCACAGTTCAGTGCGAAATTATTTAATTTTTTAAATAAAATTTGATCAAATTTAAACAAATGTTACCAAATTCATAAAAATTTTTAAAAAAATTCAGCTAAAATAATATTGTATCGAGGGGCTCTGATGGAACCGAAATTTCAAAAATTTCGTTCTACCCTGATACATAATGAAGGTAAACCTTCCACCTCCATCCGTCGTGAATACCCTGATACACTATAATATACTAGATTATAGATATTATAGGCTACTTCGTTACCAAATATGAAATATATATCATATCTAGTTGTCGTCATCAAGTTTAGATCATCTATAATGTTCTTTCGTATTCAGTTAATGATGTCGATGATTTCGGGTCTAGTTTTATAACACCTGTTTGTAATGGTGGATGGTGGTGTCAATTGTCGTTTGCAGAGAGAGTATGAGGAGTTCAAGGTGAGGATAAACGCACTGGTGGCGAAGGCGCAGAAGAAGCCGGAGGAAGGATGGGTGATGCAGGACGGGACGCCATGGCCGGGGAACAACACGAGGGACCACCCGGGGATGATCCAGGTGTACCTTGGCAGCCAGGGCGCGCTCGACGTCGAGGGCAGCGAGCTGCCGCGGCTGGTGTACGTGTCCCGCGAGAAGCGCCCGGGGTACAACCACCACAAGAAGGCCGGCGCCATGAACTCCCTCGTCCGCGTCTCCGCCGTGCTCACCAACGCCCCCTTCATCCTCAACCTCGACTGCGACCACTACGTCAACAACAGCAAGGCCGTCCGCGAGGCCATGTGCTTCCTCATGGACAAGCAGCTCGGCAAGAAGCTGTGCTACGTCCAGTTCCCCCAGCGCTTCGACGGCATCGACCGCCACGATCGCTACGCCAACCGCAACACCGTCTTCTTCGACGTGAGAACTGCCTTCTTCTTCTTCTCCGGCGCCGGCGTGCGTGCGTCGCGCCGTGGCGTGAGCTAACGACGGTGTCGTTTGATGTGCAGATCAACATGAAGGGGCTGGACGGGATACAGGGGCCGGTGTACGTGGGGACGGGGACGGTGTTCAACAGGCAGGCGCTGTACGGCTACGACCCGCCGCGGCCGGAGAAGAGGCCGAAGATGACGTGCGACTGCTGGCCGTCGTGGTGCTGCTGCTGCTGCTGCTTCGGCGGGGGGAAGCGCGGCAAGTCGCACAAGAACAAGAAGGGCGGCGAGGGCGGCGGCCTCGACGAGCCGCGCCGCGGGCTGCTCGGGTTCTACAAGAAGAGGAGCAAGAAGGACAAGCTCGGCGGCGGCGCGGCGTCGCTCGCCGGAGGGAAGAAGGGGTACCGGAAGCACCAGCGCGGGTTCGAGCTGGAGGAGATCGAGGAGGGCCTCGAGGGGTACGACGAGCTCGAGCGCTCGTCGCTCATGTCGCAGAAGAGCTTCGAGAAGCGGTTCGGCCAGTCGCCGGTGTTCATCGCCTCCACCCTCGTCGAGGACGGCGGCCTCCCCCAGGGCGCCGCCGCCGACCCCGCCGCCCTCATCAAGGAGGCCATCCACGTCATCAGCTGCGGCTACGAGGAGAAGACCGAGTGGGGCAAGGAGGTAATTGATCCATCAAAAAATCTCACCATTTGCAAGCTCGAGGAAGATGATCGAAGCTAACCAAAAATCAAATTTCTTGCAGATTGGGTGGATCTACGGGTCGGTGACAGAGGACATCTTAACGGGGTTCAAAATGCATTGCCGTGGGTGGAAGTCGGTGTACTGCACGCCAGCGAGGGCGGCGTTCAAGGGGTCGGCGCCGATCAACCTGTCGGATCGTCTCCACCAGGTGCTCCGGTGGGCGCTCGGCTCCGTCGAGATATTCATGAGCCGCCATTGCCCGCTCTGGTACGCCTATGGCGGCCGCCTCAAGTGGCTCGAGCGCTTCGCCTACACCAACACCATCGTCTACCCCTTCACCTCCATCCCCCTCCTCGCCTACTGCACCATCCCCGCCGTCTGCCTCCTCACCGGCAAGTTCATCATCCCCACGGTAAAGAACCAACCAAGAACATCAAAATTTCTGCTAAAATTTCAAGCTCCAAATGATCTTGCACTGACCGATCGATCGCGATCTTGGTGTACGTGTAGCTTAACAATTTGGCGAGCATATGGTTCATAGCGCTGTTCCTGTCGATCATCGCGACGGGGGTGCTGGAGCTGCGGTGGAGCGGGGTGAGCATCGAGGACTGGTGGAGGAACGAGCAGTTCTGGGTGATCGGCGGCGTGTCGGCGCACCTGTTCGCCGTGTTCCAGGGCCTCCTCAAGGTGCTCGGCGGCGTGGACACCAACTTCACGGTGACGTCCAAGGCCGCCGCCGACGAGACCGACGCGTTCGGCGAGCTCTACCTGTTCAAGTGGACGACGCTGCTGGTGCCGCCGACGACGCTGATCATCATCAACATGGTGGGGATCGTCGCCGGCGTGTCGGACGCCGTGAACAACGGCTACGGGTCGTGGGGCCCGCTGTTCGGGAAGCTCTTCTTCTCCTTCTGGGTCATCCTCCACCTCTACCCATTCCTCAAGGGGCTCATGGGGAGGCAGAACCGGACGCCCACCATTGTCGTGCTCTGGTCCATCCTCCTCGCCTCCATCTTCTCCCTCGTCTGGGTCAGGATCGATCCCTTCATCCCCAAGCCCAAGGGCCCCGTCCTCAAGCCATGCGGGGTCTCGTGCTGATGAGCTCGAGCTCGCAGCTGCTGCTACTACTTTTCTCTGTCTCTGCATTTTGCAAGAGGGATGGCCGGATGGATGATTCTTGTTGTATGGAGTATTTTGACTTGTTCATGTACAAGTTTTTGTGAGTGGGATAAAAGTGTTTTGGGGGTAAATTTGTAAGAACTGAGGTGGAGATTATACTCGAATTTAAGAACAATTGTTTTTGAATTTTCTTTTAAGATTTTTGGGAGTAAATTCAGTCCATAGTTGAAGGTAAAATCGGAACATTGATGCGCATAAATTCGGCCGAAAAGGTCGTAAAATTGGCCCCTTATTTGAGCGTTAGTGCGGACTGAAAGTGAGCGCAAAGTTAGTCCATTAGGCCGCGTAAATTTGGCCCAACAGTGAGCGTTAGTTGGACCCAATGAGGATAAATTCGGCCCGTATTTGACGTAATTTCAGCCCAATGCTTTCTGCTCAATGGTCCGTTGGTTTGCGCATATTTAGCCCATATATGCAGGTAAATCTGACCCAGAAATGCTGGTCAATCTGGCCGACAAGTTGACGTGGATTGAGCCCAAAAGCTGGCGTGAATTCGGCCCTTATGTGAGCATAAATTCAGCCGATAACTGTGCATAAATTCAGCCCGTAGGAAGGCGTCAATTCAGCCCAAACGTTCGGTAATTTACATGCAGATTTTACCTCGCCTTTCGTTAGCACTTTCAAACTTCTAAACGACGTGTTTCGTGAAATAACTTTCTCCATAAAACTTGTTTTAAAACATAGATAGATAAATCCATCTTTTATTTTTTTTAAATAAAAGTCAATCAACACTCTTCATCATCTGCATGTACTCAAACGGGCCTAAATATCACTGTACAAAAACTATACAGATGATACTGAGAGAATCTACTAACGGAATCACATAAGTACAAAGCAATCGATAACTTGTCACATCTTATTCTTTCTCATCGGTGAGAATTAGTCAGGTCGCCTATCTTGATCATCTCGAACGGCCTGTCCAGGATCGGTCGCCGGCGAGCGGCGAGCTCCTGCGCGACGGCGCGCATCGTCGGCCGGGCGTCGGGGCTCGTCCGGACGCACGACAGCGCCACGACGAAGGCGAACACGACCTGCCCGGCCAGCTTCCCCGCCGGGGCGTCCAGCCTCTGATCCACCACGTCCTTGAGCAGCAGCCGGCGCGACGCCGACGCCGACGCCTCCTCGCCGCCGCCGTCGTGCCCCTCGGCTGACGGTGACCGCGGCGAGTGTTGCAGCGAGCTGATGAGCCCGCCGGGGTACTTGCCCATCAGCATCTCCATTGCCACGACGCCGAAGCTGTACACGTCGCACTTTGTCGTCACCCTCATGTACGCCAGCTCTGCGGCAAAGAGAACATTGGTGTCAGCGTCAATGGCGGATTCGGTGTGTATTAGGGGCGGAAATGGTCACGAAAATTCCAGATCAATTGAGAGCCGTTTCTGTTTAATGGGCACCGTTTTCAACGGTTTTCTTTTCTTTTTAGCTATACTAGTTTAGAGTCCGTGCGTTGCAACAGAAAACAAATTAAATTTCTAGCTTATTAAATCAATTAATAATAAGACTCTATTTAGCCCAAGTAATACTACAGTTTTTCTTATTACAATAATTAGGTGATTTTGAAATTTGGGAGAGCCAATGGTGAAATGGAGGATTTGTTGTAAGATAACAGTATAGGTTATGAGACCTAGATGTCAATGGTAGAGATTGCGTGCGAATGGACACCACTATTAGTAACATTTTAGATATCATAGATATAAAATTTGTTTTTTCTAATTTCTTTATGTATTGCATTAATATTGCACTGACTAGTTTAAATGATAAATATAATCCATTACCAGCGTCGTTAGATTCCGACCGTTTTCACCCCGTGTCTATGGATGTACGGACAATTTGTACCTGGTGCCATGTAGCCGTAGGAGCCGGCGATGCTGTCGCAGGTGGAGCGGCCGGGGACGAGGAACCTCGCCGTGCCGAAGTCCGACACCCGCGGCTCGTAGTCCGGGTCGAGGAGGACGTTGTTGACGGAGACGTCGCGGTGGATCATCGGCGGCGAGCAGTCGTGGTGGAGGTAGGCGAGCGCGTGCGCCACGCCCCTGATCGCCCTCATCCTCGCCGGCCAGTCGAACCTGCAGCCGCCGCCGCCGCCGCCGTACAGCACCGCGCCGAGGCTGCCCCGCTCGGCGAGCTCGTACACGAGGTACATGTACCCGCCCATGGCGCAGAAGCCGTGGAGCTTGACGATGTTGCGGTGGCGGACGCGCGTCAGCGCCCTCACCTCGTTCTCGAAGCTCCTCTCGCTGACGCCCCAGCACGCGTCGCCGGTCTCCGACGCGTCGAGCCGCTTCACGGCGACGGCGCGCCCGCAGCCGAGGTCGGCGCGGTACACGGTCCCGAAGCTCCCCTTGCCGATGCAGTACGCGTCGTTGAAGTGCTCCGTCGCCGCCAGGATGTCGCCGAAGGAGAACGTCGTCTCCTTGCTCCATATCGAGGCCTGCACCGCCGCCGCCGTCGAGCTCCCGCCGCCGCCGCTCGCCGACGTCTCCGCCTTCTCTACGACGACGGCGGCTCGCCTCGCCTTGCGTGACACCGCGCAAACCACGGCCACCATGGACACCAGCAGCACCGCGGCGACGGAGAGCGTGACGGCGAGCATCAGCCTCGTCTTACCGGAGTGGCCGTCGCCGGTGGTGGTGTTCGAGCTGCAAGAGTTCAGCCCGGCAATGTCGCGGCCGCACAGGCCGGGGTTGCCACTGAGGTCCAGCGTCGTCAGCGACCTCATCTTGCCGAGCAGGGGCGTCACCTCGCCGGAGAGGTTGTTGCTGCTCAGGTTGAGGTACCACATCTCGGCCAGCTTCGTCACCTCCACCGGCACGCCGCCGTCGAGCGCGTTCCCGGACAGGTCCAGCATCTCCATTCTCGTGGCGTTCCCGAGCGTCGCAGGGATACGCCCCGACAACACGTTGCGGCGCAGGTTCAGTTTGGTCAACGGCAAGCTCCCGAGCTCCGGCGGGATCTCGCCGGCGAGACGGTTCGACGAGAGGTCCAAATCTTGCAGGGACATGGCGCCGTAGCTCGCCGGAATCGCTCCGGCGATCTTGTTGCCGCTCAAGTGGAGGAACGAGAGGCTCTTGAACTGCGCCCAGTGCTCGGGGAGCTCGCCGTCGAACGAGTTGCCGGACAGGTCAAGGTAGTACAGGTCCGGGTGCGACGCGAGGATCTCCGACACGTCGCCGGCGAGCTTGTTCCGCGCCATCCGGAGGCGCACCAGGTTGGTCAGGTTGCGGTAGCACGCCGGCACGGCGCCGGAGAAGCGGTTGTCGTCGAGGCCGAGCCACCGGAGCCGCGGCGCGCTCGCGCACACGCCACGTGGCAGCTCGCCGGAGAAGCGGTTGTTCCCCATGCTGACGATGGAGAGCTGGCCGTTCCGGCCGAACTCCGGCGGGATGGCCCCGGAGAGGAGGTTGTCGAAGGCGACGAGGCCGACGAGCCTCGGCAACCGGGCGAGCCCCGCCGGGAGCTCGCCCTCCAGCATGTTGCTGCTTACGGACAGCCTCTGCAGCGCCGCCATGTCGCCGAGCTCGTCGGGGAGCCGGCCGGTGAGCTTGTTGGTGTACAGCCGCAGCGTCTCGAGGCTCGTGAGGTTGCCGATCGCGCGGGGGATCGCGCCGGAGAGCTTGTTCTCGGCGAGGTCGAGGAGCTTGAGGTTGGCGAGCGTTCCGATCACCGGCGGGATCGCGCCGGAGAGGTTGTTGGTCGCCAAGGAGAGGAACTCCAGCCTCGACGCCATGGCGATCGCCGTGGGGATCTCGCCGGTGAACCGGTTGCCGTCCGCCTGGAACACCTCGAGGTTGGTCCAGGCGGTGAAGTAGTCCGGCAAGACCTCGCCGGAGAGCATGTTCTTGGAGACGTTGAACTCTCGCACTCTCGTCAGCCTCGCCAGCGCCACCGGCAGCTTGCCGGTGAGCTTGTTCCCGGCGAGGCCAATGACGGTGAGGTTGCCGCAGAGGCTGAGCTCGTCGGGAATGGTGGACTCCAGCCCGGCGAGGCTGACGTTGATGTGTTCCAGCGACTGGAGCTTGCCGAGAGTGGTAGGGATCGCGCCGCCCAACGGGTTACCGGAGAGCTCGAGCGTTCGCAGGCCGGAGATGTTGCCGATCACCGGCGGCACGCCGCCGTGGAGGAGGTTGGAGCCAAGAACGATGCTCTGGAGCTTCGTCAGCTTCGCGAGGGACGCCGGTATCTCGCCGGAGAACTGGTTGGACGAGAGGTTGAGGTGCTCAAGGTTGGGCATGAGCGCCGGCAGCGCCGCCGGGATCGGGCCGGAGAAGTTGTTGCTCGACAGATCGATGGACCGGAGGCTGAGCAGCGGCGACGACACGTTCGACGGGAAGGAGCCCGTGAGCGAGTTGAGGCTGAGGTTGAGCGCGGCGAGGCCCGGCAGCGACGAGAGGTCGAGGGCGTCGAGCGTCCCGGCGACCCCCGCGCCGGCCACGTCGACGCCCACCACGCGGCCCGACGCGTCGCACGCCACGCCGCGCCACGCGCACGCCGCGACGGCGGGGTTCGCGTTCGGCGGCTGCGGCGACGGCGTCGCCCACGACACGAGGGCGCCGCCGGCCGCCGAGCGCGGCAGGGTGTCCTTCCACGCGAGCAGCGCCTCCGCCTCGCCCGGCGCGGCCGTCGCGCCGCGCAGCGAGGCCGACACGAGCAGCAGGTTGAGCACAAGCACGCCGCGCACGCCGCATGCATGGTCGAGCGCGCGGCGCGGCGGTGGCGGCGGCGTTCCCGCGTCGTGGCGCTTCATACTCTGCCGCGCGCGTGGCTGAACCACGGTGATCGGAGCGGCGCCGGCGAGGAGGTGCTACGACGACCGGACATGCTCTGGCGAGAGCGCGGCGGCGGCCATGGCAAGCATTGCTTGCGAGGAGGTGATCGAGAGGTGTTAGAGCGACTGAGCCGGCGGTGGTTGGGCGGGCGCCATCAAGCGCACTGTTTCTTCGAGATAGGATTTCTCTATATGTGATGAGTAAATATATCTCTATCAAAAAATAAAAGGGATTGCAAGACTTTTGGCGTCCAAAAATTATGAAAATTTGAAAAATTCAAACCATGAGGTCACGATTGGATTCATATGGAGATTGATGCTCCGGCAATGGCACGATCCCGGCTTGGTAGGCACTTATAGATATAAGATCATTGGTCCAATACTAAGAACTCTTTGGAATGTAGGAATATAAAAAACATAGAAAAAGAATGTCGTAACACCTTGAATTCTAAGGAAAAAAAATACAGGAAAACTATATGGGATGGAATACGAGAAAAGTACGGGATATGGCAAAGAGAGGTAGACACAGGGGAAAATTCCAAAGAGATTAGAGCTCATGCTAGGAATCCTTCAAAATTCCCATAAAATATGCCATTCTACAGAAATTTCAAAAGAATTGTATGAACTGGGACCTAATTCGTTTCAAAACACCTGATAGAAAATTTTCCTATAAAATTTAAATCGTTTAAATCCTATTATTTTTCCTCTGTTCCAAGGTACCCTTAAGCATTGGTTGCAAAGAGAGCGGTGAAGGGGCACACCGCACATACATTCTGCGTAGAGCTAGAGACTAGAGTGAGTGAAGTGGGTTAGAGCACAAATCTTGAAGCAATCTTATATTTGAAAAAAAAAACTTTAGACAACCATTTCAATCTCATAACCGTTTGGTTATCGTGGTTATCAATCTCATATTTACAAATCACTCGATAAACTAGCTAACTTTGAAAAGCGAATCATTGTTTGAACAATTTTTGCTGGTTTTCATCAATAACCGCTCGATTACCACGGTTGTTGGTAGGCAATCGGTTTTATAAACCCTGGCTGGAGAATAGGGAATCCCCTCATGAATTGTTTTTCCGTTTGAAGTTGGTACCCTAAATTCTTTTCAAAAACTGGGTATTCCTTGGAGTGTACGGCTACCAACCATCGTGTACTTTCATAGTCATTGCCAGTGCATATACAACAGTAATAGTGGACAACTTGTGCAAGCCTATCTATCCGATACGCTTGAGTTCCAAAAGCCACATTTCAGCGAAAAAAGAAAGTTCCAAAAGCTACACAACAATGTCTAATATATTTGACACGCAATTACAACATTCTATTAGCTCTTCCATTGCGTGGACCAGTACAAAATTGAACTGTTAATTAATCCTCTAATTATTTCCCTCATATCCTTAGTTTTTTTTAGATAATGACCTCCTTAGTTGAGCTCTCGTCCTTGCTTGAGCTGCTGACCATGGACGGGTAGTTGCAACACCAATTGACTAGAACATTATGTCAGCAATTTTCTTAGGGATTTTTTTAATGTTATAGAGGTCAACCAAGTGCATTAATTGTTGTTGCTGCTGGCTGGATTGCACTGCATGTAATTAAGGTGACATTAAGTTTTTTATACTTGTATAAGAGCAAGTCTAATAGTGTAAGCCCACTACTAACTCCAATTCATCTATAGCCAATTCATACAATAGTTGCTTACTATACTATTAATATATGGTCCCACCCGTTATACACACAGTGTGTCTTGTAGTCCGTGCTACAGCTGGCTATAAATCTGTAGCCCGCTGCTCTTCTCTCTCATCGTTTATCTCATTAAAATATGTTTATAGCTGGCTAATAGCTTGCTATTGTACCTGCTCTAAACCGATACATACAGTGTCTTGTAGTCCGTGCTACAGCTGGCTATAAATCTATAGCCCGCTGCTCTTCTCTCTCATCATTTATCTTATTAAAATATGTTTATAGCTGGCTAATAGCCTGCTATTGTACCTGCTCTAAACCGTGTTTGTTTGCTTGCTTGTTTATATGCAGTTGATCTTGCATCATTGCTCTTACTGGTAGGACGCATTCTACGACAGGTTGGTACATCAAGCTTGAGATGTTGAGAAGCTAATAGTAAACGCTGCAAAATGTTGGAGCTGGCACTGGCAGATGAAACAGTGCAAGCGATGGACTAATTTAATCCTTCTTTTTTTGCCGAGTAACTTGGAATAAATCTAAATGTAAGGTGCCAATTGCGATAAGCAAAATACTTTCTTTGTCTGAAAATTTTGATTGTTTGATCATTTCACTATTGATGTCGTTTTCAGAATTAGGTGGGAAAAGATGAACTGATTTTGTACAGTTCAGTGTGCTTACAAAGCTGAAGATAGGAGAAACAGGGGGTGCCAATTCCTGCTGTTTGGCACTGCATATATGCTCAGTTAAATGTCCGATAAACAATAAGTGAAGAAAAAGTGCATAAGCAAAGAGGAATTAACTGTTTATTTTTCTTCAGAAAGGAATCAGATTATCACACACGCATATAACATTCCAATGTGACTGTGACCTAACATGTTTACCTATTGGCACTGAAATTTCTATGTGCCAACCTTTTGATGGTACTAGGATTTGTGCACGCGATCACACCTGAAAAAAAAAATCAGAAAAAGATGACTTGTGAAGACTTACGCAAAGTCACTATTAGGGTGTGCGCATGTGGTTAGTAGCTAGTGTTTCTTTTAGCACATGGAATGGTGAAAACCAGGGAGTTTGATGGGTAAGTATAGAATTTCTCTTCCTCTTTTCTGGAAGCAACAATTTTCTATCTGATCGTTGCAGAATTTTATTAATCAGGCTAGGGCACTGTTGTCGAGCCATATAATCTACTTCTCTCAATTGTAGAGCAGAATGGTTATGATTGGTTAAAACAGAAAAATAGACATATAAACAAATTAAGATAAGAAAGTAAATTGACTTAAAAAATAAGTTGATTAGTTGCTATATGGTGGGAAAAATTTTAAACGTTAAGAATTGTTTATATTATGGAATGGATGAAACAGTTAATCTAATGAGTAAATTTTGCAAAACTCTAGGTAAGTGGGCCTTGATTCTTTCAGCTTGGAATTATTATAATCCAGATTATTGGGAGTAAGCTGAAAGAAACAGACAACTTATTGAAGTAGCTTATTATAATCTGGAGCCCAGCTTATTATAATCTGATAAGCTCATTTAGGTGAGCTTTTTCTAGATTATTGGATGAAAAATTACCCACCATGCTACCCCACCCCCCTTTTAGACTTACAAACCCAATAATCTAGGCTCTAATAATCTAGGAAAGAAACAACTAACCGCTTATTCTACTACAGATTATAACAATCTAGCTTATAGTAATCTGACTCAATAATCTAGATTATAATAATCCCAAACTGAAAGAAATAGGGCCTAAGTGCCTCCTTGGCTGACACCTATAAGATTATATTTCTACGGTACCAGATGCATTATCTCATGAGTCATGATTGTAAATACTTTTCAGGACTGTGAAAATATTATCTGAAGTGGTAAAATATACTCTCCCAAGTCCCAACTGTACACATTGTGGCCCCTACCCTGGATGCTGGATAGAAGAAGAAAATAGTATGTGTAGTAATTTGAAAGAAAAGAAAACTTGAAACCCCAAAGCTTTGAGTTTACACATGGGCTGTTCTGCCAAGTTTACAGACGGGCCATGGCGTTCTTGACATCTGGCCTGTTTCTGTCATTTTCGTTGCTTTGCCAATTTTAAGAAGGAATAAGTTCACCTGAGGTCCCTCAACTTAACAGCGAGATTTTTGAGAACCCTTAACCACAAAACCAGAAATGTATACACCTAAAATTATACAAATCATACGCACAAGATTCTATAACAGTATATATAGGTGGTTTTGCTGACGTGACATAAGCAAAAAAAAAAAATTAAAAAAAGTACATGGGACCTACATGTTAGCTGCCACATCTTTTTTTTTTCTACTCTTTCCTCTCCTTTTCTTCTCTTTTCTCTCTTCTCTCTTCCTTTTTTGGGCCGGCGGCGGGCGGAATCGGTAAGCGCGGCAGCAGAGCGGCGGCGGGCTGCGGGCGGAGTGCACGGCGGGCGAGCACGGCGGCGGAGCGGGCGGCGGGCGAGCACGGCGGCGAGCTGCGGGCGGAGCGGGCGGTGGGCGAAGCTAAGCGATCCCGGTGCGCATGGCTAACTCGCGAACAAGGCCGCGGCTCTCACTCGCACACATGTAGGTGTAGAGGAGTATACATGAGCAGCTACCGGCGGCAAAACCACGAGAAATAGGATGAGATGGAGACGGGGATCGAGCGAGCTCTCACCTCTTGCCCGATGTCAGCGTGGCCGGGATCCTCCGCCGCCGCCGCCGCCGTCGAAGCAACAGCAGCCGGGTGGCCCGGCGACTGGACCGTGGCCTGCGACACCTTCGGCCGTCCGCCGGTGTCCGCCATGGATCCCCCGATCTCTCCTTCCTCTTCCCCTTGCTCCGAAAGCTAGAGCTCAACCTGATTATTACGCCTCCGGCCGTGCGGTGTGCCGGTGTGGAAGTGCGCATCCAGCATAAGTAGTGGTTGTACGTCGCTTTCCAGCTTACAAATTATCGCCAGCGTGAGCACAAAGCGCCGCCCGCTCCACCCGCAGCCCGCCGCCGCTCCGCTGCCTCCGCTCTGCCGCGGCGCTCGCCCACCGTCCGCTTTGCCCGCAGCCCACTGCCGCGCTCGCCCGCCGCCTGCATCCACGCTCGCCGATAAGCCGATTCCGCCCGCCGCCAGCCCGAAGAAGAGAAGAGAGTTGAGAGAAAAGAGGAGAGGAGAAGAAAAGAGAAGAAAAAAAATATGTGCAGCTTACATATGGGCCCCATGGACTTTTTTTAATTTTTTTTCTTACTAGGATGCCACGTCAGCGAAACCACGTATATATACTGCCATAGAACCTTGAGTGCACGATTTGTGTAAGTTTAGGGGTACATATTTCTGACTTTGTGGTTAAAGATCTTAAAAAATCTCGCTGTTAAGTTGAAGGACCTTCGGTGAACTTATTCCTTTTAAGAAAGGCCGGACCTGATCACCTGAACCAAATTATTCATCTACAATTACAAGCCCAGTACGGCAGTACTGTTTTTTTTAAAAAAAAAAATTTGAAGCGCAAGAATTTTTCTTCCACGAAAGGAATTTAACTTTTTAGACCACCTTTCGAACGGGAGATTTTGGAGGAATTTCGTGGGATTGAACCCAACTCTTGCAAACTTCCCCGTTTCAGACCAGACATTGGCTAGCGAATAGTGATATTCCCGCATTTCAATTAAGCCTCTGTTTGTATTTCTCTTCATGTTTCCCTACCAATATTAATTATATTCTCTTGAAGCAATTTAGAAAAGAAATGTAGCATATTTTCTTCTTCATTCTATTTGAAGCTTCAAATATGGATTAATAGTGCTTTCTTGACTACTTTTTTTTTAAGAGAAGGGTAATGTTTACCCGGTCTCCATATCCAACCGGATTTATGCGTCATTTTAAATTGGAAACTTAGCCCCTCAAATAACTTAATCTGGAATTTACTCTTATGGAGATTTGAACTCAGGATCTTAGAGTGTTACTCAGATCACTGTAATCGCTAGGCTACATGCCTTTTCACTGAACTGTTGCATACTGAATGCAACATGTATATCAATTACTGAAATGTTGTCGCGGTTGAGCTTAGTGACGGAGCTAGCGACGATGTCGAGCCTAGCTACTGAAACCCATTTCTATATACTTTTAACTTGAAGTATCCGTTTCCTTAAAAAAAAACTTGAAGTATCCGAGAATGTTTAACCAACACGGATTAGATTGTACGATTATTGGCAAATCGATGGCACCTAGTACTGTCGAGAGCAGTCAATCCATAATACTACTCTCTCGATTCCAAAATAAGTATTTTCAATATACAAACATAGAATTGTAGTCAATTTTAGTTGCATAGAACTAAACCCATTTTGACTTGAGCGCGCTCTCCCTATCCCCCATTCCATGTGCCTTGCCCCCTTATTCCGCTATATACTGATTGAAATACCTTCTGGTTCCATGTGAATGTGATTCAAAGATTGTATTACTGTACAGCAGATCATGAAGCTAGCTGTATCAGGTGGCTAATGAAAGTTCCTGTCCCTTTGACTTTGACTTGAGAGCCTCTCTGTTCTGACTTCCGAGTGTGACTGTTCTTCCTCTCTTCTCTAATGTGTCACTTTTGACCATGGGTGTTATACTTTGACCATATATTACTTATGATGAATGATAATTTATATGAACCTTATACTTATAATGTTGTACATTTCGATAATATAACATATCTTCGAGTATTTATAATTCTTTTAAAAAATAAGCGTGAATATTACTAGTGTGAATTATAATTTTGATGCATGATCTTCTGCTACAGGAATCGAGGACCGAGGAGTAGGATCAAAGTTTCTTATGGTTTCTTTATATTTTACATATTCATAGTATATTCTTTTGTCCGGAGTTTATGCATACGCTAGCCCTGTACCTGTCTGCCATCTCGTTATGCTGATGGTGAGCTCATCTGCTCATGTGATCCTATCTTGCGACCTTTTTCAGTTTGAAGATAAGAGCTGCGGATTGATAATCAAAGTTCTGAAAACAAACTGTCGAAGAAACGTCCATGGTTAATTAGTTACTAGCAACCAGCAAATAGTTTGGTCTAAGACGGCAAAACAGACTGGGTTGCTGCCGAATAAGGACCAAAAAAGGAAAATTGGCATCGATTTCTTGCCTGTTTTTAAGCACTAAACGGATTAACGAGGGCGCAAGGCTACATGCAGTCGCTTTCGCTCGAGAATTCCTACGCGTAAACAAACAACTAGTGCGCCGTATAACGCAAAGCCGACCGGTCAACTAGCGGAAGCCCCAGTACCTGAGTTCAAAACGGATTATTGACACTTGACTGACAGTATCACTGTAGAGTACTTGACGTCGTTAACTTTTTATCCTATGTTTGACCATTCGTCTTATTAAAAAAAATTATGTAATTATCATTTATTTTGTTATGACTTAATTTGTCATTAATTTTTCTTTAAGCATGACATAAATATTTTCATATTTGCACAAAATTTTTGAATAAAACAAATGGTCAAACATTAGTCGTAAAGTCAACGACGTCATATATTAAAATACGGAAGGAGTATTATTCAGAGAACATAGCATCTGTGTTCGCTCCTCTGGGGCAAAGGAAAACTGTAATCCTCCCTTTGAGGTTTCTGCTTCTAGTTTTTTCTTTTTCTGCTATTCTCCTTCTCCTCTCCTGCTCTGTAAGACACTTATTCCCGTTTCTGGTAATAGAAATGGGGGCAGTGATGCCCTAGCTCTAAAAAAAGAGAGTATTTGTATGACTATACATATAAGTCAAATGTCTTGATAAATAAGCTTAATAATTAGTTTAAAACATTAAATAAACACATATATTTTAAAAGACGTGAAGCAAATAATTCATGGTGATAATAATGTTCGGCGTGAGCGGAAACAGATATGGGATAGTTGGGGCTTGAGCCTTATATATCTATCTCCATAATTCTCATTATAATCTTAATAAATGCTGCTATCTAATTTCAAAAAAAAAATTTAATGTTTTCATTAGATTAGCAATATGCGTGAAAAATTTTCCCACCACTGCAGGGCGCGACGGTGAGCCCGACAGTTGCACTCCCACGTTCAATAATCCAGGATCAGAGGACCTTGGGTTAGTTATCCAATCCTAGCTAAAATGTCTCATTTTAATTAATACGCCAACTAATAATTAGATAATTACTACTTCATCCATCCAAAATATAAGTAATTTTAGCATAGTGATAAATCAAACATTTTTAACTTTATTATTAATAGCAAAAAAAAATAAAAAATATCAATCAGGTAAAATTGATATTACTATATTTATTTTTTTTGAACGGAAAACAGCACTAGAGTGCCTTTTCATTGAATAGAGCAGGAGAAAATACAAACCCCTAGAGGTAGAAGGAAAACGGAGAACCACTATAGCTGTACACTATACAGAGGGCGGGATTAACTCACGCAATCGCTTAGCTCCTGCTAAAGCTCAAAGTCTCGCCTCCTCTTTGATTTTCATTAGTAGGAAGTTCGTTGCCACCTCTTTGTGATAAAAAATCCGCCGATTCCTCTCTTTCCAAATTTCCCAGACGACTAACAGAATGAGCGATCGAAGTCCTTTTTTCGGGACACTAGGCGTATTTGCAATGTTCTCCCACCATTGTTTGACTGACTGGGCTTCCTCCCATTCCGTTGGGTCCATCTGCTGATAGCCCACCCATGCAGAGACGAGGTGCCAAATCCTCTTGGTATATCTACAAGTGGCAACAAGGTGCAATGCCGTCTCAGTCTCGCGGCGGCAAAGAGGGCAACAACCATTGTTCTGCCATCCCCTAGTCGCAAGCCGGTCTGAAGTTCAGACACTGTTCTGAATGATGAGCCAAGCATGAAATTTGCATTTCCCCAGCGCCTAGGCTTTCCAAATCAAGGAATTGAAGTTTGTGCTCGGCGCCCCGCCGCACTGTGCATGGTAAGCCGAGAAGGCCGTGTAGTGCCCGTTGTTTATGAACTTCCAAGTAATCTGATCCGGTTCTCCAACGTCTAAGTGCACATTTCGGACCGCTTCCCACAGTGCGACTAGCTGTTCGACGAGGTCGACTGTGATAGATGATTGTGAATCAAGCTTCAAAACTTGCACCCAGGCGTCCTCCTCCTTTCCTTGCCGAAGGGATTTTCCTCTGTCTTTTGAGATCGCATAGACAAGTGGCATGAGGTCTTTGGGTCTTCGCCCACCAATCCACGCGGACTCCCAAAATCACACCGTATTTCCGTCCCCTATTGTTATGTTTGTTGAGGCGGCGAAGAGGTTCCTATCTATTTCATCACATGGCGTCTCCAGCCCCACCCAAAGTTTGATCTGGTCCATTACTAGATTTATCATTAAACAATTTATCGTAATATGTAACTCTTTTTATTTAAAACATCTCACTTTTATAAATATTATTGGTTAAAATAGCATCACGAAGACTGTATCAGAGTCTAAAAATCCTTATATATATTTTGGAACAGAGGTAGTACTATGCATTGAATCCCTATAATTTTTTTTTTATGTTCGCCTGACCAGAGCCCGGCCGGTTGATCGATTGGCCGTCGGCATTCTGCGTTTCTTTCTCTTCTCGTGTTCCGACTTCCGGCTGTGAACAAGAGTAGCCGACGGCTCCGCGCGTGGTCGCAGCTGCCTCCTTTCGACGATTGCGCCATGTGACTGGTCATAAGGCCGTAATATGCTCATCACACGGTTTGGTAATTGGAACAGGAAAAGTATAAGTAAAACGGATTGAAATCCAAATACAGTCGCCACCGTGACTATATACTAGCATGGTGCTTCGCGCAGATTGCACAGCTGGCATCATTATATTCTCTCTCATATAATAGCATATATGTTTTCTCAATATATTATTAAATATATTTAAATAGCAACATAATTTTAAATTTTGTACTAAGTTTACGAAACTACTAATGTGTAATATTCATATTGTATTTTATATACGTGTTAGTTATTAATTATTTTTAATATCAAATTTTAGTTATTTGTAAATTATATTCCTATATGGACTCTAGACTCGTCTTTCGATATTTTTTTAATTCCAAATTTTCGTTATCTGACTCTAGACTCTTCTTCCAATATTATTTATTTTTAATTATAAATTTTTATTATTTCTAATTGTATTTCTATGGACTCTAAATTCATCTTTCAATATTCTTTAATTTTTAATTTCGAATTTCAGTTAATTCTAAATTGTATTCCTATATTGATTTTAGACTCTTCTTCCCTTTTTTTTAATTTCGAATTTTAGTGATTTGTAAATTGTGTTTTTATACGAACTCTAAACTCTACTTTTAATTTTATTATATTTATTCTGAATTTTAGTTAGTTTTAAATTCCTATATGGACTATATACTCTACTTCTAATATTCCTTATTTTTAATTCCGATTTTCTATTATTTCTTAATTGTATTTCTATATGGACTCTATACTCTACTTCTAATATTCCTTATTTTTAATTCTAAATTTCTATTATTTCTTAATTGTATTTCTATATGGACTCTAGTCTCCTATTCTAATATTTCTTATTTTTAATTCCGAATTTCAACTATTTCTAAATTGTATTTCTATATGGATTTTGTTTTTTTTTTTCTCCGATTAATATGAGAATTTCTAGGCCATGAGAGTGAACGTGGAAGCTCCTTTTTTTATTCCTTTAATAAGTTAATAGATTGCACATAATCTGAGTTCTCAATTTTTTGATCCAATGGTCCAAATCAATTGCCACGGTAAATCGAAACTTTACTGTGCCACAATAAATCGCTGCGGTGTTTTGCTACAGTGTTTAGATACATCTAGATCGCGCCCGTTTTAGATCCGATGGTGCTCGTGTGACTGTTTAAGTTACAGTCACAATACCACCCACTGCACCTGAACTGGATCAAGTAAAACACATGCACGGGCCGGGGCCGGTCACTCGGTCAGTTGCAGATCTACTGGTCATCGTTAATTGTGTTAGAATCTTGCTTTACATACCATATTCTATGGTTAGCATCCGACTACGTCTCATTCACTGATTCTTGTGCTCTATTTCTCTTCATGTGCAGTGGTGGAGCTATAGTAATATATGGGATCAGCTGACCCCACTTGTTTTCGCGAAACAGCCAAAAAAAAAACTATTGATATTTGTGTCACAATAATAGAAAACTAAAAATAATTTTACAGCTTTAACCCCACAGGTTTTAGTCACTGCCTCTGCCGCTGCTCATGTGGGCTTAGAAAAATAATAGATGTGTTTATGCATTGGTTGAATCGAACGTGGATCATACCTATACTCATTTCATATTGTGTTATGCATGCTATCTACACCATTTGTAAAGCTATAGAGAGAGATCTAGGAGCATATGCGTTTACACCTAAATTTAACATCTAAGATTGAAATAGAAAAAATACCAAAGTTTGAACGTTCTGCCAATTTTTCTTTGAGAGGGTCGATCTGATCGTCGTGTGCCGACCGGTCAGACCACCGCCAGGGTCATACCAACGGTGTGTGGCTGGTATGACCGGCAGAGTCCAATCCCGAATCTGTCTCTGCAATATATAAAAAAATTGCCAACAATATGCATCCTCGCCTAACTCATGCAATATACAACAGGCACACGATACTCGTAGCACTAATCTGTGTCTAAAGGCGTACGTAATCAGGTGATGACGCCGTCACGTACGACGAACGAAGCGGACACATGATCGATGAATGGAATCCATTTTAATTTCTTCGGAGTCACGTGTGGCTCACCGGGCAATCTAGAAGCTGGATGTGCGCCCGTACGAAGAGTAGTGTGTGTGTGTGTGACACTATCATGTCCTCATGGGTATATACTGGATCCTTCTTTAGTGGAAAAGAGGAGTGAAGGGTCAAAGTTGATTTCTTTGTCAATGTGTAATCGGAGGAGGAGATGCAAAGACACGGTTTTCACAAAGAAGAAACTGGGAGGGAATTGCTGAATATGGCCATCACCATCCATGGTTTCCACAGGTGGGGAGAAAAATATGGTGGTGCTTGTGGAGATAGAGAATGGCCAAATGGAGGTCGTTTTTATTGGAGTGGAGATCCTGAGGGAGGAGATTGTGCGGGGATGATGAAACCACACGATCTTCTTCCTCGTGGATCGGATGGCGTTACCGGTTATATCACATATGTGCTATAAAATTAATTTGAATTTTAATTGCGGCTGATACCAACAAGCCAAATATACTACTAAACTTCTTGTGTCAAAGATAATCGTCGAATGAGATTAGCATATCATAGGTCTATCCATGAACCATCATTCTCCTTTTTTTTATTATCTGCTGCAATCAAAATTTAAATTTCAAAACTTACTTTTAAGTTAACACTAAGGTTTTTCTTTCATTGGTAAAAGTATGCTATGGGATATTCAAAATTTATGATTTTTTACTCTTGGACACTAAAAAACATAAACTCAATTTTAGGACATAAAAAACTAATGATTTATTAGGGGACACTGCTGTTATTATTTTATCATTTAACGCATCTGGAACCAGATCCAAGCCACATTTCCTCTACCAATCCCCTCTCCAAGACCTTAAGATTGGAGGCGGTGAAAGACAGGGCCCATGACAGAGGCCATTACAAGCAATTGGCCTAGGGGCAAACTCATCTTTTCTAAAAGTTTCTTTCCCCATTTTCCTGAAAATAATAAAATAATGACTATAGATCTCTTAGCGAATTACCAGTTTTTTTTCTACAACTATGCCACATTTTTAGGTGTTCAACACCAAGAATTATAAACTTTAGGTGTCCTATAGCAAATTTTACTTTTACATCATATTTTATCTTCCAAGATAATTTATACCGTAAAAAACACACATATAAAACTTGTATTTATAACTTGTATTTATAAATTATTTGGATTGCTTAATTCATTATTGTACTATAGATCAAACATTCATAGCAGTCAGTCACGTTCTACTCACTTCATCCTAAGATATGGTACTATCTAGATTCGTAGCATATGTTTATATGTAATCCAATATTAGATTGCCATATTTTATGATTGGGAGAGTCTCCTGGAAAAAAAAAAGGGGGTAACAAATGGGTCATTTTTAACTCTAGACGAGCTGCTACTTATGGTGAGACGATATAGGGAAGTTGTAAGCATTGTGGTTTCTAATTTAACCCACAGTTGAACACCTTTATATCCAAAATTCTACACTGTCACGTAATCAGTTTCTGATAATGGAACGAGGATATAGGAGCAGAAAGTCCTGGCAGCGAACACGCAAATGTATGTTCAAAGAGACCACTTGACTCACATACATCCAACACGTCCGTGGTTTCTAAATTCCCAGGAAACACAGAGGACCATGATGACTACCCCACACGTACACACAGATTTGGACTTTGGAATTTCTTCCCATCCCATGGTCCCATCTCGGGGATTGCTATTTGGCGCGTATATGTTAGCAGATGCTCGCGCACGATTTTTTTTTTCATTTTTTATGCTTTCCTCCACTTCCCGACACGTTTTCCTTTTTTTTCACGATTTTTTAATCTTTAGCATGCTTTTTTTTATTTTTAATGTATTTTATAATTTAGATCTTTTATCTTAAATTTCAAAACATTCTATTTAAAGCTTTCAATTTAAAATTTGAACTTAAACTACAAAACTTACATCTCAAATTTTGAAACTCTAAAATCAAATTTTAAAAAACTTTTAACTCAAAATTCAAAACTTAAATAAATATTGAGTTGAAGGTTTTAAAATTTTGACTTAAAACTTTTCTAATCCGAGTTAAAAGTTTAATAATGAGTTGAAAGTTTTCAAAATTTAAATTAAAAGTTTAAATTTTGAGTTAATTTTTTTAAAAAATTTGAGTTGAAAGTTTTCAAAATTTGAAAATTGAGGCAAGTCGTGGGCTGATTCTTTGCCTCGTCTCCCCCTATTCTCCTCTTTGCCGGCATCACAGGAGGTGAGGATAGACATGAGGAGTGTGCTAGGACCACGTTGAGGCTGGGTGGTTCTACACGTTAGGGAGGGGGCACGGTTTGTGGTGTTCGCGGTCGGGGAGGATGTATCAGCGTCGGTGCTGGGCTCCATCTTCCCAATAGCGGCTCTGTCTCCCCCTCCTCTCTTTTGGTTCAGCTTGGGTAGGGGGGGAGAAGCCTCTTACATATGGACCCAAGGGCATTTTAGTCTTTTGGCATCATTGACACATCGGATAGAAAGGAAAAAAATACAAATGTAACACCAAGTGAACTAGAAAAGTAGGAACAGTGACACACCAGAGAGTTAGACTAGATGACAAATGGAAATGAAAATTTCAAAGAGTGACATTTGAACCTATGAGGATGGCAAACAGTTAATTCTTGTCGACGTCATTGCGAGAATGGGTGAAAACAGTCAGTAACGATTAGAATTGGTAGCATTCTTCTAAAACAATGCTTTCACATCATAAAAGAATAGATAGCAACTGGTCGTTAAACCCACCCCAGACGGCCGATAATTAACCATATTTATTATTTAAACTAGAGTAAATTACGTTGACGGTACAAGAACTTGGCAGGTGGGTGCGATTAGGTGCAAAAACTTGAAAACCGAGCGTAGCGGTACAATAACTTGGCTAGGTGGGTGCGCTCATGGTGCAAAAGTTGCCACGCCATTGTTCCACCTCAGCGAAAGTGCCACATTAGCATTGACCATCTCATTTACAGAAAAGTCCCATATGCAGTTCAATTGTGAATTCTTCCTCATGGCCTGCAATACAAAATAATTGGTGATGTGTTATACCCGCATAAGGAAAATAATATAATAAGATTATTTACAGATTATTAAACTAATTATATGCTGCTGATAAGGGTACAAAATACATCAGCTACAAGAAACACCAATAATTACAGTACAACCAATATCGCGTGGATAGTACCATTAGATCACTTCATTGCATTGTAATAACAAATAACAGGATATTCAAGTGAAAGACCAAAATAATGCAGCCATCGTACAGATCAATGAGACCTTAACTTTGCAATCATCCATCAATTGAACGAAAAATAGAAATCTACAACCATCAGCAAGCGATTTACCATAACAAGGAGCAGATGCTCCAAGAACTCGCCGAGTCGGAACCATCCAAAACTTGTGGCAATCACGTCGATAGCAGTAGTTTGTGGACTTGAATTGGTTTGGATACTGGTTTAGGGCTTGAACTAGTGTGGCACACGGGAACCCTCGTCGCTGCCACCGCCACCGCCGCTGCGTCACCACCAACGCAACCACCTCTCGATTAGGATCACGTCAAGAAAGATGAAAGGAGATATGTGTATGTCAAGAAATCATATTAGGGGGTTTTCTATAAAATGAGATAGGTCTTTCGCGTCAAAACCGATGCGGCAATTCTGCTAAGGTGGAATAGTAACGTGGCAATTTTTATTTACATAGCAACTTTTGCACCATGAGCACACCCACCTAGCCAAGTTATTGCACCGCTACGCTCGGTTTTTAAGTTTTTCACCTAATCGCACCCACCTACCAAGTTCTTATACCTTCAACGCAATTTACTCTTTAAACTACTCAATATCAACATCAATACGATGTTGAAAAATTAGAAAGAACAATTTTTATATATAGCTAAAAAGGGTAGAGGTTGAAAACATTCGGTCGATCGGGAATTTTTCGTCATCATTTCACCCCTGGTCGCCCAGGGTGAGCCCCGGTCGACTGGCCGCCGGGCTTGTGCGTTTAATTTTTTTCTCGTGCTCCGACTTTCGACTGTGAACGGATATATGTTGACGGTCCGCGGTCGCAGCTGCACACGCCTCCTTTCTCGGATGATGACGAGTCGACGATTGTGCGATGTGACTGGTGAGCAAAACGGCACGACTCAAGCTAGTGATTGTCAAACTCGTCATAACCTCCTGGTCCCTCCGTTCGTCGCTTTGAATTTCTTTCTTCTAGTCAATTTTTTTTATTTTGTCTATATTTGTAAAAAAAAGTTAATAACATCTACAACACCAAATTAGTTTTGTTAAAAACTAGCATTTATTATAGTTTGATAATATGTTTGTTTTGTGCTAATGATGTTACTATATTTTTTTCATAGATTTAATGAAACTTAAAAATATATTTAGGAAAAATTAAAACAATTTGTAATGTAAAACAAAGGAGCATGCAGTAATTAAGCTAATCACACGGTTTGGCAGAACAATGCATGGTAGCATTAGCATTTTGAACACGAAAAGTAAAACGCTGCATGGCCGGTCATCGCCGACGACCTATCGGCGTGTGTTACGGTAGCTATCTGCGCATCTGCAAAGTTCGCCTAACTCTGCACTAATAAAAATTAGAAAAAGAAACACATGATCGACAGGAAGCTCTCGCAGAGCACTACTGATCTGTCTAAAGCCGTATATGATTCAAGTGGTCACGAACGACAAAACGGCCGCGATGAGGGATGGATAACGAGCAAGCTCGGCTAATTGTCACGAGCTAATAAAATTTAGAATTATAAAATTGAAATAAACTCGTTAACATATTTATTTCACCTTTATAATTTTAAATTTATCATTTTATTTCATATAAACAATAATAAATACTGACTAATAAAAAAATCACTAAATTCAAGTAGGTTGGTTGGATGTAGTTAAGTAACTAAACATCATTAGCTAAGAAAGGCTAAGCATATAAAGATAGGTGATCTTCTGTACTAACCAGCTAAACGAGTAGCTCATTAAACTCACGAGTTAAAATTCTAGCTAGATTGGTTTAACTTATTAAAACTATGAGCTTGAGTCGATCTGAATCAAGCTCGTTACAAGCCGATTCGAGTGACGAGCTTTGAGATTTCTGTTCACCCCTAAATCGATGGATATGGAATCTGCCTCTTTCCGAGTCCCGTGCACGGCTCACCGGCACTCTAGAAACAGGCCGGCACAATGAGAAGTGAATGGTCAAAGTTGAGCTCTTTGCCCATGTGTCTAATTGGAGAATGAGATGCACACACACGGTTCCTATAGCGATGAATAAAACTGGGGTATTGCTGAATATGGCCATCGCCATCCACAGTTTCAGGAGGGGAGAAAATGTTGTTCAGTTTCGATCAGTCGTTTGCATTGGGGAGGAGACTGCGAGAGGTAGGAGATCGTGCGGGGAATGATGTTGCCAATTGTGTTGAGTACGTACTCCCTCATTTCGTAGTATAAGTTGTTTTTGGCTTTAATCAAAGTTAAATAGAAATATAGTCAATGTTCAAAGTCAATATTTTTATAATTTCCCTAAAAAAATATTTTTAATATATTTATCTTAGATTGAAAATGTTACTTTTTTATAAACTTAATCAAACTTAAAGCAATTTAATTTTGACCAAGTCAAAACAACTTATAAACGGAATGACTACCGGCTTTAGCCGTGATCCTCGTGGATGATGTACAGTGTATCCGTCCGAGTCAGCTGACACCGACAATTAACCGCTAGCGAAAGCCATTGGTAAGCTTCTCCTTTGTTCTTTTTTTTTTCTTTTTTTTTTGGCGCACAAAGCTAAAAACTTCTTATTTGTCGACGATGAACATATGTCTGTACTGCGATTCGTTGTAAGATCGGCCAGTGAGTCATTTTTCTGAGTTCGTCAATTATTCTTGTCTTATCAACCGCAACTAGGACTCAAATTTTATAAATTAGTTTAAAGGCTGATATTGAGTTTTTTTTCTTAATTTTATTTTTTAGCAGTGGTTTTTAAAACGCTAAGGACAAATATTTAAATTTTCATTAATAATCATTTTCTATTGCTTGAGTTTGTTTTTCTACGGCTTTACCAGTAGTAAATCAAACAATCAAAACAATCAAGTTCCAAGTGGAGCGTGTTTTCTAATGTTTGAGAGAAAGCAAGTTTATCCCACGTTCCCAATCCAATAGCACCGTACCAAGATCGGCTCATTTTCAACTCTAGATGAGCATCTTCCTGTGATGAGACGACATTGGGAATTTGTGGATCTAGTTTTACTGACACTGACAATTAGACAGTTGAGCACCTTTGATTTCCTTTTTTTTTAATGTGGATACCTCTATATTAATGATTGACGTAATATGTTTCTGATAATGGAAATGGGGCTGTAGGATCAGAGACAATATTAACATCACCAAACTCAAACATACAAATGTTCACACAGACACCACTTGACTCACACACATCCAGTACGCCCGTGGTTCCTAAATTCCTAGGACACATAGGACCATGATTATGATTACTGTCCCATCCCAAAATATAAAAATTTAGAATCACGTACTCTCTTCGGCCTATAAAAAATAATCTAATACTAGACGTGACATATCCTATCCTAGTACTACGAATCTGGATATATCTCTTTCCAGATTCATTATACTAGAATGTATCACATCTATTACTAGAATGTTATCCGATACTAAGGGACTCATCTTTTCGCTTATGCTTATACTTATCTACCAAAATTTAAATTTTCAACCTTAAATTTAAAGTTGATTTTGAGGTTTTTTCAATCGAAGTTTATTTTTTAGCCTTTGCTTTAGATTGCTAAAAATACATATATAAAAATTTTATTATAAATTATTATTCATTTGCAAATATATCGTTTGGCTTATTCCATAAATAAGCGAAAGGACGTGACAAAAAAATTATTATACTCTGGGGAGAATATGGCATCCCACCCCACGTACCACACGACACACTCCGGTTTGGGTTTTGGACTTTCCACCGGACCCACGCCATCTGGCCACCACATATTGACACTGGGGTGGCCGTACATCGCACGGCTATAATCATTCCACGTCAACACACTGAAGCACACAAACGTACGTGGCCCCCACCCGCCGTCGACCCCACCCAACCCCCACCCCACGTGTTTTGGTCAACCCCGCCCCGTTGACTGCCCCCCGCGCCGCAAGCTCTTAAAGAAAAAAAAACGTTCCCTCCACGCGAACTCCGGCGACCAACCAGGCTGCCTCCAAAGCAGCCAAACCCAAGCCACTGACCCGCCGCCGCCGCCGCCGCCGCTGCCAGATCTCGCCAATGCCGCGGAGACACGCCGCCCTCCGCCTACTGCTGGTGGTGGTGGTGGTCGCCGCCGCGGCGGATGCGGCGACGGAGGCCGACGCGCTGCTGGCGTGGAAGGCCGGCCTGCAGGACGGCGCCGCCGCGCTGTCCGGGTGGAGCCGCGCCGCGCCGGTGTGCGCGTGGCGCGGCGTGGCCTGCGACGCCTCCGCCGGCGGCGCCCGCGTCACTTCGCTCCGGCTCAGGGGCGGCGGCCTCGGCGGCGGCCTCGACGCGCTCGACTTCGCGGCGCTCCCGGCGCTGGCCGAGCTCGACCTCAACGGGAACAACTTCACCGGCGCCATCCCGGCGAGCATCTCGCGGCTGCGATCGCTGACCTCGCTCGACCTCGGAAACAATGGCTTCAGCGAATCCATCCCGCCGCAGCTCGGCGACCTCTCCGGCCTCGTCGACCTCCGCCTCTACAACAACAACCTCGTCGGCGCCATCCCGCACCAGCTCAGCCGCCTCCCCAAGATTGCCCACTTCGACCTGGGAGCAAACTACCTCACCGACGAGGACTTCGCCAAGTTCTCGCCGATGCCCACCGTCACGTTCATGTCGCTCTACCTCAACTCCTTCAATGGCAGCTTCCCGGACTTCGTCCTCAAGAGCGGCAACGTCACCTACCTCGACCTGTCGCAGAACACTCTGTTCGGGAAGATACCGGACACGCTGCCGGAGAAGCTCCCGAATCTGAGGTACCTCAACCTGTCCATCAATGCGTTCTCCGGCCCGATTCCGGCGTCGCTCGGGAAGTTGACGAAGCTGCAGGACCTGCGGATGGCCGGCAACAATCTCACCGGCGGCGTCCCGGAGTTCCTCGGGTCGATGCCGCAGTTGAGGATTCTTGAACTCGGCGACAACCAGCTCGGCGGGGCGATCCCGCCGGCTCTTGGCCGGCTCCAGATGCTGCAGCGGCTCGACATCAAGAACTCCAGCCTTGTCTCAACTCTGCCGTCGCAGCTGGGAAATCTGAAGTATCTCACTTTCTTCGAGCTGTCCTTGAACCAGCTCTCTGGTGGCTTGCCGCCGGAGTTCGCCGGGATGCGGGCAATGCGGTACTTCGGCATTTCCACGAACAGCCTCACCGGTGAGATCCCGCCGGTGTTGTTCACGAGCTGGCCGGAGCTCATATCCTTCCAAGTACAGAACAACTCGTTGACCGGCAAGATTCCGCCGGAGCTCGGCAAGGCAAAGAAACTGAACATCCTCTACCTATTCAGCAACAACCTTAGCGGTTCCATCCCGGCAGAGCTCGGCGAGCTGGAGAACCTGGAACAGCTGGATTTGTCGGATAACTCGCTCACCGGACCGATCCCCAGCTCGCTCGGTAACCTCAAGCAGCTCATAAATTTGGCGCTATTCTTCAACAATCTCACCGGCGTAATCCCGCCGGAGATTGGCAACATGACGGCGTTGAAAAGCTTCGACGCCAACACCAACAGTCTGCACGGCGAGCTGCCAGCCACCATCACCGCCCTGAGGAACCTCCGGTACCTCGCCGTGTTCGACAACCACATGAGCGGCGCCATCCCGGCGGACCTCGGCAAGGGCCTGGCCTTGCAGCACGTGAGCTTCACCAACAACAGCTTCTCCGGCGAGCTGCCGCGCCACATCTGCGACGGCTTCGCGCTGGACCACCTCACGGCGAACTACAACAACTTCACCGGCGCGCTGCCGCCGTGCCTGAAGAACTGCACGAAGCTGGTCCGTGTCAGGCTGGAGGAGAACCACTTCACCGGCGACATCTCGGAGGCCTTCGGCGTGCACCCCAAGCTGGTCTACCTGGACGTCTCCGGGAACAAGCTCACCGGCGAGCTGTCGTCTGACTGGGGACAGTGCATCAACCTCACACTCCTGCATCTCGACGGCAATCGCATATCCGGCGGCATTCCGGCGGCATTTGGGAGCATGACAAGCTTGAAGGATCTCAATTTGGCTGGAAATAATCTGACAGGAGGGATTCCACCTGTGTTGGGAAATATCAGGGTCTTCAATCTCAACCTGAGCCATAACTCATTTTCCGGGCCGATTCCGGCGAGCTTGAGCAACAATTCCAAGCTTCAGAAAGTCGATTTGTCAGGGAACATGCTTGATGGGACGATACCAGTTGCCATTAGCAACCTTGATGCTCTGATATCGCTTGATTTGAGCAAGAACAGGTTGTCAGGGGAGATACCAAGTGAGCTTGGCAATCTGGCTCAGCTGCAGATCCTGCTTGATTTGAGCAGCAATTCTCTGTCGGGCGCGATCCCTCCAAATCTCGAGAAGCTGATGACTCTGCAGAGACTGAACTTATCACACAATGAGCTTAGTGGTTCGATCCCGGCTGGGTTTTCTCGCATGTCAAGCCTCGAATCAGTTGATTTCTCTTACAATCGACTCACCGGCAGTATACCGTCAGGGAAGGTTTTCCAGAATGCTTCAGCTATTGCGTATGTTGGGAATTCGGGGCTCTGTGGTGATGTGCAAGGTCTAACTCCTTGTGACCCCAGTTCTAGCAGTTCATCTTCTGGGCATCACAAGAGAGTTGTCATTGCAACAGTTGTGTCAGTAGTTGGAGTGGTGTTACTACTGGCCATTGTCACTTGCATCATACTGTTATGCAGGAGGAGGCCTAGAGAGAAGAAAGAGGTGGAATCTAACACCAATTATTCATATGAGTCCACAATCTGGGAAAAGGAAGGCAAGTTCACATTCTTCGACATCGTGAACGCCACGGACAACTTCAACGAAACCTTCTGCATTGGCAAAGGAGGGTTCGGAAGCGTCTACCGGGCTGAGCTCTCCAGTGGGCAGGTTGTGGCCGTCAAACGCTTCCATGTCGCCGACACGGGTGACATACCGGATGTGAACAAGAAGAGCTTCGAGAACGAGATCAAGGCGCTGACGGAGGTCCGCCACCGCAACATTGTCAAGCTCCATGGATTCTGCACTAGTGGTGACTACATGTACCTGGTGTATGAGTACTTGGAAAGGGGCAGCTTGGGGAAGACATTGTATGGGGAGGAAGGGAAGAAGAAGATGGATTGGGGCATGAGGGTGAAGGTGGTGCAGGGGCTGGCCCATGCCCTGGCCTACTTGCATCATGACTGCAATCCAGCCATCGTTCATTGCGATATTACTGTTAATAATATCCTGCTTGAGTCAGACTTTGAGCCGCGCTTGTGTGATTTTGGCACGGCGAAGTTGCTTGGGGGTGCATCGACGAACTGGACTTCTGTGGCAGGATCATATGGATACATGGCTCCAGGTATATATCAGCCTTTTTTTAAACTAGGAAGAAAACCCGCGCATATGCGCGGGCATCTGATTTATTCTTTTATGAAAATAATGCTTACAGAAGTCATATATCACCATTTCTAGTCCGTGAAATAGATAGTATATTTTAATATATTTAAATGATAAGGAGGTCTCCTAGATTAAATAAAATCATTTTGCCCCGATTACATATAAATGTTCTTAGGACCCGTTCTATACTCCAACTGCAAACTTCAACTTTCTCGTTTTTTATTAGCACGCTTCCCAAATTGCGAAACGCTATATTTTTGCAAAAATATTTTATATAGAAGTTTAAAGAAAAATCAAAATTTCAAGTTTACAATAATTAATATCTAATTAATCACGTGGTAATGAGCTTTCTATACCTAATCACTTCAACTTACTACATATGTACCTATTCATGGATGATACTACATATGTACAAAGAAAATACGCCTAATACATCATTAAAACACTCAAATACTCACCTATTTTCAAATCCATATATAAATATTGTAAAAAAAACACATGTACAAATTAATGGGACGACATCATTAAAGTTAAACATGGATGCCTCTCTAATGGGTGAAGATGGATGCGATCAAATAATATTTTTTAAAAATGTTTTGAGTAGATTTGTGGTATAGTGTAGATACCATTTGTTTATCGTGTTAATCATAAATACTCAAATGGTTATGGTATAGATATAGGATACTCTAATTTGAAAATGAGCGAGGTTATCATTCGATGGTACTAAAAAAAATTATAACTAAAGAGACATACTACCATGATAATTTCTAGGGCACCATATTATTATTTATATTTTGACAAATATCTATAGTTTAACGCTTGGTTTATTTTCAACACCTATTGTTGTAATCACATGAGACACCTTTACTAATTTGAAAAACATATTTATTTTTTAAACTTATTAACAATAACTAATTTGTGGGAGAATATTGATAGTCACATCGGTGAGGTATGTGACATACATCCATCAAATATGCCTGAAATGTTGAAATTCCTTAACTATAAGAAAATATAACATGAGTAGTTCATTTGACATGGTACTTGATTGTTCATTTGTTGTCAAAACTATTTGGCAAAGGAAACAAAATATACATATACGACCATAAATCTCATCATGGATTAAGAGGTTATATTATAGCAATATTATTAACTCAAAATATTTTTTATGATTATTTTCACATCTACATACCATGTATGATACTCACTTCTCAAATACCAAGTAGTTTTGAAATTAGCGTCGTATAATTTTGAAGTGATTTTTGAAACCCTAAATTATGATGTGAAATTATTTTAAAAATTATCATGATATTAATTACTATTTGTTAGCCCCAATGCGTCATGATGTATCTAGGATAACAGACTTTGAAAATATTTAACTAAAGGAAACGGGATCACACATTAAATATATAATTTGAAAATATTGAAATGTGAACATTTATAGAACGTTGATTTGATATTTGATATTTGTATCCTAGATCTAGTTCGTGGAATAAATTTTTTATTTTTATATGGTATAAATTCTATTTTAGAGATCCTCGATTTTTTCGATGGTTCTACGTACGTATGTTTTTTTTCACTTTATGTTATATATGTAGAAAGTTCTATTTTTGATTTTTTTTATACTACATACATATGGAGTATTTTTTTGGCTTTATCTTTTCGTTTGCATATGGTTTTATTTTTTTACCGTAAGATCGTGGGCATGTTTTTGTTCTTGCTGCCGGAATGTATGTAAGGTTTAATGTTTTTTCCCAATCTTACGTACTTATGTTTTTTGTTTTTCCCTACGAACCTATTTTCTCTCGTGCATATATATGGAAAGGTATTAGTATTTTATATATATATATATATATATATATATATATATATATATATATATATATATATATAATTTTGATCTAAGATAATGGGTCCACTTATTTAAATGAAAATCAATGGTACATATAGATATAATCTAATGGTTTAAAATAACGGGTCCACCAATTTAAGTGAAAATTAACGGTGAGATTAAACAGTGTCACATGGCGGTTTGGGATTGTTTGTACAAGCGCCACATGACTGTTTAGGAACGTTTATAAGAAGTTTAATAAACCTTTAGTATTTAAGTTATAAATTGAAGAGTTTATTCTAATTAAAGTGCTTATAGGATTAGCTACTCCTTTATTTGTAGTGAGTATGATCATCAAACGGATAAATGGTGCATTACATGGTGCGTGCTTTACAAATACTTTATATATTAAAGTTTTTTAAAAACAAATAAATCGTTTTATTTTTGTAATATTTAATACTCAATTAATCACGTGATAATGATATGTATCATTTCGTGTCCTGAAAAGGTCACTTAATTAGCTAGATCAAACAAAGGCTTAGTATTCCTTAAAGAAAAAAAAAGAGAGTAATTATAAAGTCTATTTAGATGAGTAAGACACAAAGAGCTAAATATGATTTTATGTGATAATTTTTTAATTAAAATATAGCTAATATGTGATGTACTCGTAATATTTTTTAATAGAAATTCAGATACCTCCTTTTCTTTTATATAGTAGGTTCATATATGTACTTGGAAACATATATCTTCCCAATTGTAAGTACATTATGCTCTTATTTGTTTTTTTTGTTAAGTAGTATACGTACGTACACGGTAATTTTTTTCCCGGTAATAGAACGTACATGTTTTTCTCCGGTGAATAGTTGTACGTACACGAGAGACTTGTTTTTTTCTTCAGTTTTTTTATTGTGGCAGATTATCTAAGATAATGGGTCCACCAATTTAAATGAAAATCAACGGTACACATGTCTGATCTAATGGTTTAAATTAATGGGTCCACCAATTTAAGTGAAAATCAATGGTGAGATTAAACAGTGCCACATGGCGATTTGGGAGTGTTTATAGAAGCGCCACATGGCGGTTTGGGAGTGTTTATAGAAGCGTCACATGGCGGTTCAAGAGCATTTTTAGGAAGTTTAATGGACTTTTAGTATATAATAGAAGATTTGAACATTTTTTTTCTTAAAATGTCACATTTTCTTATGCATACAATTTTTGAAATGTAGCTTATAATATCAAATCCTAGTTATACTTCAAAGTGCTTCAGTGAGATCCTTATGGTAGCACCAAATATTATTTGGAATGTTTCAGTCATAATTAATGAAAAACTAGATGGCTAAATTTAGTTCGATGCTCCCAGGTAGTAATGTAGTGTATGATAAACTGCCAAACATTTCTGACCATAAAAGAACATTTTGTGCAAGTAACTACCAAATGAAGAGCAGTAGTTATGAAATATAGTTGTCGAATTATCTGTTGTTTAAAAAAGGAAAAAATGAGAGAAAGAAACTCAGATCCGATCTAATTAAGATTGTTTTGCATATTATTGTGATTCATGAAAGTACTGAAGTCATTACTGTAAGTAGAGTGGTCATTATTGAATAGATTGCCACATACTCCTGTCCTGAAGATTTGCAGAACTTTGAAAGATTGCCATTGGGAAAAAGAACTGCTCAAATTCTGACAAGTACGGCACCACACCATTAACACTTACCGACTTCAATTATTTCTTGCAGAATTCGCATACACGATGAGGGTGACGGAGAAGTGCGATGTGTATAGCTTTGGCGTGGTTGCGCTAGAGGTTATGATGGGAAAGCACCCAGGTGACCTCTTAACATCCCTGCCAGCCATCTCATCATCAGAAGAAGATGATCTACTGCTCAAGGACATACTAGACCAGCGGCTGGATGCTCCAACAGGACAGCTCGCAGAAGAGGTGGTGTTCGTCGTGAGAATCGCTCTTGGTTGCACAAGGGTGAACCCTGAATCCAGGCCTTCCATGAGATCTGTAGCGCAGGAGATTTCTGCGCATACTCAAGCCTACCTCTCTGAACCATTCAAACTGATCACAATTAGCAAGCTAACAGACTACCAGAAGTGAATATATCTCTGTGCAGAGATGTAAAGCACCAGGAGGGGAGGAAGGGAACTTCGCAGTTAGTGATTTGTAAGATGCATTCTCAGATTAATGCCAAGGGTAAGCTTAGGATAGTATATTACATTAACTGGTGATAAATATATAGCGAAATTATTCTGTACACTGAATCACAAAACCTGTCTTTCATCAACTTTGTACAATTGTATTGCTCGTTGTTACTATCCCTGTGGTAATATTATTATTTTCCCCCATAGGCTAAACAATAAACTTGTAAATGTAAGACAGAGAAGAGAAATGGAGAAATTTATGACTTTGCCATATAATTCTCTGAGAGAAAATCAACATATCTTAGAAAGAAACTGTTCACTGCAGCAGTCCCTTTTCCTTCTATGAATGTGAATGAGAAGAATATTCAGTGGATGACGGAAATGTATGTGATGCTGTAAATGAGTGGCAATGCTTCTGCTCTTTCGTTCAACATGATGTATGAAAAAAAAAACTCAAATCCGAGCAGCACCCTCCGTGTTGTCCACGCCTGGGTGGCGAACCCTACCACCCGCCGCCGCCGCTCTCCCCTCTCCCTCTCCTCGCCACTGTCAGAGAACCGTGCGGCCAGCCGGGATGGCGGCAGTGGGGCCGAACCCTGGCGGCGCCTCGCCTTCAGCGTGACGAAGGTGGCTTGGCGCATGGATCGCTGGGAAGATGACGCAGCGTGTAGGCTACAGATTCAATGCTGCGGTGGCCGGATCCAGTCTTCCCTCAGGTGGATCCGCCGCCTCCGAACCAGATCTGGTTGGAGTTGCTGGCACGGTGGAGCATCAACGACGGGAGTCCCACGCGGGTTCATGCGTGGAAGGCCATGATGGCTAGCGACAGTGGGATGCCGCGACAGCTGGTGTCGAGGAGGTCGGCACGGGCGACGACGGTGGAAGCCTACGCAAGTGACGATGGCGGCCCTTGCCTCTCCTTGCGAATGGCCGCTCGGCTGGCCAGTGGTGGCGACGACGGGGCCTCTCCTTGGGCGCATGGAGATGCACAGGGGTTGCCAGGCGGAGGGTTAACACGCCTTGAGGACGACTCGACCGGAGCACCGGCGTGCATGGCAACGACGGAGGTTTGCTGTTTGCCAACCTGTGTGGTGGCGTAGCTGGTGTTGGGTGGAGCAGCAGCTGGATCTGGGGCCCCGAGCCCGGATTTGGCCACATAGCACCGCCATCACGGGCAACGATGATGGTGGGTCGCTCTCTATCTATGGTGCATTCACATCTCCATGGAGCTCCTCACCTTCTTGATAGGTTTGGCTGGTCATGGGGAGTCCCATATGGCAAGACGGTGAAGATGGCGGCAGGAAAGGAAGGTCGAGGCTGCCAACATGTAGCGGTTGGTGGTGGCGGTCACGTCTCCTCCCTTTCTTGGTGAGCTGATGGAGGTGATGGCATGGGAAGAAGGCTAATAATTGGTCGCCATAGTGCAACAGTGGTTGATCGCAAGATTGGTCATGGTTATGGTTGTGGTCGTGTCGGCAGCAGGATAACCGTATGGAGGACAGCCGGCGAAGTGGCGTTGGTGCTATGGCAGTCACGTGTCAGCAAGATTGGTGGTTGGTGAGGTAGCAGCAAGAAAGGTGCAAGTACGTTCCGCCAGGCGAAAGCCAGCCCAATCTTAAGTTGACAACGGCAACGCCTTTAGGCGCCGGAACCCTCTTGAAGGTGTTGTCGAGGTGCCTCTCTTCCCCTCTTTAATAAGATCTTTTAGGCGAAAACCATATCTTTTGGGATGGGCGATGGTGGTGTTTTTAATGTCTTAACCTTCTTAGAGGCATCCTTTTGGAGGTTCTTGGTCGTGGCTCTGTTTTCTTAGGGTGTGGTGGTTGTGTGGGACATGACGATGACGTAGTGTATTTCTTTTTTTTCCCCGAGTATAGCATTTCAGAATTATAATCTTGTAATACTTCGCGTTTTTCAAAGTTTTAATACAAAAATGCACAATTTTTTGCGTATTCCAGAAAACATGATGCATGAAAAGTTCAATTCGAATTGGTGAGGTTGCTGGCTGCAGACATCGGACAACCACAACAAGAATAGTAGTAGGAATGAGTATAGTACACTAGAGTAGCTAGAACACAGCTGTTCATTCAGGTGAACACATGCATGCCATAAAAATGCATCTAACATACTTAATTTTTGAATGGGAGTTAACTATTTCAAAAATGGCCAATATAAACTGAAAGCTGTATGATTCTTTGGTTGCTGATTTGCAACTGAAGAGTGCATTAATGTGTACTTCTTATGCACAATTTCTTTCTATCTGGTCAAGTGAAAAACGAAAACTCAGTGGCTTAAGTAAAACCAGAGCTCCAAACTAAAGCCAAAACACACAGAAAAAAAGGCCAATAATATTACAGAATGCATATAGATTTCTTTATGGTCTTCAGTTTTTTCATCCAGTGTAGGTGCATGGAGGGAAGCCACAAAGGAGCAGATTGTGTGCTATAGACTGATGGATCCAATTTGAAATGCTGGAGGAATAACGCCTCAAGAGTTTCAAACTGCCTATCTTTTCTGGAAGAGCACTGCTACGGTGCTCTACTTGTAGTATTCTACTATAAGTAGAATTAATCTGAGCCATTAATTTATAAGGGCAAATTAGTATTTTACTAATTTACGGTTAAGGGTAAATTTTAACTTTTACTTTTTTTTCTTAATAGTAGGATCAGTTCGTCTGTGTCACCGCTCCTTTTGTTCTCGCGTGCGCCCGACTCCGGCGGCAGTGCCCACTCCGGCATGTGCGAGCTCCTCCGTTGAACAGATAATACTACAAAGAACTACTGAACAAAGCTATATAGTCAAATCGAGCAGCAAGAGCAAATGTGCTGTTATAAACTCACCATGATTATCTTTAAAACCTATTTGATTAGTTTCTCCACATGTTGTGTTTTCAGTTCTTAAAGAATTAAGCCATTAACATCGCTAAATTTGTCCAAGGATGGTACCGAAGTATTTAAGTTCAGAGTGGTCATTTGCTCAGTTCAGAGCGATGCTCAAAACACCGTAATATTGATTGGCTTCGATGGCGTTGAAATCGTTGAATTGATCTGACTTCTTGTCGTGGTTCAGGGCTTCAGGCTTGCTGGTTATATGTCTCCTTCTCGGGCCTGGCGTGGAACGCGTACTGATCTTCAGCATTTGAGCCGCTGGGCAAGGAGTAGCCTCCCGAGGCTGATCCCCCGCCGTAATCCCGCAACGATCTCGTGGAAGCACGCCGCCGATCTGCTCATCGCATCTGCACCGCCACACTCACCCTAAACCTAGCACGGCCCAACGATGCTCAAGTGTTTCTACCTGATATGTAAAATTACGAATTCAACCATCCCCGTCCATATTTTTTGGACGATTATACCCTCTAACGTTTCTACTACCGCTATTTAAGATAGTAGTATAAATAGATCCGACCCATTAGATATAAAACGATCAACGGTTTAGATTAATTTATACTCTGAGTAGAAAGCATCGGAGTGGGACTCTTTCTGGAATACCGCCGGATAGAGTATTTCCAGAATAAAGCCATAAGATTTTGGATAAGATTTACATTCCTCTTAGTCTTAATATACAAAGGAAACAAGCCAATTACAGAACAACGGAAAAGCTAAATATATTTCATCATCATAAGGTAGTACATTACGGAAACACAGCTGCACAGATACTAAGCAGTATTTCCTCTAGAAAGAAATTGATTAATATAGGACACATTCTGCATAACCTTACACTGTATGGCATCAACAAAGCAGATAATGGCATACCTTAAGGTCTCAATGGAAAAGAACATTCCAAACCACAGACAAAGCCCAGAAACCACTCCAGACATCACAAAGTAGGATAAATATTGGTCCTCGCATGTTCTACAATATCTCTCGTCCGATGCAAGTGAAGAACTTGTGCATGAAATGTTCAGCGGAAAGCCACATAGCCTAGCATTTTTGCTGTATATCGATGGGTCAGTAAGGGTTTGAAGTTGATTCCCAAAGGGTATGTTGCCCGATAGATTATTATTCGAGAGATTCAGAATGCTAAGGGTAGATATACCGGCAAGGCTTGGAGGAATAGCTCCTGAAAGTTCATTTGATGATAGGTCAAGGGACTCAAGATTTTTCAAACTACCAATGTTTCCAGGTATGTTGCATGACAGATGGTTTCTTGACAAGTTCAAAAATTGAAGGCCTTGGAGGTTCGTTAACTCATCAGGGATACATTTTGATAATGCATTGCCCGACAAATCAATACCCGTAAGTAGTTGAAAAAAATTTAATCCGGAAAATTTTATTTCAAAAATTTGCTCCTGCCCCTTCCAGATTGTATCAATTCTTTCATCGGAACTAAGCCATTGTAATAATTCCTGAGGAGATATAAGTTTTTTATTCTTCATGGAAGTGAGGTTACTAAAAGATCTGGGAATCGATCCTGTCAGACCATTGTTGCTCATGTCTAGTGGTTGAAGTTGAGAAAGCTGCGACAACTCCGAAGGAATTTCACCAGTGAAGTTGTTTGATTTAAGGATAAGAATCCTCATCGAAGGAAATCCTTTCCCAATCCAAGGAGGAATATTACCGAAGAACTTGTTATTCCCAAAATCTACGGAGACCAGTGTCTTACATCCCTCTAAAGCTGATGGAAAAACTCCAGTGAAACCGTTGCCAGCAAGATATACCGAATGAAGAGAACAATTGTAGCTTGTCCCGAGTGCAGAGATTTCACCTGAGAAGTCGTTGTGGGAGAGGTCCATGAACTGCAGATTCTGCAGGTTCTACCAGCAGTCGGGCAGCCTACCAGTGAGCTTGTTGTTTGACAAGTCCAGATTCACGAGGGAGAGCAGCCTGCAGAATACTGAGCCAGAGCTGCTATTGGAGGAATTCCCTGATAAACCAACTCCCTGCAGCTTGAATTTGTTTCCCAAATTTCCCATAATTGGCCCTGAAATGGAGTTATGGCTCAGATTGAGGAATTGCAAATGGAGGAGATGGCCCAACGCAGATGGAATGCCTCCTGTCAGTTTATTCGCTGACAGATGAAGATACTTCAAGCTTGTCAAGCTCCCCAATGCCGGAGGAATGCTGCCTGATAATCTATTGCCACCCATGAGCAATATATTCAGTTTCCTTGCCCTACCAAGCTCTGGTGGGATCTTGCCGATAAACATGTTGCTATGCACATCGAAGAATTCGAGCTCGGGCCAGCTTGTGAACAAAGCCGGTGGGATATCACCCGTGAGATTGTTGTCTGAGATGCGGAACACCCTTATTGCCTGCGTCCGGGCGAATGCCAGCGGCAAGTTACCGGAGAGCTTGTTCACGGATAGGTCCAGGACAGCGAGATTCTTAAGATCGGCCAGCTGCAACGGCAGAGTTGAAACAAGCCCGGCCCCCCATATTTGGAGCTCCTCCAGCATGTGGAGGTTGCCAAGAACCGGCGGGATCGGACCGCCGAGCGGGTTGTAGCCAAGTACAAGAACTCTCAACTGCCCCATCGACACGAGGAACTTGGGGATGCCACCGGTGAGATTGTTGTTCTCAATTCGCAGATGCTGGAGCTCGGTCAACCTCCCGAGCGACGCCGGAATTCGGCCGGAGAACGCATTGGAGGACAAGTTGAGGTGCCTCAGATTCGGGAGCTTCTCTGGCAGCAAGTCCGGTATTGACCCGGAGAAATTGTTCTGCGACAGGTCGAGGTAGGTGATGTTGCTGCTCCTGAGGACAAACTCCGGGAAGCTACCGTTGAGAAGGTTGTTGTAGAGCGAGAGGAACTTGACGGTGGGCATCGGCGAGAACTTGCGATAATCTGGGTTGGTCAGCCAATTATTTCCTAGGTCGAAGTGGGTAATCTTGGGGAGCCAGCTGAGCTGGTGCGGGATGTTGCCGACGAAGTTGTTGTTGTAGAGGCGGAGCTCGACGAAGCCGGAGAGGTCGCCGATCTGCGACGGGATGGAGCCGACGAACCCGTTGTTGCCCAGGTCAAGCGACGCGAGGGATACCAACCGCGAGATGCTGGCCGGGATGGCGCTGGTGAAGTTATTCCCGTTGAGGTCGAGCTCGGTGAGCGCCGGGAGCACCGCGAAGTCAAGCTCATCGAGGCGGCCGCCGCGGAGGCCCAAGCTCGGGAGCCGCAGCCTCGCGACGCGGCCGGCGGCGTCACAGGCCACGCCACGCCAGCCGCAGACCGCAATAGTACAGATCCTTCTATGTGTGTGACGGCCTCTAATATGCTTAGAAATAGCGGACCGTCACGAGGAAGTCATCTCAATCGGGCCGAAAAGTGCCCGACTGAGATATGGTCACACATACATGTTAGATGGGCATAAAACTTAAGCCCATCACGGATGACACCTATCAGTGACGGGCCACAGCTTTAGGCCCGATTGAGATAACATTCTATATCTCAAACGTGCTTAAAGTTGTGGCCCGTCACAGATGACCATCATCTGTGACGGGCACCAACTTTAGGCCTGGAATATCTCAAACGGGCCTCAAGTTGTGGCCCGTCACAGATGACTCATAAGTAACGGGCTATATACTTAATCTCTATCGGGGTTTAACTAAAGCCCGTCACCGATGACTATTTTTCCATTTTTTCATATGAAATGTTTATATTTGTAAGTTGACTATAGCAAAATAATTTAATACAGTATAATAATTCATTTTATGAGTCAAAATAATTTTACGGGTAGTAAATGATTTCAAATGGAAAAAATGTCAACAACAAAGTTGTATAACTTATCAAGATTTACAACTTTTAGTTTGGTCATTTTTCAATATAATATTTTTTTGAACAGTTTGAATTTGAATTTAAAAATATGACAACTTCAAACAACATTTTCAAATACTGAATGATTTCAATTGAAAAAGTCATCAACAACAAAGTTGAATAACTCACTAAGATCTAAAACTTTTATTTTTTTATTTCTTCATCCGACGAAATGTTAGTAATATTATTCACAAATTTTACATATATGTGTTATAGTTTATAAAACCAGATATAAGATATGTCAATTTTGTGAACAATGTTACTATCACTTTGTCGTATGAAGAAATGATCAAAATAAAAGTTTTAGATCTTGATGAGATATTCAACTTTGTTGTTGATGACTTTTTCAGTTGATATCATTTAGTATTTGAAAATATTGTTTGAAGTTGTCATATTTTCAAATTCAAATTCAAATGGTTCAAAAAATATTATATAGAAAAATGACCAAAATAAAAGTTATACATTTTGATGAGTTATACAACTTTGTTGCTGATGACTTTTTTAGTTGAAGTCGTTCACTTATCTAAAATTCTATTTGAACTTTTCAAACTTTGAATTTCAAATTTCAAATTGTTTAAATAGAGTCAGATGGAGAAATGACTAAAATACAAATTTTGCACCTCGATGAGTTCTACAACTTTGGTTTTGGTGACTTTTCCATTTGAAATCATTTACTAACCCTAATTTGACATCCTGACCTAGGGCATAATAGGATTAATACAATACTCATACCAACATGTTACAACTACTTTTTCGGAAACCAATCTCCAAAGAACTTTAACGTTAAGCGTGCTTGGTCTGGAGTAATTTCGGGATAGGTGACCGACTGGGAAGTTTGAACTTCCCGCATGGGTGTACACGAGTGAGGGCTAGCAAAAAAACAAAATTTATTTATTTTTGGCACTGATGACTCATCTGTGACGGCTTATTTTTGGCACAGATGACTCATCTGTGGATTATACTCATCTGTGACGGGTACTAACTTATGCTATAGGGCTTTACTTAGGGCCCGATTGAGATAGAATCATCCGTGACTTCCCGCGTGGGTGCACACGAGTGAGGGCTAGAAAAAAACAAAATTTATTTATTTTTGGCACAGATGACTCATCTGTGGATTATACTCATCTGTGACGGGCATTAACTTATGCTATAGGGCTTTACTTAGGGCCCGATTGAGATAGAATCATCCGTGACGGCCGTTTGCCCGATTGAGATAGCTCTTCACATCAGTGACTTCTAGCCTGTGACGGACACCATACCCGATTGAGATGGGGCTTACCGCCCGATTGAGATGAGGGTAGCCGTTCTTAGTGCCGGCGCGGCGCGCGTCCAGGCAGACAGCGCGGTGACGTTGGTCAGGCTGGCCTTCCATGCCAGCAGCGCGTCGGTCTGCGACGACGCTGCGGCATTGGTTGATGCTGGCATGGCGGCGGCCGCCACGAAGAGGAGGAGGAGGAGGAAACGGTGGACGTCGCCGGCCATGCGGGCAGTCGGTTCGTTCATGGCAGCTGAGGCGTAGGCGAGCAGAACACGGAGGAAGACACGATCGATATATCGAGCTGATCGTCTCCGGCTGTGCAGGTCGGTGAATTTTTTTTTTTGCATGGATTCCATCTTCCGAGGACAGATCTAATAGAATGGCTGACTCATGTTCCGTCCGGTATACCTACTACGAGTTCACGGGGAGTACGTACGTGATGATGTTTGTTTAATTAACAGCCAACTTGGTCATTTATGTCTTATTGATCGATTTATTTGGTTTATCACTACTCATTCTTTGTTTTAAGAAGACTTTGCTTAATCTAACTAGTCACCATCATGTGGGTGCAAGGACTATTATTGTTGTTGTTATACTTATAAATATCTTGCATTTGTAGAATATGCTGCGAGTTGTACTCGGATTAGCGAGCTCATAACTGCATGCGTGGTATGATAGCAGGAAAAGCTCCAATTATATCATTTTTTTTTCTTCAGCTGAGGCATGCGTGTCCAGCAGAACGGGAGACATGCCTGAGCTGTCACACATGTACTAACAATTAGTCAATCATCAGTCTAACTTGGCTATAATGTACTTAACTACTGTTGCAAAAGCTAGCAGAAAGGTGACAAATGGATTCCTCCGTCCCACTGTCTGGCTGTCTCAAATAGTTCCTCCGTCCCAAAATACTTCCATTCTGAATACTTTACCAGTTTAGATAGATTAATATTTAAGAAAACAAATACTATCCTTCATTAAAAGATGCTCCTACGATCCCACTTACCTAGCATTCATACATAATTATCGGTTTTTTTACATACAATATTACTTAAAATTTGCTAAATAGCTATCTCATTATCTTAGAACTTTGAAAGACCGAACACCAATCACTACCTTTTACTTCTTTATCGCCTATTTATTTGCTTGATCGATCTACCAAATTTTTTATTCGTCCTCCTTAAAACCTTTTAAAAAAGGGACCTTTTATTGTTTCGGGACCTTTTATTGTCTCGTTGGGTTTTATTTTTATAATTTTTATAAGTCTCGTCAAAGATCATTATTGTACTCTTCTACGGCCCGTTCAGTGCCTCCCTCTTTATTGTAATTGGGATTCTAAAAAACGAACATAATTATCATTGGAGTTTATTTTTTTACTTTCTATAAGACCAGCCAACCGTTGGTGGCTCAACCACTGTATTCCTATGCGACCCGCCCGGTGCCTCTCAATTTTATTATCATTGGGATTTTAAAAATTGAAAATGATTGTCGTTGTGGTTTATTTTTTTTACTTTATAGAAGTCCCACCAACTGTCGTGACCGGTTACTTAATGGCTTGCCGTTATTCCTCCTCTTAATTATCATTGGGATTCTATTTAGAATTTTGTTTATAGTTTTTTTTATGCCCCATCAACTGCCACCACCCTACTCCTTTACGGGCTTGCTTCTCTTCTCTTTATTGCAATTTCTCATCGTTGTATTCTATATGGACTATTTTTTTAAAAAAATCATATTTTCATTCCAATATTTTGATATTTATAAATTATATTCCTACTTGAACACTTATAATTATTTTTCTATTTTTTAGAATTTACTTTATTTTTTATTCCGAATTTTCATTCTCTTCTTTCAATAGTCTTTATTTTTATTCCAAATTTAGTTATTTACAAACCATATTCCTAGTTGAACTCTTATTTTTCTTTTTCTAATTTCTGAATTAATTTTAGTTTTTATTTCTAATCTATTATATTATTAAAATAGCTTTGAAAGGAGGCACCACGTTCGCTGTGGCGGCTAGAAATTCTCACATTAATCAGAGAAAAAGAAAAAAAAAGAAAAGGAGAGTCCAAGTAGAAATACAATATAAAAATAGCTGAAATTCGGAATTAAAAATAAGCAATATTGAAAGAAGTTTCCATATAAGTACCCAATACGAGAATAATCAAAATTAAAAATGAAAATAAAATAAAATCCAAAATTATAAAAAAAAAGGATAATCCAAGTCGGAATACAATTTTAAAATAGCTGAAATTCGGAATTAAAAATAAGGAATATTAAAAAGAAGAGTCCATATAAGAACCTAATACGAGATTAATCAAAATTCAGAATAAAAATAAAGTAAAATCCAAAATTAGAAAAGAAAATAAGAGTTCAAGTAGAAATACAATTTAAAAATAGCTGAAATTCGGAATTTGTCGACGGGTGATACCCGTAGACCGGATATAGAGGGTATTGGGGTACGTTGGTACAAGGATCTACGTAGTACGACATCGAACAATCAAAAGACAAGAATTATACTGGTTCAGGCCCCTTGGTAGGTAATAGCCCAAATCCAGTTGATATGGGATTATATGGTGGAAAACACAGGTTACAAAGGGAACGATGGAACTTGTCTGATCCGGCGAGATCGTAGTCGAGTGGATTCGACTAGCCCTCGATGACTTGGCTCCTCGCAGGCTTCGGCTTCGTAGGCTGTGTGGGTTGTGTTGGCTCTGAGATTCGATCCTCTATGCCCTCCCCGGGGGGTCCCTTTTATATCATAGATCTGGAGGTCTCCAAGTAGGACTCGGAGATATCAGACCCAATACGATACGTCGACGACCCAGTTCTGTCCGAGAAGCACTCTTCCCATCTGTAGATTTCGTGAAAGGTTTCCTTAGGATATGTAGGAAATATCCGCGTGCGCATGGGTATGCCATGTCGATATGTAACGTATATCGAAGGGTAGAGGGTATGCCTGACCCGTAACCCTGACAGTAGCCCCTGACTTCTGCTTAAAATGAACTCGTGCAACCATTTACGACTTCGGGCGTCGAGAACGTTGTCATTCCTGGTTCGAGGACCGCGGAGATAGAACGTAGTCGAGCATGCCGTTTGAAGCCCAACGGTCACGAGTGAATTTTGAACTGAAGTCCAGAAAACTGCCGCGTGTAACGGGCCCAGAGATTTCTAGCGGGGATCTCTTTCCGTTCCTTGGAATTCGCACCGTCGGTAGTGTGCTTATTTAAAGGAATTTTGGGAGCCCATTTTGAAGTCTGCCAACCTTGTTGAACACACACCGCCTGCCAGCGCTCCTCACCTTCTCCGCCGCTGCAAGAAAACCTAGTTCGCCAACTCAGGCTCGTTTTCCGGCGATCTTGGAACAGCAATGGATCTCGGCAAGTCGTCTTCCACCGGCGCGACGTTGAAGAACCTTCAGGAGGACGGCGCCCTTCCCGGCCGTGGAGACATGGAGAGAGAAGTAGGAGGTACTGATCCTCAGCCCCTCTTGGGTCGCATGGTTGCGATCAAAGATTACGTTCTCTGCGGTTTTCTTCCTCCACCTTCCGAGTTTCTTCTCCTGGTGTTGAATTTCTATGGTCTTTCTCTTCTCCATTTGAATCCTAATTCCATCGCCTTTCTTAGTATCTTTGTTCATCTCTGTGAGGCCTACATTGGGGTAGAGCCTTTGCTCGATCTCTTCCATTTCTACTACGAACTGAGTTGGATGGAATCCAATAGGGTGTCTGGTTGCGTCGGGTTCCGACTTCGTGATGGCATGAAGTCGCGTTATATCCCCTTCCAGTGTCCTTCGTCCCACAGTAAGTGGCGGAACAGGTGGTTCTATCTTGAGATCAAGGACTCGAACCCTGTCTTCGTTGTTCCCGAGGATCAACCGGACAAGATTCCGGCCTGGACCGCCAAGCCCCCTTTGACCCCCTCTCTTCAGTCGTTTATCGACATCATCGATGATCTCCGAGAACGGGGCTTGTCGGGATATGAAGTCGCTGCAGACTTCGTCGATAGGCGGATCCAGCCGCTCCAGGCTCGGGCCCATCCAGCCTATAACTATTTCGGGCCGGATGACACGACCCGGGTTTCTCCTCGGGGTATCTTTCTCGTATTCATCTTGGCATGCTTGTACTCGCGTTCCTCTTGATTTATCAAAAGTTGGTTCCCGTTTAACAGGTCTGAGCAGCGAAGCTGTGGAGCGGCGCGTCGGTCAAGTGATGATCAGTGGTCCGACTACGGCTAGCGACATCCCCGTGCCCCTTTGTGAAAAGGGGGCGGCGGAACGCGATGAAGCCATCAACGTAAGTGTATTTGATAAGCATCCCGTATTCTCCTTTCGACATCACCTTATGACCTGATTAAGCGTAGGTCCTTCCTTTGACTGACATCATCGGGCCGCTCGCGGACCATCAGGTGGCGACATCTCTAAAGGAGAAGGTTGTCAAGGAGGCATCTGATGCGGCCACCACTAGCGGTGGTCAAGTCCCGACCAAGGCGAGGAAGTTCTCGTCTGTACTCGGATATCGCCGCAAGGCAGCGACCCCTCGGTAATTTCATCTTGTCGTCTGATCATGCAGCAAGGAGAGTTTCTTCTTACTCTGTATTGATTGTCTTTCAGGCTTCAGACGCGTCCCCTCCACCTCCACGACGACAGCGCATTGTGACAATCGGCGAGAAGTAAGTAAATGGATTCTTGGATTCTCGTGCTTCTCGTTCAAATGGTGTTTGTTTCGTGGTTGTCCATAGGGAGGCGCGGGCGAAGGCTACACGGGCCAAGTCCGGGGGAGCTTCCAGCGCGTCACCTGCCACGGCCTCGACAGATGTCGTGCCCGTGATCGGGAGCCGGGAGGCGATGCCTAGCGGCCCCGTCAGCGATCCCGCTGCGGGTCGTGGTCTGCAAGCGGCCGTTCTCACCTGGTAGGAGCTCCAAGTTGAGATGGGGCGCCTTCTCAAAGCTGGTGCTCGCGGCATCGGCCGCGAGATCTCGGAGGCGAGGTCGGTAGCGGCGATGGCGAACGCGTGTGCTGAGAGATTGGTGCGCGAGCTAGCTGAAGCCCGTGAGGACCTCACGAAGATGAGGGAGTTGGTGGCCGGCAACGAGCGTCAACGGAAGGGGCTCGAGGACCGAATGTCGGAACTTGGGAACAATCTCTCCGAGATCCATGGCTCGTTGCGGGTCACCTACACTGGCCTCCATCAGCTCGCCGAGGAGTGCGGCGTCAAGTCCACGATCCCGGCGAATCCCGACGAGTTTTCGCTGACTTCCTCTCTTGCGGAACTGGAGACGGCGATGGGGGAAATCCCCTCCAAGCATGCGGCCAGGATCGCGGAGGAGACATCGAACGGCATCTACACCGGGGCGTGTCACGTCCTCGCGTGTGTAAGGTTGTCGCGTCCTGAACTCGATCTGCGCGAGATCTTGGATCAGGGGGCGGCAAGCAACACGCGTAAGGAGGTGATGGAAGAAGTCGGTGATCTGGGGGAGTCTGTTCTCCCCCTTTTTGAAGAGTAGGACTTCTTGTATTTGTTATATATTGTGTAAATCTTGAACTCTGGCTGCCTTCGTGCGTGCGATTACCACCCTTGTCCAATTTTGTATGTTGATCTCGGGAGTTTTTTTTTCATTGTAGAGATGTTGATGACGAGGATGTCCAGCGGCGCGGGCAGCCTGAGTCACTGGCGATGATTCCGGTACTCGATGTTGAACCACATGTTTCGTCTGACAATGCGGATCAAACTCTTGTTGGGAAGGCCGGGATGGCAGCGGCCACCTCAAGTGGGTAGCCCTTTCTCCTCTTAGTGACCTCCTGATTAGGTTATTTATGTTGTAAAGGAGGTATCCAGCTTGTCTTAGTGGTCGTCATGTTTAGCAGATCTTGAGGGTGCCCTTGCAAATCAAGATCGTCGTATCCAATACTGAAAGACGAAATTTGAAGTGGCGGAACTTGAGAGAACCATGCTGGCCGTGAAGAAAGAGCAGGCTATGGAGACGCTCCGAGGTCGCGAGGTGTGGTTTAATTCTTACTTGAAGAGTTGCTGTGCCTCCATGGCCAGAGTATGCAGGGAACTTCGAGTAGTCCGCGGTGATCCCGAGGAGTCGGCGGCCGGGTACATCTCTTGGCTAAACGGGGCCTGTGCCCAACTCGATAGCATCGGTAAGCATATCGATGAGGCCTTGAAGCAAGAGTGTCGTCGAGCGAGCCGATACGCCGGAAGGCACGTGCTGGCTTGCCTACGAGATCACCGCCCGTGCCTGGACCTCGAGTTTCTCCGCAAAGGTTTTGCTCGTTCTCGGAGAACTCCGGCGGAGATAGACCATCTGGCGAGGTCGATGTCGCCGCTGGCCGAGAAAATCTTCCAGTCTATGGACTGGCGTTGGCCTTCTTGGTAGTACTCGTGCCCTGTCATAGATATCTTAGGGAAAGATGTAATGTAGTGGAAAATTTATGTAGAAACTATAAGAATTATTTTGTGAATAAAGAAATATTCCTTAAACAAATGTATCTTACTCTGGATGTCGTGTGTAAGAGTGTATTCTCAGTTAACGACTTTGGTCAGCCGTTTGAGTCGTACACTCTCCCTAGCCCCCAGCCTTGTCGTCGGAGGAATTTTCTCGGAGGATAAGGCTCTTGGACCCTTGACCTGCCTTGGATGAATAAGCTCTGATCCTAGCCCCCAGCCGTGAGGTTGGAAAGTTGATTTCCGATTTCACGGCTTGGTTAATACGCACGGCGAGAACTCTTACACGACCAGATCTTACATGGTCTTTTGTCTCTACAGGATCTGACAAGGCCTTATCGGCTCTGGGCATCCCCAGCCGAAGATCCCTTAGGTTCCTCGAAGGCCTTGTCGAGACGGCGTAAAGGGACATAAGGACAGGTTTCAACGCTAGGTGTCATCAGAGTAAGGGATCATCGGGTGAAAACACTTTGATTGTGATATGGGACCTAGAAATAGGCTTTATTGATACTGTAAGGGTACTTACAGGTACAGTGGTATTGACTCATACATAGAATTTACGTAGTTGGTCAATGTTTCAAGAATTTGCTAATTCGCGACCGTCGCCGTCTGCGATTTTGAATGCGCCTGGCTGCAAGACTTGTGTGATCGTGTAAGGTCCTTCCCATTTTGGTGAGAGTTTGTTTCGCCCTGCTTGGGTTTGAACTCGTCGGAAGACATAGTCGCCGATCGAAAGTATGCGTGCCCGGATGCGTTTCTCGTGATAACGGCGGAGGGACTGTTGATAGCTGGCTGCTCGGACGGCAGCTCGCTCACGATGCTCCTCGAGAAGATTTACATCGATGTCTCGCTGTTCCTCTTGGTTCTCGTCGGAATACTTCTGTATTCGTGTACTCTGATGTCGTAGCTCACCGGGGAGCATGGCCTCGGAGCCGTACACGAGGAAGAAGGGTGTTTCCTTATTGGACGTTGTCGGTGTGGTGCGTACGGCCCATAGTACTGATGGGAGTTCTTCAACCCACTTTTTGTCTTGTGACATGAGCCTGTCGTAGACGCGGGTTTTCATCCCTTGTAGTACTATGCCGTTTGCCCTTTCGACTTGTCCGTTGCTTTGAGGGTGAGAGACCGAGGCGAAACATATTTTGACTCCCAACCCGATGCAGTAATCTTGGAAGTCGGCGCTGATGAATTGGGAGCCGTTGTCGGTTATGATGCGGTGCGGTAGTCCGTATCTATAGAATAACCCTCTGATGAATTTGATGGCGTTGTCGGCCTTGATTTCCCCCGTAGGCACTGCTTCTATCCATTTGGTGAATTTGTCGATCGCCACGAATAGTATTCTGTAGCCACCCTGTCCTCGTGGGAATGGCCCAAGTATATCTAGCCCCCAGCACGAGAACGGCCAAGTCAGAGGGATAGTCCGGAGCGCTTGCGCGGGTAGCTTTGTGTGTTTACTGTGGAATTGACAGGCTTCACATCGCTGGACCATGTCGCATGCATCTTGAAGGGCGGTTGGCCAGAAAAAGCCTTGTCTAAAAGCTTTGCCGACCAATGTCCGACCGGCGGCGTGTGACCCACATATGCCTTCATGTATGTCGAGGAGGTGTCTGCTGTCGTCGGTAGAGACGCATTTGAGAAGTACCCCGTTTAGCGCTTTTTTGTATAAATCGTTACCGACCATACAGTAGATCTTTGCTTTCCGGGTTATTTTCTCGGCCTCTGTATCGTCCTCGGGCAACTCCTCGCTGCTGATGAATTTGATTAATGGGATGCGCCAGTCGTCTGTGGTTTCGATGTCAGCAACGGCGCGTTCTGCCTCGGTGACCTCCGAGCTGATGTCGGGGGTGTTCGGGCTGATTTCGCCGCTAACTTCTTTCACCGATGGCTTCGTCAGGATATCAAGAAAGGTGCCGGGTTCGAGCGGTTCTCGTCTGGACGCGCGTCGTGCTAGGTCGTCTAGCTCGCCGTTGTCCTTGCGATAAACGTGTCGGACCTCGATCCCGTCGAATCTCTTCTCTAGCTTCCTGACTTCTGCGAGATACTTGGATAACTCGGGGTTAGTTTATAGTCTTTGTATGCCTGGTTCGCGACTAGCTCGGAGTCCCCTTTGACGATTAGTCGCTTGGCCCCAAGTGCTGTTGCAGCTCGTATCCCGGCGAGTAGTCCTTTGTATTCTGCAGTGTTATTGGTCGCCCTGAAGTTGAGGTGGATTGCGTGCTTGAATTGATCTCCAGAGGGAGACGTCAAGATAAATCCTGCCCCTACTCCTTGGATGTTGAGTGCGCCATCGAACGCCATTGTCCGTGTTTCGTTGTCGCCTTGGTTGTTTGATTTGTTGTCTGGCATAGGCCAATCGGCAACGAAGTCGGCGAGTACCTGGGATTTGATGGCTGTTCGCGGCACAAAGTGGACATCAAATTGGCTTAGCTCGACTACCCATTTCGCAATGCAGCCGACAACGTCTTTGTTTCTCACAACTTCTCCAAGGGGGAAGAAGGATACAACTGTGACTCTGTGAGCTTGAAAGTAGTGGCGCAGCTTCCTTGATGTCATGATGACTGCGTAAAGCAGTTTTTGGATCTGTGGGTATCTTGTCTTTGCGTCATGGAGAGCTTCGCTGACGTAATAAACTGGTCGCTGTACTTTCTCTCTCTCGACAACAATGACAGTGCTAACGGAATATGGCGTGGTGGCAATATAGAGGAATAATTCTTCATTAGGTTGGGGAGCAACAAGTACAGGGGGGTTTGATAGGTAGCGCTTGAGTGCAATAAATGCCTCTTCGGCTTCCTGTGTCCATATAAATTTGTCTTGTTTCTTCAATAGAGCGAAGAAAGGTTGTCCTCGTTCTCCCATCCTAGCGACGAATCTGCTTAGTGCTGCCATGCATCCGGTTAGCTTTTGTACCTCCTTGAGTCTCGTGGGTGACTTCATGTTCTCGATTGCTTTGATCTTCTCAGGATTTGCCTCTATTCTTCTGCCAGAGACAAGGAATCCGAGTAGCTTGCCCGACGGTACTCCGAACGTGCACTTCTCAAGATTGAGCATGAGGCGATATCGTTGGAGGTTGTCGAACGTTTCTCGTAGATCGTCAATCAATGAGTCACTTGTCTTGGTTTTGACAACGATGTCGTCAACGTAAGCCTCGACATTGCTGCCAAGCTGGTTGCTAAGTGCACCCTAGACCGTGCGCTGGAAGGTATTCCCGGCGGTTATCAGTCCGAACGGCATCTTAACATAGCAAAATACCCCGAACGGCGTGATGAATGCTGTCTTCTCTTCGTCCTCTTTTGCCATGCTGATTTGGTGGTAGCCAGAGTAAGCGTCGAGGAAGCTCAATAGCTCGCAACCGACTGTTGAATCCACCAATTGATCTATTCGAGGGAGAGGAAAGTGATCCTTGGGACACGCCTTGTTGAGGTCGGTGAAGTCGACACACATTCTCCATTTTCCGTTGGCCTTCCGCACCATGACTGGATTGGCTAGCCACTCTGGATGAAGTACTTCTCTGATGAAGCCAGCTTTGAGAAGTTTGTCGAGCTCTTCTCATATGGCTTGTTTCCGGTCTGGTGCAAATCTCCGCAGTCTTTGCTTTACTGGCTTGGCATCGGGTCGCACCATTAGTTTGTGCTCAATCACCTCCCTGGGGACCCCCGGCATGTCGGACGGCTGCCAAGTGAACACGTCGGCATTATCGCGGAGGAAGGTGATTAGCACGAGTTCCTATTTCTCGTTTAGTGTCGCCCCGATCTTGACAGTCTTGTCGGGATTGGCACTGGAGAGTGGAACGATCTTGATGGCGCCGTACAGCGTCGGCGTCTTATTTGTCTTGTTTACTTTCTTGGGTGGCTCAGTCGTGGCGGGTGGGCTGGGCGTTTGCTCGACTATGTCGAGGCTCCGCTTGTCACACTGCACCGCCAGCTTTGCGTTCCCCTGAATAGTGATTGTTCCCTTCAGTCCCGGCATCTTGAGCACTTGATACTCGTAGTGAGATGCGGCCATGAACTTCGCAAGTGCAGTTCTCCCGATGATGGCGTTGTAAGCTGTATCGAATTTAGCGACATCGAAGGTGATCTGCTCTGTTCGGAAGTTGTTGGCTTGGCCGAAAGTCACAGGCAACGTAATCTTGCCCAAAGGTCTGGATGATGATTGGGGAGTAATTCCGTGGAAGGGTTGATCAGTTGGTGTCAACTCACTTTGTGGAATTCCCATTGCGTCCAGAGTACTGGCGAAAAGAAGATTGATCGAGCTGCCACTGTCGATGAGAACTCGCGCTACCTTGATGTTCCGAATAGTAGGTTCGACCACGATCGAATATCGTCCTGGGATAACGGTGGTCTTGGGGTGGTCTTCTTCCGAGAACTCTATTTTCTGCTCAGACCACTTCATCTTGAGTGCAGCCCCCTGCCATGTCGAAAAGACTTCACGTTCCACTTTCTTGTATTCTCGCTTGGAAGAGTACGTTGTGGAGCCATCGAAAATGTGTGAGACGTGGAGGTCGGAGTCTGGATACGCAGAATCCGATTCGTGAGGAGCCGTCTCTTCGTTCTTCTCGACAACGCGTACTCGCTTGACTTTTTCAAACGCCATGTGCTTCTCGAGCGACTTTTTGAAAACAAGGCAATCTTCCAGAGAATGTCTGTCCGTCTTGTGTATGGGGCACCAAGATTTCTTTGTGTCGCTGCCTTGTGGGTCTGGGCGCTTGGGAGGGTTCGCGTATTCTGCTGCGAGGACTTCCGCTTGAGCTTTCCTTTTTTGCGATTTTTCTTCTTGCTTGACTCAGATGCGTCTGTGGCTGATTTCTTCTCTCCGCCGGCCTTCGGCTTGTCGTTCTTGCATCTTAGCGCATCGTCCACATGGGCGCATCGCTCAACGATCTCGAATAACCTCCGAGTGGTTGTGATGCGTCTTGTTGCCAATTCCAGGGTAGTGTAGCGATTTCTGACACCGGATTTGAAGGCGCGGATTACAGAAGCGTCGGTGATTTCAGGAATTGTGTTTCTGCATTCGTTGAAGCGTCGAACATATTCCCTCAATGATTCACCTGAGTTCTGTGGTGTCAACGCATGTAGGTCGTCTTCGATCGCGTGGCGCTTGTACGTTCCTTGGAAATTGGCGACGAATTGTTGCCACAGGTCTGCTGTAACACCCTGAAAATTCGACCAACAAATCAAAACTCTAAAAATTCGGATTTTCAAAAACTTTTTGAAATAAATTGCATCATGCCGATTTTATTCACCGTTCCATTGAATTTCGATTTCGGAGTTTGAAGATTTCGAATAGAGGACAATATTAATCAATTTGCATTAATATTATCGCAAACATATTCGTATCAATTAAATTTAAATACGATGGAATGGAATTAACACTAAATAAAGATTTAAATAAATTATATAAGAATGTGAACAATATTAATTTAGGATGAATTTATTAGTGGGAATAACACAAATATTGGGTAAGAATTATATATGCAAATATTAAGAATTTTAGAATCAAATTTATATAATAAATAAAAAAATAAAAAAATAAAAATTAAATAGAAAAATTAGAAAACGGCACTGTTCATTGCCCGCCAAGGGTTCGACGCGGTTCCCCTAGCCCTAACCCTACCCCGCGCCGCGCCGCGCGCCGTCCCATCGCCGCTGCGGCCGCCCGCCGTCGCGTCGCCGCTGCCGAGCCATCGCCGTCGCTGCTCCGCGCGCCGTCGCCCTCCCGCCTCGCGCCCCGCGCCGCGCCGCACGCCGTCCCATCACCGCTGCTGCCGTCCCGTCGCCGCGCGCGTCGCATCGCCGCCTCCCGTAGCCCGTGCCGCCGCTGCTACCGCGCCGCGCCGCCCGTTCCATCGCCGCGCGCCGTCGCGTCGCCGCTGCCGCGCCATCGCCATCACATCACCCGCCGCGCCGCGCCCCCGAGCCCCGTGCCGCCGCTGCTGCCGCGCCGCTGCCGCTCCTTGTGCCCCGTGCCCTGCCGCGCCGCGTCGTCGTCACATCGCCGCGTCGAGCCCCGCGCCGCGCCACCCCGCCGACGCCATGAAGCCGCCGCCCCCTTCCCCTCTTCTTCCACCCCTCTCTCCTATAAATCTCCCCCCCCCTCGCTCCGTCCTTGCCTCCATCCTCATCCCCTCTACCCTCTCCACCGCACCGCCGCTCTCGTGCCACCGCGCCGCCGCCCCCGTGCTGCCGCACCGCCGCCCCCGTGCTGCCGCGCCGCCATTCCCGTGCCGCTGCGCCGCCGTTCCCGTGCCGCTGTGCCGCCGCTCCCGCGTCGCCGTGCGCCACCGTCGCCGCCGCCGTCGTCGCCGCTGCCGTCGCCGGTGAGCCGTCCCCTTTCCCCCCCCCTCGCATCCACCGCCGCCGCCGCTCGGGTAAGAGAGAGAGAGAGGGAGCCGGCCGAGAGAGAAGGGAGAAGAAGAGAGGCCGGGAGGGAGAAGAAAAAAAAGAGAGAGAGGAAAGAAAGAAAAAGAGAGAAAAGGAGAAAAAAAAAGAGAGAGAGGGAAAAGGAAGAAAAAGAGAGAAAAAGAGAGAAAAAGAAAAAGGGAGAAAAGGGAAAAAGAAAAAAAATAATAAATAAAATAAAAAAATAAAAAAAATATAAAAATATAAAATAATATTAAATAAATATAAATGATAATAATAAGTATAATTAGAGGAAAAATTAGGAAAAGTTTAGAAGACTTAAAGAAAAATTAGACTTTAAATTATAGATTAATTCCCGTCGTAGGATTGCAAAAATTTAATATAAATTATGGGTTATTTTTTTGTAGTCACTATAAATAATCAATTCGCGGTAGTAATTTAAATGTAATCAACAACCAATAAGCGAAATTTTACAGATTATTAAAGATTATTTTGGATAATCTCTATAAGTAATCGATTCACGGTAGAAGTTCGGATTTATTCACTAGGAATTTTAGACGCATATTATACTTAATCGGTTGGTCATAGACTAAATTAAATCGTATAATAGTTTTTAGGATTTCGTCCGATATTTAGCTCGCGATAAAAATTGCTAACCTATTACATGAATATAATACTCGGGAATATTAAATTAAAAACTTAGAACAACAAGATAATTATACTCATAAAAAAATTCACACCGAAAATGGGTTTGCCGTAGTTCGCGAATAGTAAAGTAATACAAAAGAATCAACTTTCGCACTCGATTTTTCATTTGGATTTACTTGGATGTTTATTGAATTCTAACCGAATTCAAATCCATTTTCGCACGTAACTATAGAGCCCGAGGAAGCTGCTGATCCAAGCGAAGGACAAGACCCACAGGACTTTGAGCAAGGCAAGTCAACACTATTCTTTGAACATGTTGATCCTAATTGCGAAACTATTTTGTTTACAAATAAAATTGCATGCAATGATAAACATCCTACTTGTGATTATGACATGCCTTGATTATTGTTTACCCCATATTCCTTCGTAACCATGTTTACGTATGAGTCCCTAGTCAACTATGACAATTGCTTAGCAACGCTATTCTAGAATCATGCATACTCATAATTATGAAAATGCTCTATGCTTGGGCAATTGCCTTTGGGAAGGTAATTGAGATGCGGCATGTGGAGACATGAGCACCACATTGCCATGATACTGATGACATGATTTATGAAAAGAGAAATGAAATTAAACAACTGTTTTCGACTGGGGCGGACGGAGGGTTTGGGTAGTATCCGGGAAAAGGCAAGTACCGTCCCCGGTCAATTAAGGACCGAGCCATGAAGTTAAGCATGAAACGACCCCCGTACAACCGTACTTCTCGTATGGGTGTAGACCTAGCGGAATAGATAGCTGAGCAGAGGCAGTATCCATGCATAGTGGTTTCTTGATGTGTGAGGCAGGGGCTCTACGGTGGGGCAGCCATTGGTAGAACCGCGAGGCGGGTGTCTACAATGGTGTCGCCATCGGTAGGACTGCCATGTGAGAATTTAAACATAATTATAACTTAATGCCTGTGTGAATCTTTCCTTCCCGGGTGCGCCAGAACTCCTCTCACTGCTAGAAACTGTGTACGCCTAGAGTGCATGAGGATGTAAAGTTCATGGAGCGGGTACTGCCAATGCAAGGTTATCGAAAAGCTTTGCCGTGACATGTCTCATGTGTTGGGACGAGGCTCATGTGTTGGGCAGTCGCGGAGTGCGGGTAAAGTGTACATCCACTGCAGTGTGAGTAAACCCAATCTATTCGAATAGCCGTGCTCGCGGTTACTGAGCATCGGGACGTGTATTACACTTGGCTAGACTCTAAATTCTTGACTTGTGTGGGATGGGATGTTGCATGATGATTTCTATGCTTGTCGCGTCCCAAATCGACTCTAAAATTCATCCTCAAAATTGTGCTTAGAATAATTAAAATTCATGTGAAAGCCTCCAACAATTAAAATGTGCAAAGATAAAAGTCAAATGAGGCTTGGAGGATTTTTGTATATTTCCTAAAAGCCTAAAATGTGTAAATAAATTTTAGTGGAATTTTCAGAGCACAAATAATAATTGAGAAGAAATAAACAAAGTTAAAAAGGTCTTATAAAAAGAAAAATCCTAAAAAGTCTTCTTTTCCCCCCCTTCCCTTCTTGGGCCGGCTCGGCCCAACTCCCTCTCTCTCTCCTCTCCTCCGCGGCCCAATCGGCCCCCTCCCCGCGCGTGCGCCGCTGACGGGCGGGCCCGCCCGCCACCCTCGCTGACGGGTGGGGCCCACCCGTCATCCCCTTCCTCGCGCCGCGCCCGCCGCCCGCCCGTGCCCTAGCGCCGCCGCCGCCGCCGCCGAATCCGCCGCATCCCGCCGTCCCCGCGCGCAATAAAGAGGGGGAAATCACTCCCCGTGATTCCCTCCCTCTTTTCCCCCGCTTTCCCCTCTCTCTCTCCCTCGGATTCGTCCGGATTCACTCCCGCAATCCTCGCCGGCGTCATCAATGGCGCCCGAGATCGCCGCGGCCGTTTCCTTCCTCTCCGGCCGCCCTCTCTCGCTCCCGACGCTATATAATCCATTCCCGTGTCTCTCTCCTCCGTTTCCGCCGCTCGCCGCTTTCTCTCCCCGTCGGAATCGAGCCCGCGCCGTCGTCCTCTCTCTCCGCCGTCGCCGCCGAGCTCCGGTTCGCCGCCGTCGTCGCCCCGGACCTCCTCCCGCTTCGGCGTCGCCTCCTTCGGCTTCGCCGCGTCCTCGTCTACCTCGTCCGCGCCTCCGTTTCGCCCGTCGACCGTCGGAGCGCCGCCGTCCTCGTCGACCCGAGCCGCGCCGCCGCCTTCCTCCGCTTCGGTCGCCATCTCCGTCGCCGCCGTCGACCCGGGGTGAGCCGAAGACCGCCGCTTCGCTTCCCTCTTCTCTCCTCTCTCTCGGGCGCCGCTCCGCCGCGCCGATGGTCGCCGGCGGTGACCATCGGGGCGCGGGTGCGCCGCCTCCCGTCGGCCGTGCCGGCGAGGCCGCCTTCGGGCGCGCCCCGCGGCTGCCAGGTGGGGCCCGGCTGTCAGCCGCCCGCGCCCGCGGGTGCGGCTGACGCGTGGGACCCACGGCGCCGGCCGCCGCCAGCCGCGTGCTCCCGGTCCACCGTGGACCGAGAGGCTGCCGCGTGGGCCCCACTCCCGTGGACCCGGTCCGCGCGCCCTCTCTCCCGGCTGACGCAATAAATGAGTTTTTAAATTAAAATTTAAATGAAGAAATTCGCAAATATCCATTTAAAGAGCATATAAACTTCAAATGGCCATAACTTGGCCATTTGAACTCGGAATTGGACCGTTCAAGTCTTTAATTTTTCCTTAAGAAGTCAAGAACCCATTTTTGTGCTTTGTTTCTGCTGTTATGTGGAATTTATTAGAGTTTAAGCCTTTTCTTTTCCGTTGGTCGTGTAGACGCTGCAGCTTCGGAAGATCCGCTCTTTGTGGAAGTTGAAGCCGTCGGTTGGGAAAGCGAGCAAGGCAAGACACATCATCTTGATCATATTGAATCCCAATTTATAAAATTATGTTGATTTAAATTATTGCATTATCGCTTTATTTAAATTCCCGCGTTATCACTGTTTTATTTAGCCATGCCTATTTACCTTTGTTATGACCTTATTATTATTGTTATTGTTATTATTACCTTGTTCACCCTAGAATAAACAAAACCCCAACTAGTGGACACTCTACTCATGGTACCACTAGTATGATTTTAGGTAGATGCTTCGCTGTTTAATTAGGTAACATTAGGTGGTTTCACAACTCTAGACTTTGGGAATATTCATATCACCTGGACACTTTGGAATTGTTGGTTGATTGTGGAATTGGAATCACACCTCCCCTTTATTCAAAATCCCCAAAATGTTTTTAGGCTGGGCTCGGGGTGCATGGTTTTGATAGTAGCACCTCGGCCATATAAGGACCGGTCTTCGGGCCTCTGTTGCTAAGCACTACCGTACTTCCACATGTCTAGTGGGTAAGGCTTAATTTGTGGCTCAGTCTAGTTATAAACAAAAGTACACGGATTGGAGATGGATGAAGTCGGGGGTCGATGGACATTCTCCAGGGCAAATGAAGGCTACACGAGCTGCGGCCCGGTAGTCGAGATGTCATGGCACAGGGTTGGTGCTCTGCTGCTAGGGGCTCAGTCCTGCCTGCCTGTCCCGGGGGTTCCGGCCGTAGGTGGGATTGGGTCGGTACTCTTGTCTATGGCTAGGATGGGTCGGAAACTATGTCACGTCTTCCGTCTGTATGCCGTGGTGGTATGTGGCACGTGGTTGCACGTGAGGAAGACGTGTCTTGTGGGTAAAGATGTACACCTCTGATCAGAGTATAATCTATTCGAATAGCCGCGCCCTCGGTTATGGGCAAGCCGAGCAATGTACCCAAGTTAGTGTTTTAATTCTTAAAACCTGCTTAACAACTAAAATGAGGAATGGTTGGCCTGGGTTGGCTTGGGACGAGCTGGGACCCAGGGTCGGGTTGCCAGTTCGGTCTGAATCATCGTAGGCCTTGGGTTAAGGCAGGTTCGTGTGGGTTCACGGCCTTGATTAATAATATTGTATAGTTCTAGAATCGTGTTTACAAAATAGCTTTGAGCAACTAAATGTCTTTAAATGCTGTTTCCTGCAACCCTAACCCTTTATGTTATAACTCCCTTGTACTCCCTTGCATTTATTATGCATTCATGGGTGTGTCTTGTTGAGTACGGTGGTTGTACTCAGTCTTGCTCAATTTTTTTCAACCCCAGAAGAGGAGTTCCTGGAAGATGAAGGCTTTGGTGTCTAGCTCGTGCCTGCCGTCAAGCGCCTGTGGTCGTCGCCCTAGTCTTCCGCTGTTTCTCGTTTGTCTTTGTGTGTTGGGCCTTCGCTGCTCGTGTAATAATTCAATTTACGCTTCCGCTTGTTGAACTCTGAATTGTATCAACTTTTGGTGCACCTTGCCTCCTGGGACAAGGATTAATGCACGCACGTCAGGAACGCCCGTTGGGTTATTTCCGGTCGTGACAAGTTGGTATCAGAGCCTCCTTGACCCTAGGACGAGCCTTAGATCCCAAGCCTTAGCGATATTTTCAAAATAAAAATCTTCTCTTATTTGTGAAAATCCTTTAGTCTCTCTCTGTCTTGCTGCTTCATTTATCATCAAAAGCTGATCTCTAAAATTTTTTTTTATCTCCTTGCTTGTAGATGGCCGGCAGCATCAACCGTCGTGGTTTGGACATGACTGGCTTCGTTTTGGAGCTGCGGGGCATGTGCGTGGTCTTGGGGTATCCACATGGAGTGGACTACCAGGCCAGACCGCTTCCGGATCAGGAGGGAGACGACGCAGAGCCCCACGCTGCTTGGGAGGTCACCGCAGTGATCCTCTCTGGCTCTCCCGAGCGGACTTTGCTGGCAGTCACCGCGGGCGGAGATTCCTTCCCCGCCGCTTGCCAGAACGCCGCTCTCCTCGCCATCGGCACCCTTCACCAGCGCTACCCGGACGAGTTGCAGCACTCGCCCTACCGCTACCACCCTCGTCGCGGAGGAGCCCGCGACTACGCCACCTTCCGAGATGCTAGCTCGGAGGATGACGCTACCATCGTGCACCTGGCACACATGGTGGAGGCGTACGACGCGGCTCGTATCGACTTCCATCATATGGTGCGCCGTGGGATGGTCGAGAACAACATGAAGATCCTGGAGCTGCGTCAGGAGAACCTGCAGCTCAAGAAGGACCTCGACGCGGTGGAGGCGCAGCTGCGTCAGCTCAAGATCGCCCAGGGAGAGGTCTGCCGCCCCAAGCGTCACCGCGTCTGCCGCAGCCAGAAGATCACCGCCCGCAAGAGCACCTCCAGGCCCGAGCTTGTTCGTCAGTCCCTGGCGTGGACTTGCTTCGTCGAGACCCCTCGTGCCGAGCCCGCGCCCGTGGTTCCCCAGGAGGGGGAAGCCTCCGGCGTTGGTAGCACGGAGGATGCGCTGTTGCTCACCTTCCGTCCTAGCCCGTCGCAGCAGTAGACGAGCAGTTAGTAGGCTTGCGCGTGTGTTTTTTCTTCGTTTGTCTTTTTGTTAGAGTCGTGTGGGGCATGGTTATGCCGGTGTGTGGCATAACTGTGTCGGAGCCTGTCTTTATTTTATTTGCTTAAGCAACTTGAACCTTAATGAACCAATTTAATAGCAGTAATAAATTCAAGAATTATGGTAGTCGTGGGTGGTTAGTTTTAATTGTCAGTTCTCTCTGTTTGCTGGTTCTGTGTGGGGTTTCAGATGGTGACGACCAGGAGAACCGCTGTCACCGGTGAAGGCAATCAACCCGAAGGCAGCAACCACAACCACCAAGGCAATCCACCTCCACCTCCTCCTCCTCCTCCACCACCACCACCAGATACCAACGCCATTCTCACCCAAATCCTCGCCCAGCAAGCCAACATGATGACGGCTTTCCTCCACCACCTCCAAAATCCGCCACAACACAACGCTCCACCACCACCTCCCCAACACTCTAAACTCGCCGAGTTCCTCCGCATCCCCCCACCCACCTTTTCTAGCTCCAATAACCCCGTGGATGCGTTGGATTGGTTGCATGCCGTGGGGAAGAAGCTGGACACTATGCAGTGCAGTGATGAAGAGAAAGTCATCTTCGCCGCCCACCAGCTGCAGGGGCCCGCATCTCTATGGTGGGACCATTTCCAGGCTACGCAGCCAGAGGGACAGCCGATTACTTGGGCTCGCTTCACCGCCGCTTTCCGGAGAACCCATGTGCCCGCCGGAGTCATGGCTCTTAAGAAGAGGGAGTTCCGAGAGTTGAAGCAAGGCAACCGCTCCGTGATGGAGTATTTGCATGAGTTCAACAACCTGGCCCGGTACGCTCCGGAGGATGTGCGGGAAGATGAGGAGAAGCAAGAGAAGTTCTTGGCAGGAATGGACCCTGAACTATCTGTGCGTCTAGTCTCCGGGGATTATCCGGACTTCCAACGTCTGGTGGACAAGAGCATCCGCTTGGAAGCCAAGCACAAGGAACTGGAGTCGCACAAGTGCCGCTTGGCGAATTTCCGCAATCAACAGGGTGCCAACCAAAGGGTCCGCTACACCAATCCCTATCCAGGGGGATCCTCCTCGCAGCAGCAACAACAGCAGCAGCAATCTCGCTCCGCGCCTCGACCTCAATTCGTGGTGCGCGACCCACAGCCGCAGCAGCAGCAGAATCAACAAGGGACTCGTGCGCCCCGTCCTCCTACGCCAACTGTGCAGCCTGGTCAAGGCCGCAGGGACGTTCAAGGTCCGCAGCGTCTGTGCTTCAACTGCTTCGAGCCCGGGCACTTTGCGGATAAATGTCCGAAGCCAAGGCGTCAGCAAGGCCAAGCGCCTCCCCGTTCCAACAACGGTGGTAAGGACGTCATTCGGGGTCGTGTGAACCACGTTACGGCCGAGGACGTGCTGACAACTCCGGACGTCATCGTTGGTACGTTCCTCATTCATTCCATCCCTGCTACCATTTTGTTCGACTCTGGAGCTTCCCACTCGTTTATATCTGTGCCATTTGTGGGGAGAAATCAGTTGGGGGTAGAAAGGCTTAGGAACCCTCTGCTCATCACCACCCCTGGAGGGGTTATGACAGCAAAGTATTTTAGCCCTGCCGTCCCTATCGAAATTCAGGGGATTCCTTTCCCCTCGGATCTGATTTTGCTAGACACCAAGAATTTGGATGTGATTCTTGGGATGAATTGGTTGGCTCAATTCCAAGGAGTAGTGGATTGCGCGAGGCGCACGGTCACTCTGTACCGAGGGCCGGAACAACCGGTTGTTTTCTTTGCACCCCCAACCTCTGTCAGAAGTTCAGAACTTCATCAGATAGGACTGTCAGAAATCCCCATCGTCAGGGAGTTCGGAGATGTGTTTCCGGAAGAACTACCCGGTATGCCACCCAAGCGAGAGATTGAGTTCCGAATAGATCTTGCTCCAGGAACCACTCCTCTGTACAAGCGACCCTACCGTATGGCAGCAAATGAACTGGCCGAAGTCAAGAAACAGTTGGAAGAGTTGAAAGAAAAGGGGTACATACGTCCGAGTACTTCCCCCTGGGGTGCTCCTGTGATTTTTGTGGAGAAGAAAGACAAGACGAAGAGGATGTGCGTTGACTACAGAGCCCTCAATGAAGTCACCATCAAGAACAAGTACCCTCTTCCCCGGATCGATGATCTGTTCGATCAGCTTAAAGGTGCCACTGTATTCTCCAAGATTGTTCTTCGTTCTGGATATCACCAATTACGTATTCGTGAAGAAGATATCCCGAAGACTGCATTCACCACGCGATACGGACTGTATGAATTCACGGTGATGTCGTTCGGTTTAACCAATGCACCTGCATTCTTCATGAACTTAATGAATAAAGTGTTCATGGAATACTTGGATAAGTTTGTGGTGGTGTTCATTGATGACCTTCTGATATACTCACAATCAGAGGAAGACCATCAGCATCATCTCCGTCTGGTGTTGGGAAAGTTGCGGGAACACCAATTGTATGCCAAGCTCAGCAAGTGTGAGTTCTGGTTGTCTGAAGTCAAGTTCTTAGGGCACGTGATATCTGCTAAGGGAGTTGCCGTGGATCCCGACACGGTGACAGCCGTCACTGATTGGAAGCAACCCAAGACAGTCACTCAAATTCGCAGTTTCTTAGGTTTGGCAGGATACTATCGGAGGTTCATCGAGAATTTCTCCAAAATTGCCAGACCTATGACACAGTTGCTGAAGAAGGAAGAAAAGTTTGTGTGGAGCCCGCAATGCGAGAAGGCGTTCCAAACTCTCAAAGAAAAGCTGGTTTCCTCGCCAGTTTTAATTTTACCAGATACTCGCAAGGACTTCATGGTGTATTATGATGCTTCGCGCCAAGGACTGGGGTGCGTGCTCATGCAGGACGGTCATGTGGTGGCCTATGCCTCACGCCAGCTGCGGCCTCATGAAGGCAACTATCCTACCCATGATTTGGAGTTAGCAGCGGTGGTTCATGCTCTAAAGATCTGGCGGCACTATCTCATTGGGAATCGCTGTGAAATATATACCGATCATAAGAGTTTGAAATACATCTTCACCCAGTCGGATCTGAATCTTCGGCAAAGGAGATGGTTAGAACTCATCAAGGATTATGATGTGGGAATTCACTATCATCCCGGTAAGGCCAACGTGGTTGCCGACGCTCTAAGTCGAAAAAGCCATTGCAACACTCTTAACGTCCGTGGCATTCCACCCGAACTCAATCAACAGATGGAAGCCCTGAACCTAAGCATAGTTAGTCGCGGATTTTTGGCTGCGTTGGAAGCCAAGCCCACCTTGCTCGATCAAATCCGCGAGGCTCAGAAGAATGATCCGGATATGCATGGACTCCTCAAGAATATGAAACAGGGTAAAGCCGCTGGTTTCACAGAGGATGAACACGGAACCCTATGGAACGGAAATCGGGTATGCGTCCCAGATAGCAGAGAGCTTAAACAGTTGATACTTCAGGAAGCTCACGAAAGTCCTTATTCAATCCACCCTGGCAGTACGAAGATGTACTTAGATTTGAAGGAGAAATACTGGTGGGTTAGCATGAAGCGGGAAATTGCAGAGTTCGTGGCTCTTTGTGATGTGTGCCAGCGTGTCAAGGCAGAGCACCAACGACCGGCCGGACTCCTACAACCTCTCCAAGTACCAGAATGGAAATGGGATGAAATTGGGATGGATTTCATCACCGGACTTCCAAAAACCCAAGGTGGATATGATTCTATATGGGTAGTTGTGGATCGATTAACCAAGGTAGCTCGATTTATTCCTGTGAAGACCACCTATGGAGGGAACAAACTAGCCGAGCTCTACTTCGCTAGGATCGTGAGTCTCCACGGTGTTCCCAAGAAAATCGTATCTGATAGGGGAAGCCAATTCACCTCTCACTTTTGGAAGAAGCTCCAAGAAGAGCTGGGTACCCGATTAAATTTCAGCACCGCGTATCACCCGCAGACAGATGGACAGACCGAGCGTCTAAATCAGATCCTAGAAGATATGCTTCGCGCATGTGTCCTAGATTTCGGGAAGACCTGGGATAAGAGTCTCCCCTATGCCGAGTTCTCCTACAATAACAGTTATCAAGCCAGTATACAAATGGCACCTTATGAAGCGTTATATGGGCGCAAATGCCGAACACCGCTATTGTGGGACCAAGTTGGGGAAAGCCAAGTGTTCGGGACTGATATCCTGAGAGAAGCTGAAGCTAAAGTCAGAACCATTCGGGATAATCTAAAGGTGGCACAGTCCCGGCAGAAAAGTTATGCAGATAACCGTCGCCGTGACCTGGAATTCGCAGTGGACGAATTTGTGTACCTTCGAGTCACGCCATTGCGAGGTGTGCACAGGTTTCAGACAAAAGGGAAGCTCGCACCTCGGTATGTGGGTCCTTTCCGTATCATTGCTCGGCGTGGGGAAGTCGCCTACCAGTTGGAGCTGCCCGCCTCCTTGGGCAACGTGCATGATGTATTCCATGTGTCGCAACTCAAGAAATGTCTTCGAGTGCCATCCGAACAGGCCGACTCAGAGCAAATTGAAGTCCGCGAAGACTTGACCTACGTGGAGAGGCCAGTGAAGATCCTGGACACCATGGAGCGCAGGACCAGGAACCGGGTAATCCGTTTTTGCAAGGTCCAGTGGAGCAACCACGCCGAAGAAGAAGCTACCTGGGAGCGCGAAGACGAGCTGAAGGCAGCCCATCCCGATCTCTTCGCCAGTTCTTCCGAATCTCGGGGTCGAGATTCCGTTTAAGGGGGGTAGGTTTGTCGCGTCCCAAATCGACTCTAAAATTCATCCTCAAAATTGTGCTTAGAATAATTAAAATTCATGTGAAAGCCTCCAACAATTAAAATGTGCAAAGATAAAAGTCAAATGAGGCTTGGAGGATTTTTGTATATTTCCTAAAAGCCTAAAATGTGTAAATAAATTTTAGTGGAATTTTCAGAGCACAAATAATAATTGAGAAGAAATAAACAAAGTTAAAAAGGTCTTATAAAAAGAAAAATCCTAAAAAGTCTTCTTTTCCCCCCCCTTCCCTTCTTGGGCCGGCTCGGCCCAACTCCCTCTCTCTCTCCTCTCCTCCGCGGCCCAATCGGCCCCCTCCCCGCGCGTGCGCCGCTGACGGGCGGGCCCGCCCGCCACCCTCGCTGACGGGTGGGGCCCACCCGTCATCCCCTTCCTCGCGCCGCGCCCGCCGCCCGCCCGTGCCCTAGCGCCGCCGCCGCCGCCGAATCCGCCGCATCCCGCCGTCCCCGCGCGCAATAAAGAGGGGGAAATCACTCCCCGTGATTCCCTCCCTCTTTTCCCCCGCTTTCCCCTCTCTCTCTCCCTCGGATTCGTCCGGATTCACTCCCGCAATCCTCGCCGGCGTCATCAATGGCGCCCGAGATCGCCGCGGCCGTTTCCTTCCTCTCCGGCCGCCCTCTCTCGCTCCCGACGCTATATAATCCATTCCCGTGTCTCTCTCCTCCGTTTCCGCCGCTCGCCGCTTTCTCTCCCCGTCGGAATCGAGCCCGCGCCGTCGTCCTCTCTCTCCGCCGTCGCCGCCGAGCTCCGGTTCGCCGCCGTCGTCGCCCCGGACCTCCTCCCGCTTCGGCGTCGCCTCCTTCGGCTTCGCCGCGTCCTCGTCTACCTCGTCCGCGCCTCCGTTTCGCCCGTCGACCGTCGGAGCGCCGCCGTCCTCGTCGACCCGAGCCGCGCCGCCGCCTTCCTCCGCTTCGGTCGCCATCTCCGTCGCCGCCGTCGACCCGGGGTGAGCCGAAGACCGCCGCTTCGCTTCCCTCTTCTCTCCTCTCTCTCGGGCGCCGCTCCGCCGCGCCGATGGTCGCCGGCGGTGACCATCGGGGCGCGGGTGCGCCGCCTCCCGTCGGCCGTGCCGGCGAGGCCGCCTTCGGGCGCGCCCCGCGGCTGCCAGGTGGGGCCCGGCTGTCAGCCGCCCGCGCCCGCGGGTGCGGCTGACGCGTGGGACCCATGGCGCCGGCCGCCGCCAGCCGCGTGCTCCCGGTCCACCGTGGACCGAGAGGCTGCCGCGTGGGCCCCACTCCCGTGGACCCGGTCCGCGCGCCCTCTCTCCCGGCTGACGCAATAAATGAGTTTTTAAATTAAAATTTAAATGAAGAAATTCGCAAATATCCATTTAAAGAGCATATAAACATCAAATGGCCATAACTTGGCCATTTGAACTCGGAATTGGACCGTTCAAGTCTCTAATTTTTCCTTAAGAAGTCAAGAACCCATTTTTGTGCTTTGTTTCTGCTGTTATACGGAATTTATTAGAGTTTAAGCCTTTTCTTTTCCGTTGGTCGTGTAGACGCTGCAGCTTCGGAAGATCCGCTCTTCGTGGAAGTTGAAGCCGTCGGTTGGGAAAGCGAGCAAGGCAAGACACATCATCTTGATCATATTGAATCCCAATTTATAAAATTATGTTGATTTAAATTATTGCATTATCGCTTTATTTAAATTCCCGCGTTATCACTGTTTTATTTAGCCATGCCTATTTACCTTTGTTATGACCTTATTATTATTGTTATTGTTATTATTACCTTGTTCACCCTAGAATAAACAAAACCCCAACTAGTGGACACTCTACTCATGGTACCACTAGTATGATTTTAGGTAGATGCTTCGCTGTTTAATTAGGTAACATTAGGTGGTTTCACAACTCTAGACTTTGGGAATATTCATATCACCTGGACACTTTGGAATTGTTGGTTGATTGTGGAATTGGAATCACACCTCCCCCTTTATTCAAAATCCTCAAAATGTTTTTAGGCTGGGCTCGGGGTGCATGGTTTTGATAGTAGCACCTCGGCCATATAAGGACCGGTCTTCGGGCCTCTGTTGCTAAGCACTACCGTACTTCCACATGTCTAGTGGGTAAGGCTTAGTTTGTGGCTCAGTCTAGTTATAAACAAAAGTACACGGATTGGAGATGGATGAAGTCGGGGGTCGATGGACATTCTCCAGGGCAAATGAAGGCTACACGAGCTGCGGCCCGGTAGTCGAGATGTCATGGCACAGGGTTGGTGCTCTGCTGCTAGGGGCTCAGTCCTGCCTGCCTGTCCCGGGGGTTCCGGCCGTAGGTGGGATTGGGTCGGTACTCTTGTCTATGGCTAGGATGGGTCGGAAACTATGTCACGTCTTCCGTCTGTATGCCGTGGTGGTATGTGGCACGTGGTTGCACGTGAGGAAGACGTGTCTTGTGGGTAAAGATGTACACCTCTGATCAGAGTATAATCTATTCGAATAGCCGCGCCCTCGGTTATGGGCAAGCCGAGCAATGTACCCAAGTTAGTGTTTTAATTCTTAAAACCTGCTTAACAACTAAAATGAGGAATGGTTGGCCTGGGTTGGCTTGGGACGAGCTGGGACCCAGGGTCGGGTTGCCAGTTCGGTCTGAATCATCGTAGGCCTTGGGTTAAGGCAGGTTCGTGTGGGTTCACGGCCTTGATTAATAATATTGTATAGTTCTAGAATCGTGTTTACAAAATAGCTTTGAGCAACTAAATGTCTTTAAATGCTGTTTCCTGCAACCCTAACCCTTTATGTTATAACTCCCTTGTACTCCCTTGCATTTATTATGCATTCATGGGTGTGTCTTGTTGAGTACGGTGGTTGTACTCAGTCTTGCTCAATTTTTTTCAACCCCAGAAGAGGAGTTCTTGGAAGATGAAGGCTTTGGTGTCTAGCTCGTGCCTGCCGTCAAGCGCCTGTGGTCGTCGCCCTAGTCTTCCGCTGTTTCTCGTTTGTCTTTGTGTGTTGGGCCTTCGCTGCTCGTGTAATAATTCAATTTACGCTTCCGCTTGTTGAACTCTGAATTGTATCAACTTTTGGTGCACCTTGCCTCCTGGGACAAGGATTAATGCACGCACGTCAGGAACGCCCGTTGGGTTATTTCCGGTCGTGACAATGCTGATGGAGCCACTTCCTGAGAGGAGGGAAGGTGGACGTCCTCAGAAAACCATGACGACTCGATGGCGGGAAGCTATCCTTGGGATCACAATGGATGGTGGACATAACCGTCATTGTTTAATATGAACACTGGTACTAAAATTTGATCAGTCTATGCTAGGTCTTAGGCTTGTGAAAAGAATTACAAAACTTGCTTTGTGCAAAAGAACTATAGCCATTCCTTGAATACCCCTTTATCATGTGCATTATTGCTGTGGTGACTTGTTGAGTACGGTTGGTACTCACCCTTGCCAATATAAACTTAATCAGAGGCCGGAGATGAAGCTTCGGAGGATCCCTATGCCTATTACCAGGAGGGTGATGAAGACGATGGCGCTCAATAGGTCTTAGTTACGGTCGTTGCCTGTGGCAATGGCGTGCCGCTGCCTTAACTCCGCTGCCTTACCTATTTCTGTTTTTGGATGTATTCCGGACCGCTCGGTCCGATGACTTAAGACTATGCCTGCGGGCTATTGATGTAATAATTCGTATTAGACACTCGTGTATGTGCACTGGTTACTTCAGCTATGAATTCGTGTGTACCAGACTACTTGATCCAGGGAAATGGTACTGTTTACACGATTGATTCCTGTTATAAAAACGGGGGTCCACAGAGCTGGTATCAGAGCCATACGACTGTAGGAAAAGACCAAAAGGCGCCCCACCCTATTCTAAGTTGGCCAAGGGAGAAAATTCCCACTTAGTAATAATTTCAAAAATAAAAATGCTATGTTTACAAAACCTGTATGATTTTCATCTTACTCTTAACTATTTCTTTACAAAATAAGTTTTACTCTTAGCTGACATTGGGTTTTTCTTAAAATTAGATGGCAGATCAGGATTCACCCGCTGCCTGGGAGATGGGAATACCCCGCTCGGAGGGATACGTCATCGAGCTACACCGACTGATGAGGCGTCTGCGATACCCCAGATCTGCGGTCTACCGAGTGAGACAGTGCGAGTCTGTTTGGGAGGCTCGAGTTGAGGTTCACACGCGAGTCCCATCAGAGTCAGACTACAGCTTCCCGACACGCCACCGTCGCGACTTGCCAGAGACCGCGATGCAGGATGCAGCACGGGAGGCCTTCCTCCGACTCAGCTCTATTCACCGAGCTGAGTTGGCAAGTACTGAGTTTGCTCACCACCCGTTTCGAGAGGAGAGCAACTCCGTCTGCACTGTTCAGGACACACCTTGCTGCTACAACCCGATAGTGACCCGACTGTCGCGATGGGCTGAGGCAGCGGATGACTTTTACGAGGAGGCTCTGTTAGAGATCGACGACCAGCAGAGACGTGTGGGAGAGCTAGAGACCGAGGTGACTGACCTCACAGCGCAGCAGCTTCAGCTGGAGGAGGAGCACCAGGCTTGGGGCAGTGAGATCGACTCACTGAAGACACAGCTTCAGGTCCACGGCGATCAGTTCCGGCAGTTATCTGACCAGTACAACGACCGCCGCGGGATGGTGGATGCGCTGGAGGAGCAGCTGAGAGAGAGTCAGGAGCACGTCAGTCAGCTGGAGGAGCAGCTTTGAGCAGCCACGATCAGCACCACAGGGGCTTCTACTTCCACAGCAGTAGGGCGTGACCGCTACTTTTTCCTCACCCCGCCGTACCCGCCAGCGTTCCATGCTCTTCTGGGAGAGGTTGGTATGATGGCCACCGAGTCAGCACCTTACTTGGTGGACCTGACAGCGACGCAGCCACCTGCCCCGGAGATTGTGCACGGTCCACTGATCTCTACACCTTCTCCGCAGCTGGGTTCCAGTTTAGAGACTCCGATCTAGGTCGACTCCGAGACAGAGGGGACTGACACTGAGCCAGAAAGCGAGCCAGACCTCACCGACCCCTCAGAGGATGAGACCCCTGTTCCCCGCAACACCTTCCTCGGAGGCCCCCGCACCCTCAGCACTGCCCGCAAGAGCACCCGACCTCCGGGCAAGAAGCCCAAACCAGATTCTGAGGCCGCTACTTCCGAGCCACGGGGACTCAGGTTTGCTGTCACGACCGGAAATAACCCAACGGGCGTTCCTGACGTGCGTGCATTAATCCTTGTCCCAGGAGGCAAGGTACACCAAAAGTTGATACAATTCAGAGTTTAACAAGCGGAAGCGTAAATAGAATTATTACACGGGCAGCGAAGGCCCAACACCCAAAGACAAACGAGAAACAGCGGAAGACTAGGGCGACGACCACAGGCGCTTGACGGCAGGCACGAGCTAGACACCAAAGCCTTCATCTTCCAGGAACTCCTCTTCTGGGGTTGGGAAAAATTGAACAAGACTGAGTACAACCACCGTACTCAACAAGACACACCCACGAATGCATAATAAATGCAAGGGAGTACAAGGGAGTTATAACATAAAGGGTTAGGGTTGCAGTAAACAGCATTTAAAGACATTTTGTTGCTCAAAGCCATTTTGTAAACACGATCCTAGAACTATACACTTTTATTAAACAAGGCCGTGAACCCACACGAACCTGCCTTAACCCAAGGCCTACGATGATTCAGACCGAACTGGCAACCCGACCCTGGGTCCCAGCTCGTCCCAAGCCAACCCAGGCCAACCATTACTCATTTTAGTTGTTAAGCAGGTTTTAAGAATTAAAACACTAACTTGGGTACATTGCTCGGCTTGCCCATAACCGAGGGCGCGGCTATTCGAATAGATTATACTCTGATCAGAGGTGTACATCTTTACCCACAAGACACGTCTTCCTCACGTGCCACCACGTGCCACATACCACCACGGTATACAGACGGAAGACGTGACATAGTTTCCGACCCATCCTAGCCATAGACAAGAGTACCGACCCAATCCCACCTACGGCCGGAACCCCCGGGACAGGCAGGCAGGACTGAGCCCCTAGCAGCAGAGCACCAACCCTGTGCCATGACATCTCGACTACCGGGCCGCAGCTCGTGTAGCCTTCATTTGCCCTGGAGAATGTCCATCGACCCCCGACTTCATCCATCTCCATCCGTGTACTTTTGTTTATAACTAGACTGAGCCACAAACTAAGCCTTACCCACTAGACATGTGGAAGTACGGTAGTGCTTTGCAACAGAGGCCCGAAGACCGGTCCTTATATGGCCGAGGTGCTGCTATCAAAACCATGCACCCCGAGCCCAGCCTAAAACCATTTTAGGGATTTTGAATAAAGGGGGAGGTGTGATTCCAATTCCACAATAAACCAACAATTCCAAAGTGTCCAGGTGATATGAATATTCCCAAAGTCTAGAGTTGTAAAACCACCTATTGTTACCTAATTAAACAGCGAAGCATCTACCTAAAATCATACTAGTGGTACCATGAGTAGAGTGTCCACTAGTTGGGGTTTTGTTTATTCTAGGGTGAACAAGGTAATAATAACAATAACAATAATAATAAGGTCATAACAAAGGTAAATAGGCATGGCTAAATAAAACAGTGATAACGCGGGAATTTAAATAAAGCGATAATGCAATAATTTAAATCAACATAATTTTATAAATTGGGATTCAATATGATCAAGATGATGTGTCTTGCCTTGCTCGCTTTCCCAACCGACGGCTTCAACTTCCACGAAGAGCGGATCTTCCGAAGCTGCAGCGTCTACACGACCAACGGAAAAGAAAAGGCTTAAACTCTAATAAATTCCACATAACAGCAGAAACAAAGCACAAAAATGGGTTCTTGACTTCTTAAGGAAAAATTAGAGACTTGAACGGTCCAATTCCGAGTTCAAATGGCCAAGTTATGGCCATTTGAAGTTTATATGCTCTTTAAATGGATATTTGCGAATTTCTTCATTTAAATTTTAATTTAAAAACGAATTATTGCGTCAGCCGGGAGAGAGGGCGCGCGGACCGGGTCCACGGGAGTGGGGCCCACGCGGCAGCCTCTCGGTCCACGGTGGACCGGGAGCACGCGGCTGGCGGCGGCCGGCGCCGTGGGTCCCACGCGTCAGCCGCACCCGCGGGCGCGGGCGGCTGACAGCCGGGCCCCACCTGGCAGCCGCGGGGCGCGCCCGAAGGCGGCCTCGCCGGCACGGCCGACGGGAGGCGGCGCACCCGCGCCCCGATGGTCACCGCCGGCGACCACCGGCGCGGCGGAGCGGCGCCCGAGAGAGAGGAGAGAAGAGGGAAGCGAAGCGGCGGTCTTCGGCTCACCCCGGGTCGACGGCGGCGACGGAGACGCGACCGAAGCGGAGGAAGGCGGCGGCGCGGTTCGGGACGGCGAGGACGACGGCGCTCCGGCGGTCGGCGGGCGAAACGGAGGCGCGGACGAGGTCGACGAGGACGCGGCGAAGCCGAAGGAGGCGATGCCGAAGCGGGATGAGGTCCGGGGCGACGACGGCGGCGAACCGGAGCTCGGCGGCGACGGCGGAGAGAGAGGACGACGGCGCGGGCTCGAATCCGACGGGGAGAGAGTGCGGCGAGCGGCGGAAACGGAGGAGAGAGGCACGGGGATGGATTAAATAGCGCCGGGAGGGGGAGAGAGCGGCCGGAGGGGCGATGGGCCGCGGGGGAGAGGAGAGAGAGAGAGAGAGAGCTGGGCCGAGCCGGCCCAAGAAGGGAAGGGGGGAAAAGAAGACTTTTTAGTTTTTTTTCTTTTTATAAAACCTTTTTAACTTTGTTTATTTCTTCTCAATTATTATTTGTGCTCTGAAAATTCCACTAAAATTTATTTACACATTTTAGGCTTTTAGGAAATATACAAAAATCCTCCAAGCCTCATTTGACTTTTATCTTTGCACATTTTAATTGTTGGAGGCTTTCACATGAATTTTAATTATTCTAAGCACAATTTTGAGGATGTATTTTAGAGTCGATTTGGGACGCGACAAACCTACCCCCCTTAAACGGAATCTCGACCCCGAGATTCGGAAGAACTGGCGAAGAGATCGGGATGGGCTGCCTTCAGCTCGTCTTCGCGCTCCCAGGTAGCTTCTTCTTCGGCGTGGTTGCTCCACTGGACCTTGCAAAAACGGATTACCCGGTTCCTGGTCCTGCGCTCCATGGTGTCCAGGATTTTCACTGGCCTCTCCACGTAGGTCAAGTCTTCACGAACTTCAATTTGCTCTGAGTCGGCCTGCTCGGATGGCACTCGAAGACATTTCTTGAGTTGCGACACATGGAACACGTCATGCACGTTGCCCAAGGAGGCGGGCAGCTCCAGCTGGTAAGCGACTTCTCCGCGCCGAGCAATGATACGGAAGGGACCCACATACCGAGGTGCGAGCTTCCCTTTCGTCTGAAACCTGTGTACACCTCGCAATGGCGTGACTTGAAGGTACACAAAATCGTCCACTGCGAATTCCAGGTCACGGCGACGGTTATCTGCATAACTTTTCTGCCGGGACTGTGCCACCTTTAGATTATCCCGAATGGTTCTGACTTTAGCTTCAGCTTCTCTCAGGATATCAGTCCCGAACACTTGGCTTTCCCCAACTTGGTCCCACAATAGCGGTGTTCGGCATTTGCGCCCATACGCTTCATAAGGTGCCATTTGTATACTGGCTTGATAACTGTTATTGTAGGAGAACTCAGCATAGGGGAGACTCTTATCCCAGGTCTTCCCGAAATCTAGGACACATGCGCGAAGCATATCTTCTAGGATCTGATTTAGACGCTCGGTCTGTCCATCTGTCTGCGGGTGATACGCGGTGCTGAAGTTTAATCGGGTACCCAGCTCTTCTTGGAGCTTCTTCCAAAAGTGAGAGGTGAATTGGCTTCCCCTATCAGATACGATTTTCTTGGGAACGCCATGGAGACTCACGATCCTAGCGAAGTAGAGCTCCGCTAGTTTGTTCCCTCCATAGGTGGTCTTCACAGGAATGAATCGAGCTACCTTGGTTAGTCGATCCACAACTACCCATATAGAATCATATCCGCCTTGGGTTTTTGGAAGTCCGGTGATGAAATCCATCCCAATTTCATCCCATTTCCATTCTGGTACTTGGAGAGGTTGGAGAAGTCCGGCCGGTCGTTGGTGCTCTGCCTTGACACGCTGGCACACATCACACAGAGCCACGAACTCTGCAATTTCCCGCTTCATGCTAACCCACCAGTATTTCTCCTTCAAGTCTAAGTACATCTTCGTACTGCCAGGGTGGATTGAATAAGGACTTTCGTGAGCTTCCTGAAGTATCAACTGTTTAAGCTCTCTGCTATCTGGGACGCATACCCGATTTCCGTTCCATAGGGTTTCGTGTTCATCCTCTGTGAAACCAGCGGCTTTTCCCTGTTTCATATTCTTGAGGAGTCCATGCATGTCCGGATCATTCTTCTGAGCCTCGCGGATTTGATCGAGCAAGGTGGGCTTGGCTTCCAACGCAGCCAAAAATCCGCGACTAACTATGCTTAGGTTCAGGGCTTCCATCTGTTGATTGAGTTCGGGTGGAATGCCACGGACGTTAAGAGTGTTGCAATGACTTTTTCGACTTAGAGCGTCGGCAACCACGTTGGCCTTACCGGGATGATAGTGAATTCCCACATCATAATCCTTGATGAGTTCTAACCATCTCCTTTGCCGAAGATTCAGATCCGACTGGGTGAAGATGTATTTCAAACTCTTATGATCGGTATATATTTCACAGCGATTCCCAATGAGATAGTGCCGCCAGATCTTTAGAGCATGAACCACCGCTGCTAACTCCAAATCATGGGTAGGATAGTTGCCTTCATGAGGCCGCAGCTGGCGTGAGGCATAGGCCACCACATGACCGTCCTGCATGAGCACGCACCCCAATCCTTGGCGCGAAGCATCACAATACACCATGAAATCCTTGCGAGTATCTGGCAAGATTAACACTGGCGAGGAAACCAGCTTTTCTTTGAGAGTTTGGAACGCCTTCTCGCATTGCGGGCTCCACACGAACTTTTCTTCCTTCTTCAGCAACTGTGTCATAGGTCTGGCAATTTTGGAGAAATTCTCGATGAACCTCCGATAGTATCCTGCCAAACCTAAGAAACTGCGAATTTGAGTGACTGTCTTGGGTTGCTTCCAATCAGTGACGGCTGTCACCGTGTCGGGATCCACGGCAACTCCTTTAGCAGATATCACGTGCCCCAAGAATTTGACTTCGGACAACCAGAACTCACACTTGCTAAGTTTGGCATACAATTGATGTTCCCGCAACTTTCCCAACACCAGACGGAGATGGTGCTGATGGTCTTCCTCTGATTGTGAGTATATCAGAATGTCATCAATGAACACCACAACAAACTTATCCAAGTATTCCATGAACACTTTATTCATTAAGTTCATGAAGAAGGCAGGTGCATTGGTTAAACCGAACGACATCACCGTGAATTCATACAGTCCGTATCGCGTGGTGAATGCGGTCTTAGGAATATCTTCTTCACGAATACGTAATTGGTGATATCCGGAACGAAGATCAATCTTGGAGAATACAGTGGCACCTTTAAGCTGATCGAACAGATCATCGATCCGGGGAAGAGGGTACTTGTTCTTGATGGTGACTTCATTGAGAGCTCTGTAGTCAACGCACATCCTCTTCGTCTTGTCTTTCTTCTCCACAAAAATCACAGGAGCACCCCAGGGGGAAGTACTTGGACGTATGTACCCCTTTTCTTTCAACTCTTCCAACTGTTTCTTGACTTCGGCCAGTTCATTTGCTGCCATACGGTAGGGTCGCTTGTGCAGAGGAGTGGTTCCTGGAGCAAGATCTATTCGGAACTCAATCTCTCGCTTGGGTGGCATACCGGGTAGTTCTTCCGGAAACACATCTCCGAACTCCCTGACGATGGGGATTTCTGACAGTCCTATCTGATGAAGTTCTGAACTTCTGACAGAGGTTGGGGGTGCAAAGAAAACAACCGGTTGTTCCGGCCCTCGAGATCTATAACTTTTATTTTGGTTATTTCTTCATCCGATAAAGTGATAGTAACATTATTTACAAAATTTACATATCTCTCATTTGGTTTTATAAACTATAAGAGATATATCTAAATTTTGTGAAGAATGTTACTGTCACTTTATCGAATGAAGAAATGACTAAAATAAAAGTTTGGATGTCTTGATGAGTTCTACAACTTTTATGATCATAACTTTTTCAGCTGAATTTATTTATTTCTTCAAAATATCATTTGAAGTTTTAAAATTTAAATTTTTAATTGATAAAACTAAGTCACAAAATAGCAGTAAAAACACAATAAAAACAATAACATAATAGAGCATGATTTTAGAAACACAATAGCAAAAAATCGTTTGTGAGTAGTGAGGGGTTTTTATATTCCGATTAATATTCGTCACCGTATTCGTTTCGCTTCATATTCGCTCCGTTTTTGTATTCGATAATATTCGATTCCGTTTTTATATCCGGGTTTCCGATTTCGATTTCGAATCTAAAAAAAATTATGAAAACGAATATGATAGAACTAGTTTCCGCCCGTATTCGATCCGTTTTCATCCCTACCAGCCAGCCACGGAGCCACCACTCTGACTGAGCCACCCCAGGACCGTGTGCACCACACGTGCGCTATCGTAGGGGACGGCAGGACGCCCTCAATCCGCTTGCACGTGCCGCTACCGTGCGGTACCGCCGCGCACGTCTCTACGCATTTCAGGTGCCATCGCCGTTGACTTTCACCCCGACATGACCTTGACAAGTCGTTGTGCCGGTATAGCTCATATGGATCAGTGGATGGTTGAACTACATCAACGTGGTGTAGCGATGACCAACGATGCTTGATACTGCTCAAAATGGTCAATAGTTTTATTGTTTCAAATGTAGCAGAATACGACTGTTTTATGCAAACGACTATTTTTAAGGTCCTTGTTAACCCCCCGCACTAGCTTAATTTGGTATGGCTTACTTAAGTAGGGGTTGGTATTGAGCCTTGTTTTAGTATATCCCTCTATCTCTAGAGTACGTCTCCGATGAAGGTTACTCGGAGAAGTAGACTTGTCGCAACTGTCAAGATGTTGACGTCTCTTCACTGCTAGCGTTATGCCTACTTTAACAAGTTCCAAAATTTAGATATGTATTTTAAAATTTTGTGGACTTAAATAAAATATCATTGGATTGTCATCTATAGAACTATATTTACTTTTATATGATTATGATTTTGTTGTTACAAACATTACAGTATAGGATTACAGTATAGGAGAAAGTTAAAGTTAAAAATCTATCTATCTATTATATTATTAAAACAGCTTTGAACGAAGGCACCACGTTCGCTGCTGAGCCTAGAAATTCTCATATTAATCGAAGAAAAAGAGAAAAAAGCTACACCATTAGATTACAATGAATAAAAATTAAAGGGTGTAGATTTATCAGAAAAAGAAATTTTATCAGTACGAAACAAAGTCTATTCAATACATAATAGGAAAGTTACTATAATCTTTCACGTACGTGCATACATGCATGTTGGATTCCTAATAGTATTTGGGCAAGGGTGCTTTCTGATTGGGTGTGGAAAAAAAGGAAAAACAAAAGATGCACAGTCCATGAAAGAGTACATCTAGACTCAAATTCACTTAATTAGCCAGATAATCTTGCTGTCACGCAAAAACCATGCGCATTAATTCATCTTTGATATCAACACGTACACCTACACGACAGATTGCTGGTAATAATTTTGTAGCTTACTAAAAGTTTTTTTCTACTTAAATACATATTTGAGGAGTCTGTTCACTATATTGGAACTAGAAAAACAAAATATGCACAATTACATTTGTTGTTTAATTACGAAGGGTTTAAATTTACTCCATTGATCATATTTGAAAAAAAAACATTTACTCCAATAATCATATTTGAAAAATTCTACACCACTAATATTGGTTGATTTAATTTATAATAAGTTCTAACAAAACATATATAGTATATAAGTTAATTGTATAAGAAAAAAATATTTCTTGGCATAATAGACCACCTTAACAAATAATAATTATAGACAAGCTAGCTCGAACGGGAAGGAAAAAAACACAGTCCCTGTCTTCATAAGAATCTAGCACTTTGTGAACCCTTTAGTTGCATACCATAAGAAAATAAAGATAACTCACCTATGTCGTTGGTTATAGACTTATAGTACTTAAAAGAACAATTTTCATGGAAAACCCCGAACAATTTCCATTGTGTGTATTATATTTAGTTCCCTATGGAGGCTACAAAATCCCACATTAATCCGAGAAAAAAGAGGAGAAGAGTTCGAGTAAAAATACATCTCGAAATTATTAAAATTCGGAATAAAAAATATGGAAAGAAGAGTCCATGTAGAACACAATTAGAGATTAATTAAAATTCGGAATAAAAAATAGAATAAATTCCAAAATTATAAAAATAAGAATAATAAGAGTTCAAGTAAGATTGCAATTTTCAAACAATAGAAATTGGAAATAAAAAGAATAAGAAATATTGAAAGATTTCCCACTATACAGCACAATACGAGATTAATGAAAACTAGTTGGGTGGCCCGCGCAAATACGCGGCTAGCACCTAAACAAAACATATATTTTTTACTATGATTTTACTTAAAATTTATTAAATAGCTATCTCATTGTCTTAAGACTTCGAAAGACCAAACCTTATCATCCCTGTGTTTCTAATTATATAGTTTTTAAAAGTCACACCAGCTACTACCCTTTATGTCATCTCCTTCTTTATTTACTTGCTTGATCTACCGCTGTTTCTATTTATTCTTCTTGTAACCTTTAAAAATTAGATCTTATAGTTTTTAAAGTTTATAGTCACGTTGTGTTTCATTTTTATAATTTCTAGATGTCTCATCAAACGTTGCCATTATACTCCTCTACGGCCCGTCCACCGTCTCCTCTCTTTATTGTCATTGAGATTTAAAATTCGAACATAATTATCGTTTGGGTTCATTTTTACTTCCTACTTTTCTAGAAGTCCCACCAAACCGTTAGCGGCTTTGCCATTGTACTGCTCTACGGCTCGCCCGCTCCCTCCCTTCTTTATTGCCATTGAGATTTTAAAATCGAACATGATTATCATTGGTTTTTTTTCCTTTTTAGAAGTTCCGAACCTTTAAAAATTAGACCTTGTAGTTTTTAGAGTTTATTGTCTTGTTGGATTTCATTTTTTATAATTTTTAGTAGTCCCATCAAACGATATCACTATGCTTCTCTACGGCCCGTCTGCCACCTACTATTTATTGTCATTGTGATTCTAAAAATCGAACATAACTATCGTTGAAATTCATTTTTTATTTTCTAGAAGACCCATCAACCATCGGCGGCTCTGCAACTATACTCCTATACACCCCGCCTGCTCCTTCTTCTTTTTATTGTCATTGATTATCAATGGTTTTTTTTTACTTTCTAGAAGTCCCGGCAACTGCCTTGCTCGTTTGTTTCATGGCCTGCCTATCGTCCCTCCTTTTAATTGTCATTAGGATTCTATTTGGTGTTTTATTAACAGTTTATATGTCGTATCAACCACCACCACTCTACTCCTTTATAAGCCTGTTACTTAATTTATCTGGTCATATGTTTATGTGTCTTAGATGGTCTTTTCTCTCAATAGACGTTATTTTTATCACAAATTTTCGTTATTTATAAATTATATTCCTAATTGAAATCTTATTTTTCTTTTTATAATTTCAGAATTTTTTTTTTCAAATTTTAATTAATACCGTATTGTGTTCTTTTAATATTTTTATTTTTTATTTTCAATTTCAGTTGTTTCAAAATTTTATTCCTACTTGAACTCTCTTTTAGTTTTTCTAATTTTGGATATTATTTTATTTTTTATTCTGAATTTTAATTAATCTCGTATTGAATTCTTACATGAATTCTTCTTTCAATATTGCTTATTTTCAATTCCGAATTTTAGCTAATTTTAAATTGTATTCCTACTTGAACTCTTCTTTTATTTTTTTTTTCTAATTTTGGAGTTTATTTTTATTTTTATTCCGAATTTTAATTAATCTCGTATTGGGTTCTTATATGGACTCTTCTTTTAATATTTTTTATTTTTAATTCCAAATTTCAGCTATTTTAAAATTGTATTCCTACTTGGACTATCCTTTTATTTTTCTAATTTTAGATTTTATTTTATTTTTATTTTGAATTTTGATTAATCTCGTATTGGGTTCTTGTATGAAAACTTCTTTCAATATTGCTTATTTTTAATTCTGTCAGGGTTATGGGTCAGGCATACCCTCTACCCTTCGATATACGTTACATATCGACATGGCATACCCACGCACACGTGGATATTTCCTACATATCCTAAGGAAACCTTTCACGAAATCTACAGATGGGAAGAGTCCTTCTCGGACAGAACTGGGTCGTCGACGTATCGTATTGGGTCTAATATCTCCGAGTCCTACTTGGAGACCTCCAGATCTGTGATATAAAAGGGACCCCCCGGGGAGGGCATAGAGGATCGAATCTCAGAGCCAACACAACCCACACAGCCTACGAAGCCGAAGCCTGCGAGGAGCCAAGTCATCGAGGGCTAGTTGAATCCACTCGACTACGATCTCGCCGGATCCGACAAGTTCCATCGTTCCCTTTGTAACCTGTGTTTTCCACCATATAATCCCATATCAACTGGATTAGGGCTATTACCTACCAAGGGGCCTGAACCAATATAATTCTTGTCTTTTGATTGTTCGATGTCGTACTACGTAGATCCTTGTACCAACGTACCCCAATACCCTCTATATCCGGTCTACGGGTATTTCCCGTCGACAGTGGCGCGCCAGGTAGGGGGACTTGGTACTCAAGGTTCTACTACTATGTCATCCAGCTTCGTCGACAACAACGTCAACACCAGCCTCAGCCAAGCGCTCCCTGCTTCAACAATGCTGGTATGGACTCAAGTCGGCGAAATCGTCTTCCCGGTTTACACCACGACGCCGATCTCAAGCGGTCCTCCAATGACCGGAAACGAGAACGCAGTGGCTACAAACCAAGGCGACCCCATGTCAAAAAATCCACCCGTTGAAATGGAGAACGGATCATCGACGACATTCAAGCTCGGGAAGGATTCTGATACGGCCAAACCTTGTCCTTCCAACATGAACCACGAGCCGGCAAAGATGACTTCCGAAGCCACAAGGTCTTGGTGTCCTATCCACAAAACCAAGAAACACACCCTGGAAGATTGCTGGGTTTTCCTCAACATCCGTGCTGAAATTCGCGCCTGCAAAGAACGTGGAATTCAGCGTACTTCTCCAACTCGGGATGTCTATCGTCCTATTCACAAGACAAAGAATCACGACCTCTCGAGCTGCAAAGTCTTCCTCGGCGCCATGAAAGCTCCGTCTCCTAAGTCATACGTCCCCATCAGGGATAACGGCAAAGAACAAGGAGCGACTCCAGCCTTAGATCGATTCGTTGGGGTAATCGATATTGATCCTCACGAACCATCGGTCTCACATCTTCTCGAAGACTATGGGTCATTGACAACGAGCGTGCCGCGGGAGGTATTGGCTATCGTGCCGCAGGAGGTATTGGCTATCGATGACGTTGGCACGTCAGCGCAAGCCAACGCAGAAGCGGCGAATCAATCGACTACTCCAGCCCAACACATCAGGGCCGTTCAAGCTATACTGAGGGAAACTCCTTACGATCCCGTTCTGAACGATGACCTCGAGCATTGGACAGAACGACTACGGGAATCGGTGACCAACCTCAGCAACGCGTTTGAAGAAGCCGCTACCGCAGCGTACCAAGATCAGCCGTCAACTGGCGACGCCAATGGTGAAGATCCGGAACGGAGGGAATCACCTCAACGAGCCACTCCTCCACCTCGCGGCGCTGGCAATCTCCGAGATCAAATCAACGACCGCCGAGAAGCACGACGCACACGAGACAATGTAAATCGCTCTCGGCGTCATGTCTCTTCACGGCACCATGATAACGGAAATCGAGGAGACCGCTCAAACGAGGACCGGGATCACGATAACCACCACGATCGCGAACGACGGGGGCCAGACAATACTGGTCATGGCCGCCGCCGTAACGACGACGATAATGGAGATCGGCGCCGAGACAACAGCGAGAGAGAATGACAGGATTCCCGAGATCCAGGCCGTCATCCTCGTAATCGTACGCCGGAACCAAGCGACCCATCGTCATCATCATCATCTACGTCCTCCTCATCGTCAGACAGACATCCACGAAGGACACACGACCGCCGACAACCCACCACCCCCAACGCTAGGTGCAGGGCTTTCGGTCGTTCCCTACATGATGTCCGATGGCCTGAGAGATTCCGACCCGGAGCAATTGAAAAGTATGATGGGAGCACCGACCCAGAAGAATTCCTTCAAGTCTACTCCACAGTACTCTATGCTGCCGGAGCAGACGACAACCCGCTAGCAAACTATTTACCAACCGCGTTGAAGGGTTCTGCACGTTCATGGCTGATGTATCTTCCTCCCTACTCAATCTCTTCGTGGGCAGATGTGGACCCCCGTTTTTATAACAGGAATCAATCGTGTAAACAGTACCATTTCCCTGAATCAAGTAGTCTGGTACACACGAATTCATAGCTGAAGTAACCAGTGCACATACACGAGTGTCTAATACGAATTATTACATCAATAGCCCGCAGGCATAGTCTTAAGTCATCGGACCGAGCGGTCCGGAATACATCCAAAAACAGAAATAGGTAAGGCAGCGGAGTTAAGGCAGCGGCACGCCATTGCCACAGGCAACGACCGTAACTAAGACCTATTGAGCGCCATCGTCTTCATCACCCTCCTGGTAATAGGCATAGGGATCCTCCGAAGCTTCATCTCCGGCCTCTGATTAAGTTTATATTGGCAAGGGTGAGTACCAACCGTACTCAACAAGTCACCACAGCAACAATGCACATGATAAAGGGGTATTCAAGGAATGGCTATAGTTCTTTTGCACAAAGCAAGTTTTGTAATTCTTTTCACAAGCCTAAGACCTAGCATAGACTGATCAAATTTTAGTACCAGTGTTCATATTAAACAATGACGGTTATGTCCACCATCCATTGTGATCCCAAGGATAGCTTCCCGCCATCGAGTCGTCATGGTTTTCTGAGGACGTCCACCTTCCCTCCTCTCAGGAAGTGGCTCCATCAGCATAGAAATCATCATGCAACATCCCATCCCACACAAGTCAAGAATTTAGAGTCTAGCCAAGTGTAATACACGTCCCGATGCTCAGTAACCGCGAGCACGGCTATTCGAATAGATTGGGTTTACTCACACTGCAGTGGATGTACACTTTACCCGCACTCCGCGACTGCCCAACACATGAGCCTCGTCCCAACACATGAGACGTCTTCAAGAATTCTTCGCTTTCCCAGGTGGCTTCATCCTTAGTGTGATTACTCCATTGTACCTTGTACATACGCCACTCTTTGCTCCTAGTCCTCTTCTTGGCCTCATCCAATATCCGGATCGGATGTTCTGGATACGTAAGGTCATGGCTAATGTGAATCTCTTCCAACGGAGCTTGTTCTTCCAGCACTCGTAAGCACTTCTTTAATTGAGACACATGGAAGACTGGGTGCACATCGGCGATATTCTCTGGTAGCTGTAACTGATATGCGACTTCTCCTCGTCTAGCCGTGATTTGAAAGGGTCCCACATACCTTGGCGCTAGTTTTCCTTTGATCTTAAACCTTTTCGTGCCTCTCATCAGAGAAACCTTCAAATAAACATAATCTCCTTCCTTAAATTCCAGGTTCCTTCTTCGAGTGTCGGCGTAACTCTTTTGTCGTGATTGTGCTACTTTTAGACGGTCTCGAATCAGGCGAACCTTTTCCTCGGCTTCTTGGATAATGTCAGGTCCAAATACTGCTCGTTCTCCGGTCTCAGACCACATTAGTGGAGTTCGACATCGTCGACCAAACAATGCCTCATTGGGTGACATCTTTAGGCTTGCTTGAAAGCTGTTGTTGTAGGAGAATTCGGAGTAGGGCAAACATCTCTCCCAGTCTTTGCTAAAATCCAGAGCACAAGCTCTCAACATGTCTTCCAAGACCTGGTTTGTTCTCTCTGTCTGGCCATCCGTTTGAGGGTGATAAGCTGTGCTAAATGCTAGGTAACTTCCTAGGGCTTCATGTACTTTCTCCCAGAAATGCGAGGTAAACTGTGTGCCTCGATCAGATATAATTTTCTTAGGTACACCATGGAGACATACTATCCTGGTCATGTATAACTCGGCTAGCTTGGCACTGCTATAATTTGTCTTGACGGGGATGAATCTCGCCGTCTTGGTGAGTCGATCCACAATCACCCAGATGGAATCGTACCCTGTTGCGGTCTTGGGCAATCCAACAATAAAATCCATGCCTATCTCATCCCATTTCCATTCGGGAATCCTAAGGGGTTGCAACAATCCTGCCGGTCTCTGGTGCTCAGCCTTCACCTTTTGGCACACGTCACAAAGTGCTATGTATTCTGCCACATCTCTCTTCAGATTGGGCCACCAGTATCCTTCCTTCAGATCCTGGTACATCTTCGTACTTCCGAGGTGCAATGAATATGCTGACTCGTGAGCTTCCTTTAGGATTAATCCTCTCAGTCCACCCTGTTCGGGTACATAAATCCTCTTTTTATACCATAGGACATCTTTTTCGTCGGTCGAAAATTCCTTTGCCAGTCCTGCGGCTAGGCGTTCCTTCACCTCTCAGATTTCCTCGTTGTCCTTCTGGGCTTCTTCTATTTGGGTTCTCAGAAGAGGTTGAATGTCCAAGGTGTTTATCTGCCCATGAGGTATTATATGTAGGTTTAGTTGGGCTATTTCCTCCCTAAGCTCAGGAGCCATTCCTTCTGTCCTCAGATGATTGCAACGGCTCTTCCGACTCAAAGCGTCAGCCACAACGTTTGCTTTGCCGGGGTGATAGTGTACCTCTAAATCATAATCCTTGATTAGTTCTAACCATCGCCTTTGCCTTAGGTTGAGGTCTGACTGGGTGAAAATATACTTCAGACTCTTGTGGTCAGTGTAGACATCACAATGGTTTCCAATCAAATAATGTCTCCAAATCTTTAGCGCATGAACCTCGGCTGCAAGTTCTAGATCATGGGTAGGATAGTTTTCCTCATGTGGTCGCAATTGTCGCGACGCGTAGGCCACAACTTTTCCGTCCTGCATCAGTACTCCTCCTAGTCCTTGCCTTGATGCATCACAGTATATAACGAAGTCTTTCCTGATGTCGGGAAGAACTAAAATGGGTGCCGAGGTCAATTTTTCTTTGAGCTGCTCAAAGCTTTCCTGACACTGTTCTGACCACACAAACTTCTTTTCCTTCTTGAGTAGTTGTGTCATCGGTCGGGCTATCTTAGAGAATCCTTCAATGAACCTTCGGTAGTATCCGGCCAAGCCTAGAAAACTCCGAATTTCAGTCACAGATTTGGGTGCTTTCCATTCCGTAACGGCCTCCACTTTAGCAGGATCCACTGCTACTCCACCGGCTGAGATTACGTGGCCTAGAAAGGCGACTTCTTTTAGCCAGAACTCGCATTTACTAAACTTTGCATATAATTTATGCCTCCGTAGTTTCTCGAGTACCAATCGCAAGTGTTCCGCATGTTCCTCCTCATCCTTGGAGTAGATCAGAATATCATCGATAAATACTACCACAAATTTGTCCAAGTAATCCATGAACACTTTGTTCATAAGATTCATAAAGTATGCCGGGGCGTTGGTTAACCCAAACGACATTACTGTGAACTCATACAATCCATAGCGTGTTGAAAACGCGGTCTTGGGTATATCCCCGGTCCTAATTTTCAATTGGTGGTATCCTGATCTAAGGTCAATCTTAGAGAACACCTTAGCTCCTTTGAGTTGATCAAAAAGATCATCAATCCGTGGTAGTGGATATTTGTTTTTGATGGTTACTTCGTTCAGTGAACGGTACTCTACACACATCCTCATGCTACCATCTTTCTTCTTGACGAATAATACTGGGGCTCCCCATGGTGACGAACTGGGTCGTACAAATCCCTTTTCTTGCAACTCTCTAATTTGCTTTTTAAGTTCCTCCAACTCATTAACTGGCATCCGGTAAGGCCTCTTGGATATGGGAGCAGTCCCGGGTATCAGATCAATAATGAACTCTATGTCACGGTCTGGTGGCATCCCAGGTAAGTCTTCTGGAAACACATCGGGAAATCGTTGCACTACAGGCATTCCTTTCAGGGGTAGCATGGTAAATATGCCTCCGGCACGTTCGGTCAGTCTAGGATCTTGATCCATGGTTGCTCTCATATCCGATCCCCAGGGTGTGGTCAGGGTAACCTCTCTACGTCTACAGTCGATTACCCCTCTGTTCTTTGCTAACCAATCCATACCCAATATGACATCCAGGGTCTGGGGTATCAACACCATAAGATTGGAGGGAAACACCACATCCCTAAGACGAATAGGTACATCTATGCAAGCATGACTCACAGTTATCTCGCCCCCAGGTGAGTGTACTATCATAGGCTTTCTAAGCCCCACTAAGGTTAAGTTGTGTTTTTGACTAGCCTTCAATGATATGAATGAATGCGATGCTCCTGAATTGAAGAGAACTTTAACTGGAGTGGAGTTGATAGAAAACGTACCCATTAGTACACCCTGATCCTCCTGGGCCTCTTCAGCTCGCACATGGTTCACTTGTCCACGGCCAAATCCGGTAGCAACCTTGTTAGTCTGCGGAGTCCTGAATAGTCCTCGTCCGGCAGCAGGGGTAGCAGTCCCACGAACAGCCATTGTATTAGTGCCAGTACGGACAGGAGTCTTGCGTGGATGAGGGCAGTTGTTGGCGTAGTGCCCATACTCTCCGCAGTTGAAGCAGTCCACATTCCTCTTGACTCCAGGGGCAGCCAGAGTTGGTGTAGGGGTGCGGTTCTGAATCACAACCGGCCTATTAAAATTGCTAGGCGCGGCGGGTCGGTTAGTTGCCACAATAGGGGGCTTCCATCCAGACGAAGTGGCTCCCTTGAGTCGCTGAGGCACCCCCTGAGGTGGGCGATTCATAGCAATCCTCCTCTTGCGGTTATGCTCTACAGTCCTTTGATCATTCTCCAGCCTAACGACTTTGTTGATCAGGCTCTGGAAGCTCTCATGGTCTTGCCCAATCATAGGTCCACGTAATTCATCATTCAGCCCTTCTATGAACTTGTCGATCTTCTCCTCTTCATCTGCGAGGTCTCCAATGGCATAGCGGGCCAACTGAATGAACCGGTTCAGATATTCCTGCACCGTTGTGTTCCCTTGTCGCAACCTTCTGAACTCGTTCTTCTTTATACGCATTACCGCAGCAGGCATGAAGTTCTCGCGAAATGCTGCAGTGAACTCTTCCCAAGTGGGTTCTCCAGCATCCTCTTCTCGAGCTTCCTTGTAGGTATCCCACCAATCACCAGCGGGTCCCTCCAGTTGGTTTACTGCGAAAATCACTTTGTCGGCTTCGCGTACCCAGACAAGGGTCAGTTTCTTCTCTATGATGCGTAGCCAATCTTCTGCCTCCATAGGCTCGTCTGCCGTAGCGAACGTGGGTGGCTTGGTTCTCTTGAACTCTCCAAAGCTCGATCCTCCGCGGTTGCCTTGGTTGTTTGCAATGGCTTGCAAGAGTTGGGTTTGAGTGGCCATAACTCCGGCCAGGGTGGTTAGGTCAGGTGTCTGAGTTTCTTCATTGCTGGTTGATGCCCGACGTCGGCTTGTCATGTGTGTAGGATGATGGAATAAGTATCCTAATCTTCTAACTAGCTTCTATGGTTTCATCCCATTAAGGGAGTTGTTTTGATGTGAACTTTGTTTTGCAAGCATGGTGGAATAAACTCATTTATAACACAACAGCAACAACATCGTGAATAACATCACAGAGTTCCACAAATAGTACATAAATCATGATGCAATCGACTGCGCACACATGCAGTCCAAATAAGGTTCATCAATAGATACATCGAACTAACCATCAAGCTACTCGTCAAACTAGGTAAAGGGGGGGTGTGTCTTGCATACTATCCAAAAGCATCTGACGCGAGATCGAAGCTGCAACAATCCTCCAGTCTAGTCATCCAACCATCCACAGGATCCTGGGGCAGGTAGAGTGTGGTCGCTGGCACGGGCAAATGTCGCGTCCCAAATCGACTCTAAAATACATCCTCAAAATTGTGCTTAGAATAATTAAAATTCATGTGAAAGCCTCCAACAATTAAAATGTGCAAAGATAAAAGTCAAATGAGGCTTGGAGGATTTTTGTATATTTCCTAAAAGCCTAAAATGTGTAAATAAATTTTAGTGGAATTTTCAGAGCACAAATAATAATTGAGAAGAAATAAACAAAGTTAAAAAGGTTTTATAAAAAGAAAAAAAACCTAAAAAGTCTTCTTTTCCCCCCTTCCCTTCTTGGGCCGGCTCGGCCCAGCTCTCTCTCTCTCTCACTCCTCTCCCCCGCGGCCCATCGGCCTTCCCCCGCGCGCGCGCCGCTGACGGGCGGGCCCGCCCGCCACCCTCGCTGACGGGTGGGGCCCACCCGTCATCCCCTTCCTCGCGCCGCGCCCGCCGCCCGCCCGTGCCCTAGCGCCGCCGCCGCCGCCGAATCCGCCGCATCCCGCCGTCCCCGCGCGCAATAAAGAGGGGGAAATCACTCCCCGTGATTCCCTCCCTCTTTCCCCCCACTTTTCCCTCTCTCTCTCCCTCGGATTCGTCCGGATTCACGCCCGCGATCCTCGCCGGCGTCATCAATGGCGGCCGAGACTTCCGCGGCCGTTTCCTTCCTCTCCGGCCGCTCTCTCCCCCTCCCGGCGCTATTTAATCCATCCCCGTGCCTCTCTCCTCCGTTTCCGCCGCTCGCCGCACTCTCTCCCCGTCGGATTCGAGCCCGCGCCGTCGTCCTCTCTCTCCGCCGTCGCCGCCGAGCTCCGGTTCGCCGCCGTCGTCGCCCCGGACCTCATCCCGCTTCGGCATCGCCTCCTTCGGCTTCGCCGCGTCCTCGTCGACCTCGTCCGCGCCTCCGTTTCGCCCGCCGACCGCCGGAGCGCCGTCGTCCTCGCCGTCCCGAACCGCGCCGCCGCCTTCCTCCGCTTCGGTCGCCGTCTCCGTCGCCGCCGTCGACCCGGGGTGAGCCGAAGACCGCCGCTTCGCTTCCCTCTTCTCTCCTCTCTCTCGGGCGCCGCTCCGCCGCGCCGGTGGTCGCCGGCGGTGACCATCGGGGCGCGGGTGCGCCGCCTCCCGTCGGCCGTGCCGGCGAGGCCGCCTTCGGGCGCGCCCCGCGGCTGCCAGGTGGGGCCCGGCTGTCAGCCGCCCGCGCCCGCGGGTGCGGCTGACGCGTGGGACCCACGGCGCCGGCCGCCGCCAGCCGCGTGCTCCCGGTCCACCGTGGACCGAGAGGCTGCCACGTGGGCCCCACTCCCGTGGACCCGGTCCGCGCGCCCTCTCTCCCGGCTGACGCAATAATTCGTTTTTAAATTAAAATTTAAATGAAGAAATTCGCAAATATCCATTTAAAGAGCATATAAACTTCAAATGGCCATAACTTGGCCATTTGAACTCGGAATTGGACCGTTCAAGTCTCTAATTTTTCCTTAAGAAGTCAAGAACCCATTTTTGTGCTTTGTTTCTGCTGTTATGTGGAATTTATTAGAGTTTAAGCCTTTTCTTTTCCGTTGGTCGTGTAGACGCTGCAGCTTCGGAAGATCCGCTCTTCGTGGAAGTTGAAGCCGTCGGTTGGGAAAGCGAGCAAGGCAAGACACATCATCTTGATCATATTGAATCCCAATTTATAAAATCATGGTTATTTAAATTATTGCATTATCGCTTTATTTAAATTCCCGCGTTATCACTGTTTTATTTAACCATGCCTATTTACCTTTGTTATGACCTTATTATTATTGTTATTGTTATTATTACCTTGTTCACCCTAGAATAAACAAAACCCCAACTAGTGGACACTCTACTCATGGTACCACTAGTATGATTTTAGGTAGATGCTTCGCTGTTTAATTAGGTAACAATAGGTGGTTTTACAACTCTAGACTTTGGGAATTTTCATATCACCTGGACACTTTGGAATTGTTGGTTTATTGTGGAATTGGAATCACACCTCCCCCTTTATTCAAAATCCCTAAAATGGTTTTAGGCTGGGCTCGGGGTGCATGGTTTTGATAGCAGCACCTCGGCCATATAAGGACCGGTCTTCGGGCCTCTGTTGCAAAGCACTACCGTACTTCCACATGTCTAGTGGGTAAGGCTTAGTTTGTGGCTCAGTCTAGTTATAAACAAAAGTACACGGATGGAGATGGATGAAGTCGGGGGTCGATGGACATTCTCCAGGGCAAATGAACGCTACGCGAGCTGCGGCCCGGTAGTCGAGATGTCATGGCACAGGGTTGGTGCTCTGCTGCTAGGGGCTCAGTCCTGCCTGCCTGTCCCGGGGGTTCCGGCCGTAGGTGGGATTGGGTCGGTACTCTTGTCTATGGCTAGGATGGGTCGGAAACTATGTCACGTCTTCCGTCTGTATACCGTGGTGGTATGTGGCACGTGGTGGCACGTGAGGAAGACGTGTCTTGTGGGTAAAGATGTACACCTCTGATCAGAGTATAATCTATTCGAATAGCCGCGCCCTCGGTTATGGGCAAGCCGAGCAATGTACCCAAGTTAGTGTTTTAATTCTTAAAACCTGCTTAACAACTAAAATGAGGAATGGTTGGCCTGGGTTGGCTTGGGACGAGCTGGGACCCAGGGTCGGGTTGCCAGTTCGGTCTGAATCATCGTAGGCCTTGGGTTAAGGCAGGTTCGTGTGGGTTCACGGCCTTGTTTAATAAAAGTGTATAGTTCTAGGATCGTGTTTACAAAATGGCTTTGAGCAACAAAATGTCTTTAAATGCTGTTTACTGCAACCCTAACCCTTTATGTTATAACTCCCTTGTACTCCCTTGCATTTTTATGCATTCGTGGGTGTGTCTTGTTGAGTACGGTGGTTGTACTCAGTCTTGTTCATTTTTTTCCCAACCCCAGAAGAGGAGTTCCTGGAAGATGAAGGCTTTGGTGTCTAGCTCGTGCCTGCCGTCAAGCGCCTGTGGTCGTCGCCCTAGTCTTCCGCTGTTTCTCGTTTGTCTTTGGGTGTTGGGCCTTCGCTGCCCGTGTAATAATTCTATTTACGCTTCCGCTTGTTGAACTCTGAGGTGTATCAACTTTTGGTGTACCTTGCCTCCTGGGACAAGGATTAATGCACGCACGTAAGGAACGCCCGTTGGGTTATTTCCGGTCGTGACAAGTTGGTGTAACATCCCGGCCTAGGGCTTAATAGGATTAATAGAATACTCATATCAACAAGTTGCAACTTCTTTTCCGGAAGCCAATCTCCAAAGAACTCCAGGGTTAAGCGTGCTTGGCCTGGAGCAATTTGGGATGGGTGACCGACCGGGAAATTCTTCCCGGGTGCACACGAGTGAGGACAAAGTGTGCAGAAAAGGCATGTGTTGGTCTGTGAGGGCAGTCTATGACCTATGAAAGCTATCAGATGTAAGTGGGCCCGGCCTGGGGAAGGCGGGACGTTACAAAGTGGTATCAGAGCCGACTCTCGCGGTTTCACGGGCGCGTGTGTCGCAGTTGCGCAGGCATGGTGCGCATGGCTGGTGTGGACCTGGTGTGGTCACACAGCATGGCACATGCGCTGGCACTGGACATGGGTGTGTCGCAGTTGCGCAGGCATGGTGTGCATGGCTGGTGTGGACCCGGTATGGTCACACAGCATGGCACATGCGCTGGCACTGGACACACGGACGTGGCCAAGAGAGGGAGTTCCTGGCCTGGGGGGTTGATCGACGGGGGCGTCGATCTCTCTTAAGGGGGTGAGGGTGTAACATCCCGGCCTAGGGCTTAATAGGATTAATAGAATACTCATATCAACAAGTTGCAACTTCTTTTCCGGAAGCCAATCTCCAAAGAACTCCAGGGTTAAGCGTGCTTGGCCTGGAGCAATTTGGGATGGGTGACCGACCGGGAAATTCTTCCCGGGTGCACACGAGTGAGGACAAAGTGTGCAGAAAAGGCATGTGTTGGTCTGTGAGGGCAGTCTATGACCTATGAAAGCTATCAGATGTAAGTGGGCCCGGCCTGGGGAAGGCGGGACGTTATATATTGTTTCTATTCAACTATTGCATTTATTTTCGAATGTCATTGGGTGGAATTAACCTATTGTTTGTTATAGCCCTTTTGTTCTTGATTACTTTATTCCTTGATACCTTGGGTTATTGTAACTGGACTAGTTGAGCTTTATATATTGGTTCAGCTAGATGATTAGATATAATTGCTTAGCCATGCTTAGAAACCTTAGCACACTATTGGGATAACTTATGAATCACTATTATTTAATGATGGCTTAATGATGGCTAATGATTGGTTAATTAATTAATTTGCCAACTAAAACCTGATAATGGTGGTTTGTGAGTACATGGTTTTGATGGTCGTGCTCATGACAATTAAGGACCGGTTCACGATTTTCGGTTGTGAAACATTTACCGTGCCAACCACAAGCCAGCGTGGGCAACGGCTTTACTTTCTGTATAGTATGGTTCTTTGTAGAGCACCAGACTGTGAAGTGGCGGAGATAAGCCCACGGGGGTCGCTGGGGAGTCCATGCCTTGTTTGCAAGGGGGTGACTATGATCCGGGAACGGTGCACTGCTTTGAATTGTGTTATATAGAGGGTATTATCACAATCTCTATTCGGGTACTTGTTAAATATCGCGACGCATGGTTGACATGATGTTGAGGTTGTGTCTTGTGGGTACAGTGGTACACCTCTGGCCAGAGTAAAACTATTCGAATAGCCGTGCCCGCGGTAATGGATGGGTCGAACAATGTCTTTCGTGATTAGTTTCACAACTTTCCATTACATTAAATAACGATGTTAATAACTTGTTTAGCTCCTGGTTTGGAATGGTATATTCCTGGTTTGGAGATAGAACTGTGCAGCCGGGATTGGTTGTTCAGAATGGTTGGGCCTGAGCAGCATGGGTGTGCTGTTCAGTGTTGGTTAAAATTGATGATTAATTACTCTATTGTTTTACTACTCTTAAATGTTTGCTAAATGCTGCCTTTGCAAATGAGTCTATATTATGCCATCCTTTGTTATCCTACGCACTTGCATATTTGCTGCGTGGCTTGTTGAGTATGTCATATACTCACCTTGCAATCATTCATCAGAGGAGGAGTTCTTCAGTGATGCTGATGGTGTTGAGGGTTAGGCGTAGCCTTGGTCAAGCTGCCTGTGGAGTGGAGTCGTCTGCTCTGTTTATCTTTATTTTCCGCTGCTTAGATCTTTATTGGTTGAGAGGAACTATCTACCTCTGTAATGGCATTTTATTCGCTTATTAATTAGAGTAATAAATGTACTCTATTATCAATTTGTTATTGTGTGCCTCAGCTGATTCCTGGACGAGGGTGTACACACATGTAAGCGTTTGGAATTTTGGATAGAAATTCCGGGCGTGACAAGTTGGTATCAGAGCCTCCTTGACCATAGGATATGCCAAATGGTTACCTATAGGAGTCCTCTAAAAATATTGGAAAAATAGAAATGTTCTCCTCCCTTTCTCTTTTAATTAAACCAATCTAATGGCACATGCAGTTTATAGTCTCTTAAATTGTTACCTTTTAAAATTTACTTTTTCTGTGTTGTTAGTACTGTACATCTATTACTGTACTAATGGCCCATTTACCAGCAAAGGTTTACAACATTGTTTTATTTAATCTTGCTGCAATGTAATAAACTTAGCATGTTGATTTTATAACTCTCTTTTAATTTATTTCTTTTGAAACCTGCTATTCAAAAGTGCAAAACCGGTGATCCTGTTTTTAACCGTTTCAACTTATCTTGAAAGATCGGTTTGCTTTATTTAGTTACCTTTCACTTTGATTTTCTAATTTTATTCAAATTAACCCAAAAACTTGTGCTATTAATTGGATAAATGTCTTAACTCCCTCCTTTCACTTGTCTTTAGATACCGCGCTACAAGCCTGAGTACTTGTTTGGTACTGAAGGATTTGTCCAAGAGTTGTGTACGATGTCCTTTGCCATCGGATTTGGGACTGCCCCTTTGTATGCCCAGATTCCTCATGATCGTGATGAAGAGAAGTGCCGTGTCAAAGTCACCTTAAACAGTAATTGTGAAGATATCCCATCGGTGATGTTCGAGGCTGGAGGGGAAAACTATATTCATGCATGTCAGGTGGCGGCAAGGATCGCCATAGGAGAGCTCCCCGATCACTACAGTGATCAGTTGGCCAACACTGAGTATCGCTACCATCCTCGCCAACCCCAGGGAAGTGACCGTGGCAGCTACCTTGAACCTGCAGGGATTGAGAATGATGCTACCACAAGGCATTTGGTCGAGATGCTGTGGGCCATGGATGAGACCCGCGCGGAGATCGTGTTAGCAGCTCAAGATCGTGAAGACTGGAATCGTGGTAAGATTTGCAAGCTGGAGGACAAGGTGGATCGTTTGGAGAAGGAGCTAGCCGCATTGAAGGGAGAAGCACCACCACGAAAAGCCAAGGTTTGTCTTACGGCAAGAAAGAGAGCTCTTTTCGTCCCTCGCTACCAGTTGGCGCCAAAGGTTCGTGTGGTGGAAAAAGAAGCTACCCCGGCCCCAGCGGATCCTCCGGTCGTCAACGTGAGTGATGATGAAGGAGAAGAATCGAAGCGCATCCATTCAAAGGTCGAGTGGGGAGCTACTCAAGATGATGGAGACGAGCCGAGCGAGCCTTCAATCAACTCCGATGCCCGGAAGACCTAGAACGCCTTGTCAAGCCGTTGCCCTAGATCGTTGTGTTAGTTTGCTTGTTTAAGTTTGGTTGTGTGTGTGGGTCTTGCATGTGGTTTACATCAGTGGTGGGATGTAAGTGCATGCGTTTGTTTGCTTTCGAGCGTTAGGTAGTTGGTGAGTTAAGTGGTGTGAGAGTCTTCAGATCTATGTAATAATGAAACTCGGTTAAGATCAATAAAAGTTAAGTTAGTAAAAAAAATTTAATTCTTTGTCCTAAGTAGTTTTTCCCCGGTTTCTCTTCTTGTGCTCCTGTCCATGCCAGATGGTGCTCACTCGCAGCGATGGGAATGGTCCCAACAACAACAACAACAACAACAATGGAGAGAATCCCACGCTTGCCCAAGTCCTGGCTCAACAGGCACAGCTTATGAACATGATGATGCAGCAACTCCAGAACCAACAGAACTAGGGAAATAACCATGCACTTCCCCAGAACCAGGCTTGCTGAGTATGTCATATACTCACCTTGCAATCATTCATCAGAGGAGGAGTTCTTCAGTGATGCTGATGATGTTGAGGATTAGGCGTAGCCTTGGTCAAGCTGCCTGTGGAGTGGAGTCGTCTGCGCTGTTTATCTTTATTTTCCGCTGCTTAGATCTTTATTGGTTGAGAGGAACTATCTACCTCTGTAATGGCATTTTATTCGCTTATTAATTAGAGTAATAAATGTACTCTATTATCAATTTGTTATTGTGTGCCTCGGCTGATTCCTAGACGAGGGTTTACACACACGTAAGCGTTTGGAATTTTGGATAGAAATTCCGGGCGTGACACCTTCCCGAGCGGTGACGACGACCGGAGCGACGGCGGCGCACGGCTGGACCAGCGGCGGCGACGGCGGCGCAAGGGCTCACGGCGCTAGGGCTCTACCGGCGACGAGAGACTAAGGCGAGGGTGGCGACGTGTAGAGGAGACACCAGGGATCCTTTTATAGCAGCTAGGGGGCAGCGGCGAAGGCCCACGGCTACCAGCGGCGGCGATGGAAAGCTAGGGTTCGGAGGAGAAAATCGAATCCGATTCGAGATCAAATCCGGCGATTTCCAAACCGAATTAGCGATAGATTCCAAAAGAGAAAAGGTAGAGGAGATCTCGGGGATCATTTCCCCTCTATCAATTCGACCAGAGAAGGAAAGGGGCGACGGAATTTGGAAGGGCGGCGGCGGCGCGGCTCGGCTAGGGTTTCGGCCGGGCGACGGCGCGAGGAGGACGACGAGTCCTGACAGGTGGGCCCCACCTGTCAGCGGGCGGACGCGCGCGCGGGCGACGGCTCGGCTTGGGCCGACTTGGGCCGGGGACGAGAGAGAAAGGTTTTGGGCCGACTTTTGGCCCAACGCCAAAAGAGAGATTTTTAAAACTTTTTCAATTTAAATTATTCATGAAATGCAATTTCATTTATTAAAAATACTTCCTTAGCTCAAATAAATCCCAGAAAAATCTAGGAATTATAGAATCAAGCAAAGTACTTAATAAAATTTTATCTAGCCCAATTTTATATTGGAATTTATTATTTCAAATTAGATCTTCTCTTCTAGGTTTTTAAAATTATTTCTAATAATTCCAATTAAACAACAATTTATATATTTAGGATTTTTAGGGTGTGACATTTTCTTTATTAGTAAAAACACAGTTTATCTTCTAAAATTCATAAGTAATTCATCCGAGCTCCGTTTAAGTCTATTCAAGTCTCAGTAAGTCAAGAAAAATGCAAAGAATCTATCAAAAATGGTTTTGTTTCCTATTTCAGTAGTCTTATAGCATATTTTGCTTGTGTGCTTTGTTTGTCGCGTAGAATTCGGCCGTTTCGTTGATCCGCGGTTTCTCGAAGACGTTGTTGAGGTCTCATCAATGCGAGACCAAGGCAAGTCATGCAATACAATTGATCATATTGTACCCAATTTACAAATATCCCGCGTTTCTATTAAATGTTGCATTCTTTTACAATGTAATGTGGGATATGTCCTATTACTCAGCCACATATTGGTTACCTTATGCCATTGATAACTTGGGTATCAAAATGACTAGATGTTGGCTTAGGAAATGCTTAGCCATGCTTAGTTCAACTAGTACACAAATGGGGATCACATTATTACATAGACTTTGTCTATTAGCATAGCTTTGGATTGGTACCACCGCAATGGTATTAGTTAACTAGAATACACTGAATGGTGGGCTGTGGGTGCATGGTTTTGCTGGTCGCACCCATGGCAATTAAGGACCGGTTCACGGGAAACCCTGGGAGACTTACCGTGCTTACCACAAGCGGGAGTGGGTAACTGCTTGATCTGAAGTATAGCTCGACCCTTTCCTAGGCACCGGTGGCGAGGGTGGGCGTGATGGAGTTGGGTCGGCCGGGGTGTCCGGTTGTCCAGCTGCCGGATTCACCGCGGCGCAAGAGGGGACCGCTGTCACACCCTAAAAATCTTAAATATATAAATTGTTGTTTAATTGGAATTATCAGAAATGATTTTAAAAGCCTAGAAGAAAAGATCTAATTTTAAATAATAAATTCCAATATAAAATTGGGCCAGATAAAATTTTATGAAATACTTTGCTTAATTCTATAATTCCTAGATTTTTCTGGGATTTATTTGAGCTAAGGAAGTATTTTTAATAAATGAAATTGCATTTCATGAATAATTTAAATTGAAAAAGTTTTAAAATTTCCTCTTTTGGCTTTGGGCCGAAAGTCGGCCCAAAACCCTTTCTCTCTCTCTCCTCCCCGGCCCAGTTGGCCCAAGTCGACACGAGCCGCTGACGCAATAATCCTCTTTTTCTTTTCAAAAATAATTCATTATTGCGTCATAATTCAATTAAAATCTATATAAATGGTTTAATCCGATTTAATCTTTAAAAATTCATAACTAATTTATCTTAGCTCGGATTTAGTTGGTTCAAGTCTCTAAATTTTTCTAAAATTAAGATCTACATGTTAAAAATATCCACATGTACTGTTCATGCTTGTTTATGTGTTGTTTTGGTGATTTTGCTCTTTTCTGTTTAGATTCCGTCGTTTCCGGAGAGTCCGTTTTCGCAGGAGAAGAATTTGAAGAGTTCCAAGGCCAGCAAGGCAAGTCACACAGATCCCAATCAACCCTTTGAGTATGTTGATCCCGTTTAAAACTATTGTTTCTATTCAACTATTGCATTTATTTTCGAATGTCATTGGGTGGAATTATCCTATTGTTTGTTATAGCCTTTTTGTTCTTGATTACTTTATTCCTTGATACCTTGGGTTATTGTAACTTGACTAGTTGAGCTTTATATATTGGTTCAGCTAGATATTAGATATAATTGCTTAGCCATGCTTAGAAACATTAGCACACCAGTGGAATAACTTATGAATCACTATTATTTAATGATGGCTTAATGATAGTTCACGATGGTCAATCGTGATTGGTTAATTAATTAATTTGTCAACTAAAACCTGATAATGGTGGGTTGTGAGTACATGGTTTTGATGGTCGTGCTCATGACAATTAAGGACCGGTTCACGATTTTCAGTTGTGAAACATTTACCGTGCCAACCACAAGCCAGCGTGGGCAACGGCTTTATTTTCTGTACAGTATGGTTCTTTGTAGAGCACCAGACTGTGAAGTGGCGGAGATAAGCCCACAGGGGTCGCTGGGGAGTCCATGCCTTGTTTATAAGGGGGTGACTATGATCCGGGAACGGTGCACTGCTTTGAATTGTGTTATATAGAGGGTATTGTCACAATCTCTATTCGGGTACTTGTTAAGTATCGCGACGCATGGTTGACATGATGTTGAGGTTGTGTCTTGTGGGTACAGTAGTACATCTCTAGCCAGAGTGAAACTATTCGAATAGCCGTGCCCGCGGTAATGGGCGGGTCTAACAATGTCTTTCGTGATTAGTCTCACACTTTTCATTATAATAAATGATGTTATAACTGGTAATAGTTTGTTTAGCTCCTGGTTTGGAATGATATATTCCTGGTTTGGAGATAGAACTGTGCAGCCAGGGTTGGTTGTTCAGAATGGTTGGGCCTATGCAACAGGGTATGTTGTATAGCGTTGGATTAATACTGCTTAATTAATCCTCTACTGTTTTATTAAATTCTGAAATATTTATTAAATGCTATTTATGCAAATGAGACAATATTATGCCATCCTTTGTTATCCTGTGCACTTGCATATTTGCTGTGTGGCTTGCTGAGTATGTCATATACTCACCTTGCAATCATTCATCAGAGGAGGAGTTCTACAGTGATGCTGATGGTGTTGAGGATTAGGCGTAGTCCTGGTCAAGCTGCCTGTGGAGTGGAGTCGTCTGCGCTGTTTCTTTATTTTCCGCTGCTTAGATCTTTATTGATTGAGAGGAACTATCTACCTCTGTAATGACATTTTATTCGCTTATTAATTAGAGTAATAATTGTACTCTATTATCAATTTGTTATTGTGTGCCTCGGCTGATTCCTGGACGAGGGTTTACACACATGTAAGCGTTTGGAATTTTGGATAGAAATTCTGGGCGTGACAACCGCCCACTGCCTTTTGAGGGGTGGGGGTGAAACCTTAGCATGGTGTGGATGGTTAGGGGAGGGTTATGTGGAGGGTCTTGTCACGATTTCCCCCTTTGCAGTATCATGGTGATACTTCGGGGCGTGGCGACATATGTGGAATCGTGTCTTGTGGGTACAGTTGTACATCTCTGGTCAGAGTAAAACTATTCGAATAGTCGTGCCTGCGGTTATGGGCGATCAACCAGATTCACCGTGATTAGTCTCACCCCCTAGTTTAGCTTAATGAACTGGTGTGGTTCAGTTGGTTGGTTGGGCCTGTTGCAACGTGGTGTAGCGTTGGGCAGTGATTGGTTAATATTGCTTAATTACTACAACTGTTTTTACTGTTTTCAACTTCTGGTTTTAAATGCCTGCTTTATGCAAATGAACCCCTTAGCCTCCTTTGGTTATATCCTGCATCATACCTCCTCTACCGGTATGACTTGCTGAATACAGTGGATAGTACTCAGTCTTGCTCTCTTTTCCCCTACACCAGAGCTGAAGATCTTCCTAGTGGAAGCTGTCCTGTTGGAGTTGGTTTCGTCGCTGCCGCCAAGGGATGCCTGTGGAGTGGAGTCGCCCCGCTGCTGAAGTCAAGTTTCCAAGTCTAGTTCGTTTTATCTTTTTCCGCTGCATTTGTAATCTTTTATATTTTTGTAGGACGTGGATCTGTATGTCAACAATTGTCGTTTGTGTACCCTGGCTGGTCCTGGACAGGGGTTTAATGCACATTCAGCTTAGAAATTCTGGTTCGTGAATTTCTGGGCGTGACAGTAGATAGCTAAAATAGACTTTTTCACTCCCCTTTCTTTTATCTTTCTTTTCCTTTCTGCCCAATCTGGGCCGGAGCCGAGCCGAACCAAATTCCCTACTGCCCTGCAGACGAAGCGCGAGGACGAGGAGAGCAGGGTCCTATTTGGTACGGCTCCAAACTCTAACTCTCAACTCTAAACTCCAATTTTAATGAACTAGGAAAGTAGCCCACGCATACGCGCAGGCATGTTGTTTAATCTTCTTTGAAATTTTATTATTTTGAAAATGTGGATGATATTTTTGAAATATTTTTTACTCTATTTTAAACGTTTGTTCGTTAATAACTGTTGGGCGTATTACTTGAACCTGTATATCCTCAAATTTATTAGAAAAAATATGTCCCAATGATGGAGTTAGTTCATATCTATTTATTTATATTGTGTGTGATTCATTTTTTAAAATTTTTGGAGTTTCCAAACATTATATAACATTTTTTGTTTCGTATGCTATAGATGACTTTAAGTAACATTTTAATTTTATTATATATTAATGAAATATATTTTCTATTAAAAATATAACTGATGATACTAATTCATCTAATCAAAGATAGACTTATATTACTTATATTCCCTCTGTCACATAAATCGAAGGAGGTAAATTTTATCCCAAAATAATAGAAGAATTTATACGTAACCAAGACGGTGATTTTCTAAATACTACCACGATAATCTCCAAAGTACCGTATCATATTTTGACAAATATATATACTGTAGTGCATGTTCGTTCAGTGTCCGGTTTGTTTTCCACACCTATTGTTTATAATCACTTGAGACACCTTTAGTAATTTGGAGAATACATATGTACATTTAAATTAGTGTTGTATATTTGTCAATTGTTTTTCACACCAAAAATATGATGTGAAATTATTATCATAACATTAATTATTACATGTCGGCTCCATATTTGTGATGTATTTATGGCTATAGATATTAGTAGTTTATTTATTTAAAGGAATACAACCAGATCACAAATTGGATATATAATTTTAAAATAATTTAAAAGATAGAATGCTTAAAACCATTGATTGGATATTTTATATTTATATTTGTGTAAATTTAAAGATTATTATATTTTTATCCTTAAATTGTAGAAAATTATTTTTGAAGGACCACCGATTTTTTGAGGGCTTTATCATAAATACGTTTTATGTTATTCCGGCAAATAATATGTAAGTATTATTGTTTTTTTTCAACCATATGTACGTACGGAGTACTTTTTCCGGTCAACGGTTATATATTTCTCATATATCCGTATATAGGAGAAACAATTAATCTAACGGTGTAAAATAAAACAACTAAATTGTGTTGTTTTCATTTTCACAAATGTAAATTTAAATTAGCATCGTATATCCGTCGAGTGATATTTGACACCCTAAAATATGATGTGAAATAAGAAATTATCAAAACATTAATTATTATATATATCAGCCTCGTATGTCGAACGAACAAAGATCATTGATGGGATATTTCATATTTGTAATATAGATTTAGTTTAACTACGTATATTTACGTAAATTTGTAGACTAATGTATTTATCTTTAAATAGTAGATAATACTATTTCAAAAGACCATCGATCTTTTTCGAATGATACGTTTTTTTTGTTTTTTTTTATAGTAAGGGATTTTGAAAATACTATTTCAAAAGACCACTGTGCGTAGATTTTTCTTTGTTCCGAACTTTCGATGGATAGGGGTTAAGCTTTATTTATTTTTCCAAGTCGTATGTACGTATGGACTACTTATGTTTTTTTTCTTTTTCTAGCCTAATTGTTATATAGTTCTCCCGTGTACATACGCAGAGTTATAAGTTATTAGTTTTTAAAATAAAATATATCTAATGGTTTAAACTATTGGGTTCACCAATTTAATTAAAAATCGGCGGTGATATTTGCTTAAATTTATATAGTAATAGATTTTATCTTTAAATATTAGAAAACTCTATTTAGAGATAATCGATTTTTTATGGTACTACACACGTATGTTTTTTTTTCTTTGTTGTTTTTACAGTAAGCCTGTGCATAGTTTTTTTTCTTTCGTAGGTAATATATTCATTGTTTTTTATTCTTACGTATGTACGTACATATGGAGTACTCGTGTTTTTGTTTTCTTTTTCCGGTGAAGTAAGGTATGAGTTTCTTTTTAAATAAAATACATCTAATCTAAGGTAAGATTCATTGTTTTCTTTTCTCACGTATGTACGTTAGTATGTTACCTGTACATATGTGTATATATACAGGGATAATGCATATGTCCGCGCGGGGTACAGGGGAGGACTAAAATCAGTTTAATTTGTCTTCTTTTTCCGGTGAATAGTAAGGCATTAGTTTCTTTTTAAATAAAATATATCTAATCTAATCTAATGGTCTAAATTATCGGGTCCACCGATTTAAGTGAAAATCGATAGTGAGATTAGACATTGCCACGTGACGGCCTAGGAGCGTTTGTAGAAATGCCACGTGGCGGCTTAAGAGCGTTTATAGGAAGTTTAATGGACTTGCTTCTCTAGAAGCTGAGATGGATATAGAGAGTATTTTGACTAGATTACTCAGCTCCATCGCCATTCGGCTCGGCGCGACGTACGCGGTGATCCCCGTGTTGGGATCGTCTCCGGCTACACTAGTCTTCGGATGGGTCAACATCATGTGTTAGTAAGGATTCCGACTTCCGTGGGTTTTTTTGGTAAAAAAATATGTTTATTATGAGAACCCACCTCACTAATCAGCAAACCAGTGAGAAAGGCAGCACAACACGCAACGTATGGACTAAACCCGACTACAGTATTTCTGGATGTAGGGCTTAGCTTAGTACTACTACTATGGTTTATACGAGTATGGAGTAAATTAAAGAGCGGTGTATAGGGGTATTTTTATAGAGGTTTGGACTCCTCAGATCGGCAATACTCTATACGGTAGTAGGTATATCACACAAGTAATCTAACCTTTTAAACTATTCGGAAAATACTCCCATTCGGGCTACTGTTTGGAGTCTGCTTCGTTGGACAAAAAAATTTCAGCACCACAACCACTGCATGTCTACATGATACAAAGATCTACATGATACATTCACATGAGGACCGTTCTTTTACTTCACTCTAAAAAAGAGCTTAGCAAAATGAGTGTACAACAAAATTAAAAAAAAAAAAAAGACCCTTGCCGAACATGCGCGCACACGATGTTCATGTGCTTTAGCACCCTTGTCCTTTCCACTTTCCACCAAAGCCATGCCATGTCTTAATTGTTTTATGTCCCAACTGCATGTGCTTTGGTTTGTATAGAAAAAGATTTGGTTTGTTACTTTATATTTTTTTTCTTTAGTGTGTAATTTTGACCAACAAGTTTGACTTGTGACTAAAAACTTTCAACCAGATCATATATACTCTTGTTTGGAGTCCTAAAAAACTTTCGTATGAAAATTTTGGGGGCAATATAACGGTGCGAACTGTGCCTCAAAACAGTTAAAGGTATGCACTATAATTTTGAACAGATGAAATAATATATTACATGTTTGAAACAAATCAGGAGTTGATACGGAGAGAAATGAGAAAATTCCTTACGTACCCATAAGTTTTTTCTCCATTCCTTCTTGCCTCTGAATATTACATCATCCTCTTTATATTACTGTGAGGTTTTATTTTTATCCCCGTTAATTGTACCCATTTCGTTAGTTGACTGTAAGTTTACCATTATATTTGTTTTTTTTCTTTCAAAAATGGCTACGGCCCTGTTTAGATCCCACCCTAAAATTTTTCACCCTGTCACATCGAACGTTTGAACACCTGCATAAAGTATTAAATATAGGCTAAAAAATAACTAATTGCATATATTGTGACTAATTTATGAGATGAATCTTTTCAGCCTAATTGCTCCATGATTTGCCAATGTGGTGCTACCGTAAACATTTGCTAATGATGGATTAATTAGAATTAATAAATTTGTCTCGTAGTTTACTGACGAATTCTATAATTAGTTTTTTTTATTAGTGCCCGAACACCCCATGTGACACCCTATAAAATACCCGATGTGACACGCCAAAACTAGTCGCATCACACCACCACACCCCATGTCACACTAGACCAGAGGTATGAGGACAATGCTCCCAAGACGGGTTCGCCCCTTAATTCTTTTGCAGAATATAAGTCTATTTTGGCTCCATCATTGTAAAACCGGGTATAAAATCTTTCCTAACTTTGAAATAACCTCCTTAAGAGGTTTTAGAAGTGGTTTATGCTGAAATGACAGTTTAACCATGGTTAAACTAACTAAATCAGCAAGTGAGAACCATATGTAAATGACTTCCTGCTCATCTCATCCTCTTCTTCACCTCTCCCTTCTCTCTCTCCATCCCTCTTCCCTCTCGCCCTTCCAGCGGCGGGAGCCACCTTACTTAATCTACTCTCGGACCTTCCTCACTGGCGCAGATGGCGTCCTCTCATGTTCCATCTGCTGACCAGCCTAAATTTATAGTTTCCACCTATAAACTGCGAGATAAATCTATTAAGCCTAATTAATCCATCATTAGCAAATGTTTACTGTAGCATCACATTGTCAAATCATGGTGTAATTAGGCTCAAAAAATTCGTCTTGCAATTTTCATGCAAACTGTGCAATTGGTTTTTTTTCATCCACATTTAATGCTCAATACATAAATACAAACATTTAATGTGATGGAAAAGTTAGAAGTTTGATGAGAAAATCTATTATATTATTTAAACAGCCTTGAAATAAGGCACTACGTTCGTGTCGACGGGTGGTACCCGTAGACCGGCTATAGAGGGTATTGGGGTACGTTGGTACAAGGATCTACGTAATACGACATCAAGCAGACAAAAGACGAGGATTATACTGGTTCAGGCCCCTTGGTAGGTAATAGCCCTAATCCAGTTGATGTGGGATTATATGGTGGAAAACACAGGTTACAAAGGAAACAATGGAACTTGACGGATCCGACGAGATCATGGTCGAACTGATTCGACTAGATCCCGGCGATTTGGCTCCTTGCAGGCTCCGACTTCGTAGGCTGTGAGGGTTGTGTTGGCTCTGAGATTCGATGCCCCAGGTCCTCCCCGGGGGGTCCCTTTTATATCGCAGGTCAAGCGGTTTTCAAGTAGAACTCGGAGATAACAGACCCTATATGATACATTGATGACCTAGTCTTGTCCGAGTAAGACTCTTCCTATCCGTAGACTTCGTGAAGGATTTCCTTAGTGTACGCGGCAAGTATCCGTATGCGCGTGGGTATACCATACCGATATGTAACGTATATCGAAGGGTAAAAGGTATGCCTAACCCGTAACCCTGACAGTTTGCTGTGGAGGCTAAAAATTCTTATATTAATTGAAGAAAAAGAAAAAGAGAGTTCAACTAGGAATACAAATAAGTAATAATTGAAATTTGGAAATAAAAATAAGCAATACTAGAAATACATTTTAATGGCTAAGATTTAATTAAAATTTAAAAATTCAAAGAGACGAATCGGACACATGAAATTCAAAGGAGTGAGACGGACACGGTAAAACCTGTCCTAGGCCATCATGACAATGTGTCCATATCCATAGAATCCAAATCAGAATAGAAAATTATTTTTTTAAATGAGACAAACACAAGTCTGTTCAGAAGAGCTACCAGAGTATAAATTTCAATAAGACCAGTAATAGGCCAGCGGCACTGCCTATTGCTTAACCAAATCGACTGACCCTAACTTTGTAAAGCCCTTTGGGAAAATATATCATACTCCGTATGCTTAAAACAATCAATTGTTAGCATTCAAAATTTATTAAATAAGTTGATTTGTATCCTCTTAGCTTCCCTCGGTCAAAAGCAGAGGGTTTCTTTGGTCATAGGATTTCCATATCTATCTATTTATCTATATATCTATCTATTCTATTATTAAAACAACTTTGTGAAATGAGACACCACGTTCGCTGTGGGGGCTAGAAATTCCCACATTAATTAGAGAAAAAGAAAAAAAAAAGAAAAGAAAAGTCCAAGTAGAAATACAATCTAAAAAGCAATATTGAAAGAAGTTTCTATATAACAACCCAATATGAAATTAATCAAAATTCAAAACAAAAATAAAATAAAATTCAAAATTAGAAAAAAATAAAAGAGTCCAAGTAGAAATAGAGTCCAAGTAGAAAAAAATAAATTCGACTCCTGCCAATTACAGAACACTGACAAAACTAACCATGCTACATCTTCAGATGGTACAGCAAGAAAACACACAGCTACAAATACTGATCAGTATTTCCTCTTGAAAGAAATTTATCAACAGAGGAGACTTTCTGCATAACTTTACATTGCATGCCATCAACAAAACTGAAAATGGCATACCTCCAGGTTCCGACGGAAAGGAGCATTCCGAACCATAGCCAAAAACCGAAAACCACTCCAGCCATTACACAGTAGTAGAAATACTGGTCCTCGCATGTTCTACAGTCTCTCTCATCTGACGCAACTGAAGCATTTGTGCATGAAATGTTTAACGGAGGGCCACAGAGCCCCGAATTATGGCTGTATATTGATGGGTCAGTGAAGGTTTGAAGTTGATTCCCGGTGGGTATCTTGCCTGATAGATGATTATACGAGAGATTAAGAGTGCTAAGGGTAGATATACCAGCAAGGCTTGGAGGAATGGCTCCTGAAATTTCATTTGACGAGAGGTCAAGGGACTCGAGATTTTTTAAACTACCAATGTTCACAGGCATCCCACACGACAGATTGTTTCTTGATAAGTTCAGAAATCGAAGGCCTTGGAGGTTGGTTAACTCATCGGGGATGCATTCAGACAATGAGTTACCAGACAAGTCAATACCCGTCATTAATTGAAGTGTTTTTTGGAAAATTATCTCCTGCCCCTTCCAGATTATATCGATTCTGTCCTGATAGGTAGACCCATCTAATGATCCCGCACTGGATATAATTTTTGGATTCTTCATGGATGTTAAGTTGCCAAAAGATGTGGGAATCGACCCTGTCAAACCATTGTTGGTCATATCTAGCAGTTGGAGTTGAGACAGATGTGATAACTCAGAAGGAATTTCACCAGTGAAGCTGTTTGATCTAAGGCTAAGAATCTTCAAAGATGGAAGGCCTTTCCCAATCCAAGGAGGAATGCCACCAAAGAAATTGTTGTTCCCAATATCTAAAGTGACCAGCGTCTGGCATCCCTTTAACGCTGATGGAAAAACACCGGTGAAGCCGTTGCCGGCAAGATGAACCGATTCAAGAGAACAATTGTAGCTTGTCTTGACTGCAGGGATTTCACCTGAGAAGCGGTTGTGGGAGAGGTCCATGAACTGCAGGCTCTGCAGATTCCACCAGCAGTCTGGCAGCTTACCGGTGAGCTTGTTGTTTGACAGGTCAAGGATCTGGAGAGAAAGCAACCTGCAAAAGGCCGAGCCGGAGCTGCTGTTGGAGGAGTTGCCGGAGAAGCTGTTGTTGGTGAAGCTCACGTGCTGCAAGGCTATGCCCTTGCCGAGGTCCGGCGGGATGGTGCCGCTCATGTGGTTGTCGAACACGGCGAGGTACCGGAGGTTCCTCAGGGCGGTGATGGTGGCTGGCAGCTCGCCGTGCAGACTGTTGGTGTTGGCGTCGAAGCTTTGCAACGCCGTCATGTTGCCAATCTCCGGCGGGATTACACCGGTGAGATTGTTGAAGAATAGCGCCAAATTTATGAGCTGCTTGAGGTTACCGAGCGAGCTGGGGATCGGTCCGGTGAGTGAGTTATCCGACAAATCCAGCTGTTCCAGGTTCTCCAGCTCGCCGAGCTCTGCCGGGATGGAACCGCTAAGGTTGTTGCTGAATAGGTAGAGGATGTTCAGTTTCTTTGCCTTGCCGAGCTCCGGCGGAATCTTGCCGGTCAACGAGTTGTTCTGTACTTGGAAGGATATGAGCTCCGGCCAGCTCGTGAACAACACCGGCGGGATCTCACCGGTGAGGCTGTTCGTGGAAATGCCGAAGTACCGCATTGCCCGCATCCCGGCGAACTCCGGCGGCAAGCCACCAGAGAGCTGGTTCAAGGACAGCTCGAAGAAAGTGAGATACTTCAGATTTCCCAGCTGCGACGGCAGAGTTGAGACAAGGCTGGAGTTCTTGATGTCGAGCCGCTGCAGCATCTGGAGCCGGCCAAGAGCCGGCGGGATCGCCCCGCCGAGCTGGTTGTCGCCGAGTTCAAGAATCCTCAACTGCGGCATCGACCCGAGGAACTCCGGGACGCCGCCGGTGAGATTGTTGCCGGCCATCCGCAGGTCCTGCAGCTTCGTCAACTTCCCGAGCGACGCCGGAATCGGGCCGGAGAACGCATTGATGGACAGGTTGAGGTACCTCAGATTCGGGAGCTTCTCCGGCAACGTGTTCGGTATCTGCCCGAACAGAGTGTTCTGCGACAGGTCGAGGTAGGTGATGTTGCCGCTCATGAGGACGAACTCTGGGAAGCTGCCAATAAATGAGTTGAGGTAGAGCGACATGAACGTGACGGTGGGCATCGGGGAGAACTTGCCGAAGTCCTGATCGGTCAGGTAGTTGGCTCCCAGATCAAAATGGACAATGTTGGGGAGACGGCTTAGCTGGTGGGGGATGGCGCCGACGAGGTTGTTTTTGTAGAGGCGGAGGTCGACGAGGCCGGAGAGGTCGCCGAGCTGCGGCGGGATGGAGTCGTTGAATCCATTGTTGCCGAGGTCTAGCGAGGCGAGGGAGCTCAGCCGCGAGACGCTAGCCGGGATGGCGCCGGTGAGGTTATTCCCGTTGAGGTCGAGCTCCGCGAGCACCGGGAGCGCCGCGAAGTCGAGCGCGGCGAGGCCGCCGCTGAGGCCGACGCCCCGGAGCCGGAGCGAAGTGATGCGGCGGCCGGCGGCGTCGCAGGCCACGCCGCGCCAGGCGCAGACCGGCGCGGCCCGCGTCCAGCCGGACAGCGCGGCCGCGTCGACGAGGCTCGACTTCCATCCCAGCAGCGCGTCGGTCTGCGAGGACGCCGCGGCAATGGCGGCATGGGCCAGCGCAGGGACGGCTGCGGCGGCCACAAGGAGGAGGAGGAGGAAAGGTTGGACGGCGCGGGCTATGTGGGCAGTAGGTTCCTTCATGGCAGAGGCGTAGCGCAAGCAAAACAGAGTGGTCAAAACACGTAAAAACACGAGAGGCTCAGACACGGTGTGCCGCGTTGGCGTCGTCTCCGGCTGCTCTGATCTCCTGCTGGGTCAATTGTGGCCATGGATTCCACGGACCGAACAAGAACATTTTGATCAACTGATTGTGTGGACCAACCTTTTCTATAGGATGGTTCGCTGTAGCATTGTGTTCTTTATGTACACTTTTCAAACTTCTAACTCTCATTTTTCACGCAAACGTTTCCTTTACTGATAAATGGCTAGTTTTTTTAAATAAAAATTATAGAAAGTTGTTAAATTTTTTAAACTAATACTTAATTAATCATAAGTTAATTGGCTATCTCGTTTTTCGTGCGGGAGGAATAAGTTACCAATCAGTTCTACCAAACACACCAGGCTCCGTTCTTTTCAGCATCTCGGGTGGGCACCTTACCTGTTTTTGTTTAGCACACTTTCTGTATTGTTATATGATGTATTTTATGTAAAAAATAATTTATATACAAGTTTTTTAAAAAATTAATAATAAATCCGTCTTTGAAATTTATAATTGTTATATTTAATTAATCAGGAGCGAATGAATTGTTCCGTTTTTCGAGCCGTCAACATCTCTAGCCGAACCATCGCAACGAATTGGGCCTAACGACATTTACAACATGGTAATGTGGTGACTGGCTTCATCCCTCCACATCTATCTATTATATTATTAACACAGCTCGAAAAGAAGGCACCACGTTCGCTGTGGAGGCTAGAAATTTCCACATTAATCGGAGAAAAAGAAAAAAAAGAGTCCAAGTAGAAATACAACCTGAAAAATAACTGAAATTCGGAATTAAAAATAAGCAATATTGAAAGAGAAGTCCATATAAGAACACAATACGTGATTAATTAAAATTCAGAATAATAAATAAATAAATTGCTGAAATTAGAAAAAAAGAAAAAAGAGAGTTCGAATAGGAATACTAATTTGAAATTACTAAATAGATTTACTGTACAACAGATAATCATACCAATCTAATTATGGATCATACCATCCATACTAGGAGTCCTCGTCCGTTTAGAAAAATCAATTGCAGAACTGTACAGTATAGGGTTATGATTCTAAACCAACATACATTGCCACACATATATAGGCTGGAGATACCAGGCTAGCACGCTTAGGCTGCAGCAGCAGAAAAATAATACAGTGCCCTCATTTCATACAAGTCCATATATAAGAACCCAATATGAGATTAATTAAAATAAAAAATAAAAAATAAAATAAAATCTGAAATTAGAAATAAGAAAATAAAAGAAGAGTTCAACTTGGAATGCAATTTAAAAGTAACTGAAATTGGTAATAAAAAAATAAAGACTATTTAAAGAATACACCATCTGAAACACATGACGAGATTAATTTAAATTCCAAATAATTAATAAAATAAATTCTGAAAATAGAATAAAACAACTAGGAATATAATTTATAAATAAAATCTATCGGAACAAAAAATATGGAAATTTAAAAAAAAATCATCTAGAACACAACTGTCGACGTTTGATGTCACGACTACGGTATTTGGACAGTATGGGGATCGTTGGTGCTAGGATATACGCGAGACTGAGGTAAAAGAGATGAGGACGAGGATTTTTATACAGGTTTGGGCCCCTGAGCTGTCAGGTAATAGCCCTACATCCTGTTGGCCGGAGCCGGTATTGCTCTTATTCATGATAATCACACCAGTACAATATGTGGGTAGCCTATCTAACTGTTGTCGACATGTCGGTCTGAAGGTCTGACTCGTAGTCGACAATAGGGTAGCCTTCCTCCTCGAGCTCGCGCCCGACGGAATCAGAGACAGTGCTAGATCCCTATGGCCGGCCTCTGAAGGTACCGGATAGGGTCGATCCAGGCGTATCTCTGATGTCGATATCCAGCGGCTTGTCTTGGCGTATGTAGGCTTCTATGTTGATTGCGTTGGGTGTTGATCCTCTTTGTATGTTGATTGAGGTGGTCGTGTCTCTTCCCCTTCTAGGGGGTCTTGTATTTATACCCATAGGTGTCCTCTTGTCCAAGTAGAATTAGGAAAACCAATATGGATACAATCCGAGTAGTCCTTATCGTTTCCATGGAAAACTCTGGTTGTCTTTCCTTATCGGAACTCCTCCTATATCTAAAGGTTGTTTCCATATAGGTGGGTCCTGCCAAGATTTAGTCAACTACTATTAGGTATGTGGTATCCATAACCATGATAACAACGATGATAAATGATAATAAATATCGAAGAAGTAACAGGGTTGTAAAGGAGTAGAGTGGTGACAGTTGATGAGACATCTAAAAACTATTAACAAAACCCCATATAGAATCCCAATGACAATTAAAAGGAGTGACGACGGACATGCCGTTAAGCAGAACGGTCATGACGGTTGGCAGGATTTCTAAAAAATTAAAAAATAAACCTCAATGATAATCACATTCGATTTTAAAATCTCAAATATAATAAAGAGTGGGAAGAAGCGGGCGAGCCGTAGAGGAGTACAAACGGTTTGGTGGGACTCTAGAAAGTAAAAATTGAACTCAAACGATAATTATATTCGATTTTTAAAATCCCAATGACAATAAAGAGAGGAAGCAGCGGATGGGCCGTAGAGAAGTATATTGGCAGCTTTTAACGGGACTTCTAAAAATAAAAAAATGAAACCCAATGAGACAATAAACTCAAAAAAATATAAGATCCAATTTTTAAAGGTTAAAAGGAGAATGAATATAAGCCATGGTAGATCGAACAAGCAAATAAAGAAAGGGTGATAAAAAAAGTAAGGGGTAACAACTTATGAGACTTTTATAAAAGTTACAAAATTAGAAATACAGGGATGATATGATTTGGTCTTTCAAAGTCTTAAGACAATGAAATATCTATTGAATAAATTATAAGTAAAATCATATTAAAAATAGATAATTTTGTATGGGTGCTAGCCGTGCAATTGCGCGGGCCACCCAGCTAGTTGGATCTGAAAGAACAACTCAGCCTGTCAAAGTGGCGGTGACGAGTGGCTTGGCAGAGCCACAAACTGGGAGCAGCGTCGTGGTGTGTCATGGTCGCAACTGACTCAATCTTTGCACGAAGTCTGCAAAGACAGTCAATGACATCCAAAGCAAAGCTTGTGTCGCCAACGGCTGAATTCGACAAGCTCTTACCAGAGCTCAAGGGGTGGTCGCGGCAAGATCTGAATATGGTGGAGAAGCATGGTGGTGGCTAGAGAGGAGGGGAGTTAGAGTGGATTTGATGAGTCTTGCTATTTGAGGACGACGATATTGTTTACACCCAAATTGGCACCTAGGATTAAAATAGAAAAGATTGTCAAAATTTGGAAGTCTATCGGTTTCCTCCGAGTGGGCCGGTCTGACCGCCGTGTGTTGGGCGGTCAGACCGCCGGTTGAGGGCCGGTCAGACCGGCGGTGTGTGGCCGGTCTGACCGGCAAGACCGAGTCCGATTGTGTTTCGTCGGGTCTCGTGGTTTCCTTGCTCGGGAAGATATGTTTCGGGTTTCCTTTGGTTTCTACCCCGAGTTGGACGTGGAGGAGGGCCTGTAGAGGGCAAGACCAATCCCTATATAAGGGATATGGCCGGTTCATTGTAAAAAACCAATCTACTATCAATCAATCGAATCATTTTTCATATTGCTTTTAGTTTTCTCTTAGTTTATCCATCTTTGTCGGTTTGCACCGTGAACCGTCCGCCGCCGCTGCGAGAGTGCGACATCTCTTTGTAAGTTTGTCCTGAAAACCTTCCGTTTTGCCCACGAGATGGGTAGTTATGTAGAAATCGGCTCCGCTAGCCGGTTTAGTTATCAAAACCCATCTAGATTTAGCTCTTTGCTAGATCGAGGTGGTTGGCGACTCTAGGATCACCGCAAGGCTTAAGGTGCTGCGATCGTCGTTGTCAACTTGTCACAAAAAGTTGCCAACAGATATGCCACGCATGGCTACCAATGCAATGGTGTACACGGTACACGTCCTACGTGGAACCGGTGTTGGCTGACGGTGGTGACCGAAGACAAAGGGTAGAGGAGGTGGTGGTGGTGGCTGGCCATCAACAACCATATCCGACAAGCTCTCTAGCACTTGGGAGTGATGATGTCGCGTGGGGTGCTCCTAACTCGCGCGCACGCGCCGGAAGATTAAATCGCGCGCGCGGAATCAGTTTCCACTTTTGTCTTTTTTTCCCTTTCTCCGTTCCGCGTTACCGAGAAAAAAAAAACCTCCCATTACATGCGGACACTAATCACATGATTAACACTAATTAGTTGACTTTTTTATACTTAAAAATTTAGATTTTGTATTTGAGTTGAAGGTTAAAATTTGGAGTTAAAATTTTTAAATTTTGGAATTAAAATTTTTAAACTTTTTTAGTTGAAAGTTTAAAAATTTGAGATGAAAATTTTTGAATTTTCAATTGAAAGTTTTGAATTTAGGGTTAAAAGATTCATAAATTTAAGTTGAAAGTTTAAAAAACAGATTGAAAGTAAGTCTTGACTTGAAAGTTTTCAAGTTTTGTGTTGAAAGTTTTCAAATCCGAGTTGAAAGTTTTAAAATCTGGGTTGAAAGTATTAAATTTGATTGAAAGTTTTCAAAATATGTCTTAAAAATCAAATTTAGAGTTGAAAGTTTTAAAATTCGAGTTAAAAATTTTTAAAATCCGACTTGAAAGTTTTCAAAATCTGACTTGAATGTTTTCAAATTAACTTAAAAATTTAAATTTGTAGTTGAAAGTTTTTAAAATTCAAGTTGATAGGTTTCAAATCTTTAGTAAAAAAAAAGGAAAACAATGTTACGTGAAAAAAAAAAGAAAGTATATCTTGATTGACCGTGATTATCGGATCTACGTAAAAGTACAGTTAATCACGTTTTTTTTCTCTCGATTCCTGTGCACGTGCGGCGGCTTCGCGACGCGAAAAAGAAAAAGGCTTTGGCTGTTGTCACGCGCGAGAATGACTAATGGGCTGCACGTGAGGGTGTGGGCCGCATGCGAGGCCATGGGCCAAAAATGCGCGCTGATGGCGCGTACGGGCTAATTAGCGTTCCTGTGTCGCGTGAGGCTACTGGTGGCGGAGACCATCGTGGATCCAACGCTGGCCAAAGGTGGCGACGGAAGACGGAGAACGGAGGAGGCGGCGCGGTGGTGGGCCAAGTTTTGTTTTAGTTGTGGCCAATAATACGTGGGAATAGCCAGAGAGTAAATTTTACAAACGGCTTTGCTAAAATTATGTCGCCGGTTTTTTACGTAGTTGTAGTCGATTTTTGGATCACTCCATCCTCTCCGAGATTTGTGCTGGAACAGCTAGCGTGGGATAAAAACTGATTAAGGAACAGATCAAACGCAGGATATTATTGGACCACTTGATCCTCTCATATTTTTGGCCTACCAAATGATATCATTTGAGAAAATTTCTTATATGCCACTCAAAATTCCCAAGTTTCCTTTATATACCACTTAAAATTTGCCATTCCTTTATATACCATTGGACCCAAATTTTGAGTGGCATATAAGAAACTTTCTCTCTCTTTTATTTTATTTCAGCAGCAGTAGCTAGAATGCTGGATGATGAGATTTACAAGAATTGAGCCTCATTGTCTAATAGCTTTGATTTATTCGTAGACTAGAGCTATGGACAAGAAAACAACATTGTTAAATTATTTTTAAAAATGATTCAAGTGGCACCCTTCCAACTGATGAGAATATAAATCAGCCAAAAAGGTTTAGAGATCATTTCAATGGAATTCGTTCAATAAATTTGATTGGTTGGAATATAGTGTAGAAAAAAGGATCTCTTACTATTCTTAGATGGTTGATGCAAATATGCAATCACTCACTTCCTTGTGGCAATGTACTATTTTATGGTTTTTCAATCATATATGTGTGAATAACTACCTTAATGTGGTTTTTTTTTTCAATGATATATGTGTGAATAACTACCTTAATGCTTTGAAGTTGAGCCTATCCTCTATTTCTATCCTGGATTCACCACCGATGCCATGCAATGTCTTAATTTTTTATGCCCAAATTCCATGTGCGGTTTTCCCATATATGTTTACATTAGTGTGTAGTTTTGACTAACAAGTTTCATTTGTGACTAAACTTTCTACTAACCTATCAGCTAAGAATTTATTTGAACAATAAAAACTTTATAAAAGAAACTCTCAACCGGAGTGATGGAGAAGCTTTCAAACAGGTCCTATAGCACCTACATGAGCTAGCTCCCTTTAGGCATGTTTGGCAGGGCTCCAGCTCTCAGATTCACTTAACCTAGAGTTGTAGCCCAACCAAACAATCCAGATCCACCCAAAACTGGAGCGGAGTGGGTTGGAGCGCTCAAAAAAATTGAACTACGGTGGTTGAGCGGGGATAGGGTAGCTCTGAGAGTTAGAACTCTACCAAACAGCCACAAAGTTTAGAGTTAAAATCTGGAATTGGAGCTCTACTAAATAAGCCCATATTCTTGTTGGATTCCTAAGAAACTTCATATGAAATTTTTTTAGTATGTAACCATGGAAACTGTACCTCAAGATAAAGATAAGAGATGTGCTTCTATGCTTTTCTAAGAAAAAACTGCACAATTTTTAAAGAAGATGAGAGGTCCAGATTAGATGGTTCTTAATAGTATAAACATCATTTAGAGAGGGCAATTTCGTCCTTGAGAGGGAGTTAATCTCCGATCCTAAAAGTCCGGAAGCCACACCAAAGCTCACCGGCAACTTGTTCTGCTCGCCGCCGTCACAAACTGAAAGCCACTAATCATGCAACAACCGCGATCACCATTGCATTTGCATCGCATCACAAACACAAATCGTTCATCACTTGAAACAACATCAAAAGTTGTAAGCCGTTTTATTTTTTTATCTGTAGCCTCTGTATCAAACTTGAGAGAACTGGCTGAATTACTTAACCGTGATGCTATTGATTAAAGCAACCAAATCAGAGATTATAATAGATCTGCTTAGTGTTGGGATCAGGCTGCAGTGTAGTCCTAACCACGATGATGTAATCACGGGCAAGCAACTTCATCGAGAAGACCAGAGTAGATACTGGCGTCTACAACAACTTTGTTCGGGGGTAGCGCCGCCATGGCGATTTTGACAAAATGATCGAGTGATGGCGCCGGAGGTGGAGAAGAACGGCAGGAGAGGGGCGGTGATACAGGGTAATTTTCTCCAAAGACAAAAATGCCCTTGTTAAAACGGTTTAGGCTATTGAAGTACTTCTAATCTGAACCTCTCATCTTCTTTAAAAATTGTGCAATTTTTTCTTTGAAGAGCATAGAAGCACACCTCTAAAGATAATTGTATGCCAAACGGAGTAATATATTACTTTTTTGGTCTTAATACAAGTATACAACCAAAGCAGGTCATCCTTTTGTCCTTCAGTATCAATTACAGAGCAACGAAAAAACTAAATACTTCACCTTCAGATGATACAACAAAGAACTATAGCTACAAATACCGATCGGTATTTCCTCTTGAAAGAAATTTACCGATAGAGGAGGCTTTCTGTGTAACTTTACATTGCATGCCATCAACAAATCCGAAAATGGCATACCTCCAGGTCCCGTTGGAAATGAGCATTCCGAACCATAGCCAAAACCCGAAAACGACTCCAGCAATCACACAGTAGTATAAAGACTGGTCGTCACATGTTATACAATATCTCTCGTCGGATGCAAGTGAAGCATTTGTGCATGAAATGTTCAATGGAAAGCCACAAAGCCCAAAATTATTGCTGTAGATCGATGGGTCAGTGAGGGTTTGAAGTTGATCCCCGGTGGGTATCTTGCCTGATAGATTATTGTTCGAGAGATTCAGAATGCTAAGGGTAGATATACCGGCAAGGCTAGGAGGAATGGCTCCTGAAATTTCATTTGACGATAGGTCAAGGGACTCAAGATTTTTCAAACTACCAATGTTTCCAGGTATGCTGCATGACAGATGGTTTCTTGACAAGTTCAAAAGTTGAATGCCTTGGAGGTTTGTTAACTCATCAGGGATGCATTGTGATAATGCATTGCCTGACAAATCAATACCTGTAAGTAGTTGAAAAAAATTTATTTCGAAAAAAATTATTTCGAAAATTTGCTCCTGCCCCTTCCAGATTGTATCGATTCTGAACTCAGAACTAGGCCATTGTAATATAGATATAAATTTTGTTTTCTTCATTGAAGTAAGGTTACCAAAAGATCTGGGAATCAGTCCTGTCAGAGCATTGTTGCTCATGTCTAGCAGTTGAAGTTGAGAAAGCTGCGACAACTCTGAAGGAATTTCACCACTGAAGTAGTTAGATTTAAGGTTGAGAACCTTCAACGACTGAAGGGCTTTCCCAATCCAAGGAGGAATATTACCAAAGAACCTGTTATTCCCAATATCTAAGGTGATGAGACTCTTACATCCCTCTAAAGCTGATGGAAAAACACCGGAGAAATTGTTGCCCGTAAGATAAACGAACTGGACAGAACAATTGTAGCTTGTCTTGGGTGGAGAGATTTCACCTGAGAAGTCGTTGTTGGAAAGGTCCATGAACTGCAGATTCTGCAGGTTCCAGCAACAGTCGGGCAGCTTACCAGTGAGCTTGTTGTTTGACAGGTCCAGATTCTTGAGGGAGAGCAGTCCGCAGAATGCTGAGCCGGAGCTGCTATTGGAGGAATTCCCTGACGAATCAACTCCGTGCAGCTTGATTGAGGAATTGTTGCCCGAATTTCCCATAATTGGCCCCGAAATGGAATTGTGGCTCAGATTGAGGAATTGCAAATGGCTGAGATGACCGAGCTCAGATGGAATGCCTCCTGTCAGATTATTGGCTGACAAATCAAGAGACTCCAAGCTTGTCAAGCTCCCCAATGCCGCAGGAATGCTGCCTAATAATCTATTGTCACACATGAATAGAATTGTCAGGTTCCTTGCCTTTCTGACCTCTAGAGGAATATTGCCGGTGAGCATGTTGTTACACACATCGAAGTATTCGAGCTCCGGCCAGCTTGTGAACAAAGCCGGCGGGATATCACCTGTCAGCTTGTTGCCTGAGACTCCGAAGTACCGCATTGCCCGCATCTGGGCGAATGCCAGAGGCAAGTTACCGGAGAGCTGGTTCCAGGACAGGTCGAGGTCAGTGAGATTCTTAAGATTAGCCAGTTGCAACGGCAGAGTTGAAACAAGGCCGGCACCCATTATTTCGAGCTCCTGCAGCATCTGGAGCTGGCCAAGAACCGGCGGGATCGGACCACCGAGCGGGTTGAAGCTGAGTTCAAGAACCCTCAACTGCCCCATCGATCCGAGGAACTTCGGGATGCCACCGGTGAAATTGTTGTTACGAATTTGCAGATCCTGGAGCTTCGTCAACCTCTGGAGGAAGGCCGGAATCCGGCCGGAAAACGTATTGAAGGACAAGTCGAGGTGCCTCAGATTCGGGAGCTTATCTGGCAGCGATTCCGGTACTAGCCCGGAGAAATCGTTCATCCACAGGTCGAGGTCGGTGATGTTGCCGCTCTTAAGGACGAACTCTGGGAAGCTACCGTTGAGAAGGTTGTGGTAGAGCGAGAGTAACTTGACGGTGGGCATCGGCGAGAACTTGCGATAATCCGGGTTGGTTAGCAAGTTGTCTCCTAGGTCGAAGTGGGTAATCTTGGGGAGACGGCTTAGCTGGTACGGGATGGCGCCGGTGAGGTTGTTGCGGTAGAGGCGGAGCTCGACGAGGCCAGAGAGATCGCCGAGCTGTGGCGGGATGGTACCGTTGAACCCGTTGTCGCCGAGATCAAGCACGGCGAGGGAGCGCAGCCGCGAGATGCTGGCCGGGATGGCGCCGGTGAAGTGATTCCCGTTGAGATCGAGCTCGGTGAGCGCTGGGAGCGCCGCAAAGTCGAGCTCATCGAGGCCGCCGCGGAGTCCCAAACTCGGGAGCCGCAGCCTCGCGACGCGGCCGGCGGCGTCGCAGGCCACGCCACGCCAGCCGCAGACCGGCGCGGCGCGCGTCCAGCCGGACAGCGCGGTGACGTTGGTCAGGCTGGCCTTCCACTCCAGCAGCGCGTCGGTCTGCGAGGACGACGCCGCTGCATTGACCACCGGTGCAGGGACGACGATGACGCCGACCAACACCAGGATGAGGAGAGGGAGGACGCCGCTGCCCATGTGTGGTCCTAGCGAGCGGAGCGGAGGTTGGTGGCTAAAACACTCGCTGGGTCATGGGCTCTAAATAGTCTCATGGCCTCATGAATCGACGCCACGAGCGCGTGGATCGATCGGAAGAAAAAATCTTGCAACTTACAAGGCGGGAAGCTTAGAACGCTGGTCTTCGCTAGTCAAAGGGCCAACCGTTAGCAATGGGAAGATTCCCAACGTGCCTAACTATCACTTACTAAAAAAAACCTTACCTAACTATCCACTAACCCTACCTACCTACCTATGGTGGTGTTCTTTTCTCCTCGAGATAAAGATGAAGATAAAAAATTAAGTGTTTTACTCAAAAAAATTGCTATTAACATATAATTAATTGAGTTTTAATTATTACAAACTTGGAAAATAGATTAATCTGATATTTTAGAGCAATTTTCATATAAAAAGTTTTCACACAAAACACACCATTTAACAGTTTAAAAAGCGTGCCACGAGTATCCAAAATTTTATCCATATATATGTATCTACTACTAATTAATACTCCGTATCTATCTCTACTATTATAAAAATTAAAGATGTTTTTGCTGGTACTTTGGTACTTCATCCGTGTATGAGTCGGTTTCTAAGTTCATTCGTTTTTAGAAATACAGATCTGTATTTGGGTCAGGTTTTAAGTTGATCCGCTTTTGGAAATACATAAGTAGTCATATAAGAAATATCTTTAAAAAACTCGCATGCTAACTTGAGATGATTGAACTCCTGATTGCAACTCATGATTTTTAAGAAAAATATATATCCAAGAGAATTCTCATAGTGAATTTGAGCTTAACTAAACGGTAAAACAATAATAAGATTAAAATAGCCATCACCCGTTACAACACACAGGTATTTTTGCTAGTTTAATAAAAGGTCACTCTGATCCCATCCATCTAGTGGGACGAATTATAACAGTTTCAATCGAAAAGGAGCCATTTGCCAGATACTACTTGCTAATAAATAATTTTGATATTTTTAGTATTTCAAGGTTTAATAATTTCAATTGGAATTAATTTTAGTGCCACATCTTTTGCCCTGCAATGTATATGCCGAAGCCAAAATTTAAATATTAAAACATATTTTTTGAGTTGATTTTGAGTTTTTTCACCGCAGTTTTTTTTTCAGCATTAGCATTTAAGTCATAAAGAACACATATTTAAAAGTTTTAACCATAAATTATGTTTTTCAGCATCAGTATTTTCGCTGGAGCCCTTAACTCCTAAACTATTTTTCATCTCATTTTACACCCTCAAACTATTGAAACGATTTAATTGTTCTTTTTATTATTTTTGGAAAATTATTGTAGGAAAGTTTCCTATAATGTACGTATTATATATATAATGTTTGCAATGCACATAGAACGGGAAAAAACTACAGTTGAATCGTATTACAATGTAAAAAAAAAAGGAAAGCTATCCTTAATTTGTTTTCCCTCCCTATATAAGTCATATTACGCACACATATTTGGACAAGGGTGTTGTCCATGGCGACGTCGTCGTCGTCGTCCTCGTCTAGGAAGGTGAAGCCGGTGACGAGTTCCAGCAAGGGCCGCGACGGCGGATGACTGGAAGGTCAGCATCCTGTCGTTCGAGGTGGCCAACGCCATGTCGCGCGCCACCAACCTGTACTGCTCGCTGTCTGACGCCAAGGCGGCGCAACTGCTCGACCCGCTCTGCCTCGGCTGCCAGGCCGTGTGCGCGCTCGTGCCGGGCGACGACGCTTGCCGCCGCCTCCTCTCCCGCCTCGCCCCGGTGGCCTCCTCCCCAGCAGTGCCGGCCGGCTTGTCTAGAGAAAAGAGAAGAGAAGAGAGAGACAGAGATGAGGAAGGGAGAGAATAGGGAAAAGAGAGAGGAGGCTGACATGGCCACCCTGACATATGGGGTCCACGTGGGTTCCACGCTGATTAAGCCGCCACGTAAGATAAAACCGGGATCAAAATCACCAAAGAACCTAAAGTGAATGATTTTATAAGTTAAGGGATATCTTATATCTGGTTTTGTGGTTTTGTGGTTGGGGATGATTTTGTAACTCGATGATAAGTTGAGGGACCTTCGGAGTACTTTTTCCCACGAGCCACGCCTACGCATCGCATCGCCTCGCCCCCTCCGAGCTCGTAGTCGTAGGCTCGCCCGAGCTGCATCCACCTCCATCAATCTCTCTCACCGACTCACTGCTCGAGCTGCCGCCAACAGCAAAAGAGACCGCCTCCGCTCCCCTCTACCTCCGCCCAAGAGCCGCACAACACTTCGCCTCCTCCACCGCCGCCGCCGTCCGCAAACCTGGCGAAACCCTAACCTCCACCGCCTCCGCCAAATCGCGAGATCAACTCGCCGCACCTGAGACCCGGCCTTCGTCCGAAATTGAGGTGACCAGCATCTTCTACACGCGATGAGTCTCCTTTACCCTCTCTTTTCCTGGCAACATCACCGTAGCTCGCCGGAGCGACTCCCGCCCACCCGTTCCGCCGCCGCCGGGAAGGGAACGGTTGGAATTTCACAGTTAAGATGCATAAATGCATTGTTAGATAGATTAACGCCAGGAGCAAAGCTTAGGATAATACTTTATTATTTTAACTGGTGATGCATGTACTGAAATTATTCTGAAGACCATCAATCACAAAAGTTCTGTCCTTCATCAACTTTGTATTCCTCGTTGCTACTTGCTTCTATCCCTGTCTAATATTATTATTTTTCCCATTGGCTAAGCAATAATCTTGTAAATGCAAGACAGAGAAGATAAATGAAAATCATGACATTGACATATAATTCTGTCAAGGAAAAGCAACAGGGGTATATTATTTGGTTGCTGGTTTGCATCTGAAGAGTACTTAGTGCGTACATCTTCTGCAATTTGCATAGCTTCTTTCTATCTGGTCAACAAAATGAAAAACAAAAACTCTCAATGGCTTAAGTAAAAGTAGAGCTCCAAACCAAAGCCAAAATCCGAAAACAATGCCAACAACTACAGAGTAAAATAAGAACTTATCAAGTTCTTTATGATCTTCAATTCTCTGATCCAATCTAGATGCCTGCAAGCTATTCTCAAAGGGAAGCCACAAAGGCCCAAATTGTTGCTATAAATTGAGGGATCCACAAATGTCTGAAGTTGTCTTCCGGTGGGTATGCTTCCCCATAAGCGGTTATTTGAGAGATTTAACACACTGAGGCATGATAGATTTGAAATGGTTGTAGGGATAACACCTGAAAGCTTATTCCAGGATAAGTCAAGGGATTCTAAGATATTCAAATTGCCAATTCTTTCTGGAATACTGCCTGATAGATCATTCCTTGACAAGTTTAGATACCGGAGGCCCTGAAGGTATGTTAGCTCTTTTGGGATTTCACCGTAAAGTGAATTGCTTGATAAATCAATTCCTGTCACTAACATAGCTGTTCCTTGAAAAGTTTCTTCATGTCCCTTCCATAATATGCTAAATCTGTCTCTAGACTGATCAAGAGAGAACAGATAATCGTATCCTCTTGAAGGGGCACTTTTCCAATTAAAAGTCCTTATTGTGGGGAAGGTTTTTTCTTGTTTCATGGATGATAAGTTGCCAAAAGTTGTTGGGATGAATCCAGTTAACCCATTGCTGGCCAAATCAAGAAGTTGAAGCTGAGAAAGTTGGGATAATTCTGTAGGAATCTCTCCACTGAAATTATTTGATCGGAGGATAAGAATTCTTAGGACAGGAAGACTAGTTCCTATCCAAGAGGGAATCTTGCCGAAGAACTTGTTGCTCCACATATCAAGCGTAACAAGTGCTCTGCAGTTGCGAATGGTGGCTGGGAAAACTCCAGAAAAACTATTGTTAGCAAGATGCAGAGATTGGAGAGGAAGTTCATGGCTTCTTGATGTTGGCAATTCACCCGAGAAGCCGTTTCCAGAGACGTCCATAAACAGCAAAGCTTGCAACTCCCACCAACACCTTGGGAGCTCACCACTGAATCGGTTATTTGATAGATCCAATGATTGAAGAGAGGATAGTCTACAGAAGGAGGAATCAAGGTTGCCAGATATGCTGTTACCGTTGATAGACAGATAGGTGAGGTTGATGCAATTTCCCCAGTCAGACGATAGCCGACCGATGAGCTTGCTCCCGGATATGTCCAAGTAGTCCAAGCTGGGGTGCATGCCGAAGGCATCTGAGATGTCGCCGGTGAAGTGGTTCCCGTCCAGCCGCACCCGGTATAGGCTTGTGCAGTTCTTCAGACATGGCGGTAGCATGCCGCTGAAGTTGTTGTGGTTCGCCGTGAAGCGCTGCAGCGCGAAGCTGTCGCAGATGTGGCGCGGCAGATCACCGGAGAAGCTGTTGTTGGTGGAGCTCACGTGCTGCAAGGCTATGCCCTTGCCGAGGTCCGCCGGGATGGTGCCGCTCATGTGGAGAGGTACTGAAGGTTCCTGAGGGACGAGATGGTGGCAGGGAGCTCGCCTTGCAGACAGTTGGTGTTCACGTCGAAGCTTTGCAACGCTGTCATGTTGCCAATCTCAGGTGGGATTACGCCGGTGAGATCGTTGCAGAATAACGCCAGACTCGTAAGCTGCTTGAGCTTGCCGAGCGAACTGGGGATCGGTCCGGTGAGCGAGTTCTCCGACAAATCTAGCCCTACCAGGTTCTCCAGCTCGCCGAGCTCTACCGGGATGGAACCGCTAAGGTTGTTGCTGAATAGGTAAAGGATTTCCAGTTTCCTTGCCTTGCTGAGCTCCGATGGAATCTTGCCGGTGAACGAGTTGTTCTGCAATTCGAAGGATATGAGCTCGGGCCAGCTCGTGAATAATGCCGGCGGGATCTCACCGGTGAGGTTGTTCGTGGAAATGCCGAAGTACCGCATTGCCCGCATCCCGGCGAACTCCGGCGGCAAGCCACCGGAGAGCTGGTTCAAGGACAGCTCGAAGAAAATGAGATTCTTCAGATTTCCCAGCTGCGACGGCAGAGTTGAGACAAGGCCGGAGTTCTTGATGTCGAGCCGCTGCAGCATCTGGAGCTGGCCAAGAACCGGCGGGATCGCCCCGCCGAGCTGGTTGTCGCCGAGTTCAAGAATCCTCAATTGCAGCATCGACCCAAGGAACTCTAGGATGCCGCCGGTGAGATTGTTGCCGGCCATCCGCAGGTCCTGCAGCTTCATCAACTTCCCGAGCGACGCCGGAATCGGGCCGGAGAACGAATTGATGGACAGGTTGAGATACCTCAGATTCGGGAGCTTCTCCGGCAGCGTGTCCGGCATCTGCCCGAACAGAGTGTTTTGCGACAAGTCGAGGTAGGTGACGTTGGGGCTCTTGAGGATGAAGTCCGGGAAGCTGCCATTGATGTAGTTGAGGTAGAGCGACATGAACGTGACGGTGGGCATCGGCGAGAACTTGGCGAACTCCTGGTCGGTCAGGTAGTTTGCTCCCAGGTCAAAATGGACAATATTGGGGAGACGGCTTAGCTGGTGCGGGATGGCGCCGACGAGGTTGTTGCTGTAGAGGCGGAGGTCGACGAGGCCGGAGAGGTCGCCGAGCTGCGGCGGGATGGAGTCGCTGAAGCCATTACTGCCGAGGTCGAGCGAGGTCAGTGAGCGCAGCCGCGAGATGCTCGCCGGGATGGCGCCGGTGAAGTTGTTCCCGTTGAGGTCGAGCTCGGCCAGCGCCGGGAGCGCCGCGAAGTCGAGCTCGTCGAGGCCGCCGCCGAGCCCCAGTCCCCGGAGCCGCAGCTTCGCGACGCGGCCGCCGGTGGCGTCGCAGGCCACGCCGCGCCACGCGCACACCGGCGCGGCGCGGCTCCACCCGGACAGCGCGGCCGCGTCGTCCTGCAGGCTGGCCTTCCACGCCAGCAGCGCCTCCGCTTCCGTCTGCGTCGCCGCATTGGCCGGCGCAGGGATGGCAGCAGCCGCCGCCACGAGGATGAGCAGAGGGAGGACGACGCGTGACATGTGGGCAGTCGACGCCTTCATTGGCTGGGGGAGGGCGAACTGCTGTGATACGAACGAGTGGCTAAAACACGAGCGCGTGAATTGATACGAGCGTCGCCGTCGCTTCCCGCCATATTGGACTTTAGCTGGGCCAATCGTTCAAAATGGGAGGATTTCTTCCCACGCCTGCATAGCTATCTCTCTTACAGCAATGTGAAAATCGCAAGAATCGCTCTGTAAATGTCATTTGAGTTTGAGATTTTTTTTATATAAACTAATTTATTACAAATATCCCCTTCTAATTACTTGGTTATTCTGCGATTCTTCCTCAGTTGTTGCTGCCTGCACCTTTTTTTTTCTACTCAAACTCAAGGTAACATTTAGGCCGTGTTTAGATTCAAAATTATTTCTACAAATTTCTAACTATTAAATGTTTGAACACATACATAGAGCATCAAAAGTAGAAAAAAAACCAATCGCACAGTTTGCATGTAAATTGTGAGACGAATTTTTGAGCCTAATTACGTCATGATTTGACAATGTGATGCTACAGTAAATATTTGCTAATGACAGATTAATTAGGCTTAATAATTTCGTCTCGCAGTTTACAGGCGGAATCTGTAATTTGTTATGAGTCTACGTTTAATACTTCAAATGTGTGTCCGTATACTTAAAAAAAATTGAACCACGAACTAAACACAGCCTTAGGATGGTTTTTTAATAATTTTTCAGTGTATCTTTACCAACTCATAAGTAAAACTCGATTCTAGAAATAAAAACATGTATTTGTTGTTAAAAATTCACAATGTCTCTGCAGTTTTTATATGTTTAACACCTTTAAATATTGGACATATACTTGATCATTTATCTTATTAAAAAAATTTAAAAACAAGTCATGCTAAAAGTATATTTAATAATAAATTAAATAACAGCAAAACAAATACTCTCTCCATCTACTTTTGATAGTTATATTTTATCTTGGCACACAGATTAAGGATAAGTGATTCTACTTATCATCCATTTAAATATGCTACTAGTCATTCATCGTAAACAAACGATTCATTAATATTTACATTTCTCGATACCCATGTAGCCAATCTTGTGTGTAAGAATGGAGAGTCACGCATTAAATCCAAAAAAGCTATTAAGATGATAAGTTGTTGAATTGAAATATGCCTATCAAAATAAATTTTTCAGATTTAGAAATATGACTATCAAAAGTAGATGGAAGGAGTAATAAATATATATCTTTTTAAATAAACATACGTCTGTAAACATTAAAAACTAAAGGGAATACCTTTTACTGGCTTCTGTCTAGTTTTAGAGCACACTGTGGCTATGCTTAGGAGATTTATTCTAAAAAACAAAAACCAAAATTATTTAACCGGAACTTCCTTTTTAAATAAAGAATAATTGGACAATCAGATTTGTCTATTCATCCATCTGGGTGAGGGAACAACTATAAGGGTTTTGTTATAAAAAAATCAGTTTCTATTGAACGCTTCTAGCAGAGTCCACCAAAACGCTAGGAGCCGGGCGCATGTAAGTAATTATTGAGCGAAGCAAGCTTAAAGGCTTGTTCATTTTAATACCATTTTTAACCCTTCAGTGATATTTTATGGTAATTTCAGAGCTTTCCACTCTCAAATATTCTACCAAACTTTAGTAAGATCAAAAACTAAACACTTTCATCCACACCTTACCTTACCAAAAATTGGTAATAGCAAAATTTAGTATTATCAAAATTTGGTAGGTTTATTTTAGTGAAGTAAACAATCCCTAAAATCCTAAGTCCGCCATTCCCTATTGACCATAGAAGCTCCTATGCTGGTAGTAGATAAATACATTCACATACATTTTTTTCAATGATATTTCGTACAAAAACAAATGTTCTTAACACAAAAATCAAACAAATGGCCCTAAACAATAGACAAAATGTGAAAATAATTTGTACAATATTAGGTGTGTAATCATCAATACAGAAGTTACAATAAAATTTTCTTTTTTTTGGGGGGAAAAACAGGGAGCTTTATTAATTCAAGTTAACATGATCACAATCCTGAGCCAGCAGCTCAGACACACTCCCTGGGGCCTGGGCACGCCATACCGTGGACGAATTGTTACGGAGAGCCAGATGGGCCAGACTATGGGCTACCTTATTCGCATTCCTACTAACTGAAACGATCTGATACTTATGAGACAAAGCTAAAGCTAATCTTGCTTCCTGAAAAATATTCCAGAGCCGGGATCTATCTTCTCCTGTCGCCTTCAGGACACTGCTAACATTTGCACAGTCCGTTTCGAGGATCAGCGGCATCTTGATCCATTCATTCGCCAGCTTAACACCATCACGGCAAGCTACAGCTTCCACTTCCTCTGCCGACGTGCAATGTCTCATGACGCTCCAAGCAGAGAGAAGGACATTGCATTCATGGTCTCAAATAACAATCCCCACACTACCTTTGCTGGTCTGTGAGACGAAGGCTCCATCAACGTTTATTTTGGCCCAACCCGACGGAGGAGCCTGCCATCAATACAGAAGTTACAATAAAATTTTCCTTCCAAAACACAAGAAGGTTTTTTTTTTTCTACTTTGTACCTAATTGTTCTACTTTATACTAAGAAAGTGAGAATTTTACATTATTGATAGTTTAAAAAAATATAGTAATTAATAACTATGTACACCCACACTAATACTTCTTCCATGCTTTTAATATCTCAATTTATTATTTAAAAATTAGAAATAATAGAGTTATATCTGTGTTTGAGTCTCAATTTAGCATTTTCATGATTTGATAATTTCGAATTAACAAAAACCGAGCTGTCCTATGCTTGGTCTCTCAATCATATTTTCTATATAATTTAGGTCCTATTTGGCACAGCTCCAGATCTCACATGCATGCTGGATTTGAAGTTTGCATGTTAAATTATACTAGTAGTTTAAATTTTATATTTCATCTAAAAATAAAGCAAAATGATTCATCCAAATGCAATGAATATAGTAATTCGATTTCAGATGTAACGAATATCCAAGCATAGCAGCACTTGATGGTAGTACATAAGATGGACCTGTGCCATATAATTTTGGATGGATGCAGTAACTTCTTACATCTTAGTCTTGATACAAAGGAAGTTTGTTGGGGGTCCTATGACTCCTGCCAATTACAGAACACTGACAAAACTAACCATGCTACATCTTCAGATGGTACAGCAAGAAAACACACAGCTACAAATACTGATCAGTATTTCCTCTTGAAAGAAATTTATCAACAGAGGAGACTTTCTGCATAACTTTACATTGCATGCCATCAACAAAACTGAAAATGGCATACCTCCAGGTTCCGACGGAAAGGAGCATTCCGAACCATAGCCAAAAACCGAAAACCACTCCAGCCATTACACAGTAGTAGAAATACTGGTCCTCGCATGTTCTACAGTCTCTCTCATCTGACGCAACTGAAGCATTTGTGCATGAAATGTTTAACGGAGGGCCACAGAGCCCCGAATTATGGCTGTATATTGATGGGTCAGTGAAGGTTTGAAGTTGATTCCCGGTGGGTATCTTGCCTGATAGATGATTATACGAGAGATTAAGAGTGCTAAGGGTAGATATACCAGCAAGGCTTGGAGGAATGGCTCCTGAAATTTCATTTGACGAGAGGTCAAGGGACTCGAGATTTTTTAAACTACCAATGTTCACAGGCATCCCACACGACAGATTGTTTCTTGATAAGTTCAGAAATCGAAGGCCTTGGAGGTTGGTTAACTCATCGGGGATGCATTCAGACAATGAGTTACCTGACAAGTCAATACCCGTCATTAATTGAAGTGTTTTTTGGAAAATTATCTCCTGCCCCTTCCAGATTATATCGATTCTGTCCTGATAGGTAGACCCATCTAATGATCCCGCACTGGATATAATTTTTGGATTCTTCATGGATGTTAAGTTGCCAAAAGATGTGGGAATCGACCCTGTCAAACCATTGTTGGTCATATCTAGCAGTTGGAGTTGAGACAGATGTGATAACTCAGAAGGAATTTCACCAGTGAAGCTGTTTGATCTAAGGCTAAGAATCTTCAAAGATGGAAGGCCTTTCCCAATCCAAGGAGGAATGCCACCAAAGAAATTGTTGTTCCCAATATCTAAAGTGACCAGCGTCTGGCATCCCTTTAACGCTGATGGAAAAACACCGGTGAAGCCGTTGCCGGCAAGATGAACCGATTCAAGAGAACAATTGTAGCTTGTCTTGACTGCAGGGATTTCACCTGAGAAGCGGTTGTGGGAGAGGTCCATGAACTGCAGGCTCTGCAGATTCCACCAGCAGTCTGGCAGCTTACCGGTGAGCTTGTTGTTTGACAGGTCAAGGATCTGGAGAGAAAGCAACCTGCAAAAGGCCGAGCCGGAGCTGCTGTTGGAGGAGTTGCCGTTGAGGACGTTGTACTTCTCCGGCATGACTGCGCCGCCGTCATATAGCCTCCGAGCCGGCCTGCCGGAGAAGTCGTCTTTGTCATTGCGGTAGTAGTTTTCGTCATCGTCGTCGACGTCGTATATTCTCCGTGCCGGCCTGCCGGAGAAGACGTCGTCGTCGTCATCATGGTAGTAGTTGTCATCGTCTTCGTCCCCATCGTAATGGTAGTAGTGATCGTCCTCATCGGCATCGAGGCCCAAGCTCGTCACCCGTTGAGGAGATGATAACAGCAAGAGGGAGAGGGAGATACAGAGGAAGAGACAGAGGCGCAGCACGAGAGGGGCCTTGGCTGCCATGGCTGGATTTGGTAGAGTGCAAAGGAGCTTGTGGAACTGAAGTATTGAACTCCACTTGTAAAGCTGCAGGAGTATTTCTTTCTCTCTTTCTTGGTATGGCTATGGACAGGGGGCGAGGTTGACCGTGACCATGGGGGTCGTCGGGTGGGGGTGCTGCGGATTAGGAATTTGGAGCGCTCGCCGTGTCGCGGTCGGCGCATGTTTCACACGGCACAGCGACAGCGATGGACCAGCCGGCTCCACCATGTGAGATGACTTGGACTGATGACCCGAGAAAGGCACCGTGGCACAGTATCCAGCCAGAGTCAAGGATGGAGCCAATGGCGAGCAGTGCGTTTTGCAGTCAAAATTTCAGAACACACGGTGGAGTTGTCAGAGACGAATGGTACCTTGATCATGAGAGGCTCGCCCGATGATGGCGCTCCCGCGCGAGCGACGTCGCCCGCCGCGCTCCTGTCCCCTCCTCGCCGTCTTCCTCCCGCCCCGCGTCCCTCCTCCTCCTCCCAGGCATTTCCTCGAGCACATCGTGCGCGCAGCACGCCGGCGAGACCGAGACATTCCTCAGAGCGCCGCCGCCTGGGCAAAGCCCAGGCTAGGTGGGGGACCGAGCTCTAGCCGCCGCGGATGCTGCAGCGCTTCGATTGGAGCCACGACGGCGGCGGCGGCGCGCGACGGCCGGGACCCTCGCTCCGCCTCGTCGGAGACAGAAGCCGACGCCGACGCGAGCGCAAAGTAGCCCGTTCTGACGCGGTTTCGTCCTCGATTCGCGAGCCCGGCCCAAACAAAACGAAACGAAGTCCGCTTCCGTCATCTATACGGCCCATTATTACATGCTCCACACGGTGCTTGTGTTCATGGGCTTCATCCATTTAGTACGGCCCAGCACAGTCCTCATCTCGATGGCCCATCACCTGTAATGGGCCGTACTTCTCCACGGTGCTACTAGAGATGGCAATGGGAACCCATAACCCGTGACCCGACAGATTTTTACTCTATTAGAAGCTAATTGTATTCTAACTCTTATATCCATGAGTCTACTAATGGGCAAAACTCTTACCCATTGGGTACGTGGGTATGGATCCGTTCTTTACCCACCCATACCTACCAACCCGTGGGTGAAAAAACCCATTGATTGAGCCTAAAACTTTAAGCAATATAAGTCTCAACGACTACTAAATCATAATATGAAACTCCTTTCACATCTTAAGCATTGTTCTATTCTAGTTATATGAAATTATTATTTGATTTCTTGATTATGTATGTGGTTGTATAATTTTTTTTACTCGCCTTTGTATGCTAATATTAATATATTGTTGCTAGAGAAAATATTGATGGTTTACAACTCTAATATGGCTAATTATAGTACAAAACTATAAATGCTATAAGTCAACTATATGGGTATGGGTACCCGTTGGATACCCGTTACCCGCACGGGTGTGGGTATGGGGAAGATTTTGTACCCGCGATGGGTGTGGGTATTTAAGTGGGAATATTTAGACGTTGCGGGTGTGGGTATGGCATAAGGGAACCCGATGGGTATGCACCCGTTGCCATCTACTGCTACACGCGCGCCTACTAACGAGGGGAGTCGTCAGGATGATGACCAGCTGACGTCACGTTGGCTTCTACTTACTCTCCCCATCCCATAATATAAGGGATTTTGAGTTTTTGTTTGCACTTTTTATCACTCGTCTTATTTAAAAAATTTTTGGAATTATTATTTATTTTTTTACTTGCTTTATTATCCAAAGTAGTTTAAGCACAACTTTTCGTTTTTTATAAATTGCACAATTTTTTTAATAAGACGAGTGATCAAACAGTGCAAACAAAAACTCATAGGACAGAGGGAGTAACATTTTGTGAACTTCATCCGGGAAAAGCAAAAAGGTTTATTCCGTAATTCCGTATGAAACAAGTGGATAGTGATATTAGACAAAGGCAGCGACATAAAATTGTACTAGGCTCCTAGCAAGGAATTCATATCAAGTTCAGTTATACTTATAAGAGGAGGTGCACTAGCATACTATTAGCCAGCTATAAACATATTTGTCGAGGAGTAATCCTCTCTAGCGGGAAATCGTGAGATCCCATTTTTGTGAGTTCGGCCGAGGGAAAAGGCTCGCTTGGGGAGATCGCGTATCCGCCCTGAACGCTCCTAAATCATGTGTGAGCCCCAAGATTATACAAGTTCGGGCCGCTATCGAGCGTACACCCTACTCTTGTGTGTGATATTATGGCTGAGTGTTAGAAGGGTTCCTAAACTCCGGAGAGCGCTCCCGCTTCTCTTCTCCTAGAGTTCAGGTTTACTGAGAGTCGTCCCCTTTTCTCGGTGGGCAAGGTCATCCTTTTATAGTTTAAGGGGATACCACATGCACCACCTCTACCTACTCTTTTATGGGAGGGGAACCCACTCTACCTTGACCGGGCCACGATCCGTGCCTTCGCCCGGAAGCTAAGCAGCAGTCCGTCCTTGAGCGGGACCCAGTGCTGCCCCCCGCCTGATACGGGGGACAACCCTGTCATTCCCTCATAAATGGGTAAAGACTTACAGTGGTCCTCCTCCACGGAGGGAACTCCGAGTAACGCTCCGATGGAACGGGACATACCTATCTCCACTCCACCAGAGACAGAGACGACGTGGGGGCACGGCCGCCCGTCAATCGGACGTGACCGGCAACAGGCCGATCACAGACTGGTCACATCCGACTAACGTGGGTCAGTCAGGCGGCACCGTACGTCTACCCTTACCGCATTAAACGCGGTGAGGGACAGTTGGGGCGCCGCGCATTAATGGCTGTTTAGCCCGGGTCCTCTCCCCACTCGCTCCCCCCGCCACATGGCAGCTGGGCGAGGGCCTCGAGGTGAGGCAGCGCGAAGGCCCGAGGGGCACGACGTGGCACCCCGAGGCCCCTCAGCCGCTTCTACGACTCGCGAGGTGCGGGAGTAGGGCCAGGCTGTACAGCCACGCGGCAGGATGGGAAGGTAACTTCCCCTCACTTTGCATACCCCCGGGCCCATATCTCCGACAGTAGCCCCTGGCACCACGTCAGACATTGGTCCCTCGAGGGCAGCCTGACGTGGCGCCTCACGACTTCTTGTGCCGTGGTTATGGGCCCGACGGGAAATCCAGACGGTTGCCGGCAAGCGGCCAGGCTGGCGCATTAGCCAAAATGGCGATTTGACCGCCGTTAACCGCGCTGATGATGGGGGCGCCTAGGGCACGAAAATCGAGGGGTCGGCTAGACCACGCCCAGAATCGTCACCCACGCCGCCTCGACTCCCTCGCCCTTTGTGAGTTCGGCCAGGGGCAGCGGGTGAGATTCGAGGGCTTGGTGGGCGAAGCTGTGTGATCTTGAGGGGGTTCAATCCCCCAAAGACGATGAGACAAAAGGGGTTTATACAGGTTCGGGCCGCTAAGAAGCGTAATACCCTACTCCTGTGCTTGATTGATTGAGTGTAGAACACAAGTGCTTGGGGTTGCGAGACCCAAGCGCCAGTTCGCTCGGAAGTCCCCCCTCGCCCCCTTCTCTCACTAGGGCTGGACCTCCTTTTATACCTCAAGGGGTTACCACATAGGCCCAACAACCTAACTTTCTCGAGAAGTATTACAATTTTTGCATTAAATGCATGTCTTGTTCCTTAACTTGGAAGCCGCATACACGTCGCCTCAGTCGTAGGGCCTACCAAACCATGCCGCCTGACACGGGGGGCGCCCATGTCATTCACCATTTAATGGGTGAAAACTTCTGGGCTCCTATTACACCGGGAAACGGGAGCCTCGCTTTGACCAGAGCGGGAGGACCGACTTCGGCTGGAATAAGAGGATGAGAACCTCTCACCATCATTATTTGATGGGACATGTCAGGCTGAACGCCGCCTGACACACGAGCAGCGCACAGGCGCACTAGCCAGTCCCATCGGTCATTCGACCGGTCACAGACCGGTTGAGTACACTGCACGCCGTATTAAATGCGGCGTGGCGCGACCGCTCGAGTCACCATAAATGCGGGTAGGTGGGCACCTATAGGCGGACACCTAACCCACCGTACGTGGTGACCTAGAGAGGGGGTCGGGGGAGCCCGACCCCTAGTAACGGGAGGGGGCGGTCGCCGCCCGACCTCGGGCCCGATCCTCCCTCGGGGGAGGGCCACGTGGCGCCTGGGGCAGCCTTCTCCCTCTAGTCTCAGCCAGGGAGGGGCCGCCGCCCTGCCTCGGACCCGACCCCCCTCGGGGGAGGGCCACGTGGTATTGGGGGGCAGCCTCCTCCGTCTAATCTCTGGGAGGGAGTGGCCGCCGCCCTACCTCGGGCCCGATCCCCCCTCGGGGGAGGGCCACGTGGCGCCTGGGGCAGCCTTCTCCCTCTAGTCTCGGCCAGGGAGTGGCCACCACCCTACCTCGGGCCCGACCCCCCTCGGGGAGGGCCACGTGGCATTGGGGGGCAGCCTTCTCCGTCCAATCTTTGGGAGGGAGTGGCCGCCGCCCTACCTCAGGCCTGACTCCCCTCTGGGAGGGCCACGTGGCATTGGGGGGCAGCCTCCTCCGACTAGTCTTTGGGAAGGAGTGGCCGCCACCCCACCTCGGGCCTGACTCCCCTTGGGGGAGGGTCACGTGGCATTGAGGGGCAGCCTCCTCCCTCTAAACATGATACCCCCGGGCCTATATCACCGACAATATTTTAATGAGATAAAATATGAGAGAGAAGAGCAGCGGGCTACAGATCTGTAGCCAGCTGCAGCACGGATTTTAAGACGTAGTGTGTGTATGATAGGTAGGACCATATATTAATAGTATAGTAAGCAACTACTGTATGAATTGGCTATATGTGAATTAGAGCTAGTTGTAGGCTATTCTACTGAATTTGCTCTAACTGCTAACGCACACGTGGACCCACAATCCAGAGTCACACGGATCAAGCTGCAGACATAAATTCTCTGTATTTATTGTAGAGGACAGCATGTCATAGGTAAAATAAGGGTGTGTTTAATTCATGTTAAATTGGAATGATGTGATAGAAAAATTTAAAGTTTATGTGTAGAAAAGTTTTAATGTGATGAAAAAGTTAAAAATTTGAAGGAAAAGTTTGAAACTAAACTCGGCCTAAATCTCAATGCCATAGTGAATTGCCGTAAATTGTTGTATCGTCATTAGTGCTAGTTACGACGGCAACATAAGTACTCCTATATGGCTATATATAGCACCAGAACAAATTTGTTGCTGTTGCTGGCTTGCTGCCGCGGCAGCTATACCCTGATGGTGCACCATATATAGACAGTTTTTTTCTTTACTGTTGCGATTCGACGTACTAGTATTATTTGATCCGGAGAGTCCACACAACTGAACAAAATGGCTAAAATTGATCCTAATTCTGCCCCCATGTTCTTTCTTTTCTACGTTTATTAGTACTTCAGAAAAAACTAACCAACTTCAAATATTAAAAGATAGAGGGAGTATATATCAACCTGTTGTATTGAGCTTTACATTAGCTATTACCGCAAATTATCCTCTTTTTTTCTTAAACAACAAGTACAATATAGTATGACGTTTCTATCGATATTACCGGAGATTATCCTCATTATGCAGAAGCACGTGTCTAGCATTAGTATGACTTTTACGCGAACATTCGTGTATTAGACGTACCCTCAACTCCTACCGAAATGTGGTGGGAATGTGAGATGATCAAAGCAGTAGCTTGACAGTCTTTTTTGCTAGCCCCCTCAATTATTTCACTCCTTCAGCAAACTTGGACACAATACGTCAATATCTTGTTATGTTTTTATTTCTTTTGATTTTTTTTTTAAAAAACTACTCCTGCATAGTTATCGTGTTATGCATGGTGGTGATCGTTCGGTTCAAAGTTTCAAACACACTTGTTCACATTAATGGAACCCACCGCAGTTAATAGCGCTGGAGAGGGCCATACTCCTGTGTGAGGCAGTACAGTTTGTTGCGTGTCGTGTAGCCGTACGAGCTACCAGTCTACCACAGCTATCTATCTCGCGGAGTAATAATGGCTTGGACTTAGAGCAGGTATAATAGCAGTCTATATCTGCAAACATATTTTAAGAATATAAATAAGGAGAGAGAGGAGCAGTGGTCTATAGATTTGTAGCCAGGTGTAGCACGTACTTCAAGACGCAGTGTGTATGATATGTGGACCAGGTATTAATTGTGTAGTATGTAACTATTGTATGAATGAGCTATTATATTGGCTATAGATGAATTAGAGCTAGCAGTTGGCTTTACTATTAAACTTGCTCTTAGGAATGTACTACTAGTATTATTTTCTGTTCCTAAATATATACATCTTGATTGTTTAACAAAAATGGTACTACGACATTGGTTGACAAATCAAAATATTTTTTATTACCTCATTGGTTAGATTTTAAATTGTTTGTACTCTTCTGATTGATCCATTTAAAATTGCTAGAGATCGGAATCACTATCTCATAAATAATTATATAAGGGGAACCAACTAGCTAGGTTCATTATGGTGTAACCAGCCTACCCTCGTTCAAGTTTTAAATTTTAGATAGGTGTTCGTATTTACGGCTAATTATTGTTTCACTGATAAATGATGTACTTATTAGTAACGAGGCGCATGGTAGGGTGTACAGACGACCGTGATGAATTCATCAAGTTTATAGAGATGGAGAATGCGTATGTATTTTCATAGAGGTGAGCATACGTGTATCCTGAACGTCTATGTTTATACATTTTTTTTATAAAAAATTTGAATAATTCTATAGATGTTTACATACTGGAGTACTATTTGGACATCTATATGTGGTATGTGGCTTTGTTTAGTTCCAAACTTTTTCTTTAAACTTCTAACTTTTCTATCACATTAAAACTTTTCAACACACATAAACTTTTAACTTTTTCATCACATCGTTTCAATTTCAATCAAAATTTTAATTTTAACGTGAACTACACGCGGCCTATCTCTCGGGGAGTAATAAATGGCTGGACTTGAAGAGTGTCGCAGTACTGTAGCAGGGTCGACAGCGACTGTCCTGCCAATAGGGAATCAATGCGGCCCCCGTCTTAAGTTCGCTTCTACCCTGTCAGGTTTGCCCAGCCACTCCCCGCGCAGCAGCTCAGCCGTCGCCACCACCACCTCAAGCTCCCGCCTCGCGTGCAGCTAGCTGAGAGCGAGCGCGCGCCATGGAGAACGGCGCCGGCGCCGGGGACGACGAGTACACGCGCGACGGCTCCGTCGACCTCCGCGGCAACCCCGTCCTCCGCTCCAAGCGCGGCGGCTGGAAGGCCTGCTCCTTCATCGTCGGTACGTGTAACGTGTTCGTGTGTATAGTCGTCGTCGCCGGCGAGCTTGGTGGTGATGTTTGTGTGGTGGTGGTGGTGGTGGCAGTGTACGAGCTGTTCGAGAGGATGGCGTACTACGGGATCGCGTCGAACCTGGTGATCTACCTGACGGAGAAGCTGCACCAGGGCACCGTGGAGGCGGCCAACAACGTCACCAACTGGTCCGGCACCGTCTTCATCACGCCGCTCATCGGCGCCCTCGTCGCCGACGCCTGGCTCGGCCGCTACTGGACCTTCGTCGCCGGCTCCGCCGTCTACCTCATGGTCACCAATCCCTATCTCTCTCTATTCAGCTACATACCCTGTACTCTTCTGCCTCTGTCTCTCCTCTCTATTCAACGGAAAACAATATTAAACTCTTGACAACTCAAGCACCGCAGTTATGGAAAAATCTGAAAAAAAGTTCTTAGGAATTTTGAAACAGTTTTACTCCTGCATGAACTTAGAAAAAAAAAATTCTGAAGCATATTATAGCTCAGTACAGAAATTTCAGACGAAAGAGTTTTTTTTACACATTTTAAAATTTAGAATTCGGGTCTTTTAGAACTTTTTGAGCTTGATTCTTTTGTTTTCGTGTAATCTCATCTGCATATATGTATGTAGTGGTTAATTATTGACTTCTAGCTCATCCAAATATGATAATATAGATAATTGGAAGACCCTATCTTGTTTTTCTCAACTCATTTCTCAAATGTTTGAAAGGCATCTAATATCTCCTTATCATAAATGATGTTATATTATATTCAATATTTTTTTTGTCGATATATGATTAGAAGAGGTAATGATTAAAGACCTCCTCTCGTCAGCTAATGGCAAACCGGTCCCTTGTCCCTATTCAAATTTGCATAGTAGACCGTATCTTCATGCCACTTCACCCCTGTTAATTACTCCCTCCGTCATTGCTTGCGCTCTACTCGTCTTATTCAAAAAAAATTTAGAATTATTGTTTTTTTACTTACTTTATTATCCGTTTTTATATTTGCGTAAATTTTTTTAATAAGACGAGTGATCAAACATTACGAGTAAAAACTTAAAATCCCGGAGGGAGTAAGAAGCTACTACTCCCTCCGTTTTATATTATAAGTTATTTTGAATTTGTGCTAACTCAGTTCTCTTCAAGTTTTACCAAGTTTATAAAAAAATATAGCGACATGTGCAACATTAAATTAGTTTCGTAAATTCATCTTTGAATATATCTTTTATAATATATTTATTTTGTGTTGTAAATGTTGTTATATTTTTCTGTAAAGTTTTACTTAAGACAGACTCGAAGTTACGAAGCCGGGTAGTAGTAATCAAGCAATCGGCAAAAGAAAACCAGTCTCTTTTTTTTTTAGATCAAGAAAACCAGTCTTGATTGGACAAAAGAAATGTCATAATGGGGTACTCACTTCACTTCATTCGTCCTGTTTGCACCCATAATGGGGGTACTCACTTCACTTCAGAATGTCCCTTTTAAAAAAAGGTTTTACAATGTCGACAGTAACCGCTTGGTTATTGCAATCGATCATGTCGAGCCGCACCGTATTTAGAAACCATTCGATAATTCCATCAAGTTTATTTTTAAAATAAAAAGACAAGATTTATTTGAAACTCATTACTAGGTTTCAACCATAACTGCTCGGTTATCGTGGTTATCAGAAAAATCGTTGTGTAGCGGTTTTTTTTTTACCATTATTGTCCTAAAATTTACCCGTAAACAGTGTCAATATCATGAACAATGGGGAGAGCAATATTTCGAGGGAATCTTCATTTTGAAGGAAATGCCTGGATTTGGAGATACGTCCTGTACAATGGAAGTGCAAGAATGAATGCCATGTGTGTGTGGCATCCCAGTAGGCCGGCCGTACGTCATTTTGTATCTTTGCATTTGTATCTTCGAAGACAATAATCTGTGTCTTTCCAAACTAAATCCGACAAAAATGAAGCCATCAGGAAATAATAGGTCAACTACCATGACCCCATGTGAGATCTGGTCCTGAAAAATAGGACAATGGGGTGTAAGATTGACACCAGGTTTTGCTTTTGATATAAGCAAGTAGGGGTAATCCTTTTCAAAATGTCCAAAATTAGTACAGGGATTGATGTGTTCTTGTTGTGACTTCAAGTCCATTTCCACTAAAAGTTTGGAGATTTGGGTAAACGTCACAGCTAATTACGAGAGCATGCTGGAAAATGCATCTTTTGTTTTAGCACTTTGTACTGTTAATAAAGGTTAAGTTCTGCTCCAGTTAATACTAATATGCTTTTCTAAAGTAGAATATCAACTTCACCAATTTTTGGTTTGGTGGGAACTCAGGCTTCTAATTTGGGCTTTACTGGTGCAAACCCACACACATGCTTGACAGGTTAACCTAACAAAAACCTTGTTCATCACAGTCCAAGTAGAACTTCTACCAAACCCAAGTTCAATTTCAAGCTGAACACATGAGTTTGAACATTATTTGTTCATTCAAATTAATTTCACCTGAAATTTGCAGAAATTTGGAAACACATGGAAGAATTCCTCTCTTTCAAATTTCTTTTGAATCTGAACCATCCAAATTAACGAACGCAGGGCATGCTGCTGCTCACATTGGCCGTCTCCGTGCCAGCACTGAAGCCGCCGCCGTGCGACGGCGGCGGCGGCGGCGCCGCCTGCCCGCGCGCGTCGGCGCTGCAGCTGGGCGTCTACTTCGGCGGGCTGTACACCATCGCGCTCGGCCACGGCGGCACGAAGCCGAACATCTCCACCATCGGCGCCGACCAGTTCGACGACTTCCACCCGCCGGAGAAGCTGCACAAGCTCTCCTTCTTCAACTGGTGGATGTTCACCATCTTCCTCGGCATCCTCTTCTCCACCACCGTCCTCGTCTACCTCCAGGACAACGTCAGCTGGACCGTCGGCTACGGCATCCCCACGCTGGGCCTCATGGTCTCCGTCGCCGTCTTCCTCGCCGGCACGCCGCTGTACCGACACAAGGTGCCGCAGGGTAGCCCCCTCGCCACGATGGGGAGGGTCGTCGCCGCCGCCGTGTGGAAGTGGCGCGTCCCGCTCCCCGCCGACTCCAAGGAGCTCCACGAGCTCGAGCTCGAGCACTACACCACCCGCCGCGGGTTCCGCATGGACGCGACGGTGTCCATGGCGTTCCTGAACAAGGCGGCGGTGAAGCCGGGCGAAGGAGGAGGAGGATCGGTGGCGCGGCTGCCCGGGTGGACGCTGTGCACGGTGACGCAGGTGGAGGAGACGAAGCAGATCGTGAAGCTGGTGCCGCTGCTCGCCACCATGGTGGTGCCGTGCACGCTGGTGGCGCAGGCGGGCACGCTGTTCGTCAAGCAGGGCGTGACGCTGGACCGCCGCATCGGGAAGTTCCACGTGCCGCCGGCGAGCCTCGGCGCGTTCGTGACGGCGACGATGCTCGTCTGCATCGTGCTCTACGACCGGTTCCTCGTCCCGGCCGTGCGCCGGCGGACCAAGAACCCGAGGGGGATCACGCTGCTGCAGCGCATCAGCCTGGGGATGCTGCTCCAGATCGTGACGATGGTGGTGACGTCGGTGGTGGAGAGCCGGAGGCTGGGGTACGCGAGGAGGCACGGGCTGGTCGCCGCCGGTGGGCAGCTGCCGGTGACGATCTTCATCCTGCTGCCGCAGTTCGTGCTGCTGGGCGTCGCCGACGCGTTCCTGGTGGTGGGGCAGATCGAGTTCTTCTACGACCAGGCGCCGGAGAGCATGAAGAGCCTCGGGACGGCGATGTCGCTGACGGCGTACGGCGCCGGGAACCTGCTGAGCAGCGCCATCCTCGCCGCCGTCGAGCGGGTCACCGGCGGCGGCAAGGGGAGGACGCCGTGGGTGACCAACAACCTCAACGCCTCGCGCCTCGACTACTACTACGCGTTCCTCGCCACCCTCGCCGCCGCGAACCTGCTGGCGTTCGTCGTGCTCAGCTGCAAGTACTCGTATCGCGTCGAGTCGACTGAGACCATCGACGTCGATGTCGCCATGGACGACGTGCAGGGCGGCGGCGTGGCGAGGGTCAAATCAGAGGCAGCCCCAATGGCATGAGCACTTCCGAAATTGTGTCATGTCTATTCCCGTCTGAATTCCCAAGTTGCTACGTAAGATGTAACGAACAAACAGTGATGGTACATATTACTACTTCATCCATTTCATATTATAAAACTTTCTATCATTATCCACATTTATATAGATGTTAACAGATATATGAATGTGGACAATGCTAAAAAGTCTTATAATATGAAACGGAGGTAGTAGTACTTTATAAACAGAAAACCTACAACACATCCTGGAACAAGACATCTCATCCCCGGAACCCACTTCTCTCCTCTTCCTCCTCGGAAGAGGAGAGAAGTGGGTTTTGCCTATGGAGTTTTGGAGGAAGCTGTGCTTTCGTCGTGAAGATTAAGTCTTGTTGTTCTCTAGTTTTTTCGCTGCGTTTTTTGAGTTTATTTTATATTTTTGTAAGTCATAGAACTGTATCAAATTATCATCTGTGTACTCTGGTTGATGTCTGGACAGAGGTTTAATGCACAGATAGCCGGTGATTCAGGTCGTCGAATCTCTGGGCGCCACACATCTCCAACACATCCGTGGATCTTGGTGCTTCCACCACTGACACCATGGCGATGAAGAACCTGCAAGTGGATGGAGCACTTCCTGACCACGAGAAGCTGGAGCGGTTAGAGGGAGGTACAGAACCGAAACCCGCCTTAGGGTAGTTTATAGTCTTAGAAGATTTTATTCGATGTGGTTTCTTGCCTCCACCATCCGAATTCCTTCTTCTGGTCTTGAATTTCTATGGCCTTCATCTCCTGCACTTGAACCCCAATTCCATTGCCTTCTTGAGCATCTTTTGCTCATCTTTGTGAGGCTTACGTTGGGGGTAGTGCCATTTCTTGATCTCTTTCGCTAATTTTATGAGCTCCGGTAGATGGAGTCGAACAGGATCTCCAGATGCTGCGGATTCTATCTCCGAGATGGCATGAAAGCGGTATACATTCCTTTCCAATGAACTTGACCCCACACTTATCGTTCCAGAGGAAAAACCCAATCGATTGCTAGATTGGACCTCCAAACCTTCATTTACTCCTCTCCAAGCTTTCGTAGATATCATCAGTGATCTCTGAGAACGGGAATTAACTGGTTATGAAGTCGCTGAGGATTTCATATCCTGCCGCATACAACCGCTCCAAGCCCGTTCTCATCCCGCCTTTGACTACCCGGGGGCGAAAGACGTGACGCGTGTGTCTTTGCAGGGTACTCGTTCTCGTTTTTCATCTACTCCTCGCTGTCGTCGGTCAGCTTCTCCGTCTACTAACTTGAATGTTCTGATGCAGTTCTCTCCGATGACACCGTGACCAAGAGAGTTGGACAAGTGCTGGTGAGCCCAGTCTCCACCGCCGAGAACATCCCTACCTCTGTATGCGATCTCTCCTCTGTAGACAAGGACGCCGCCATCAATGTAAATGTGTTGACAACAACTTGCCTCCTCTATCTCACAATATCTTTAGGGACAAAGTGACCTAATGTTATGTTGGTGCTCCCTTTCACGGACGCCATCGGACCTCTCGCCAACCACTAGGCCTCCTCCTCACTCAAGGAGAAGGTACTGAAGGAGAAGGCCGAGGTCACCACTGTGCCAGGTGTGAGTGGGACGATGCCCTCCAAGCGAAAGTGGGCTAGTCTGACTCCCGGCGCTAGCGCTCGCTCTCAAGAGCGGCTCCGAGGTAAGTGTTATCTTATTGTTGACTACTCATTCGTACGACAACACGTTCTTATTTGCCTTCTCACTTAGACCACTGCCGATGTGCCTCTAGCCTCCAGGAGGAGGCTATTGAAGGGGGGCAGGGCCAAGTAAGTGAAATCGGAAACGTGGATGTCGTACTCGTGCAAGAGTTGATTTGACCAACATTGTTAATCTTTGTTGTTTGTCGACAGGCCTTCGCCAGCATCCTCCGCTCCAAGCGAGGACCGCGCAATGACTACCTACCCGCTCCTAGTGGTCAAGACCCGCGTGGCCGACCCAGTCATCGCATCAACTCTTCCACCGCCGCCCACCCCGACTTCGATTTCGGGTGCCAAGAAACTGGCCGAGGCGCGTCTTCTTCTCGAGGCTGGTGCCTAGGAGGTGCTGGCTGAGATTGCACACGTTGGCTCGATCGCCTCATTGTCAGACGGACGGATCGCCCAACTCGGGAACGATTTTGAGGAGGCGCGTGAAGACCTCTAGAAGATGAAGGAGCTCATCGTCGGGCACGATCGACAATGGCGCGGCCTGGAGAAGCAGGTGGCGGAAACCGCTGGGCACCCGGGGTTGATTCGGGACACCCTTCGACAAAACTACACGTGTCTTCACCAAGTAGTGGAAGAACTCGGTGGGAGCGTGAAAGTTCCTCCACATCCCGACTCGGGATAAAAATGATGACTTTTTAAATGTTGATTATATCTGGTAAATTAAAGCAGAATTGAAAGGAAAAGCCATGCAAAAATAAAGAGGGAGTAGTGAGGAATCGATTTTTTGCAATCAATTGGAGGAGTAACGCATGGGGGAGGCAGATCGATGTGACGGCGGTGATAGGGTTCGGCCGAGTGAGAAAAAAATAATAAAAATAAGGATAAAAAAAAGGAAAAACAGCTAAAAGAAGATGGACGAAAGAAAGGAAAAAAAAGAAAAAAAAGAACAGAAAAAAGGGGAAAAAAGGCGAACAACAAGAAGGCGGGTGGAAAAAAGGAAAATAAAGCGGACGAAACGGGAAAAAAAAGAAAATATGGTGAAAATAGCTAAAAAAAGAGATAAAAAAGGCCTCGCGTATTTGTTAATTACTCCCTCCGTTTTATAATGCAAGACTTTCTAGGATATATATACATATATATATATATGTATATATATACATATATGTGTATATATATATGTATATATGTATATATATATACATATATGTGTGTATATACATATATATATGTATATATATATATATATACATATATGTGTGTATATACATATATATATATACATATATATATATATAGATATATATATGTATATATATATATAGATAGATATATATATATGTATATGTATGTATATATAGATATATATATGTATATGTATGTATATATAGATATATATATGTATATGTATGTATATATAGATATATATATGTATATGTATGTATATATATATATATATATATATATATATATATATATATATATATATATATATATATATATATATATATATATATATATATATATATATCTATATAGGTGTTAATGAATATGAATATGGGCATTATAAAATGGAGGAAATATTAATTAGGTAGAGAGGTATAGAAGTATTAATTAGGTCGACGTGCGATACAATCACTGTCCAAACTACATGGGAGGCATATTGAGGGAGTCGTTATACCAACTTTTTATATTTGAGGGATACGTACGAATTAAATCCAACCAATATTTATAGCGAGGGAGTCATGTAGGACTTTATATAACGATGGCACTGTGGGCTCAGCCGAATCGGATTTGCAGGCCCAAATAAGCCTACCGCGCCCGTAAACCTAGCTTTGCCCTCTTCTTTCTTGTGTGTGTCGCGGTGTCGCCCCGCCACCCCTTCTCTCCCCTTTCCTCGCAACGCATCGCATCCCAAATGACAATGAGATATGGCGGCTTGACCTGCCGCCGCCCATTCGCGCCGCTGTCTCGCCTCTCCCCTTCCTAGTCCCACCCATCGATAGCTGCCGTGGTTGGCCATGGCCGGCCGTAAAGCAAAGAAAGGGAAGAGGAAGGGCAAAAGAAAGCAAGGAGATGCTGTGGGTAGCTCCGACTCCGAGGGGAGCGGCTCCAGTTCGGGGGTGGCGGCGGCGGCGGCGGACGAAGGCACCGCGGTGGCCGCGGGGAGCAGCACTTCGGGGGCGGCGGCTGAGGGAGTGACCGGAAACGCGGAGGTGGCGGGAGATGTGCAGCTGCCGGAACCGCAACAGCAAGCACAGCTGCGGGAATGGAAGGTAGTAATATTTTGCCGCCTCACTTATTACATTCGTTGGAAACTTTGTCTTTGGTTTAGATCAAGGAAAGCACTGCCTTTTGAGTTGAGAACAACAAAATGTTCAGGTTGCAGTCCCGGATATTTAACATGATTGTACTCATCATCAGCACGCATATGTTAGTCACATGACTCCACGCTTTTCTTCAGGTTTAGTTCTGAATACGGGCAGCCCACTATTTTTTCTGCCACACCAAAGAAGTACTACTACTGCCTGCAAATCTTTACAAATTAAGATCACATTATTACAATTTGTCCTATCGATTTTTTTTTCTAAGAAAAAATCTCTCCTAGAATTCAAGGTAATTAATACACATCTTTCTGTTCACACGAAGAATTAGAATGGGCACAACAATACCAATACCTGCATGTAGTATACTCGACGTGATCCTACTTGTCAAGTCACAACCTTAACAATCTGTATTAGCAATCAACACTGCCTTAACAGTCTAGTTTCTACAGCAGACCTAGAATCATCAAGAACTAGTCCGTTAATCTCTATAAACGAACAGATTAGCATTTTGCTTAAAATGCTGCTACGGCATTAAACAAATACTACTAGATCAGTAGCTTGGCATGCAGCAGCATGCGCACTTTGTGCTTATGCTTCTTTGGTGAATCTAACCGATTCTGTTTTTTCCTTCTATATTTCTAGTATATACACCTGTCTTTCTATGTATTTGACTAGCATATATATTTTTGTAGAAGGAAGAGAAAGATGTGTTGGGTTTACTGGTGAATCGTGCTAAAGGGCGCAAGCCGTGGTGGGGTGTAGCTGTATCTATCTATAAATTTAAATATGGTGGAGTTGATTGTGAATGGTATAACGGACAAACATTTTTAAATACCAGCATTGAGGACAAGTTCACAAAGGATAAGCCTCGAGAAGTAAGTGTCTGGACTTGCCCTCAAGATAAAAGACATGAAGTAGAGCTTCCGGTTTCACTACTTTGGGGTTTAAATCACTCTGCGATAATGAAACCAATTTTTACAACACACAACAAGGATAGCGAGAAAATTGTTGTTGGTTTCACCAGATTTAATATGAAGTTTCATACATGGATCAACAATCAAAAAGTTGTGAAGCCTGATGGCTATTTGCCTTTTGACGGCGTAGTCATGATAAGGTACGCTGCTGATATTGGTTATACTACTTGCTTGTTCAGGTTATCTAATTTATATAATACTTGCTTAGTTTAAGTATGTGCTGATTTTTATTTTTGCAGCTCTGTCCTTGGTGCAATATCTGAGGCATTAAAGAAAAACTGCAAATTTGTTGGGCTGGACAACAAGTTCAGTTACGTGATGCTGGATTACAAAATTAAAATTCTGCCGTTCAACATTCGGAGAGGAAATGATGACAAGGACGCCGATAGAAGTGAGCAACTGCTAGCATTTTCAGATTTGCTTTTCAATGAGCTACACCCTAAATGGCAAGATCCTGACCTTAAGGAATTCATCACTCTGATGCGCAAGCCAGATATAATGTAAGTTTAAATGTAGCATATATTTAATACATCATTTTTTGAATTTTGAGAATGAGAGTCCATATATCATGCTGTCATTGATAGGGAGTTATTAATAGGGGTGGTATAGGGAGTTATTAATAGGGGTGGTGATGGTAGTGAGTCTGCAACCACCATGCCTGCTTTTGAAGTGGTAAAATTGACATATATAAATAACTAAACTTTTTATATGTTTTGCAGGATTGATCAGTTGCTTGAGCATCCTCTTTTATTGCCTCCAGACATACAGGAATTATCCTATAGGAAATTATGGCTCAATCATCTATCATTTGAGCAGGGGAATCTGCTTTATTCCAGTCAAGATTACAACCATTGGAAGCAAAATATTCCTCAAGATGAGGCTGTTCTGATAGACATGCTGAACTCTGGGAATTATTTAGACACATTTGCTGGTGCCTTTGAGTATGGTCGTGACACGTCCTCCCATTATATGACTAACTCAAGGAGACTGAATCAGGTGAGATTATCTAACGATTGGCTTAAATCATTTAGTTTATCTGTCGATGGTAGTCTACGTGAACATATATTAGAGACCAGCATGGTTCTCGGGCAGGCACTTGATTGGAGCGCCTGCCATGCAGGCTGCGCAGCTGCAGGGCACAAGACGCTGCTATCATGTGCAATTTGCAGCCCACATGCCTGTTGCAGATTGAGGGCCACAATCGTCAGGCCTATTGCTTGCTGTCTGCATTTTGCACGGGGACGTGCTGCATAGTGCCAGTTCTGCTGCTTGGTCTTATTATTTGGTGCTACTTCTGAATTATTGCTTGTTGTCTTCATCCAAGCAAACCAGAGTAGGTGGGCAATTGCTGAGAACACAGATCAGTAGAGTGCTTGCTGGAGCATATTTTTTCTTGCTGCAATTTGTTGGTTGCTAAAGCTGTGCTCTTCTACCAAATTTAGCAATTGTTGTCTCGTTGACCCTTCTAATTGGTTAAACAATACTAATGGATTTCAGCAGCGTTACTGGACCTGTTCATTGTCAAATTGAGTGCCCTATGTGTGGAAAATGTGGCAATTGGGCACCTGGTTGGCCACATTAATGTAATTCAGGTTGCTCTCGTATTTCAGTTTAATTGTTTATTCCTCCTTCAGGGTATCCTTGTACCTCCATGCACGGTTGACTCCAAGTTGAAGAAAGCCCTCCCTGGGTTGATATCAAAAATTTATTCCTTTTCCCTTAATCCTCGTTGGGTCAGGTATACTGTAATACTGTTTTCCCTTCTTTTGTCTCATCATAATATTTAGTTATTAAATTATATTTTGATAGTTTTTTGGTTCCATTTGTATAGGTTCACTTAAATAGAGGTGACACTTGGATCCAGCAGAGCCAATCAGGGGCTCCTAGACCTTTTGAATGCTCTTCCCGGTTAATAGTTCTAGCTTCTTTTTTTGGATCTGGAGGTTCATTTTGCTGGTATAATTTACTATTCAATATGCTAAACAAACAAATACAACATGCGGATTCTTGTTACTGATGACTGGGTTGGTGGTGGCATCAAAACACCACCCTTTGAATTTCATATAATGTCATAGCCTGGTTCTGGGTTTTTAGTCACTTGATCTGTTGCAGTAGTATTATTATGTGGTTACACACATGTCTTGCAAATTTCTTTTACTAAAGGTATGATTTGTTACTTGTAAGTTAGCCCCAGCCTGGACATGGCATTTTAGTCACTACAAGGATAGGTCAGGAGGTATTCTGTCGCACTCTTGTTGTTTGTGACTTGTAGTTTAAAGGTTACTGTAATAAGGTTACTCTTGCTGATGGGATGGTTGGCCTTTTTTGGGGGATTTGGTTGTAGTCTACGGGGCTGGTTAAGGAATCTTTCTTACTTGAGTTATCTCAAGCTGTGCCTCTTGTAAGCATCCTATATTCTTATGGGGTGTGATTTTAATGCAATAAGGGACCGGGAAAAAACTTAAGCGTAGTTTTTCATTTAATGGCATTATAAAATCTCATGGTCTGAAGGAGCTGGAAACCAGTAGAAAACACTTACTTGAGCTGAAATCCCCCACATGAGATTTGAGAAATTGGATAGGATATTGACATCTTAATACAATAAGGGATTTTTCTCAGAGCCCTTTGAACTATTCACCTCTTATGCTTGATACAGTTGGTAGTTCTGTCAAACCTGAACAGTTTATATTTATGTATTTCTATTGTATTAGGGAGGGTTTTGACTTTTGATTAGTTCATAATTTTTGGTCTCAACGTACTCATGATAAAAAGAGAACTTATATTGCCAGATGGCAGTGTAATATAAAAAAGACCCATCCAATGTTTTAATAAAAAGCTCAAACAATTTTTGATGGATGGAATAGATAATATAGATATTTTCAATGAATTTTTTTTTGCCTTTCTGCCTCTGCTAAAGCTAGAAGACTAGAGCTGGATGTCTTCTAGCAGATTTGCATAGAGGGGTAAATGGCTGAGGAAATTAGAGAATGGGACTGGATATTAACAAAATTTACTTATCAAAAAATATCTTGACAAGTCTATTTGTCTCGAACTGAAATCAAACCAGGTCATTCTCAGTTTCTGCATGATTTGGTGGAAATAAAAACTCTGTTTTATTTGTATTGTGTTAAAAGATTGTTGACAATGTTGAGAACTCTAGCTTCTGGGAGGATAATTGGAATGTGGTTCTTATTTGCCTCATCAATATCCAAGGGTCTATGACTTAACCTTTAGCACCCCCCACCCCACACACACAGACACAAAAACTTGTATCTAAAGTGTGTGAAGAGAGGATTGAGGTTGTTTTAGGTTCAGAAGAGTTTTTTATGGGGAATCAGCCCTGTTTTTTGCAAAACCTGCATAATCCTTGTTCACAAGTGGCATTAACTGATGAGGTTGATAAAGTTCTTTTCAATAAGAAAAAAATCACAGTTCATGATTGTTATCACAAAATCAAGCTGCTCAATAGAACTTATCCTTTCACTTTTAGATGAAAAGTTAAACTCCCATTCGAGATTAAAGTTTTGGTGTGCCTTTTGATTAAACCAGTGTCTTAATTCAGAATAATTTGCTGAAGAGAGGCTTGACAGGTTCTGCTGCTTGTGTTTTGTGGTTCATCTGAAACTATGGACTGCCAAGTGCCCAATTGCCTTCTATATATGCGTAGAATGTTTGTTATACCTTGAATATTAAGTACTACCTCTGTCTCATAATAATTGTATTTCTAGGATTTGAATTTGTCCTAAAATAATTGTCCCAATAGAGTACTAATGGTCTCATTAATCACTTCTCATTCAAATTTCTCCCTATTTTACTCTCAATCACCCTTCCACTCTTACCTATACACCATTTAATAAGGGGCATCATAGTCTTTCTTCTCAAACCTTAATATATGCTAAACAGCCTAAAATTACAATTTATATAGGATGGAGGTAGTAGTACCAAGTAACGTGTCTAACTTGTTTGGGGGTTGGTCCACACCATGCATAGAGAACTTGTTATTGTTGAATTTGCAACCCTATGCTGCATAATTTGGGAATGTCCAAATGCTATTATTTTTAACCTGTTCGTTCTTCCTAATCCTCTTACTCTTGTTTGCCAATTCTGTAGGTTGACTTTTTTGAGCACAGCTGCAAAGGAAAGTTTGAGAGACTGCAAGTGACAGCTGATCGTCTACGAAAGGTGTCAGTGGAGCGAGCGGCATAAATTTGGGCATCAGGTAAATTTCCAGTTGAGCTATTTCTTGGGAAAGATGGTTCATCCTTCGAGGATGTCTAATTTTGATGCTCCTGGCTTGCTTCTTGTTTCTAGGTTAGTATCATCTTGTTTGAAGCCCAGATCACTTGGCTGATGCTTGGATGTTTTGTATTGGTAGATGTAAGTTTATTCTCCCTTGAAAGGATGGGGTTGCAAATCTTTTTCTGCTACTTGTAGTTTAGCCATGGAGTAGTTTTCGATGCATATGCAATTATGCCTATTTTCAGCGAAGTAAACTAGGATACTAGTATATTTTATTCACCTGATGGATAATTTATGGTACTTCATAACAAAAGGATGGAAATTCATGCTCAATGTTATGTATTCTCTGCTATCATTGTTCATCTTGCTTGGTAATGGCACTCTTCAGTGTGCATTTCCGACTCCCTGTAACTCTGTAAGACTGACACACTGTGAACCTTCGTTATACAAACCCCTTCCTGCAATGCAGCAATGAAATTTCATCACTCTTAGATATATTTTTTCCCTATAATCCCTTCCGAGTTGTAGCTGTCGTAATGATGACCTGTCATCTTTATACAGAACTAGATGTGCTATCATATGCACCAACATAATGTAAAACAAACACGTTAAAACTATCAGAATAGACAGGACAGGCTACAATATTGAGACATCATACCGGTATAACAGAAGTGATGCTAGTGAACGGTTTGTTTAGTGTAAACATGAAAATAAATAGAGAGAATGTCCATGCTCATGTTGGCTTCACAGAAAGCACAGATACAATCATACTATGAAGCAAAGAGAACCTGCTTCAGAAATGCTGCGAGGAATAGCACCAAAGCATGCATAGTAGCAAAAATTCAAATGATACTGCCATCCCAAATTCTCAATGCTTGTTTGCATTTATATGATATCTTTTCATATTCATTCTTGGCGATTCGATGCACGTAACAATCATGAACTGGGACTGAATAAATCAAGCAGGGAATTCTACGGTATTATAATGGACAATAATTTTAGAAATACAAAGGTATTATCATTTCACCTAGTAAGTAATCCAAAAGGAAAGCAAATTGACAGAAGATAAGAATTGATGACATTAGTAATAACCTACAAATAGCCATCAAATACAAAATTAGGCCTCTTGTCAAAGATGGATGGAATTTATTAAGGTTAGACTGCATACATACGGTGCACATAGTGATATTATCAAGGGACGTCATGCCGATTCAGTTGAACATAGTTAGTTGTTCTATGTATCTCGTAGAACAGATAATCATTGGAAAACTGCAGGACATATCAGGTGAAAACGAGCTAAGTGTTGAAAACTCGTGAATATCATACTAAAAAGTTTTGTAAATTTATAAAAAAAAATACAAGAGATATGTGTAGATATTAAATACATTCTCATCAAATCTCAACTCCAAACTTAGCTTCGTTTAAGAGAAAAAAAAAGACAAATTTCGGGTGAATAGTGTCATGTTACTATCCACTTGAAATTTGTTATTTTTTGTTACTGCTAAATGAAGTTGAGTTTGAACTTGAGATTTTGAGATTTGGTGAGAATTTATTTCATATCTACACCTATCTCTAGTATTTTTTCATGAATAGGTATGATTTTTACGAGTTTCTAATATTTAGCTCGTTTTCACCGGATATGTATCCGGAAAAGTGCTTGGTAAGTATTGGTTGCGGATAATTCTTTCTTAACAACGAAATCAGCAGAGATAAGCTGAAATATATAGCCCTAGATTGTTGATCCAAATGGCGACCAACTATGATAATGTTCGATGCTATTTGGATATGTGATGAGATCATTCCGAAATTTCATTATTTATTATAAACTACTGTGAAACAAAAGTTACAAAGTTCCCACTTGGTGAAATATAATATCCAATTGTGGGTGAGTAAGAATATCATTAGTAAATAATGTCATATCTTTTACCATATCGTGGATCATCAAATGCGAAATGATTATCAATATTCTTTACCTAAAGGTACATCTAGAAATACTTTTCATAGCTAGTGTTTTCATCGAACAAATCCAACTTGAGCACGACATACAACAGAGAAGTCAGCTTGAACTATATGGTCTGCTCTTCTGTTGTGAGTTGTGACCTTTAAAGAAGGATTACCCATAATCCTGGATTTTATAAAAGGAATCAGTCAGTGCATATTACCTGCCTACCACAATCAACAACATAATATCCTTGAAATCATCTTCTTGAGGTTTGAAGTGATGCCACTCATCTTCAAGATATGCTCTCTAACCTCTCCGCCAGTGTACTTCATGGTTTCTAAGCTCTTATGAGGGTGCCCGTATAGGCCTTTGAAGAACCAGTAAACTGATTCTCCACTTTCTGAAGGTAATCGCTGGTGGTGGTATATGCTGGGATTGCTCCTCTTATTGTCTCCACAATGGAGCTCTTAATTACCATCAAGCACTTGCGGTTTACTTCGCACGATCAACATCGTACTTCAATCTTATTGGTGCATGGTCAAGCACCCTTTTTTTGAAGTACTATTTGCAGAACCTTCTGCCCTCACTGGATTAGCAGGCTCAGTGGGGCAAGGCTCGGTGAGAGCTTCATCTACATCGGACAGCGCAAGTGCTATCTCTATCTTCTCTCGCCATGAGTCATACTTGTTCCCGTTAAGGGGCTCAATAGCCGAGATGTAAACTAATGGGTTAGTCGTTTCTGAAAGCCAATTACAGGAAATTGAGAAACATTTAAAATTAAAACTCTTGCATGTCTTAATTTAACGTTGGTCAAAATTAAAACATGCAATATCCTACCATATTAATTCTATATCACCGTTGGGCAGAAATAGAACCAATGCATGGAAGAACTAATAAACAACATTACTATCATTTAAACAAACATAATAGCAAATGGAGGTGATGCACAGTCCCTACAAGAAATCCTCTCTCTGTATGAGGAGTTATCCGGGCAAATGATAAACAAGGACAAGTCGGTGGTGATGTTCAGTCCAAACACGTCGAGTAGTAAGCGAAATGAAGTCATGCAGGCCTTACAAATTAATCGCCAGACGATGAATGAGAGATATTTGGGTCTTCCGGTATATGTCGGTCGGGACAAAATGAAGGCGTTTGCATATCTGAAGGATAGGATCTGGAAACGGATTCAGGGCTGGAAGGAAAAGATGTTATCACGGGCTGGAAAGGAAATCCTGATCAAAGCCGTTGCACAAGCCATCCCAATTTTCGCCATGGCATGCTTTGACATAACGAAGAATTTGGCGGACCAGATTAGCTCCATGATCGCCAGGTTTTGGTGGAATAATCAGGATAAGGAAAATAAAATACATTGGCTCAGTTGGGAGAAATTGACAAGGCCAAAAGGAGAGGGAGGGCTGGGGTTCAGAGACATACATACTTTTAATCTCTCAATGTTGGCAGAGCAGTGTTGGCGGCTGTTGCAGGAACCTAACTCGCTGTGTGCGCAAATATTGAGAGCAAAGTATTACCCAGGGGCATCAATTTTGCAGGCATCACCGAGACCGGGAATGTCCTACACTTGGCGAAGTATTTTAAAAGGGGTACAAATTTTGAAGGATGGTATGATCTGGAGAGTGGGTAATGGTGAAAATATCCGGATATGGGATGATCCCTGGATACCGAGGGATTGGACAAGGAAGCCAATCACCTGCAGGGGAACAAACCTGGTCACTCGAGTAAATGAGCTGATTGATCCTTACACGGGGGAGTGGGATGAGCCACTAGTGAGACAAACCTTCTGGGAGGAAGATGTTGGACACATCCTGTCAATACCGGTTCATACAGATATGGAGGATGTTGTTGGGTGGCACTTTGACAGTAAGGGGCAGTTTTCAGTCAGATCGGCATATAAGGTTCAGAAGGCTATGCAGCGAAGAAACGACAACAGGTCTCCGGCAACCTCATCGGGCGATCAAGTATGGAAGAAGCTTTGGAAGTTCAACTGCCCAAATAAAATTAAACACTTTTTGTGGCGGTTGGGACATGATTCTATTGCCCTGCGCATGACACTGAAGAGAAGAGGGTTGGACCTGGATACCAGGTGTGTTGCCTGCAACAGGCTGGATGAAGATGGTGGCCACTTATTTTTCAAGTGCAAGGAAGTGAAGAAAATTTGGAGGGAGTTAAATCTGGAAGATTTAAGATGCAAGTTAGCCAACTTGCATTCTGCTAGGGCGATTGTGGAAGCGCTCTCTGTACTGGGGGAGAGTGAAAAATTAACGGCCTCATTGCTGCTGTATACTTGGTGGAATGAGAGAAATAGGAGAAGGGAGGGCGATGGAAGAAGAGAGGCACATCTGCTGGCTTTTCTTATTTCGAATCAAGCAGGAGAGCTTCAGAACCTGCTGGTAAAACAGGCGGTTGTCAAGCAGGCTAGAAGGCCAAGCCACTGGGAGAGACCGATGATGGATACCATGAAACTAAAATATAGATGGAGCTTTCAGACCACAGGGGGCAATAGGAGGATGGGGCTATGTTATCAGGGGAGCGGATGCACAAGTGGTCTCAGCGGGAGCGGGCAAATCGACTCGATTGCAAGATGCTCTCCATGCTGAAATTCTGGCGGCAGTGAAGGGACTAGAAGCGGCAGCACAGTGGGGTATAGCGCATATTCACTTGGAGACGGACTCGCTGTTGCTTGTCCAAGCCCTGAAGGAGAGCAACATCCACTTTGCAGCGTTAGGTGGCTTGGTCCTGCAAATGAAGAAGTTTATTGCTTTGGCTTTTCTTTCTTTCCGTGTTGGTTATTGTCCATGTGAATGTAATAAGGTGGCTGATGCTTTAGCTGCAATTGGTTGTAATAGCCCAGACAATACTGTTCTCAGCTGGGATGGAACTCCACCTGGCGTTGAGAATTTGGTTATCGACGATTCTGTCGAGACAATGGGTTAATGGAAATAGTCAGTTTTCCTCTAAAAAAAACATAATAGCATTAAAAAAAATCAAGATACATGTTTAGAAGCATTTCATACACTTATCTACTCTCTAAACAATTTTTTCGTTGGTTTAAATTTCTTAGAATTAACGCACTCAATAAACATAAATTGTAAATGCTTCTGAAAAAATAGGGACTGAAAATAGACTTCTTTCTTCGGCTAGAGGGACCTAGATCAGACTGTTCCGGCCTGGCCCGTTTGGCCCATGGCCTCTAGCCGACTGTCCGATATCTAGGGTTTCGATCGGATGGCCGAGCACCAAGGTAGGAGGGACAAAACCCCGTCCATCCCCGGCCCGCTGAAAACCCTAGGCATTTCTCCTCCCTTCCCTCGCCGGAGCGCTGGCGCACGGCGAAGCACGGCGGCGCTGTCGCATGCCCCCTCGGCGGTGTGCTCACTTGCCCGAGGATGAGTGCGCCGCCGGCGAGCGGCCTTGCGGCGGTGCCCCGGAGCCACGCACGTCGATGCCAGTGCGATGCATATGAGATGTCTAATTCCGAATATGCTTGATCTATGATAGTATAGACTATCGACTCTCACTCCATGACCCAACTAGATGACTTACATGTATTTTTAAGTTCAATATGGTTAAATATATTTGTATGTTTTGATTCGGTAAAGATCTATGATTTATATAACAGAATTTAGTTTTGGAATAAAATACCTAGTGTTTAAACAAACATCATTACACTTTTATTTTTAAGAAAGTAATTATTTTAATTGAAAGAAGTTGTACTTTACTTGAGAGAGATTTATATTCAATAATCAATAGTCCTTAAATTCAATAGTACTCCTATATACAGCCCACATGACAAAGCCGAACAGAAAAGCCCACATTCTTCCTCTTCTCTCTTTTTCTCGTTCTCCCCTTCTCTCCCTCACGCTTTTCCCCAGCGCCGCCGCTCACACCGCCGCTCCTCCTCACGCCGGCCGCTGCTCCCTGCCTCCGGCAGCTGCCCCTCAGCCGCTGCCGGCCTGTATCGGTCCTGTGACTCCTCATGAATCTACCCCTAAGCTAACCCCAGCCTCCTCAACCTAAGATGAAACCGGCGGCCAACTCCGGCGAGATAAGGATTTAGGGAAGTTTCCCAGGCCCCTACCGCTGCTACCACCTCGACTCCTCTCTTCTATCTCCTCCCTGATCTCTAGTGTGTTATATTGGTAAACTGTTCTTCCCCTTATCCACTACTGATTTATGGTTGTGATGCACTGATGATACTTGTGGACTTGATGACTCTATGCTATGGATTGTAATTACTAGTTCTAGCAGGGTTCTAGGTCAATTGATTTGCTAGATTGGATGATGCATGTATGCGAATGCTCACATGTAAACCTATGAATTTTATTACTGAAATTAAAATCACACTAATTTGATTATGTCCTTATATATGCTATAGATAATGGAATTATATAACCCATGAGACCTGATCTTGAATACAAATAAATGTTGACTAATTTACTGCTACTGCCTATATGTACTGCCTCTTGCCTCTATATGATTTATTTGATTTGAATTATTCATGCAGGGAGAAATCAGACTTATTGATGACCTGACTACGTTATGGTTTTTATTCAGATATACCTTATTATTACCTGATAATTTCATAAACCATGATTGCATATATTTAGACTGAAGATATATTTGTACATTATAGATGCCATTCTTTTCTCTAAATATGCTCTGCTCTTCTAGCTGACCTACTATTGATACCTATGATTCTGCTAATGGATTTTAGATGCTCTATTTAGTTTCTACACTGAGAATAGATCAATGTCTACCCATTTATACTCTGCCTATTTAACTTGAAATAGTAGCACAATATTGATCTTATCTTAAGCTCTTGAGGTTAAATAGAACAATAATTAATCCTAATTATGCATGCATTCAAAATTGTCCTATGATGGCTTCACTGAGCATTGATTTAAAGAACTATATACAGATATAATCCTTAACTCAAATGCACTTGTAGATCATCAGAGATAATTCTTGCTGTTAACTATGTAGTGAGATAGCTGATCTATACTTGACTTGTCCTTTTTAAGAATCCCCTAAATTTAAGATGATACTCTATTGTCCAATTACTCATAAAAACTGTCTTGAGTGCATATGATGTACTCTAATTTAAGTGCAGGTTTTGATCTTCCTCAAAGATAAAATGCTTAAGTTTAATTTTTACAAAGATGTATATGCAGTCACACACTCCTACACATACTAGTATATGCTCAGATTAAAATATTTATGCCTTGCCTATCTCACTTATGAGTCTATTTCTTGATCCTAGGTCTATATGCACATGATGCTCGCCAAATAGATAAACAACAATGGTTCTGTTATTAAATCATGAATGGTCTTGTTTATATCTAATGAAGGCAGATGCATACCTATAACTTCTAATCATACTAGAGCATACACAGATCAAAGTAGATGCCATGTTTTATTTATTTTTTCTTGATTTATCTGCTTGACAATCTTACCTTCAACTGTATTCTGATTTTGGTGGTGATATTTCCTGGCTACTGAATCCTCTTGAGCTTCCCTCAATTAATCTTCTTTTTTGTTAATTAATTTATTTGCTATTCCTAATTCTTGGCATCCTGCTGGCACTGCTACAGGTTGCTACTCCTCTAGAGTTTGTTTGGCACCTTTTTGAGATGAAATCCCTTGCTTCCTCCTGAGCTTGAGCTGAAACCCCTTCTCCACTTGTAAATCAGGTACCTGTCCTCTTGTCTCTTGTTTTCCAGGTACTTCTTGACTGCTTCTTGCTATCTTTCTCGATCTGGTACTGGTGATTCTCTTCCTCTTGAAGCTCATTCTCCTGCTTGATTTTTGCTCCATCTTGCTTATTGACCTGAGTTTCTTGCTTCTTCTAAATCTCAAGCAACCATTGCTTCACCTCCTACTCCCTTGTCTCTCTCCCTCTCTCTGGTTGCTTGACCACGGATGCTATAGTTGAGCTGTGGTGGGGTTGAGGTGTAGAACTTTTAGTTGGTTATCTCTCTTTCTCCCAATCTCCACTGATTTCCAGCCGATACTGCTTGCTGTTGCTGGGATCTTACTACTACTATGGCTGCTGTACTACTGGGAGTTGCTAGCTGCAGCTAGGTGTCTATCGTTGCAACCAAGGCTGGCTCTACCAGACTGTGGATAATTCACATTGACATGCTTTATCTCAGTGCATTTGGTGCTAGTGATTCACCTGCTTGGGCCACGTATGGCTGATGCTAGCTTTGACACCTCACTCTTGCATGTTCAGTTGGAGAAAATGTAAAATTGTTGACTTTACAACTTATAAGAAATTTTTAGTAAATCTGAGATATTTTATACCTTTTCACTTAAGACCCTCAGGTTTGTAAAATTAGAAATTACTCTCAGATTAGGGACGGAGTTGTAACTGTTCTAGAATTTAAGATCAGTTTTGCAAGACTACCAATTACTGTTTGGTTGCGTGACCGTTAACTTATAAGCATTCAAGAATAAAACACTCCTAGAATAAAATTGTATACTCTAATATAGCACAGCATTTCCTTATAAATTTTATTTTCCTTCTTTAAACTTGTATGCAGTGTATGAGTTCAGTTGATGCTGTACAACCATGCATACGTACAATATATATGAGATGCATACTGTGTAAGATTTTAAATATATAACTATATGCATGTATGTATGGATGGTTGCAAAACTGTATTGGTATAAATTGTGAATAAAGTGCTATAGTTTCCATGGTGATTTCTATTGCACATATGTGTCCCTCTCTTAGTGATGACTAATCCATGCTATAATTCATGGCCAGCAAGGTGGCATGAAACACAACTAAATTATCCCACTCCTCACTAGGTTTACTTTAACTAACAATAATTCAATGATACATATGGATATGACTAAATAAATAAATGATAAGGAAACAATCGAGAAACCATTTAATACCCAGAATAAAAGAACAATCAAGTCCTAGTCAGCATCGGGGCTCAATCAACACCGCTCTCAGTTAGTGTGACCAAGTCATTAGCATGACTAAGACTATAGCTAAATACCCGGATGTTACAACAACCATTAGATTTGCTTTAAGATTAGTGCAAATGGAAAAGAAAAAAAATCACAACGCACAAGGGATTTGGTCCCGTGATCTCCGCTTTGCATAAACATGTTATCGTAAGATTTTTTTTAAAGTTAGATACAGTTTTATTATGAGAGAATCTACTATATGCCATGATTATACTATATTTTCATTTGTCAAATAAAATTTGCCGACAAATATCTACCAAATCTGTTCCCAATTTAAATTTATAGACAGGGTTTGCGTCTGTCTCGAAGATGCTCTAAAGCAACTTGCTCATTTACAACTGAGAACATTTTTTTTCAAAAAAAAAAAAAACATGAATCACCCATATCTCCTAATCTATGTGAGTCATTCTTTATAGAGAGAATCTACTATATAGGAATAAGACCATGTTCTGAATTCCGATTCTACAGACCTATCATAGAACTGAGCACTAATATGAGATCACATATGCAATAAAGTTCATCCATGTGTGAAACTATAGCAAACATTACACGAGAAACTCCAGGGATCAGAAACCACAGAACTAGTCTCCAACTTGAAACACAGTAAAACATGGAACGATCAGTAAGATTATGAGGTGGAGGATGTATTACTGAATATTTCGACAGCTTCATCTTGTCTCAACTCTTCTTCCGGTCTGAACGTATGGCCTTCATAGTGGCTTTGAACTTTGGGTTAATTGGATCCATGCCAATACAAATATATCAAATTAGAAAAATAACACTACTATTGGCTGGGTGTCACTGGAATTTAGAGAAATTGGAATTTAGAGAAATTGGAACCGTGCCATTCCGTCGTGTTTTCCATCCAATCCCCCTTAATTTCCCAACTTGCCGTTTCCCAACACTCGGCCTCAATGCGTCGCCGTTTGCCATGTGCGTGCATTTTTCTCGTTTGCAAATTGCAAAGGCTGTGTTGTGTTCCATCGCAGCATGAGCATGACACACGAGCTCCCTCCTGTTACTTTTGGTGGTGATATCATGATACGTTGGAAAAGGGAGATTGCTTTGAGGATTTTTTTTTCGTTCGTTTCTCTACTTTTTTTTCTCCTCCTCCCTGCTCTGTATTTTTGCGATGGGATTTTGTTCGCTTTATTCTTCCCGGTGGTGGAGAAGTACGGTATCCATACGGCGAAGGAGCTCGGCGGCGAGGAAAGCGGCGATGGCTTCGGGCGCGCCGGCGATGGTGGCGTTTCCCAACTCCGGCGGCGAGCAGAGCTTCGCAACGAGCAACTGGAGTGGCGGCGGCTCGGACACGCAGGGATGGTGGCGCTCGGCCTCGATGCACAACGGTGACGATGGAGGAGGTGGCGGCACTCGGCACAAACGGAAGATGGCGGCGTCAACGAGGAGTGGATGGAAAACGTGATGGAGTGGTATGGATCCAATTTTCTCAAATTTTAGTAGCACACACAGCCAATATCGTAAATAGTAGTGGTAATTTTTTAATTTGGTACATTTATAGTGGCATGGATCCAATTAACCCTTAAACTTACTTAGTGGCCTAATGAATTAGTAATATGTGGTATTCTAATGATGCTGAAGTTACTATGAAGTTGAAGACTGAATGTTGTTGTGACTGTGTGTTGATATTCTAATGATGCACTTATCATATATCATATGTACACACAATTTGTATGTGTTGTAAATTTTTTTCATATGATGAATTATTCGATCCGTTGCTAATCTATTTATACCTAATATAAAAATACGCAAGGTTTCCATGTTTTTTTCGTCCGTTTTTCTTTTTTCGCGATTTTCCGTTTTTCGTCCTTTTTTTCTACCGTTTTTTCTCCGTTTTCATTTTTTTTCCATCTCTTTTTTTCCTTTTTTTTCCATCCGTCTTTTCTTGCTGTTATTTTATTTTTTCCGTTCCCTTTTTCTTTTCCATCCCTTTTTCGTTATTTTTTTATATCGCGTTCTTTTACATGTGTAAGAGTGTGCGCACGCAATAAGGATTCGTTTTTTTATCTGACCGATTTTTTCGTTGTTAGGCTGATAAGGATTGTTTTTTATCTGCTCAGTTTTTTCGTCACCGGGCCAAACCCTAACGTCGCCGCTATGTCAATCTACCTCCTCATACGTTCTCTCCTTCAATTGATTGCAAAAATCGATTCCCCACTACTCTCCTCATCATTTCCCCACATGATTTCCCCTTTCAATTCTGCTTTAATTTATTGGATTTAATCACCATGTAAAAGTCACTGTTCTATCCCGAGTTTTCCAGATTCGTTTCGATTTTGATAAAAACGGAAGCCCTCAACCAATTACGGATCCGTTTCGATTTTGATAAAAATATAAAGAGGAGATTGAGTATATCAAAAGCCCTTAACCAATTTTGCAAGATCGATAAAGATTCGACCGGATTTGATAGGAATGATCAGTTCTGACATCGTACAGACACGGAACTATCTTCCGGAGGTTGAATACGGTAGTCGACCATACGAACTGAGCCTATAGCTCCACGGAATGATCAGTTCTGGCATCATAGAGATACGGAACTATCTTCCGGAGGTTGAATACGGTAGTCGACCATACGAGCTGAGCTTACAGCTTCACTTGTAGGCTAGGTCAAAGAGAGGCAAGCCAAGTAGAGAAAGACAGCAGGGTGGGCTGGGACTAAAAAGTATATAGCGATCAAAAATGTTTTTACCCGTTGTAACGCACGGGTATTTTTTCTAGTCTTGTATTAAATCTGTTGTTTTATCTGTTAAACATTAAGGAATGAAGGGGCAAAATGATCATTTCACCAGGCCAATCCACGCTGGCATGTTGGGGTGGCTCTCCAACTCAGCAAAAGTGACCAAACATGAGTGCACAGTCTCTCTCCAATGGTAAATATGTAAGAACAACCATAAAAGTGGCATATGGAGAGTTGCCACCGGTAAGAGTGGCAAATAGTTAAAATTTGCCGATAACGTGGCCTCACGCGTGGACACACATTTATAGTACTTATTCTGTCCCATAATACTTATCTCTTTGGCATTTAAAATTTATCCCAAAATAGTTGTCACTTGCAAGTAGTACTTGTCTCATCAACCACTCCCAATTCAAATTTCTTCTCATCATACCCCCAACCACTATTCCACATCTAACTATATAATATTTTATTATTAAGGGTATTATAGTCTTTTTTTCTAACCTTAGCACATGCTAAGGGGTTGTTTGGGAAACAGGGACTTATTCCAAGTCCCTGTCACATTGGATGTTTGAACACTAATTTAAAGTATTAAACATAGACTAATTACAAAACCCATTCCATAATGTTAGACTAATGCGCAAGACGAATCTTTTAAGCCTAATTACGCCATGATTTGACAATGTGATGCTACAGTAAATTTTTGATAATTATAGATTAATTAGGCTTAAAAAATTCGTCTCGCGGATTAGCTTTTATTTAAGAAATTAGTTTTTTATTAGTCTATGTTTAATACTCCAAATTAATGTAAACATCCGATGTGACAGGTACTAAAAAGTTTTAGCTCAGCCACTAAACAATCTAGAATGACAAGTATTCTGTATTCCGTAACGGAGGTAGTAGGTTGCAGTGACTAGTGAGTACTTATACATTATACAGAAAGAAAGGATTAACTAACTCGAACCCAGCGGAGCTAATTAGAGAGGTTAATATGTTGTACATATGCATGCAGTGATGCAGACGATAGATATAAGCACTTTCCCGAAAATAAATAAATAAATAAAAATCAAGCTCTTATTCACGGGCCTAGACGTGGTGCGTTTTGTTGTTGGGCCATCGGAAGTCGCATCTCACCAAAGAGAATGGTTGTATGTGAGCACGGCGGCGAGGGGGGAGAGTAATGTATGCGACACATTCAAGTGCTTCTGCGGCTGGCGCGGCAGATGCGGGAGCAACATCCCGCGGATCGCCCCGGGGACGGACTACCTCGCCATACCCGCCGCCGCCGTCGACGACGACCGGCCACGGTGGTCGCTGGTCGTCGGCCTCACCTCCTTCCAAGTGCCGGCCCACCTGAGCTGAGCAGCCGCGGCGACCGGCTGCACATCATCTGCGAATGCTGGCGCCTCAAGACCGACGGAAGCGACGGGGAGTACAGCACGATCCTGGACGACATCCGCCTGGGCCACAAGTACACACCGCTTGCCATGAACCTACCTCACCGACGACGACAAGACCCTCACCCCGCTCGGCGGCGACCTCCCGGAGAGCACTCCCCAATCGCGGCAGGAGGTGAGGACTGGGCTCTCTGCGTGGAGCTAGCGGCCTTTCGACAAGAGGCGGCGGCAACGGGGGATCCTCCGTATGCAGCGGCTGGAGGCGCCCGGGCAATTACGCTGGGTCGTCGCCGCCGGCCCAACACGAGTTCCCCCATGACTATACCAATTTCGGTGGCGGAATCCTCCTCCAGGGCTACGTTGTCTCGTCCGCGACAAGATCCTAGTCGCATTACTTGCTGCTGTCTTCTTCGTCTTCGACTGCTCCGACCGCACCTGGGCTCCGGTCTCACTCCACGGCGCGACGTCTACGACGACGACTACATCCCATTCAAGTCCCGGGCTGCATATGTGGAAGATGACGACACGATATACTTCTCATCCATTTTGGTACTCCCCTCACCTACAACTACTCGCCGGAGCAGCGGTCGCTTTCACCCTGTTTCCCTTCAAGGAAGAGGAAGGAGTTGGCTATATATCTTGTGCATCCGGTGGACAAGGTCCTGTGCGCCGTCTGGTTCGGCGATGACCTCCCTTGCGCCTGCACCACGTACGGGACACCTGCTGATCACCACATTCATTGTCAAAGGTGACTGGAATTCTGGCCGTTTCACCCCGAGGGATGTAGAAATCTTGCACTCGACCTGCCGTAGAGTGGAGATATCAGTGGGTGGTGGCACACCAGAAGAAGGATTGGCTGACTTTGGGTTTTTACAGTAAGTGGCTTACTTCCTTATTTTCTTTGGCATAAAAACTAGCCGCTGTTGGTTGTTACACTCTTAATCTTTCGGCAGGCACATTATAAGTATATATCTAGATAGTACCTCCCGTCTTGCCACGGGATTTGTTAGATTTGTCATCATATCAAAGTTTTAAACAACTAAGTGGGACAATTCAATTTGATGGGATTCACAATTCAATATCGTGAGTCTGTATTAATTCTGTTTCTTTGGTTTTTGTTACAGTCAACTAACGCCCTGCTCAAGTAGTTGTTACTGCTGTTTAAGAAATTGCTAGTTGTTTTTCTAAACTATATTCCAATCATGAAATAGGTTGTATGTAGAGAATGCAGATCAAGTGAATCCAACTTCAATACATCCAACGATAGGACAGGCTGCCTACTTAGGCATTGAAGATTCCCCAAATATTCTGCACTGTTTCAGGTATTATACTTTCCTATAATTTTCTGAGTTTGTCTAATAAAAGTGCAGTTCAATCTGGCAATGAAAGCCCTTGCTGGTTTGATTCTGGTTCAGCACGATTTAGTTGAAGAAAAAAACCATAATTGCTTTGCTTGTACATCCCTTCCCCCTTTAAACTGTTTACTTCAATGTGTAGTACTACTTTGTGCTAGTGACCCATCAAACCTTTTGCATTTGCACTTGAGATGGTTTTATCTAGCAGGGAGATTACCATGGCTGAATTTATAGAATAGCATCTAGACATCTAGTACATCAGCTGTTTATTGATTTCCGTATGCATCAAGCTTAGGGTGTGTTTAGTTCACGCCAAAATTGGAAGTTTGGTTGAAATTGGAACGATGTGACGGAAAAATTGAAAGTTTGTGTGTAGAAAAGTTTTGATGTGATGGAAAAGTTGGAAGTTTGAAGAAATAGTTTAGAACTAAACTCGGCCTTACATGACTACTTTGTAGTGCCTCCTAGTCCTAATATCTGTTCGCTATAGAATATCAGGACTCAACTATGCTCTATGTCATTCTATGAACCCTGAGCCATCATTTAACAATTAAAATTTTGGTGCTAAATAACAAAGATTCTTTTAAAAACAGAACATAATCTGTTTGCCATAGAATTTCAGGATTCAACTATGCTCTGTGTCATTCTATGAACCCTGAGCCATCATTTAACAATTAAAATTTTGGCGCTAAATAACAAAGATTCTTTTAAAAACAGAACATACCTTGTTGTGTTTACTACTCTTGCTAAATATTGTCTATGTAACTTCTTTTGTGTTGCTAAGCCGCATGTACCTTTTTATGGTTTCTAAACAACTTCTCCAGGATGTTCCTAAGAGATCAAGAGGATAATGCTGATGTTGTGCTTGTGGATTGTAAATTCCCAACCAAAGCACATCTGTACGTCATAGCAGAAACTGCTTATGGCTCATTGATATACCAGGTCAGTATTTCAGATGGGAAATTTTCCTGCCATAATGAAGTTTTAGAGCCACAACGCAATGTGAACAGCTTTATTACAAAAAAGAGCTGCACCAGTGATCCTCCCTCGTGTCATTTTGTTCACCAAGAAGCATTTTTTTTATGTTATCTCTTCAACCCCATTGAAAAGGATGGATTTGATTGATGTTCATCATAACACACAACAGACTATTGAAACAATTCGGCCTAAGGTGTTCTTTACAGCAGTTTTTCTGGTTGGTCGCCTTATTATTGGTCTAGGTCATACCCTAAAAGATGTGTGTATCATGAAAAAGAAAAGATGGAAACATTTGGATACATCAGGACCATCTTTAGATCAGACACGGAAATTAAATTGAAATTTCTGGATGGGCTATCCTTAACAGTGATACTTTTATAGTCGCAGATGCTAACTTGCTAAGACATGTGATTGTTTCATGCTTAACTTAACAACGGGTGAATGGAATGTTGTCAAGCCGCGTCTTCCATACCGTTGTGGAATGCTATCTGGAAGATCTTTTTGCGTTGGTGGCTTCATTTACACACCATGGAAGGGTGGTATTATTGCTTTTGAACTTGTTGAGGATGGAAATTTCTATTATCTTGGTGAGCTAATCTTGTTCGGATTATGGAAGAAGAAGATTTATGGGTCTTGGAGAAGGATTTCATTGGATGAGGAGTTCAACCGTATCGCTTTAATTGGCACAGACTCTGATTGCATTGTGTTCAGTATGTTTCATGGAGCTCCTTCGGCGCCACCTTTTCGGGGTATAAAGCACGACGTGCTGATGACCACTGTCCTAGTCAAGACTCAAACAACTGGACAAGGAACAAAAGAACCTATCTCAGCTGAACATATAGATTTGTGCACTTCCTTTATTGAGCATGAAGGGTGGATCAACCCTACAATTGCCTTTGCTTTATAAGAATGCTAGAGCCTAGAGGTGGCGATTCTTCGATCCGGAATCGGTGAGATTTTTGTTGATACTTTTGGTCTTGTTTTCATGCGATTTGAGTGTCAAGCAATTTTGTGTTATTTGAAGGATTTTGGACTCATTTTCCTGTGATATGTTGATTGTTTCAGTGGGGAATGAGTACATTCAGCTTGTTTTTCTATTATGTGTTCAGTGCATGTGGTTCTATTATTTCAGACATTTGGATCTGTGATTATATAGTTTTGGCAAATGTCTTTTTGTGTACTTAAGTTATTTTTTGGTTGTTGCTTTTGTGGCAGCTATACATGCAGCAACCAGTACAAATTTACTGCCATATAAATTGGGCATAATACTTGCTTGCTTGCCAGCTGTTGGTAGATGGGCTGCGTTAGGTTAACTGCTGAAATAGGGATTGTAGCTGAACTGCTTTAGGTTAACTGCTGAAATAGGGATTGTAGCTGAACTGCTTTTAGTAGATTATCTGTGGACCTAATGCGTGGAAGAAGGTAGTCTTTTGGTTTCTGAAATTTGATTTATTCAGCCTTTCATTTTGTGAAAAAAATGATCTATTTTATTGGTTTATTAAAATTGATCTGTTGAGGAAAAAAATGATTGGTTTGTATGTTTCTGATTGAGATCTGAAAAACACAATCTGAAAATGCTTGCAATATTAAATGTGATGAGAAATATGAAATTATGACTGGCCTACTTTTCGATTCAAGAAAGCTGCTCTGTTAGATTTGTATTCTTCAGATCATGGACTTCTGCTGAAAGTTAGTGTAATTAAAAAGCTATTTGTAAGTAATGTAAGCTACAAGATATTTGTTCTATATTTACACTTAATTTCTTATGTATATTTGAGATTGTTACTGTAACTTATGGCATTTTTTACTGAATGGAATGAAATTTGTTCTGAATATGTTATTGTACTGAAAATAAGTATGTGGCCTGATCTCTAGAGGACAAATAAGATGGTTGAATTAAGTACTGGAGGTTGAATTGATTACTAATAAGATGCTTGTTTGATTTTTTTTTTTTCGCTGTGTTGATTTGTGCATTTCTTCTTTGATTCTGTAGGGAGTTTTCGTTTGATTGGGGGATGGGTTTTGATTGTGCATCATGGACCTGTACAACAGTCTAGTTGCGAAGCATTTTTGTGCTGATCTGTATGATTTTGGTGGGAGTTTTAAGAGCAAGTTTAATAGTATAGCCAACTGCCGAGTCCAAATCATCTATAGCCAACTTAATAGTCAATTCGTGTAATAGTTATCTATAAACATATACTATATAATTAATATTTGGTCCCACCTGTCATACACATACATTTTGGAGTCCGTACTGCAGCTGGCTACAAATCTGTAGCCCGCTGCTCCTCTCTCTTTTCTTTTATCTTATCAAAATGTGTTTATAGCTAGTTTATAGCTGCTATTGTACCTACTCTAAGTCCTAGAGTTGCATGGACTGAAAGCGCACACTCAGCCGCGCATTAGACGCACCCCCATCCCCCACCATAAATCTGATCATCATGGCTCCCTCTTGTCCATACCCATACAAGTTGAAAGCCACCAGCTCGTCCACCGTGGCAATATCATCATTGCTCAACGTGAACTTGCCACGGGTTTACGATTCCGACGAAATCCGGTCGGATTTCGTGAAATTTCGACATTCCGACGAGGCTCGAAAGTAGAAACCGTCTGAGATTTCGAGGAGTTTTATCCAAATTCAAATTTGAATTGATAAAAAAAGAAAAAATCAAATAAAATCTTATAAATACTATGATATTCATAGAATCTATTGGGATATAAATTTTCGAATAAAATGATGTATTGTGTGTATTTACTGAAACTTATATCAGGAAGAAAAGAATAAAGAATTTAAAAAAGGAAAACACTTACGTGGGCCGGATTGCATGTACTAGGCCAAGTTAGTAGTTGGTCCAAATTACGATTACTGATCGAAATTCGATCTGAATTTCGCCAAAACAGACCGGTTTTCAAGAACTTGTCAGCAAACTAAGGTAATTTGTATTCAAATTTTGGTTTATAAAATTTGTTCGGAATTTATCAGTTTTCCACCAGATTTCGTGAAATTCCGAATTTCGCCAGTGCCCGAAACGGAAGTGACTGTCGGAATTGTAAACCCTGCTTGCCACCGACGGTGACGCGTTGTGCATATATAGATGAGGTGGTGACATCCACGGCTTCAACAGTTCAACGTCCAGAATTGAACTGTGCAAAAACAATCCGACTCAGGAATGCAGGATTATTGTCCAAACACACACAAACAGTCTCCAAAAATCCAAATTAATCGATCGTATTTCAACTAAACTGGTTTGACTTGAATTTTCGACGAGTGTACTGCATGCGCACATGCGTGATCTGAACACCCAGTTGGAGTTGGGTCACTCAATCTGGGCTGTGTTTAGATCCAAAGTTTAGATCCAAAGTTTGGATCCAAACTTTAGTCTTTTTCCATCACATTAATATGTTATACACACATAACTTTTTAGCCACATCAACTTTAATTTCAAACAAAATCTAAACTTTGCGCTGAACTAGATACAGCCCTGATTGAGCCAGCAACTGGGGCCAAGTGGCCAACGTTGATTGCATCAGTGGGCACACGATGACTTCGTTGCTTCTACTGTGCAGCATATGCGCGTGATATATATGCGCGCGTGCGGCTGACTTGTTGCTTGTACTGTGCAGCGAGTGAACAGCAGCCTATAAGCTAGCTATGAATACATATGGAGGAGATAAAAGAAAGAGAGAAGAGCAGCGGCTTCAAATATATAGCGAGCTGTAACACGGACTACAAGACACAATATATATATATGATAGGTGGGATTATATATTAATAGTGTAGTATATGTTATGGATAACTATTGTATAAATTACTAATTAAGTCGCCTATATTTGATTTGGAGCTAGTAATTAGCTATACTATTAAGCTGCAGCTGAGCGTTGTCACTGTCGCGCATCTTATAGCCGCACGCCGGAATTCCAAACGAGTTGCAGCCACGCGCGTGCGACAATACATTGCGATCTCGTCGTCGCCATTTTCGATCGATCAGCCAAAGAGGTGGCCGATAGTTGGCTGTGAAACAGTGAAAGTTGCAGTAATCCTGGAAGCTAGCTGCTGCAGCGGAGTCAATCGGAGAGAAGACGACAGAATAGTCGACGGTTGAGAAGAACGTTCAGAAAAGTTGCTTCCATCTATCTTTTCCTGCGAAGAAATGAAAATCTGATGTGGAGATTAGTTAGCAGCTATAATATCGTCACGTGCACATGAGTGGCCAGAGTCCATCGTTTGTCCTATATGAAATCAACCGCCGTCAAATTTTGAATTTCAAATTTTATTTCGAAGTTAATTTTTGAATATTTTTAACTTGGCTTTAACTACAAATTATTTTTTTATTGCTGTTTTGGTATATAATCTCATCTTATAGCCAACAAATGAGGCCCGAGGATATAAGCTGTCAGCTGTCATCACGATCTTTTCTCTTATATATGTTGTTAACTACCGATAAGATTGACTCGTCACACCATGGTGCATGGTGATCTACAGGGAAAGAAGTTATCAGGGAAAACTTGATTGTCATTTTGTCAGAGTTCCAATCAAAGCTACGAGCATTCTGCCATTTCGAGTCTTGGAAAGGCACAGGTTAGTGTATCTACTCGCATTTTGGAAAGTGACAAGAAAAATATTTCAAAGATCTAGAAGAGAGTTACTCCGTACCTTCAAAAGATGATCTAGAAACGAGCCAGTGATCAGTGTTGGATGAAAGAAAAACACATACTCTAATAATCTTATAATTGAAAAAGAAACTCGAATGATGTTCAATACTATAACTGAATGATATTTTTAATCAATAAAACAACGAAATACTATTAACAATATTCACTTTAAAAAATAATCATAAACAAATTCCAAACGGTTATTAATTGTTTTACCGATAGTACGTGTGAACATTTTATTTTCTTTTTAGAAAATAGATTAAACCGGCCTCTATTCAAAAATAGATATACACAACGAACGTGCGAACAATTTGGCGAATATTTAGTAGTCCTTCAGAGAGAATTGTCAGAGGTACGAACTGCTTAATGGTGATCGAATCGACGAATAATGGATTAAAGACAATCAATAAAGCGCGCCATTCCTAAAAAAAAAGACAAGAACTAGCATGTAAGTACGTACAAATCAGCTACATTAAATCATATGATGTACAAGGGATATATACTCACCAATAACATTTTCTACACGATATGTAATCTGGTTAATTATTATTAACTCCATCTCAAAATATAAGGGATTTGATCCATATAATTAGTTAAGCAAATCTCTTATATTTTCAGATGAGGTTGTATTTTACAGATAGTACGTGTGAACATTTTGGTAGAAAATGTTATTATTCTACCGAGAGTACGTGTGAACATTTTTTGGGACAATTTAGTTTCAGAGAGAATTTTCATAGGTACGAGTTGTTTGATGGTGATTGACTCGATGAATAATCGATTAAAGACAAGAACTAGCAGATAAGTACGTAGTACAAATCAGCGTATGCATAAGGTGTTGTTTTCTTATACACTTGAACAGCTCGAATATAAACGATTAAATCCGCACATCTTAGCACTCTAATTAATTGCTGATACGATGTTCCAAAAGAGAAAAAAAAATTGCAGATATGACTATGTGTAGCTTTCGTTGTTGAATGATCAACACTAGCTAGTCCAAAGGCAATCTTACGTACGTCACAGGGGTTCATGGTCAGTGGTCAGAGAAGACTATGTAGCTTTGACTAATTTACTCCAATTATGCTGCTCCTTGTTCTCTGTTCTCACTTTGCTTACATCTGCAAAAGGGTAACCCACACGTAATTAACATGCTTGTGTCCATCAAATTTTAACTAGTAGTGAAACCCGTACAATTAGTGTGTCATTCTCCTGTATATATGATGGCCATTGATGGGTTAGGTTAGAACAGAAATAGATTATATACAAATTAAACACTGCATTTGTGTTTTTTTCCAGGTAACCGAAAAAAAAAATCCTTCATTTGCAGATTTTTACTGTCTTGAGCGCTACTCCCCCCGTTGTTTCAAATTACTTGCGGTTTTAAACAGCTTTAACTTTGATCATTAATTTTCTAGAAATTAACATTGTAAAATTTATGTTTTTAATTAGCCATGAGAAATACTTTCATAGTATATAATCCATATATTGTTAAACAACATGAATTTATAAAAACTGATAGTTAAAATTAAAAATGTTTGACGTAGGCTGTGTTTAGTTCCACGTCAACATTGAAAGTTTGAAGAAATTGGAACGATGTGAAGGAAAAATTGAAAGTTTTCGTGTGTAGGAAAGTTTGATGTGACGGAAAAGTTTGAAGTTTGAAGAAAAAAGTTCAGAACTAAACAAAGCCATAGTACAAAACTAAAATTACATGTAGCTTATAAAACGGAGAAAGTGCGCGTTTTTCTAGAATTGTAAGATAATCTTACAGTATAAAATGTAGTTTTCAGGACCGTAAAAGTTTTCAAGGATTTATGTATTCCTACCTAAAAACATGAAGGAGATGAGGATTATTGGTGAGGAGCAGTCAATGCACCAAATCAGCCGCCACATAGTTAAGTATTGCCACTACCAGTTGTAGTGATATACTAGTACTATATGTAGCTTTCCAGTTGCCTGATTTTACTGGAGAACTCAAATATTTCTAGAGGCGGCCTTGGAGTCCGACAGGATGCTTAATCATCGAGATCGACCGGTACACAATGTTAGAAGTAACTAATTAAGTCTACATTTCGTGTTGAATTAGTGCGCATTGGTCTATCAGAATCAGTATATTAGCCGCCGTAGATTAGTACACTCTTTGCCTACTCCCTTAGAAGCATGTCACTGCTAGTCTGCTACTCCCTCTATTTCAAATTATTATACGTTTTTATTTTTTTCCCAATCAATATAAAAGACATAACAATATTCATACTACTAAAATATTTTTAATATTAGAATCTGTTTGGCACAGTTTCAACTCCAGCTCTACCTCTCCTGGAGCTAGAGGTAAGCCAAACAGTTTCAGCTCCACTAAAAAAGGAGTGGAGCTGGATGAAGCTTTCTCACCAAATAAACTGAGATGTAGAGCTGGGTTTAGGCAGCTCCACAACTCCACTCCAGACCCAACTCCTAGAGTTAAATTTAGGAGTTGGAGCTTTACCAAACAAGCTCTTAGGTTTAATGAAATGAATTAGTATTGTAGATATTACCAAATATTTCTATAAATTTAATCGAACTTAAGAACTTTTTTACTATGAAAAAACTTCAAATCGTCAAGCGAGTAGAAGACTATTAGCTGAGTGGACAGGGGAATCGAACCTCTGCTATGTCCGACATCCCGGCTAGAACAAAAAAAAGACTATGAGCTCATTTCTGATACTAAGCACTAATTTATTTCCATTTTCCTTTTCTTTTTGTTGGTTTATGGTATTCCGGTTGGATTTGGATCAGATTCTTCATCTAGAAACAGCAGTATTGAGAGATTTGACTTGGAGAGTCTTGGTCAAACTTAGTGCGTTGCAAAGTCTTCATCCTTCCTACCAATCCAAGGATGGCTGCACATCTGGACTTTCAAAGCATTTCCGTACACACACAAAATGCAAGATCTACCTATAACGTTAGAGGACAGTACATCAGAGGATCCGGTTCCGTTATAAATAGGGCGTGAATTCAACCGAGAATTACTTCGATCCATTTTTACATTTACAAATTGCATGTCCTGGATGGCAGGATGGCAACATATGGACGACGAGCAACATCACGTATCAGCGTCGCGTGTCACCGCGGGCAGAGCATATATACTTGCGATGCCAATCGACGGATGATGACAGACTCATCAAGATGGACACAGAAACCAGAAAAAGAAAAATTCCCCCCGAATCGCATGAATTTTACAGGAAAACAGTTCGTTTCCTTTTGAAAAATCGTGAAAAAAGAATACTAGTGGCAACTGGCAAGTAGTGCATATGGTGCACACAACACGAGGGAATACGCTTCTGCAGGAGAGAATACGCTTTCCAGTCCAGCTCCCCCATCATCACGCTGAACAAGCTACCGGCCGGCGGCGGTTGGTCAGCCGGTGGCCGCCGTCAGTCCGGTCCGGCCAAGTGTCCATGATTCTGCAGCGCGAGATGCAAGCCAGCTGTGGCGTCGCCTCGCGACAGACAGACAGGCCGACCGGCCGGAGAATTATTCTCTGCCACTGGAAGCCTCCAACGCATTCGGACGATAATCCGGTATCATTGTTTGGCTTATGTTTGGCTGTGTTTAGATTTAGGGGTAAAAATTTTTACCATATTATATCGGATATACGAACACATATTTGAAGTACTAAACATAGTCTAATAACAAAATAAATTACAGAATCCGTCTGTAAACTACGAGTCGAATTTATTAAGCCTAATTAATCCGCCATTAGCAAATGTTTTCTATAGCACCATATTGTCAAGTCATGGAGCAATTAGGCTTAAAAGAATTCGTCTCGCAATTTACACGCAATCTGTGTAATTCATTTTCTTTTATATTTAATACTTCATGCATATGTCTAAACATTTGATGTAACAGGATGAAAAAACTTGTCAGGGGATCTAAACAGGCCCTTTGTGCATATAAGCCAAGTTATTACCCCCAGTGTAATATGAACTTGTATTTTATAGCATTTGCTTTTAAATCACTAAAAAAATGCATATAAAAGTTTTACTCGTAAACGATTTTTTATTTGCCAATAAGCGATTTGGATAAGCACATGAATAAGCAAAACAATAGGGTTTATTGTTTTTAGATGACTTTACTGACCATGGTGGTCTTCTTCAAAGTTGCACAATACTCCATCTGACCCAAAATGTAGCTAGTTCCAGAATTCAAATTTTATCACAAAATGTAGCAACGAATAAACCATTCTTTTCACTAATCTGCCCATACTACCTATTGATTTTATTATACTCTTGATCTACAGTTAACACCTCGCCATCCCGAAAAGACGGACAAGTATTTCTGTTCATCTCTTAATACTTGTCTTTCCTTAAAATTGCTATATTTTAAAATGGAGAGGGTAACAGTTACTGCCACCTCTTATGTTACACTGGGGGTGTGGGGGTGTACTAGCTACAACCTTCATCCCAAGAAAATATAGTAACATTGAATTATAAATTTAGATAAGTACTGTAGTTCTCTAAACACAAAGTTGTAGCTAGAAATACTTAGATAGAGTAAACTCCATCACCGGTCTCTAGACTTATACCGCTGTATCATCCCGATCCCTAAACTCGCAAATCGACCGTTCAGGTCCTCAAATTTGTTTGACTGTGTTATCCCGGTCCCTAAACTTGCAGATCACTCGTTTAGTCCTCCAATTTGTTCAGTTGTGTCACCCCGGTCCCTAAACAGGACGGTCTAAAAACTTTATATCAAAAAATAATTAATAATTTTTTCATGTGAACTCTAATAAAGACAAACTTTATATCAAAATTGTAGGCCTCGACACGACCTACAACTTTGTAGTTGAAAAGTTTTTGAATTAAAACTGTTTAGGGTCCCAAAATATTGTTGCATGTTTATAGATTTTGAAATTTTAATTTTAAAATTACATTTTGGGACAAAAATGACTTAAAATAAAAAAAATTCAACTACAAAGTTGTAGATCGCGTCGAGGGCTACAAGTTTAATATAAAGTTTATCTTTATTAGAGTTCACATGGAAAAGTTATGAATTATTTTTAAATATAAAGTCTTTAGACCATCCTATTTGACCCAAATGATATTTAAATCCAAGTTTAGGGACCAGGGTGACACAACTGAACAAGTTGGAGGATCTAAACGAGTGATCTGCAAGTTTAGGGACCGGGATGACACAGTGGAACAAGTTTGAGGACATGAACGATCAATTTGCGAGTTTAGGGACCGAGATGACACAGCGGTACAAGTTTAGGGACCGGTGATGGACTTCACTTAAATACTTATATTTTTTAACGGATGGAGTAGCATATAAAATTTTGAATTTTAAGAGTTGATTTTATGATTTTTTTTCATTGTAGTCTATTTTCTAGAGTTAATTTTCAATTGATAATGACACAAATATAAACATTGTATCCTTGTATTATTTTTCTCCGTTTATGTTGCTATGGCTGGGTCATAGCAGGCATGTTTGATTTATATTATAGTACGGATTATCTACTTAAATATAGTGATCAATTCAAAAATATAAAAAATAAATTTAATAAATAATTTAAATTTAATGCTCTAAGCAATATTAAGTTTTTTTAAATATGAAACACATAATTCAGTTTAATAATCTGTTCAATAAACTTAAAAGTACATGAAGTTGGTCGCTGATAGGAGAAACTATTTTAATCCCTCGAGCGCGAGGGGATGTTCTTGTAATTTTAAGAATGTCCAAAAAAAGTTATGAGGATTTCTCGAAAAGTTTAACAGCATTCATACAACATATATATTCCACCCCGGAAAAATGTTAGGTCCAAAATCAACTCACACATTGATATATAAAGGAAGACAAATTCAGTGTATAAATAGTAATGTACTGTTCATGCCTGATTTTTTTTTTCTCAATGTGTGGGTCGAAATTGAATTTGATTTTTTTTTACTGATAGATGACACTGTACTCTACTTTGCTCGCTAATTTTTTTATAACTATTTATATTAGATTTAAGAGAAAAAAATACACGATAGGACATCCACTCGGATTGGCTAGAATCCATTCCTCGCTGATACAGTAGGTCAGGCAGAGTTGAGGCTATGGCCATCGTTGAGCAGCAGGGGAATTTTCTGAATTTGTACAGAGCTGAACTGATTTCGTTTATGCTGTCGCACCGGAGTACCGGACACGCACATTCTTCAGATCAAAGCCTCCTCAAACTTTACAAGATTCTTTGTTTTCCCTTGATAATTAAAAAAAAAAACTTTCCAAGATTCTCGGTGAAGAAAGACGGTTCAATCTTGGTAAAGCTTCCCGGTCGACCATCACGCACTGCCGAACTGAAACTGTAGCTACCGTCCTGATGCCCTTTCCTTTCCTCGTATCCTAGTTATCCCACAGGCTTTTCACGCACATCGTAGGGTTCACAATTTCAGTGGAATTTGGTTTGGGTTTTGTGAAATCTGGACTTTCTGAGCTGGGTCGAAAAGACGAACCACTCGATTTTTCAGTCAAAGTTTTTTTAAAAAATCAAACTGAATTTTAAATTTTTGATAAATTTTATTTATATTCCATCAGTTTTTCGACGGTTTTCATGTAACCCGATGATATCGCTTTAGCGGATTTCAATCTGGTATCGGAATTATGAACCTGCCAAAAGCCGTGGTCGATCCCTACACCGGCGTTCAGCTCGCCAGCAGCCACCTTTGCGTCAACACGACACCGACAACTCTATGATCAAGCCACCATGTAGGATGAGACTCTCCTATTGTCTTTCTTCTTTTTTTTAAGGCTTTAGAGGGGGAGTGGATTTTAATCCCTCGAGAGAATATCCCCACGTTGTTTGCATGTCACTCAAATAGTTATGAAAAAAATTGAGAAGATGTATTAACATATACTGAGTTCAAATTGAGTAATATATCACTCCATAAACATGCAAGTTCAAATTCAACATCTATATCTTGCAACTAAAAAAAAAATAAATTACAGCTAGTTAACGTATATTCACATTTAAATTGTTTTTTCGTTGCGAGATGTAGAAGTTGAATTTGAACTTGCATGTTTATAGAGTGATATATTATATGTGAATACATCTTAATTTTTTTCATAATAACTATTTGAGAGGGATCAAAATAGTTTCTACTTTGGAGGGCAAAGTGTGTGTGCAAGGCTGAGGTTGATCCGGGGCGTGGCGTGCGTGCCATGGCATGACCACAAACCACATCCAGTTATTCACTGGCTACAGGCGTCGTCACGTGGCTGAAAACGCACGGTTTTTTGCAGGCAGCATGTGAGCGTGCCTGCCGGCGCCCTTTTGCTGTGTCCAAATCCTAACGACACACCCACCCACCCACGCTCGTGTGCAACCTTATATAGTTTGATTCTTCCCCAAAGTTTATTGCCTTAGCTACAATAATAAATATCCCGAAAGCACGGGTACACGTTATGTTCTATCACCACCATTACCAATATGTACGACAGATATTGGTAGCACGCTTAAATATTATTAAGCTACTCACTTCATTTATATTATAAGTCGTTCTGACTTTGATCAAAAGTTAAATTATTTTAAGTTTGATTAAGTTTATAAACAAAAGTACTAACATTTTCAAAATAAGTGTATATATTATGAAAATGTGTTCAATTATTAATTTGTTAAAATTAATTTATTGTTGAGAATATTATTATATTTGCCTACAAACTTGATTAAGGTTAAAGTAGTTTGATTTTTACCTACTTATAATTTGGATCGGACCGAGTATTAACTACTTTATGATTTTTTTTCTACTAAGTAGCCCAGTGGTCTCTACTGGTAGAGCGGATCATTATACTATTTTATGAAAGAATAATATTTTTTCCCTCGTCGCCTTGCCCCAAGTTAGGAAAGCTAGGGTCCAAGCGTTTAAGGCTCGCCGAGCAGTCCATCTCCCACTTGTGCGTGAGTGTTGACGAAATTCAGTCAGGGGAGCATGGGGTGTGTGCTTATATAAACACGGACACTCGATTCAGCTAATACCTAGCTGGAGCTCGATCCCGAAGAGCAGTAGCAGACTAGCAGTGCTCAGCTCACTGTTCATCATCACCCTCACCTCTTCCCCTCTCTCTCAGCTAGCTCGATCGGAGATCGAGGCCATGTCCATGGCGGCGGAGAGGGTGGAGGCGGCCGGCGGCGGCGGCGACGACGACTACACGCAGGACGGCACGGTGGACCTCCATGGCAACCCGGTGCTCCGGTCCAAGCGCGGTGGCTGGAAGGCCTGCGGCTTCGTCGTCGGTAAGGAAGACGATGAACTTAACTCTCTCGTGCGTGCATCCGGTTGGATTCAGCATATATGCATGCAGTGATCTAATTAATCATTTCAGCTTGATTGTGTCATGAACAATTCATGGCAGGGTTTCTCTCCTTTCTTTCTTCATGGGTTGGCATGGTTTAATTGATTGTAAATTGATTGATTCTTTTGGTTAGGGACTAGACATATCGAGGCTCGTGTGTTTGATTAGTTTATATAACTGATTAATTATATGCCACGAGCGTTTGAACATTTTCCCCATCTGCTCGCCCCTCACTGCATGTGGCGGGTGCAGGATTTGGGAGATTTGTTTTGATAGGATCGATGATTGTTTGTTAGTTTGTCCGGCCAATCGCCATGGTTTTCAATAGCTGCCATTTTGTACTCCTGCCATAGTCTTTGGTACTACTATTTTTATAATCTCCCTACCTTGTGTCTCGGACAAAATATCCTCCTTGGTATTATAACCTCTACCTCTCAGTATCTTCAAGACGTAAGAGTAGGAGTTCTTCGTGGACGCGCCATGCCCAATAATTTTTTTTGCGAATACGCAAAAGGATTATGTATCTTTGCTCCAAGAAGGTAGAGACCACCATGTGCAATACTAGCTGTTAACTGGTCGCTTAATCGCATCGTTTTCTTTGAAGTCAGAGTCAGCATATCACAGTGGATCTGCTCAAAGTCTCTAATAACATGGATAGCAACATGTGCTACAGTATTTCTGTACTTGCGCCACTTTCCTGTAGAAATGGACTATAGTACTAAGAAATGGTTCTTCAGTGATTGTGTATACATGTACTGTACTGACTAATCAGTCAGAGCATACGGTTCAAGTTGTCAACGCGGACAAGAAGCAGGACAAAATCAAAAACACTCTAGTACAAGTTTTCCCTACATCCTTTTTTCCTTTCAAGGGCCTATTTGGGTTGGAGAAATTTTGCGGTATTTTTTAAAGGAACTGAACTGTTGTTACCAGTGAAAATCTTGTAAAATCGAAGGAGCCCAAAGAGTTCTCCTACATCTTCTGAATTTCTGATAGATAACAGTACAAGTACATCTGTACATGGGTGTGCCAATCACTGAAGACTGAAGATGATATGTATGGGCAGTGTGTAGCTAGCACAGTAGGAAAATGTCAAAAAGTTCAGTATGTTCAGGACCACTGAATTTCTGATAGATACACCAGCGGTGGCTATGAACTGAAGAAGCTGGATAGAAACTTCACTGTTGCAATATGCAGTGCTAATTTAATACAGTACTACTTCTAAATTCTAATCCTCCCAAACATTGGAATGATCTTTTCATAGATTAGGAAAAGGTGTAGTTAACCAACTTGAACATGGACTGCTGTTTTGTCCGAAGTGTTGGTTCAATTCAGACCCAGCTGAAAAACAATTTAGGGCAAGAGTGAGTTAGTTTGGATTCCTACAGTTAATTACTAGCAGTTGATCCAATATCAGTTTGCGTCATCAGAGATGCAATTTATACTGAATCTGACAGGAAAAAGCCTAAGAAATTGTTTGGTGATGGCTGCCCTGTCCTGTCTGCTTGGAGTGACAGATAGGAGTTGGAAATTGACCTTTGTGTTAATCAACGGTTTAGGGTAGGGACCCAGCTGATCCCTATATGATTGCTTGGAAAGAGGCGTGTTGTTCCAGCCCGGTTGGAATCTGTATCTCATCGCATTATTTGTTCATGACAAGAAAGAATGATTATGTTAGTGGCTGTCACCTTCCAATGATCACAACACTTATTAGCTCGTTATAAATGTGCTATCTTCTCTGTCATAGAGGATTCTTGTTTTAATTTGACAAATAACAAAAGAAGTACATGTTCATTAAAACTGGTTTGCATGAACGACTTGTCCAAACTGCAAAGTGTTTTTTTCCCTCTGTTGTTTTTTCTAAATAAAAGAAAAGGAGTAAAAACATAGGGTGCTCTGTTGCATGGTTGTGTGGTGGTTATGGTTTGGTTAGAAATGCAGAGACCATGAGTCCTGTGACTCATGAGAGAATAGTACATCGGTAAAAAAAATGGTTGGTTGATCTCCATGCATATAATTTCCCAACCATATATAAATCTGGTCCTTAATTAGTTTAACTAAGAATTCGTGTGTTCCAGACAAAATGTACTGTATATGGTATAAGGAAAATATCATGTGATAAAATTAATTTATGTTGCGATGATAATGGAAAATAAAAAAAATGCAGTGTACGAGGTGTTCGAGAGGATGGCGTACTACGGGATATCGTCGAACCTGGTGCTGTACCTGACGACGAAGCTGCACCAGGGGACGGTGTCGTCGGCGAACAACGTCACCAACTGGGTGGGCACCATCTGGATGACCCCCATCCTCGGCGCCTACATCGCCGACGCCCACCTTGGCCGATACCGCACCTTCATGATCGCCTCCCTCATCTACCTCATCGTAAGTCCCTCACCTACTCCATCTCCCTCCATCTATAGCAGAGCACGAGAATCTTGGAACAGATCAAATGAACTACTCTCTATGTGCTAAAATATAAACATTTTTAGCATCGTGGCAAGTCATACATTTCTAACTTTGATGATTATTAATAGCAAAAAATGATGATTAATAGCAAAAAGAAAATGAAAAAGATCAATCATATAAAATTGATGTTATTAGATTTACTATTAAACAAATTATCATAATATATAACTATTTTTATTTTAAACATCTTACTTCTATATATATTGTTGGTCAAATAGCATCTCGGAGACCGTGACAGGATCCAAAATTACTTATATTTTAGGATACAGGGAGTAGAAACCAAAAGCTAGAAAATAAATTAGAAACCAGAACTTAAAAAATCTATTGGATTTTTAGATTTTCAAAAGTTAGTTACCAACCAGCTGCTTGGATTACTATCGTGTTGAAAAATGCAGTCCCTGTCTGAAGACTGTACGACCATCTAGCTGCTCTAGCCCACAAAAATCAAGATGGGCTTTAGCTCGAAGCCCGCAAAGTCCAGTGAAAAAACAAATTGCAAGCCCAAAAACAGCACGACTAATTCAAACCAAATCTGTAGATTTTTGTGACCAAATTGATCGATAGATTCCGAATTTTTGAACGTCGCTCGTCTCGTCTCGTGCAGGGGATGAGCCTGCTGACGCTGGCGGTGTCGGTGCCGTCGCTGAAGCCGCCCAAGTGCGGCGCCGGCACGGCGGACCCGAGCTGCTCGGAGAAGGCGTCGAGCCTCCAGCTGGGCGTCTTCTTCCTCGCGCTCTACATCCTCGCCGTCGGCACCGGCGGCACCAAGCCCAACATCTCCACCATCGGCGCCGACCAGTTCGACGACCACCACCCCCGCGAGCGCCGCCACAAGCTCTCCTTCTTCAACTGGTGGATGTTCAGCATCTTCTTCGGCACCCTCTTCGCCAACACCGTCCTCGTCTACCTCCAGGACAACGTCGGCTGGACCGTCGGCTACGCGCTCCCCACCCTCGGCCTCGCCGTCTCCATCGCCATCTTCACCGCCGGCACGCCGTTCTATAGGCACAAGCCCACCTCCGGCAGCAGCTTCGCCAGGATGGCCAGGGTCATCGTCGCTGCCGCCCGCAAGCTCGCCGTCGCGCTGCCCGACGACGCGAGGGTGCTCCACGAGCTTGATGATGAGTATTATGCCAAGAAGAAGACCACGCCGCTGCCCTACACGCCGTACCTGAAGATCCTGAGCAAGGCGGCGGTGAAGACGAACACGACGTCGAGGTGGTCGCTGAGCACGGTGACGCAGGTGGAGGAGACGAAGCAGATACTGAAGATGCTGCCCGTGCTGGCGATCACGTTCGTGCCGGCGGCGATGATGGCGCAGGTGAACACGCTGTTCGTGAAGCAGGGCACGACGCTGGACCGCCGTGTCGGCGGCGGGAGCTTCGAGATCCCGCCGGCGAGCCTGCAGGCGTTCGTGACCATCTCGATGCTGGTGTCCGTCGTGCTGTACGACCGCGTGTTCATGCCGCTCATGGCGCGGGCGACGGGGAACCCGCGGGGCATCACGCTACTGCAGCGGATGGGGGTGGGGCTCGTCATCCACATCGCCATCATGGGGATCGCCTCCGCGACGGAGCGGCACAGGCTAGCCGTGGCGCGGGAGCACGGCATCGCGGACAGCAAGGGCACCACCATCCCGCTCACCATCTTCGTCCTCCTCCCGCAGTTCGTGCTCATGGGCGTCGCGGACGCGTTCCTGGAGGTGGCCAAGATCGAGTTCTTCTACGACCAGGCGCCCGAGGGGATGAAGAGCCTGGGCACGTCGTACGCCATGACCAGCCTCGGCGTCGGCAACTTCCTCAGCAGCCTGCTGCTGTCGACGGTGGCGCACGTCACGCGCCGCCATGGCGGCGGCGCCGGGTGGATCCAGAACAACCTCAACGCGTCGCGGCTCGACCACTACTACGCCTTCTTCGCCGTCCTCAACTGCGTCAACCTCGTCTTCTTCTTCCTCGTCTGCCGCCTCTACGTCTACAACGCCGAGGTGTCCCGCGTCGTCGACGTCGGCGGCAGCGGCGGCGGCGGCGAAGGCGGCGGCGGCGGCGAGGTGCTCAGGCCCAAGGAGGTGGCCATGGTGGACACAAATCTATAGACAATGTATCGATCGGTGATCAAATATACCACGAAATTAATATCACCTGCATGGGGAAAACAGAAATGCTAACAACATCGGCTTCAGCTTGTTTTCAGAACAGTGAACAGATGGATGCACTCTGACCAGAAAAAAAAACCCGAAATTTTGTGCAATTTCAAGGTGAGTTGTGCAGATCTCGAACAGAGCATTTGTTCATGGCTCATGGGCTGATGGCTCCCTGATTTGCAACAGAATTGTCTAACACACAAGGTTTTTCATGGACATATATACAACAGAGGACATCTAGAATATAACCTTCATCGTTAATTAATTCTAAACTACTCCCTCCGGCTCATTTTAGGTTCATTTTAGACACAGTCGCGAGTTTCCGTATCCAACATTTGACTATACGTCTTATTTGATTATTTTTTTCTATGATTAATATTTTATTGTTGTTAGATCATAAAATATTAATAATATTTTATGTGTGTCTTATTTTAAAAGAACTTTTTATAATTTTTTTAAATAAGGCAGACGGTCAGACGTTAGATATGAAAACCCACAACTACATTTAAAATGGGGCAGAGGGAGTAGCAAATTACCCATACAAAATGTAACTGCTTTGTCGTGTTCTTAGCGGAAGCAATTTCTCTTTTAGACACGTGGGAAGTGTGGGGCGAAGAGAAGAGGACGTCTTAACTTTTTTTCTAATCAATTTTTTTTAAGTTTAACTAAGTTTAGGTTATAAAACTTTCTAATATTACCCACATTCATATATATGTTAATGAATCTAGACATATATGTGTGTTTAGATTCATTAACATCTATATTAATATGGGCAATGCTAGAAAGACTTATAATATAAAATGGAGGAAATAGTATTTTCAACAGAAAACAAACATATTATTCAAATATATTCAATGTTGAATTTAATTAAACTAATCTAATTTTTTAGATGTTGCAAATTTTTTCTATAAATTTAGTCAAACTTAATAAATCTTGACTAGAAAAAAAAGTCAAACGAATTATAATATGATAAACGGAATGAGTAGTAGAAGTAGAGATAAGAGAGGCCAAACGTAAGAAAGGAACGAGCTTTAATTTTGGTTGTGACTTTGCCAGAGTTCAATCAATCGTAACGTTAACAGACAGGACGGCATTATTAGATTTCTTGGGTGGTTCAAAGTAGGTAAAGAATCATGCAAACTCTTGATCTGTACAAATCCGCTATTTTTATTTCAGGGGATGATGAATAGTGCTAATACAAATCATAAGCATCTATATCTATTATAAAAACATGATTAGATCTCCTATACCACATAATACATGGATTTGTTAACAGATTCAGAATTACTAAACGCCCTGTTGTCCTCATTTCAGAGTCTCAACAATCATATTTTCTTGATATATTAAATCCAAAAGTTAAAATATAACAAATAAAACACTATTGATATGTACATGTTCTCTTGAGTCTCGATTATAACCTAACAATGTCAGGACTAACCCCGTTTCAAAATAATTGTAATTAATTCTGGGCTATTTATAAGGTTTGAGAAAAAAGACTACGATGCCCCTTTTAAATGGTGTATAGGTAAAGGTGGAGGGGTAGGTGAGGGTAAAAATTAGGAGAAATTTAAACGAGAAGTGATTCATGCGATCATTAGTACTTTAGGGTGAGAATTATTTTAGGATAAATTTAAATCCTAAAAATATAATTATTATGAGACAAATGTAATATTAATTATTTACAACGTAATACTCCACAGATTGATGTGTAGTTTGATTTGAAAAGAACCCCAGGATTTTGAGAGAGTTACTACAAGCTCACACCAAATTCGGCCCATAGAAAGAACAAAAGAAAAAACCCCAAAAAAGAAGCCCACAGAGAAGAACAAAAATAACCCGTCTCCCCCACGTCCCCACCCCCACACGACGCGCCCTAAAATATCCCCAAACCCTCCAAATCTCCGCCCCCCCTCCCCTCCCGACGCCGAAATCCCCCAAATTCCATCCCCGCCTCCTCCTCCTCTCCCTTCTCCCACCCTCGCGTCGCGAGAGAATCTGAGGCGCGCGAGCGAGAGAGAGGAGAGAAGGTGAGAGCAGCGGCGGAGGGAGGATATGGAGTCGGATCAGGGGAAGCTGTTCATCGGCGGCATCTCGTGGGAGACCACCGAGGAGAAGCTCCGCGACCACTTCGCCGCCTACGGCGACGTCTCCCAGGCCGCCGTCATGCGCGACAAGCTCACCGGCCGCCCCCGCGGCTTCGGCTTCGTCGTCTTCTCCGACCCTTCCTCCGTCGACGCCGCCCTCGTCGACCCCCACACCCTCGACGGCCGCACGGTATCCCCTCCCCCCACCTCAAACCCTAGAGAATATTCGCGTTGGATTCCCTCCTCTCAAGGTTCGGTTCGGCTCGGTTTCGTAGGTGGATGTGAAGCGGGCGCTCTCGCGGGAGGAGCAGCAGGCCGCGAAGGCGGCGAACCCTAGCGCGGGTGGGAGGCACGCTTCCGGTGGGGGCGGTGGTGGGGGAGGCGCCGGTGGTGGTGGTGGCGGTGACGCCGGAGGTGCGCGGACGAAGAAGATCTTCGTCGGCGGGCTGCCCTCCAACCTGACGGAGGACGAGTTCCGGCAGTACTTCCAGACCTACGGCGTCGTCACCGACGTCGTCGTCATGTACGACCAGAACACGCAGCGGCCGAGGGGGTTCGGGTTCATCACCTTCGACGCGGAGGACGCCGTCGACCGCGTGCTGCACAAGACCTTCCATGACCTGAGCGGCAAGATGGTGGAGGTGAAGCGCGCCCTGCCCAGGGAGGCCAACCCTGGCTCTGGCGGCGGCGGCCGTTCCATGGGAGGCGGCGGCGGGGGTTACCAGAGTAACAATGGGCCGAACTCCAATGCTGGGGGCTATGATAGCAGAGGTGACGCTAGCAGGTATGGTCAGGCGCAGCAGGGTAGTGGTGGTTATCCGGGTTATGGTGCCGGAGGATATGGTGCTGGTACGGTTGGTTATGGATATGGGCATGCTAACCCTGGAACCGCGTATGGGAATTATGGGGCTGGAGGATTTGGAGGTGTTCCTGCTGGGTATGGTGGGCATTATGGCAATCCAAATGCGCCTGGTTCAGGTTACCAGGGTGGTCTTCCAGGAGCAAACAGAGGACCATGGGGTGGTCAAGCTCCGTCTGGTTATGGCACTGGGAGTTATGGTGGCAATGCAGGCTATGCTGCTTGGAACAACTCTTCTGCTGGAGGTAATGCACCCACTAGTCAGGCCGCTGGTGCAGGCACAGGCTACGGGAACCAGGGCTATGGATATGGTGGATATGGAGGAGATGCATCGTATGGTAATCATGGAGGATATGGGGGTTATGGAGGAAGGGGAGATGGTGCTGGCAATCCAGCTGCTGGCGGTGGATCTGGGTATGGTGCTGGCTATGGAAGCGGGAATGGCGGTTCTGGTTATCCAAATGCTTGGGCTGATCCTTCACAAGGTGGAGGGTTTGGGGCTTCAGTCAATGGAGCGTCTGAAGGCCAATCAAATTATGGCAGTGGTTATGGTGGTGTGCAACCTAGGGTTGCTCAGTAAATGAGGCCATTAGAGCATCTATGAGATGAACCAGCAAATCGGGCAGTCTATGTATGTTGTGTTACCCTGGCCCCTCTGGTTGCTTTTGGCCTCTTGAAGATCTCCCATTTGCTGGTTAAATCAGTATTTCTCCGGGTTGGAATGCTTGAACCTTTTGCGGCTTACTACTAGAATGTAGTCAATAATTAGCTTCTAGCTATACTATGGAGTAGCTGTATCTTGCGTAATGCTTTATTTAAGTTTAGCCTTATCTGTCGGTGTGCTTTGTCATGAGTGGAATTTCAGTTGCTTTGTCTCTAGTTTAAAGCTAGAGTAGCTTCACTACTTATGGACAACAAACTATCTAGTTGTACCTTTATTCTACAGAATCATATGTTTGTGGTTGACAGTAGTATTTATGCTGGATTGTGCTTTACCTGAACCTGAAATGTTCTATCTTTGGTTGTTTCTCTGTGGTGTGCTCTAGCTCACCTTGCAGTTAAGGTGCTGTTGCGTATTATTCCATTAATATTGATTGTAACAGATGACAATCCTCAAACTTCTATGCAGTGATAGAGGTGTTTTATACTGTAGCTGCTTCTAGCAGTAAGTTCAGGTGTAGTGCAAGTGCTTTTCATGTCATTGGAATGATATATCATTAAAGTATGTGGTCGAGCTATGAGTATGTTTCTGATATTTGGTATGTAGATGGATAAACAAGCATAGTAGAGGCAAACAATTAGCCCCTACCTGAAGCAATAAGAGCATATTAGCAGCAAGTTGGTAGCGCCAATTTCTAAGGTAGTATAGATACAGAGAAGTCTGTGATGCTACTTGATGAATGAAGTACAGGTAGAAACCATAGAGTAGAATACTCCAAGCATTTGGCAAGCAAAATAATCATCCTTCCTCGTACATTTCCTTTCTGTACAGGTTGGATGCGATGCCATTTCCTTTTAGAGCATGTCCAAGTGGGGCCTTTTGAATCAACTGCCTGGCTGCCTGAGAAATGGCAGAGACATCGACTGATTTTGCTTGATGGGCTGACGATTTCCAATCTTGAAGCATTTGACACAGAAAGCAAGCATCTTGTTTTTAAGCACTTCATTTTCTGAAGGATCTTGTGCTGTGCAACAAGATGGTGGTATGTGGAATCATGTTTCACTTTCAGTTTTATTTGGAAAAGAAAAACATTTTCACCATGGTACTTGTACCAGGAAAGTTGTTAAAGATGCTATCTGTCCTCATTTTCCGTTCAATTTAGTAAATGGTATATTATAGTTGAAAGAAAGCATTACCAGCTACCATAGGAAGTATTATGTTTTCAGTCAAAATCTTGTCAATTTTGGCCAGAGTTCCATCCCCAATGTACAGATCGACAATGGTGAATTACTATCAGTTTAGTAAATAATAATAAATTGGTAGATTTTTCAAAAGAATAATTCCACGATCTAATGTTTGTTTTTACCTTTTTAGATACGCATATTTGCTAGTAAAATTAGTGATGAAAGTTGTGTCATGGAGATCTAGGAAAAGAACAACACTTGTATACCTAGAGGTGATGCATTTTTTGAAAATCTGTTTTACTGGCTTAACAAATTTATTCACTAATAAAACTAGTGATGAAAGTTGTGTCATCGATTAGTGCACAAGTTTTGCAAACAGAATTTGGCTTAAACAAACAGTTTGGATGAGTAATTCCTTAACTTTTTCCCCTTATTTACTAAATTGATGAGCATGATTTAAGTTGTACTTACAGTCTTATACACTAGCCTGTTAATAAGCCTGGGTAGCATGTTCATCGCTCAGCTATGCGTTGCTCGGTTGCTATTGTGGGATGGATAGAAGTGGAAAAAAGGGGGGAAAATCAGTCTATGATTATATACTTGTATGGTTTCAATGTAGATTAAAATCCAAGGCTTTGACTTAAGGTTCCTACACTTATGTACTTCATTGCAAATTTAACTGTGCATATAGTACATTACTAGCCAAGGCTTGTAGTCAATACTCAATAGTATTATATATTTCTTCATATTGAATAAGGCTCGCTTCATAGCTTAACATATATGTACCACAATTTTATTGTCCACTACATCGTATAGTACATAATCACAATTGCTTACCACTTGCTGTTTCTTGACTATTAAACTATTTAGATTAAAATGACCAATATTTTCTACCTTCTTTTGCAAATCAGTTTCATTACAGCACTTCTGTTAAACTAAAGGTATACTATAGGGTAGATTTAAGGTTATGTAGTTCTGTTTTGGCGTTTTGTTTGAACCAGTTGGATTAGTATTATGAATCCACATCCTTAGTTTATTTTATCGCAGAACACAAATAGTTGCATGGCTTATGCCTGTTGGAGTTAATAGGTGTTAAGGTAAAACATATAAGTAAAAAAGGTTCTCCAGGACTTGCAATGATGCACCTGTACACTGGATCAATCTGATGGACCAGTATCTGACTTTAGAAATGGCAATAACCACACTGATTTAGGAGACTCAAGAGTCAAGATATTTACTGGGTGGAGAGAGAACATTAGTGTTAGATTTAATGGCTAAGCTTTGTGTTTGCATTTAACCATTTGTAAATGTGAAAGCAATACTATTTTTGACAGAAAAATACAATTTTGATTAGTGTATCTCGCACGGTTAACTTGATTAAGATCTGAAATACTGCAACTTCATTTGTACTAACCATTAGATGATTTAGTTGCTCAGTCCTGTTTGGGACTTCGTGATATAATAACATAATATAACCAGATTGGCTTATATATTAACCTCGGAGCTCAATCACTAAGTCTTCTACTGTATTATGACATGGATATTTGGAAATGACCAAGTGCGATTCGATTTACATGTTCTATTTATGCTATTTCTCGGTGTTGCTTTAAAACAACCATTTAAGTAATAGCTATGAGAAATAAATTAGTGCCACTTATTTTTCATGATTTTCAATATATTTTTTGCTTTGTTGCTGTTAAATCTCTTAGTAAACCTGATAAAGATATAAAATTAGAAATTTGACTGCAGATGCCATATATAGTGGATAGCTTTATTACCACACTGGTGTCAAGCAAACCAAGTCATAGTCAGCCAAACATCTTTGATATGTTTTTACTCGAGTATCTGAAATAACCAAACATTTTGGAGATATGTTATCATCATTCTATTGACCTCTTTCAATACCTTGTTTGCATGGTATCAATGCAATGGAATATGCCTTCGAGGACTTGCTGAAAGATCACCTGCAAATACATCAAAAATCAAGAGATGATTCTGGCTGCCAAGTATTCAATATTCTTCGTTTCTCACCAGTGACTCGTGCTCATCCAATATTCTTCGTTTCTCATATCTTAATGGAAACCCTCACAGTAGCGTTGTCACCTTATATCGAAGGACAAGTTGTTTGAAGTTGGCTACCAATTGGTGCCCTACTTTACCAATTGTCAGATGGAAGGGTTGAGCGTACATTAATCTGGAGATGCTTGTCGAGTTTGTTGCATGACAAGTCAATATATTCTATTTGATGTGGCCAATGTTTGCACGATATGATTTCTTGACAAGTTTTAGTAACATTTTAACTCATTCTTCCAGACAATAGTACAAATCGCCAAACTCTCTATTTTACTTGTTTTGTTGTCATGGATGAAAGGTTTGCAAGACTTTGTTTCAGAGGTGACGTTTCCTGTGAGCCTTACACACAGCATTTTAACCATAATGGAGAAATTTTCCTAGGTTACCATTGTTCATGTTAAGCGATTGAATTGGAAGCTCACCATTGTGGTAATTGAACAATCCAGCATCTCCAGTTATCATGTTAAATCATGTAATCTCTGCAATTACAGCTATGCTTATTAATACTTATTTCTTCATACATATACGCTGGCAATGTTGAAACTTTATAAACTAACCCAGTTTAGTGCAATATTGACTGATGGCATTGACCATAAGCTATAAAGTCTGCCCATCTGTGAATGTATCCACATTTGCCCTTCATCTACTTAATGTTTTTCTTTGGTTATTAACCATGTTTTGATTACATATGAGGATCAAGCCATCGTTAACTCATAAATAAATTACAAATTAATCGGTTAGTTAGTGCTAGTACTTCATTTGTTTTAGATTATAAGTCGTTTTGACTTTGGTCAAAGTTAAACTAATTTTAAGTTTAGCTAAGTTTGTAATCAAACATAGTACTCATTAAATTATTTATATTTTCATAATATATTTGTTTTAGGTTGAAAATTTTACTTTTTTTTTTTTACAAACTTGGATCAGTTTTACTTTGATCTAAGATAAAACGACTAAGGGAGTATAAGCTAGCCTGATAAAACACGAGCTGGAGGAATTCAATGGTTGAGCTACAAGCCCGGCCCCGAAATAGTTGAGCTCCATTTGGGCTCCCCTTTTTGGGCCGCTTCTGTCGTGGTCGCCGCGCGTCTCCCGCCTCCTCGACGTCGCCCGCTGCGTGCGCGCGCGCTCGCTCCGTCGTCGCCACGGCCGCCCGGAACGGCGGCGAGATGGGGCGCCACCAGCGTTCGGGCTCCCTCTCGGTGACCTCCTCCGCGACGCCCTCCTCCGACGCCACCGAGCTCGACTTCGCCGCCGCCGCCGACGTCGGCTGCCCGTTCGGCCGCGTCGACGCGCTCGGCCCCGTCGAGCTCCGCGAGACCGCCTACGAGATCTTCTTCATGTCCTGCCGCTCCTCCTCCGGCGGGAACACCGGCGGCGCAGCGGAGGTGTCGTCGCCGGTGGCCGGGCCGAGGGGCGGCGGCGGCGGCGGCGTCGGCGCCAGCCGCGTCAAGAAGGCGCTCGGGCTCAAGGCGAGGCGGTTGTCGTCGTCGTCGTCGTCGTTGGCGGCATCGGCGGCGATGGCGGCGCAGCCGATGATGGTGCGCACGCTGAGCCAGACGTCGGGGCCGGCGTCCCCCGGGCGTGGGCGGCGGCCGATGACGTCGGCGGAGATCATGCGGCAGCAGATGCGCGTCACCGAGCAGAGCGACGCGCGGCTGCGGCGGACGCTGATGCGCGCCGTGGTCGGGCAGGTCGGCAGGAGGCCCGACACCATCGTCCTCCCCCTCGAGCTCCTCCGGCAGCTGAAGCCGGCGGAGTTCGCCGACGGCGAGGAGTACCACCAGTGGCAGTTCCGCCAGGTGAAGCTCCTCGAGGCCGGCCTCATCCTCCACCCTTCCCTCCCCCTCGACCGCCTCAACTCCGCCGTGCTCCGCTTCCGCGAGGTGATGCGCGCCACCGAGATCCGCGCCATCGACACCGCCAAGAGCTCCGACGCCATGCGCACCCTCACCAGCGCCGTCCACGCCCTCGCCTGGCGCTCCGGCGTCGGCAGCGGCGGCGGCGACGCCTGCCACTGGGCCGACGGCTACCCCCTCAACGTCCTCCTCTACGCCTCCCTCCTCCACGCCATCTTCGACCAGCGCGAGTGCACCGTCGTGCTCGACGAGGTCGACGAGCTCCTCGACCTCATCAGGAAGACGTGGCCGACGCTCGGCGTCACCAGGCCCGTGCACAACGTGTGCCTCGCGTGGGCGTTCTTCCAGCAGTACGTCGTCACCGGCCAGGTCGAGCCGGAGCTCGCCGCCGCCGCGCTCGCCGTGCTCGCCGACGTCGCCGCCGACGCCAGGGGGACCCGCGACGCGGTGTACGGCAAGGCGCTCCTCGGCGCGCTCGGCGCCATGCAGGAGTGGTCCGAGAAGCGGCTGCTGGACTACCACGACAGCTACGAGAAGGGCATCGGCGGCGCCCCCCCCACCGAGGGCATGGAGATCCTCCTCTCCATCTCGCTCGCCGCCGGCAAGATCATCGCCGACCGGGACGCCGCCGCCGACGACGCAGACAACTTCGCCGGTGACCGCGTCGACTACTACATCAGGTGTTCGATGAAGAACGCCTTCACCAAAGTGTGTCCCTGGGTTCACAAACACCACACATTTTGTCACGATTTTGTGTTGATTGTTGAATCAATTCATGTTCGTTTTGATTTCAGATTCTCGAGAGCGGAATGGGCGACGGCGACGGCGAGCCGGGGGTGGTGCTGACGCAGCTGGCGAGGGACACGGAGGAGCTCGCCGTCGTGGAGCGGCGGAGCTTCAGCCCGGTGCTGAGGCGGTGGCACCCGGCGCCGGTGGCCGTCGCGGCGGTCACCCTGCACGGCTGCTACGGCGTCGTGCTGAGGCAGTACCTCGGCAAGGTGACCATCCTCACGGAGGAGCTCGTCCGCGTGCTCCAGTCGGCGAGCAGGATGGAGAAGGCCATGGCGCAGATGACGGCGGAGGACGCCGCCGACTGCCGCGACGACCGGGCCAAGGCCATCGTCGGCGAGATGGAGCCCTACGAGGTGGATTCCGTCGTGATGGGGTTGCTCAAGGTGTGGATGGACGACAGGTTCAAGATCACCATGGACTGCCTCGCCAGAGCCAAAGAAACCGAGGTAATTTCGTCGAACACCTTGATGATGCTCAAACTCTAAAAATTATTTTCCATATACTTACCATAGATTTGTAATGAAATGTGTTGCTTTGGGTAGAGCTGGATACCCAAGTCCAAGGATGAACCTTTCGCCGGGTCGGCGATGGAGATGATGAAGCTGGCTAAGTATACTGTCGACGAGTTCTCCGAGATCCCGGCGAGCGCGAAAGACGAGGTGGTGCAAGATCTCGTCGACGGTCTCGAGGCGATCTTCCAAGAGTACATCTCCTTCGTCGCCTCGTGCGGTGAGACACATCCACTCCCGTGACAAGAAGTCAAAGATAACAAACTATATCATATTTGTAGTGTTTAGATCAAGCTTACATATCTCTGAATCATAGGGGCCAAGCAGAATTACCTTCCACCGTTGCCGCCATTGACGAGGTGCAACCAGGACTCGGGCTTCTTCAAGCTGTGGAGGAAGGCGGTGTTGCCGTCGTGCCAGGCGCCGGAGGGCGGCCCACGCGGCGGTGGCGTCGGCGTCAGCGGCGGCGGTGGCTCGCACCACATCCCGCGGCCGTCGATCAGCCGCGGCACGCAGCGCCTCTACGTCCGCCTCAACACGCTCGAGTACGTCCTCACGCACCTCCACGCCATCGACAAGTCGCTCGTCGCCGCGCCGGCGCCACGCTTCGACGGCGCGCGCGCCGCGGCGAAGTCGGCGATCGCCCGCGTCGCCGAGGTGGCGGCGTTCCGGCTCGTCTTCCTCGACTCGCGCCACTCCTTCTACCACGGCCTCTACCTCCGCGGCGTCGCCGACACGCGGATCAGGCCGGCGCTGCGCGCGCTGAAGCAGAACCTGACGTTCCTGGTGTCCGTGCTCGCCGACAGGGCGCAGCCGGTGGCGGTGAGGGAGGTGATGAGGGCGTCGTTCGAGGCGTTCCTCATGGTGCTCCTCGCCGGCGGCGGCGACCGGAGCTTCGCGAGGGGGGACCACGCCATGGTGGAGGAGGACTTCCGGAGCCTGAGGCGCGCGTTCTGCACGTGCGGCGAGGGGCTCGTGCCGGAGGAGGTGGTGGCGCGCGAGGCCGAGGCGGCGGAGCGCGTCGTGGAGCTCATGGCGCGGCCGACGGACGCCCTCATCGACGCGTTCGGCGTCGCCACGTCCGAGTCCATCGTCGCCGTGGGGCGCGGCGGCGACGACGGCGACGGCGGCTACGGCGGCGTGACGCCGGTGCCGCCGACGTCGAGGCGGTGGGACGCCGCCGACGCGAACACCATCCTCCGCGTGCTCTGCCACCGCGACGACGAGGCCGCCAGCCAGTTTCTGAAGCGCACGTTCCAGCTCGCCAAGCGACGATGATGATGCAAAAAAGCTTCGCGTCGTCTCGTCTCCAAGCTCAGCAACGGCGCAGCCGCGCAGTGTATCCATATATCGGAGTTGAAGAAGACGGTAGCTACACGCCTACAGGCTACAGCTCTAGATTTTCGCGATCTTTGCAGTCGGAATTAAACCTCATAATCTCTCTGGAACGAACTGTAAACCCAACACAAATACGAATATGTAAAATTTTCTGGCACGGATTTGAAAGTTTCAATATTGGTGTCATTCCTATATAGTTACATTCGAAAGTTTTCTAGCGAAAAAGCTTACGATAATTTTGTTTAGTGATTTCCTACAACGCCCGCTCGCTCCCCATCCCCAGTCCACCTCGCTATGCTCTCCGCTGTATCCGCCCTCGACGCCGTCTTCCGCATATAGTGAGGATTTTTTTTTAATTATTTTATAGTGTAACTGAAATGTGGGCCTCATGTTTTTTATCGAATTGCCACGTCAATGCTTCACGGGATGAATAACTATTCAAAGGAGCTACGTAGATGCCACACCAGCTAAAACCGCCCGTAACTAGCACATGGGTCTCATGTTTTCTATTGAATTGCCACGTTAGCGCTACGCCAATGCCGCATAGGACAAGAACCTAATCAAAGGAGCCACGTATGCGTCACATTAGCTAAAATCAGTGATAATACCATCAAAGGATCTCGTTTGCACTGGTTTTATAAGTTTGGGATGCATTGTATCTGGTTTTACAGTTAAACGACGATTTTGTAATTCGGTGATAAAGATGCGATAGAGACCGGCGACAGCGGCACCTTTGGTGTTGTACCCTTCTTGGAGGTGTCGTCTCGAAGACCTTCAGTTTCGCTCTTGCAGTGGGTTTTGTTGTAGACGCGCGGTATGGTTGTATTTTTCTTTTCTGGTCTGTGGTCTTCCAGGACTATAGATTGTATTTTTCTCCTGCTTTATCAATACATTAAACTCGCACTGCCTTGTGCGGTTCGTTTCAAAAAGATGCGATAGAGAGATCTCCGGTGTACTTTCTCCGTTATCATAAGACAAGATCTTTTGGGACGCTCATGGCCCAGAGTTCTTGGCCCATGTGATGATGAAGCCTCTGCCTCCGGATGCTTCGGCTTCTCGGCCCGCCGCCCCTGGTCTTGTCGTCGTGCCGCTCGAGACGGACTGCATGCTCCGCCGGCCCTAGAATTCCCTCCTGAGGTCGTCCCCACGCTGGCACGGCTAGCCGGCGAGCGCGTGTCAAGACCTGGGATCAGAATAGGAGGGAGTCTGAAGATTCAGTTGTTTCAGTTAAAATTTCAGAGATTGATCGATTTAGGGAGAGGGGAAAGTAAAGCCTGTGTCTATGTAGATCCTACGGCCAGGATTAATTCCCAAGCGATACAAGCGACATCTGATCGTAGATGATTGTCGGGGACCACTGTAGCCCTTATAATGTCCTTTTCTTCCTCTTTTTCTCTGAATGAGCTGTATCCTGGTGATGTGAGCTGTGGTCCTCACTTTGTAAGCATAAATACTTTTGAGAATGAATGAAAGATGCATCGAACACCATATCATTTGTCTTTAGGAGTAGAAAATATCTAGAACCCTAGAATAGTCTTGCGGCATACACCATAAAAGGGGAAAATTTGTGCTCTGGTGATTTCGTTTTCTGAATTTGTTCTACTCCTAGGATCTGACAAAAGTATCAGAGCAGTACGAATTCTTGGCTCTTGATTTCATCAGGTGAGGGTTGGTGGAAGGTGGCGGTGGGATCTACTGTAAAATCCCTGAGCCGTGGTGAAATCAATCCGGAGGCGAGAGTGAGGAGCAGATCTTGGAGCAAGGGTTGGAGAACCATCCTGTTCATCAGGTTGTGTTCCCGTAAAATCTCCGGAGCTCCGATCTGAACCAGGCGGCGGTAGACACTTCTGCAAGAGGAAACAAGGGAGGGAACTAGTTCCTGAACTTTTCTTGCAGAAAAAAATTGGATGGTTACTAAGACCCGATCCAACGAATCGATTCTGGATATGGAGGAGCTGAATGAGTTCAGGGTGGACATGGCGTCTCTCAAGAAGGAGGTGGCTAATCTGAAAACTCTCAAGTCTGAAGTAAAAGAAATCAAGGGGTTGCTGTTGGAACTCTCTAAGCAGAAGAATGTGGATGAGGTCGAAGGTGAAACAGAGGCTGCAACTGCTGGTGTTGCGGCTGAAAAGGCTAACAAGACTGTTAGTTCAGATATTGGGGATTGCAGGACCAAGCAATCCCACTGCTGGAAATCCTCCTGAGGTACATTTTGCCATTGAACCCAACACTGTTTCTATTCCGGGATTTGGTGGTGCAAGGGGTTCTCAGGATGCAGTGGCTGCAATGAATGGCCGGTTGTTTGACACTAGTATGGGCACTCATCGGCCTAATGTGCTTGGAAATGGGAGTCAGCAGGGGTTTGACTGTGTGGGAGGAATACCTAGAAGGTTTTAGAGGAACTCTGGGGTACATATCTTGGATCAGAATAGGAATTTGTATGGAGAACAGGGAGATGATGGAAACCATTATGCTGAGGCTATCATCAAAGGCCCTCTGTTCAGTGGAGAAGACCCAGTTGACTGGCTGAAACAGTGTGAAAAATTTTACGAGATAACTGGAACGCCAGTGGAACAATGGGTCAATCTGTCTTTGGCACATTTACAGGGCAGAGCACTCAAGTGGTACAGGGGAATTGGTCTTCCTTGGCAGGTGATCACTTGGCCACAATGGTGTGCTATGGTTTGTACCAGGTTTTCTGCAGCAGATGTGCACGAGGCAGTGGAACTTTTCCAAAATGTGAAACAACATGGACAAACTGTGGAACAATATATTGACAAATTTGAAGAATACATGGATTTGGTGAGAAGGGACCATCCATACTTACAGGAGCAATACCTCAATAGCTGTTTTATTGGGGGGTTGAGAAGTGACATCAAGCATGATGTGAGTGGGCATAAACCACAGGGTTTACTGGAATCATATTGGTTTGCGAAAAACTATGAAAGGGCTGCTAATGCTAGAAGAATGTCTCTGAATCTGTTTAGGAATCGTCCACAAAACCAAGTTGTGACTAACCAAGCAAGGAATACTGGGAACAAGGGTCCAAACAAAGGGAATGGAGAGAAAAAATGCTGGTTTTGCAAGGAAGCATGGTTTCCTGGACACCAATGAAAGGTGAAGAAGGCACTAAATGCACTACTTTTGGAGGAGGAGGAATCTGAAGAAACTGAGGAAGTAGGCAGGGAAGAGAAGGCAGAGGAGAAAGTCTTGGAAGAAACTGAACATACACCTGAAGAAATTGATCAGGAGGAATTGATGTATGTGTCACAGAATGCTATGCAAGGGACTACCAGACCGGACACATTCTCGGTGATTATACAAATCAATGGAAGAAGGGCAGTAGGGCTGGTAGACAGTGGAAGTACAAGCACTTTCATGGATCAGGAGTATGCTATACATAATGATTGTCCTCTGGTATCTACTGATTCTAAGAAAGTTGTTGTAGCAGGGGGTGGAGAGCTCAAATCAGAAGTACAAGTTCCTGACATTCTGTACCAAATTCAGGGTGAGACCTTCTCCAACAAATTTAACCTAATACCTTTGAAGGGGTATGACATTATATTGGGAGCTGATTGGATTTACAAATATAGCCCAATCACTCTTGATTTGAAGAAGAGGGAATTGGGTATAACTAAGGGAGAAAAGGTGATCACCTTACAAGATTTCACCAATACTGGGAAACATCTGTTAGTTGATAGCAGTAAGGTGGACAAAATTATCAAGAAAGGGGGTCTGGGATATTTGTTTCAAATCACCCAAGTGACAGAAGAGAATGATGTGGAAGAAAGCATCAGCATACCTGATGACATTCAAGATATATTGCAAAGATTTCCTACTGTTTTGGAAAAACCAAAAGGTCTCCCACCTCAGAGAGGGTGTGATCATGTTATTACTTTGAAGGATGGAGCTGTACCCCCTAACCTCAGGCCCTATCGTGTACCTCATCATCAAAAGGAAGCCATGGAGAAAATTATTGCTGAACTGATTGAATCCAAGGAGATTCAGGTTAGTAACAGTCCCTACTCATCACCAGCTGTAATGGTGAGAAAGAAAGATGGATCCTGGAGATTGCGTGTCGATTATAGACAGTTAAATGCACAAACAATGAAGAACAAATTTCCAATGCCTATAATTGAAGATTTGTTGGATGAATTGAATGGAGCTAAAATTTTCACTAAATTGGACCTCAGGTCAGGGTATCATCAGATTAGGATGTCGAGACCTGATATTCCCAAGACTGCATTTAGAACCCATTTGGGACATTATGAGTATCAAGTCATGCCCTTTGGTCTCACTAATGCCCCTGCCACATTTCAATCTCTTATGAATCAAGTGTTAGCACCATTCTTGAGGAAGTTCGTATTGGTTTTCTTTAATGATATACTTATATATAGCAAAGACAGGGAAGAGCACAAAGAACATATCAGGCTGGTACTGCAAGTGCTGGAGGCAAACAATCTGGTGATCAAACCCAAGAAGTGTGCTTTTGGTTTGTCCAGTGTGTCTTATTTGGGACATATTATATCCCAGAATGGTGTAGCCACTGATCCAGGCAAAATTGAGAAGATTGCCACCTGGCCCATTCCTAAGAATGTGATAGATCTCAGAAAATTCCTGGGTATGACTGGATATTATAGAAGGTTTATACAAGGGTATGGGTTAATTTGCAGACCATTACATGACATGCTGAAAAAAGAAGGATTTCAATGGGGAGAGAAACAAACTGAGGCTTTCAGGGTTCTTAAACAGAAAATGTGTAGCAGTCCTGTCTTGACTTTGCCTGACTTTTCCAAAGAATTTACAATTGAGGCTGATGCCTGTGGTACTGGAATAGGAGCTGTGCTTATGCAGGGTGGCAGACCCATAGCTTTTTACAGCAAATCTCTTGGTCTTAAAGCTGCAGCTCAATCAATCTATGAAAAAGAAGCAATGGCAATATTGGAGGCTTTGAAGAAATGGAGGCATTACTTTCTAGGCAGTAAGCTGGTTATCAAAACTGACCAACAAAGCTTGAAGCACGTGATGAACCAAAGGCTGGTTGAGGGAATTCAGCACAAGTTGCTGTTAAAACTAACGGAATATGACTATACAATTGAGTATAAGGCTGGCAAAGACAATGTGGTGGTAGATGCTCTGTCAAGACTTCCCCAAGATCAGCTTCATGCTGAAATATGTAATGCAATTACAGTGGTTATACCTGAATGGATCCTTGATGTTCAAAATAGCTATGAAGGTGATGTGCAGGCTCACAAAATTTTGAGTATGATTGGAACTAATAGTGATCCTGATCAACACTATAGTTTTGAAAATGGGATTTTAAGGTTCAAAGGAAGAATATATGTTGGTGAAGAGACCTCTATCAGAACTGACTTAATTAGAGATTACCATTGCTCTGCTTTTGGAGGTCATTCAGGGATGAGGGCAACACATCATAGAATCAAAGCTTTGTTTTATTGGCCAAGTCTTAAGAAAACAGTGGAGGTGTTCATCAGGGAGTGCCCTGTCTGTCAGGTCACTAAGGCCGAACATATACATATACCTGGTCTATTAAATCCTCTAGAGGTTCCAGACATGGCATGGACACATATCACTATGGATTTTGTAGAAGGGCTGCCTAACTCGAAAGGGAAAGATGTCATACTGGTGGTGGTGGATCGGTTGACAAAATATGCTCATTTTCTGGCTTTGTCACACCCATACAGTGTGGAACAGGTGGTGGAGATATTTATGAACAATATACACTGACTGCATGGGATGCCTATGGCAATTATCAAAGATAGAGACAGGATTTTTACTAGCCAACTATTTCAAGAAATATTTAAAAGCATGAAGGTTCGGTTAAGGTTCAGTACTTCATACCACCCACAAACAGATGGGCAGACTGAAAGAGTCAATTAGTGCCTTGAATCCTATTTGAGGAACATGACATTTCAGGAGCCTCATCAATGGTATTCTTGGCTATCCTTAGCAGAATGGTGATACAACACCACCTATCATACGTCTCTTCAGATGACACCTTTCCAAGCTCTGTATGGGTATCCACCTCCACAAATCAATGCATTTTCAATTTCTTGCAATGTGTCTGCTGAGGCAAGGGTGACAATTGAACAAAAAGATGCCATTCTGCAGAAATTGAAAGCAAGTCTGACTGAGGCTCAAAGAAGGATGAAACATTATGCTGACCAAAACAGGACAGAAAGGAGTCTGAATGTTGGGGACATGGTGTACATTAAACTGCAGCCCTACAGACAAACTGCATTTGGTATCAGGGGATCATTGAAGCTGAGATCTAAGTTCTATGGACCATTTAAGGTACTGGAGAAGATAGGTCAAGTGGCCTATAAATTACAGCTACCAGAGGATGCTAGTATACATCCTGTGTTTCATGTAAGTCAGTTGAAGAAGCACTTGGGTCAGAGAGCAGTGCCTATGTCTAATCTACCTTCTGTGGGCCCTGATGGACAGATCAAAACACAACCAGTGGCTGTATTGCTGTCGAGGAGTGATCCTCTCTAGCGGGTGATCGAGAGACCCCCCATTTGTGAGTTCGGCCAGGGGAAAGGGCGCGTTGATCAAGAACGTGGATCCGCCTAGAGTCTTCCGAGACCGTGCGTGAGAGCTGGGATTATACAGGTTCGGGCCGCTATGGAGCGTAATACCCTACTCCTGTGCGTGGGATTTAAGGTTGAATGCTACAAAGGTTCCCAAACTCCAGGGAGCACTCTCACTCTCCTTCTCCTCGGGTTTAGGCTCACTGAGAGTCGTCCCTCCTTTCGGTGGGGAAGGTCCTCCTTTTATAGTTCAAGGGGATACCACATGCACCGCCTTCACCTACTCCTTCATGGGAGGGAGACCCACTCCGCTTGGATCGGACCACCATTCGTGCCTTCGCCCGGAAGCTAAACAGCTGTCCGTCCTCGAGTGGGGCCCAGCGCCGCCCCCTGCCTGACATGGGGGACACCCTTGTCATTCCCCTTTAAATGAATGGAGACTTTTGGCGGTCCATCTCACGTGGAGGGGGCTCCAGATGATGCTTTGACGGGACGGGGCATACCTGCCCCCACTTCGCCTAGCACAGGGCGGAACGTGGGGGCACCGCCGCCCGTCCGATCGGACGTGACCGGCGACAGGCCGGTCACAATCCGGTCACGCCCGATTGACGTGGGTCAATCGGGTAGCGCCGCACGTCCGCCCTCACCGCATTAAATGCGGTGAGGGACGGTTGGGGCGCTGCGCATTGATGGTGGTTCAGCCTGGGTCTCCGCCCCACTCACTCCCGCCACGTGGCGGTCGGGCGAGGGCCTCGGGGCGAGGCAGCGCGAGGGCCCGTGGGGCGTGACGTGGCACCCTGAGGCCCCCTGGTTGCCTCTGCGTCGTCCGAGGTGTGGGGGGAGAGCCAGGCTGTAGGGCCGCATGGCTGGACGGGAAGGAGACTCCCCCACACTTCGCATACCCCCGGGCCCATATCACCGACAATAGCCCCCGGCATCGCATCGGACAGTGGTCCCCTAAGGGTGGTGTGGACCCCCGTTTTTATAATAGGAATCAATCGTGTAAACAGTACCATTTCCCTGGGTCAAGTAGTCTGGTACACACGAATTCATAGCTGAAATAACCAGTGCGCATACACGAGTGTCTAGTACGAATTATTACATCAATAGCCCGCAGGCATAGTCTTAAGTCATCGGACCGAGAGGTCCGGAATACATCCAAAAACAGAAATAGATAAGGCAGCGGAGTTAAGGCAGCGGCACGCCATTGCCACAGGCAACGACCGTAACTAAGACCTATTGAGCGCCGTCGTCTTCATCACCCTCCTGGTAATAGGCATAGGGATCCTCCGAAGCTTCATCTCCGGCCTCTGATTAAGTTTATATTTGCAAGGGTGAGTACCAACCGTACTCAACAAGTCACCACAGCAACAATGCACGTGATAAAGGGGTATTCAAGGAATGGCTATGGTTCTTTTGCACAAAGCAAGTTTTGTAATTCTTTTCACAAGCCTAAGACCTAGCATAGACTGATCAAATTTTAATACCAGTGTTCATATTAAACAATGACGGTTCTGTCCACCATCCATTGTGATCCCAAGGATAGCTTCCCGCCATCGAGTCGTCATGGTTTTCTGAGGACGTCCACCTTCCCTCCTCTCAGGAAGTGGCTCCATCAGCATAGAAATCATCATGCAACATCCCATCCCTCACAAGTTAAAATTTAGAGTCTAGCCAAGTGTAATACACGTCCCGATGCTCAATAACCGCGAGCACGGCTATTCGAATAGATTTGGTTTACTCACACTGCAGTGGATGTACACTTTACCCGCACTCCGCGACTGCCCAACACATGAGCCTCGTCCCAACACATGAGACATGTCACGGCAAAGCTTTTCGATAACCTCGCATTGGCAGTACCCGCTCCATGAACTTTACATCCTCATGCACTCTAGGCGTACACAGTTTCTAGCAGTGAGAGGAGTTCTGGCGCACCCGGGAAGAAAAGACTCACACATGCATTAAGTTATAATTATGTTTAAATTCTCACATGGCAGTCCTACCGATGGCGACACCACTGTAGACACCCGCCTCGCGGTTCTACCAATGGCTGCCCCACCGTAGAGCCCCTGCCTCACACATCAAGAAACCACTATGCATGGATACTGCCTCTGCTCAGCTATCTATTCTGCTAGGTCTATACCCATACGAGAAGTGCGGTTGTACGGGGGTCGTTTCATGCTTAACTTCATGGCTCGGTCCTTAATTGACCGGGGACGGTACTTGCCTTTACCCGGATACCACCCAAATCCTCCGTCCGCCCCAGTCGAAAAACAATTGTTTAATTTTATTTCTCTTTTCACAAACCATGTCATCAACATCATAGCAATGTGGCGCTCATGTCTCCACATTCTGCATCCCATTTACCTTCCCAAAGGTAATTGCCCAAGCATAGAGCATTTTTGATAATTATGAGTATGCATGATTCTAAAATAGCGTTGCTAAGCAATTGTCATAGTTGACTAGGGACTCATACGTAAACATGGTTACGAAGGAATATGGGGTAAACAATAATCAAGGCATGGCATAATCACAAGTAGGATGTTCATCATTGCATGCAATTTTATTTGTAAACAAAACAATTTCGCAAGTGGGATTAACATATTCAAAGAATAGTGATGACTTGCCTTGCTCAAAGTCCTGCGGGTCTTGACCTTCGCTTGGATCAGCAGCTTCCTCGGGCTCTATAGTTACGTGCGAAAATGGATTTGAATTCGGTTAGAATTCAATAAACATCCAAGTAAATCCGAATGAAAAATTGAGTGCGAAAGTCGGTATTAATTTTACTATTCGCGAACTATGGCAAACCTATTTTTGGTGTGAATTATTTATGAGTATAATTATCTTATTGTCCTAAGTTTTTAATTTAATATTCTCGAGTATTATATCCATGTAATAGGTTAGCAATTTTTATCGCGAGCTAAATATCGGACGAAATCCTAAAAACTATTATACGATTTAATTTAGTCTATGACCACCCGATTAAGTATAATATGCATCTAAAATTCCTAGTGAACAAATCCGAACTTCTACCGTGAATCGATTACTTCTAGAGATTACCCGAACTACTCTATAATATTCTATAAGAATTCGTTTATTTGTTTTAATTATTGATTATATTTAAATTACTATAGTGAATTGATTATTTAAAATTAATCTACAATAATCTATAAAATTTTCCTAATTGTTTAATTTCTAAATGCATCTTATGATTATAGCATTATTTTTACGAATACTAGATTTTAGTTAACCATAATTAAATTTCATTATTATTTTATTTTATTATTTTTTTTAATTTTTTTTAAACCTCCCCCTAATTTTTCCTATTTATTTTTCCTTCCACTCCTCTCTCCTTTTTTTTTCCTTTTCTTTTTCTTTTCTTCCTTTTCTTTCCTTTTCTTCCTCTCTCTCTTTTTCTTTTCTTTTTTTTTTTCTTTTCTTCCTTTTCTTTCCTTTTCTTTCCTTTTCTCTCTCTTCCTCTCTCGGCCGACTCCCTCTTCTCCTCTCCCTTTCTCCCTCTCGGCTCTCTCTCTCCCTCACCCGAGTGGCGGCGGCGGTGGATGCGAGGGAAGAGGGGGGGTGGCTCACCGGTGGCGGCGTGGCGACGACGGCGGCGGCGGCGACGACGACGACGACGGCGGCGCGGTGCGGCGGCACCAAGGGCGGCGGCGCGGCGGCGTGGAGGCGGCGGCACGACGCTCACAGCGGCGATGGCTTGGTGGGGAGGGGAAAAGGGGAGGAGGATGGAGATGAGGTGGGGAAGAACAAGGAGGAGGGGAGATTTATAGGAGGGGGAGGAGAAAGAAGAGGAAGAGGGGAAAGGGGGCGGCGGCGGCGCGGCAGCGGGGTGACGCGCGGGCGGCGACGCGATGGTGGCGTGGGGCTCGGAGGCGCGGCGACATGACGGGTCGGCGGCGCGAGGCTCGGGGTGGACGACGTGACAGGTCGCGGCGATGGGACGCGCGAGCGGCGACGGGACGTCGATGGCGACGGCGACAGCGGCGACGCGACGGGCGGCGACGCTGAGGGCAAGCGGCGCGGCGGGGCGGGAGGCGGTGATGGCGACGGCGCGCGGCGACAGCGGCGACGCGACGGCGACTGGGCGCGAGGCGCGAGGCCGAGCGGCGACGGGACGGCGGCGCGGCGGCACGAGCGGCGCGGCGGGGTGCGGGGCGCGAGGCGCGACAGGGCGATGGCGACGGTGCGCGGCGGCTCGGGGCGCGAGGCGGTGCGGGGCGCGAGGGCGCGGGGGCGACGGCCGAGCGGCGACGGCGCGCGGTGCGCGGCGCGGCGATGGGACGGCGCGGCGACGGGATAGGGTTAGGGCTAGGAACCGCGTCGAACACCTGGCGGGCGGTGAACAGTGCCGTTTCCTGATTTTTCTTTTTTTTTATTTATTTTTTTATTTTTTTATTTTTTTTATTTTTTTTATTTTTTTATTTTTATTATTTTTTTATTTTTATTATTATTATTTTTATTTATTTATTATATAAATTTGATTCTAAAATTCCTAATATTTGCATATATAATTCTTACCCAATATTTGTGTTATTCCCACTAATAAATTCATCCTAAATTAATATTGCCCACATTTTTATATAATTTATTTAAATCTTTATTTAGTGTTAATTCCATTCCATCGTACTTACATTTAATTGATACGAACATGTTTGCGATAATATCGATGTAATTTGATTGATTTAGTTCTTTATTCGAAACCTCCAAACTCTGAAATCGAAATTCAATGGAATGGCGAATAAAATCGGCATGATGCAATTTATTTTAAAAAGTTTTTGAAAACGCAAATTTTTAGAGTTTTGATTTGTCGGTCGAATTTTCAGGGTGTTACAGGTGGTCTAGCGCGGTGCCTCACGACTTTCCGTGCCGTGATTGTGGGCCCAACGGGGAGTCCAAACGGCCACCGCCGGCTGGCCTGGCTCGTGCATCAGCCATAACGACGACTTGACTGCTATCAACTGCACCATTCACGGGGGCACTTAGGGTGCGAAAAATTGGGAGGTCTGCTGGACCATTCCCAGAATTATCACTCGACGCCGCTTCGACTCCCCCGCTGTAGCGCCCGTTCCGTCGTGGCGCAAAGCGGGAAAATTATCTCTTAAAAACCCTAATTGCGAAATCTGTTTCTTTGCTTGTTGTCTAGTGTCCGTGCCATCTCAGATCTCGAATCCCCGATCTATTGTCAAGTTCAATCCCGAATCCAAATCCTTCGCAAATCAATTCCCTCCGCAAAAGTCTATTTTGCCTCCCCAAGGTTCGATGGGCCGAATTCCTCTCGGCCCATCTCCCTCTCTCCCTCCCCCCATCTCTCTCTCTCCCTCTCTCCCCGCTCTGCCCGTGCGCCGCGCGCGCGTGCGCGTGAGCCGCGCCGCCCAAATCGCAGCGCCGCCCGTTGCTTCCCGCGCGCGCACGCCGTGGTGGCTGACCGGCCAGTCGCCGCCGCCGTCAGCTCCTGCCGCACCTGCCCCGCGTCTGCCGCCCGTGTCGCCGCTCCACTCCAAACCGCCCCCGCCGTCATCGCCGTCATCATCAACCCGGCCCCGCCGCCTCCGCACGCTAGCCTCCAAGGGACGGAGGCAGAGCTCCTCCTCCCTCTGCCGCGTCGCCCCCGTTTCCTCCTCCTTTTCCCAAAGCGGCAAGGGGCAAGCCCCCTTTCTTCCTTCCTTTTTCCTTTTTCTCTTCCTCCGCCGGCGTCACTCCCCTCCTCCCTGTCGCCGATTTGGCCGCTACCCGGAGCGCCAGCTCGCTGGCTTGACCGTCCAATGTCGGTTCCCCTCTCCCAAACCGACATTGTCGCCCATATAAACCCAAGCTTCCCCCCCTTTCCTTTCCTTCCCCGTTTCGCTCGCCGCCGCCGCGCCATTGCCGCCCCTCTTTCTCGCCTCCGCCGTTCGTCGCCAAAGCACCGGGAGAGCCGGTGCGTGTGAAGGACGCGTGAAGGGGACTCCGGGCGCACCCTCTCCTTCCTCTTCCCCGGCCCGAGGCCGGAGAGATCACTCCCGTGCCGTCGGCCTCTCGTCACAGCGCCCCGCCTCGTCTCGGTAGGGCATCCCTCCGTTCTCCCTCCTCGTTCCATCTCCTCCCCTTAGTTTTGAGTAGCCGCTCGAGTAGTACCCCAGTAGCTAGCTGGCGCCGCCCCGGCTGCTGCCGTCGCTCGCCGTGTGCTCGCCACCGTCGCCGCCCGAGCTCGGAAGCGTCTCTCGTCGCCAGCCTCCCTCGATGCGTTTCCTCCTAATCCGGTGCAAGGGGTGGGTTCCCGTAGCCGCGTAGATGCTCTCACCACCGGGAATCGGCCCCTCGTGACCTCGTCGCCGGTTGCCGCCGCCGCAATCCGCCGTCGTCGAGCTCCCTCAGTCGTTGGCTCGATCCCTCTTGTTCTCCCTCGTCATTCCGGTGTACACCCCGTCGCCCCTTGTCGTCGCATGGCGTCCCGGAGAAACCGCCGCCGCCCGCCGTCCATTCGCGGCCGGCGCCTTCGTCTTCCTCCCGCCGGCCCGCGTGGCAGCCACGTAGGCGCCACGCGGCGCCAGCTCGGCCAAGACCGGGTCAAGCCGACCCCGGTCCGCCGCTCCCCACTGCCCCGCTCGCGCGCGCGGTCCATCGCGAGCCGTGAGGCTGCGCGTGGGCCCGCCGCTCCCGCACCCACCGTGAGCCACGGGCGTGCGCCGCGCCCCGCTCCAAACCCTAGCACGCCCCGCGTGCACCTCGCTCACGGTGAGCCGAGCCGCCGACAAGCGGGTCCCACTCGGGACCACGCGAGATGGACCCGGCCCACCGGCTTCCTCTCTCCTCCCCGCCCGCGCGCGCGCCTTGGGCCGCCTTCTTGGGCCGGCCGGCCCATTAAGCTCGGCCGAGCCACCCCTTTCTCTTGGGCCGCGCCCTAGCAGCCCGAGGGAAGTCTAATTCCCCTCCCTCCTTCTTTTCTTTTCTTTTCTTTTCAAAAAGGATTTAAATAAATCCTTTTCCTTTAGAGCAAAAATCCAATAATCTTAGAAACTCAATATCTTCCCAACCGTATGTCCGTTTGACTCCGTTCAACTTCCAAAATTCTTCAAATCTCGAGATCTATCTAATGGCACGCTTAGAGGTCAATAATAGGGCTTTATTTTCGCCGTTTGTTGAGTTGTCCCGTTTCACGTGTAGTTCCGGAGCCCGAAGACCCACAGTGCGAGGATTTCGAGGATCAAGCTCAAGATCTCGAGCAAGGCAAGTCACCTTTGATCATCTTGCACCTATAATTTAAATCTAAGTATTTTTTTTCCGTAAATATTGCATGAATAGGATTTACACAAGTAATTCGGCCGCGGCATGCGAGATAGCCTGCCGGCCCCCAGTCCTAATTGCTGCAATTACCCTCCTTGAATTATTGAACACTTAAACCTCCTTTGTCAACTGTTGTGCTTCGATGCACGGGCCTTCGGGTACGCGCATCGGAACACCCCCCCCTCAAAATTTAAAATATCCAACGATGGGTAAAACTTGGGTTTTACAAAAGACTTGGAAAACCCGACACCTGGGTCGGTGCTTGCGAACTAAATGAATTTCCAAAATCGCGGACCGGGGAACGTACCGGGAGTATGGTTTCCCGCTCTTGCACTTAAGGACCGTTTCCTTGGAATTTCATCCGAACATAAGACAAGTGCGACCACATGGGTGGAATGGGACACCCCTGGCTGAGTAATTAGCTAATCGGGGGAGCCATGATGCCAAGAGACATGTGGATTCAACGGGGTGGTGCCGGGGAGAACCCCCGGGTTTCCTGGCACAATATGGTCTGGGACCTAATCTGGTGTTGGTCTGGGACCCCTCTCGTTGGCATATGGTGAACCTGTGTCGGCTTTCGAAATGCCTTGTCATGAAAGCCTTAAGGTCTCTAGACGTGGCCGTTCTGCACGGGCTAGATGATCCGGGTTAGTAATGTCGTGTGGGTAAAGTGTACCCCCCTCTGCAGAGGTTATTAAACTGTTCGAACAGCCGTGCCCACAGTCATGGGCGGATGTGAGGTGATTCCTATCGTAGTTTTGTTTGACTACTATTTTGTGAAATTGCTGTTGTGGAATGGGTTCGATATTTGGAAAATCTGCAGCTGATGGGATCAGCTAGGCCCGGGTGGCCGTTTGAAAGTTGTTGTCCGGGTGCCAACCTTGATCAATCCAAAGACTGATACATCGCACATACTCCGACCGGACGAGACGCACTGTCTCATCCGTGTCGTTTGAGAAGCACTCATTTAGTTGTTTCAGAAAAGAGTTTAAGTAAAATCAATTGCGAAAACAACAGCCTTCCCGTTGAAGCCTGCATTAAACACTTATTTCCCATGGCTTGCTGAGTACTCCTGTACTCACCCTTGCTCTATATAAATAATCCCCCCCCCCAATTGCTGAAGAAGATGAAGCGGATCCCGCTGACGAGGAGTTCTTCCAGGAGCAAGTCGGCTACGATGAGTTTTAGGGTTTCGGCCTAGTTCCCAAGTCGCGCCTGTGATGTTAGGTCCAAGTCTTGGCTTCCGCTTCCCTTTTGTAATGCAGTTGTGAGCTCGGGATCTGTCCGTAGCCCAACATGACTGTACCCCTACTCTGTAATAAAGAGACCACTGTTGCTGTGATATTCTGTCTTCCTGTGATACCAGCACTGTTTCCTGGGACTGGTATCGATTAACAGGTTAATTTGGAGCATCACGGGCTAGTTCCGTCCGGGGCTAGTTCGGAGCGTGACACCCGCCTGTCAGGCAGGCGATGGGACTGACGGTGGGCCCGCCTAGCCGCGACCGTGGTCATCGCACGTCCCGTGCCGAGTGCGCCACTGACAGGCGCATTAAACGCGGGGCGCGGGTTTAGTGGGGCGAACGGGATGAGTGGGCGCGAGAACCGAGGAGGCAACCGCAGGGGCGAGAAACGAGTAGGTGGGCGCGGGCGAGGCGGAAATAAAAAGGAAGGGAGGCGGAGAGTTCGTCTCCTTCCTTTCGTCGACTCCACACCCGCATACTCGCTCCTTAGCCCCCAGCGCTTCTCTCTCTCCATCGTGTTCCGCGTGCCAAACTCCTCGCCGTTTCCCGCCAGCTATCATGGCCTAAGACGCTGGCGACGCTGTCCTCCCGGCATCGCGCATTACGACGGAGAGGCACCTTATCCTCATCCGCAAGATCATGCCGGAGGATGCCGCCATGAGGGTAGGGGAAACGCGACCGCGGCCGCGGTACCTAAAGCGGTCCGTGCACCTCCTGTCCTTTGCCATGGCGGGGTTGATCCCGCCATTCTCTAGGTTCTTCTATGAGGTCTTGGATTTCTTCTATGAGGTCTTGGATTTCTACAAGATCCATGCCTTGCATCTCGCTCCCAATGCTGTGATGACGCTGGCCATCTTCGCGCACCTGTGCGAGATGTTCGTCGGGGTGCGGTCGACGATGCGACTGTTCCAGTTCTTCTTCATCCCACAGCTGCTGCAAGGCGCGGTGGTGGGAGGATGCTACTTCCAGCCTCGGCCAGGCGTGGCGGGGCAGTACATCGAGAGTTACCTCCGGAAAAAGTGGGAGGACTGGAAGAAGGACTGGTTCTACACCGCGCTGCCAGAGCACCCGCGCCTCCGGCTCCCCGCCGGTCCTCCCGAACGGTCCGCGGGCTGGCTGGCGGCCCCGGAGCTAGGCGAGGAGTAAGACGCGGTGCGGGATCGCCTCAGGGGCCTGCGAAGTAGGGGCCTAACGGCGACGATGGTGTTCGGCGACTATTTCCGTCGTCGCATCGCGCCTCTCCAGGAGCGGTCCCACGGTGCGTGGGAATACACCGGGTACAACGACCCCATGCGCTCCCACGTGGGAGAGCGCCGGGACTGGGGCGAGGAAGACGCGAAGACGGTGGTTCGGCGGGTGCTGGGCCTGGACACCGTCGAACAAACGCTGATTCCGGACGGGATCCTTCCCCTCTGCAGCGACCGCGACCGGGAGAATATCCTGGCTGTGATGTTGGCGGTCGGTGCGGGCAGGGGCCAGTCCCGCCGGGGCGCCGTCGGCAGCGGCGGCGGTGACAGCACAGGTAGCAGCAGCGCGACCGTGGGCGGCAGTCGGACCAGCGGCTCTGGCAGGGTTGGCGACTCCAGGACGCCCGGTCTAAGCCGTGGGCCAGGGGAGACTCGACCGTCGACCCGAAAGGGAAGCGGAAGATGTCCGAATCTCGGCCGCCCTTCCCCTCCCCCCCCCCCCCCCGCGCGGAGGAGGCGCCGAGCAAACAATCGACTGACCATCGGCGGGCCACAAACGCCTCGCCGTGCCTGAGGCAGGACGGAAGAAGAAGCGGCTCCAGAAGATAGGGCCGACAAAGCCGTGTCAGGGGAGCTTCATCGAGCCTCCGAAGTGGACCTTCAGACGCCCCCCTTGTAGGTACGGTCACCAATGCCCGGCCCGGTGTTTTCCATCCACTTTAGCTGCTTGTTCCTTCCTCTTCTTTTCTTTCTTAACACAACCGGGGTTCTCCTGTAGCGGGATTCCTTCCCAAGGGGTCTCGGCATCCGACCCCTCCCGGGGGTCGAAGTCCGAGCGACCGGGACGGTCGGGATCCGGCTGATCTGGCGCTGCGGAGCCTTCGCAGCTCCCCGGCTGGGCCCACGGGCCGCACGCCGGGTTCGGCTCCGAGTCCACCACGGCCGAGGCGAAGGAGGAGGAGGCGCAATTCGTCGTGGGCGATAGCGGCACTGGAGCCCCCCTCGGGGGCGATCCCGAGGGCGCAACCTACGAAGAGCGCCACTCGGGAGCGGAGGCCGAGGCGGGACGCGGCCCGGAAGCCGAGACGGGACGCGCCCCGGTGGCCGAGGTGGGGCGCGGCCCGGAGGCCGGGGCTGGGGGCGGGCTCGAGCCCGAGGCCAAGGCCGAATCGACCCGGGGGCCCGAGATGGGGGGCGACGGCAGCAACCGTTCTCCTCTGCACTTGGGGCGCCCTCGGGGCCAGCCACGCGGAAGGGGGACCGAGCGCAGCCCCCATTCTCGTGGGGGGTCCAGCCGCACTCCGTCGTCCCGGGGGTGGACCGCGACCTTTTCTTCCCCAACTCCCGCGAGTATGGAGCCACTCCTGTAGGTGCTCGCCGCTGCCGATTCCATCGTCCGGGAGAGGCTCAACGCCCAAGTTCAAGCCCTGGCGGACGAGCGGGCGGCCCTGGAGGCAGAATGGGCACAGCTTGCGACGGACCGCGTGTGGGTCGATGAGGGACGCCGTGCCGTGGACGACTTGGTGGAGACGGGGCGCAAAGTGCGCCAAGCCCAGCTGGCGGAGATCCAGGCGCGCGAGGAGACGCTGGACTCGGTCATGCGGGAGACGGAGGAGGAGCGGCAGGCGGCGCTCATCGCCTCAAGCGTCTTAGACGAGACGCTGGGCGACATCCGCCTGCATTATGAAGCCTACGCCGAGGACCTGGCGAAGAGGGTCGAGGACGCCCGCGGGGTCCTCGACACGGCCGCGGCCCAAGAGTGGCGGGCATCGAAGGTCGACGCCTCGCTGCGGGCCCGGGCGGTGGCGCTCGAGGCCAAGCGCAAGGCCTTGGATGAGCGCACCCGCTCCGCGCATGAGTTCGAGGCCACAATCCGCCGGCGGGTCGAGGTCCTCGATCGCATCCAAGGCGAACAAGAAGGGCGTGGTCGGGAACATGCACAGCGGGCCCAGGAGCTGGAGGAGCGGGCTCGAGCGCTCGAGGAGCGGGCGCGCGTGTTGGACCAGCACAAGACTACCTTGGCCGCCCACGAGGCGACGGCGGCCGAGGCGGAATCCTCCCTTCGCTTCCACGAGGAGGCCGCGGCCGAGCGCAACTCTAGGCCATCGTGCCATCCTGGTTGTAAATAAAGCTCCCTCTTTGCACCTTTACATTCTTGCTTTCTCCTTTGAATGCCTGCGGCAAGGAGAAAACCAAGGCGAACGCATTTAGTTGACTTCTTTACGATCAAGTTGCCGTTTTTACTCCCTTTGTCCCCCCCTTGGGCTGTTCCGGTAAAAAAAAGGGAAAATCGCACTTGGTCTGCGGCACCTAGGTGGCGAGGGGCAAGGCCATCGCTCCGGGGGAGCCGCCCAGCGGGACTGACCAGACCGAGGCTACGATGACCGGGGGTCGGGGATGGCTGTGTGTAGGCCCTTCCGAGTCCCCAGGGTTCGCCGCAGCCCGGGGTGCGGCCCGCGTTCAGGCTCCCCTTCGGTGATTTTCAGGTTACCCAACGCCACTTAGGGTCCGGAGCAAGCGCGAATCGTCCTTAAGCCAGGACGAGCCATAGGAAGGAATAAGAAAGGGGCATGCAACAGCTTTCGATTAAGCAGAAAGATTTATCGCTAAGGAAGGGAATGGATACAACATATAATCTTTCTAAGGAAGGGAATGGATACAACATATTTAACAGTGGTAGCCCCCGGCCAAGCCCGCACAGGCTGAGGGATGTGCGGGGGTTGGCCCGAGCCCCAAGAAAGCAAAAAACGCGCGACATTATGGGTAGAAACGGCGGAGATGCTCGATATTCCAGGGGACGCCGATCACTTTGTATGTCCCTTCCCACATCGGTGAGAGCTTGCTCAGCCCTAAGCACAACTGTACGCGACGTAGGACGAGGTCGCCGACTTGTAGTGATCGGGCCCGGACGTGGCGCTGATGGTAGCGCCGCAGGCTCTGCTGGTAGCGCACCACGCGCAGGGCCGCGCGCGTTCTCCGCTCTTCCAAATAGTCAAGGTCATCGCGGCGGAGATCATCCTGGTTGGCCTCATCGTACAGCGCGACGTGAGGTGAGCGCAGGGAAAGCTCTGAAGGTAGGACCGCCTCGGCGTCATACACCAGGAAAAAAGGCGTTTCCCCCGTGGCGCGGCTCAGGGTGGTCCGATTTGCCCATAGCACCGCGGGTAGCTCCTCGAGCCAAGAATCCCCGTGCTTCTTCAGGATGTTGTACGTCTTGATCTTGAGGCCTTTGAGAATTTCAGCATTGGCCCACTCGACTTGGCCGTTGCTCTTGGGGTAGGCGGGCGAGGCGAAGCACAGCTTGATGCCCATGTCGTCGCAGTAGTCGCCAAACAGCTCACTGGTGAATTGGGTGCCATTGTCTGTAATGATGCGGTTGGGTACTTCGAATCGGGACGTGATGCCCCTGATGAACTTGAGGGTGGAATGCTTGTCGATCTTGACGACCGGGTAAGCCTTGGACCACTTGGTGAACTTATCGATGGCGACATATAGGTGCTGGTACCCGCCTCAGGCCGCTTTGAAGGGCCCTAGGATGTCCAGACCCCAGACCGCGAAGGGCCAAGAGAGCGGGATGACCTGCAAGGCTTGGGCCGGCTGGTGGGTTTGTTTGGTGTGGAATTGGCACGCCTTGCATCGCCGGACCCATTCTTGGGCGTCTTGCAACGCGGTCGGCCAGTAAAAGCCTTGTTGGAAGGCTTTACCAACCAACGTGCGTGAAGCCGAATGAGCCCCGCACTCACCCTGGTGGGTGTCGGCAATGAGCTCGACGCCTTGCTCCCGAGAGATGCATTTCAAGAGGATCCCGTTGGCGGCAAGCCGGTAGAGGGTCCCTTCTACGCGCACGTACCGCTTAGAGATTCACGCGAGCTTCTCAGCTTCTGCGTGATCCTCAGGAAGAGTGTTATTGTTGAGGTACGCTCGGATGTCAGTCATCCAAACGACCCGACAAGGGGGGTCGGGGTCGACCCCCTCGGGCCCCGAGGCCTGTGGTTCACCAGGCATCGGGGCGGGGATCGTGGCGTCGGGCTCCCTCGGGGGGTCCAACCACGCTGACGGCTGCGCGAGCCTTTCCTCGAAGGCCCCTGGGAGAGTGGGGCTCGTGCCGACGCGATGCGCGACAACTCGTTAGCAACTGCGTTGTCGCGCCAGGGCACGTGCCGAAGCTCGAGTCCATCGAAGTGGCGTTCCATGCGTCGCACTTCGTGGACATAGGCGTCCATTTGCGGGTCGGTGCACTGGTACTCCTTGGAGACCTGGTTCACGACCAGCTGGGAATCGCCTAGGACTAGGAGGCGGCGGATGCCCATTCCGGCCGCCGCTCTCAGTCCCGCTAGGAGTCCTTCGTATTCTGCTATATTGTTCGTGGCTCGGAAATCGAGTCGAACGACGTACTTGAGAACATCCCTGCTTGGCGAAATCAGTGTGACTCCGGCCCCTGCACCTTGAAGATTGAGAGAGCCGTCAAAGTGCATAACCCAATGTCCGACGCGAATGTCGGTGTTCGGGTCTTCTCCATCTCTGGGGAGGGAGGGAACATGGGATGGAACAGGGTCGTCCGCCGAGGTCCACTCCTCGATGAAGTCAGCCAAGACCTGGCTTTTGATCGCGTGCTGTGGTTCGAAGTGCAGATTGAACTCAGCGAGCTCGATGGCCCACTTCACGATCCGACCAGTGCCCTCTCGGTTGTGCAGGATCTGACCGAGGGGGTAAGACGTTACAACAGAAACCCGATGTGCTTGGAAGTAGTGGCGCAATTTCCTTGAGGCCATCAAGACTGCGTAAAGCATCTTCTGGGCCTGTGGGTATCGGTTTTTCGCGTCCCGGAGTGCCTCGCTGACGAAGTAGACGGGCCGCTGCACCTTTCGGTGGGGCCGGCCTTTGTCGTCAGGGGCACCTAGCCCGGGGCGCCCATGCTCTGGGGCCCCGAGGGGGTCTCGAGCCACGTCAGTGCGATAGGCCTCGGGGCCGTCCGCCGGAGCCTCTCTCTCTCTCCCACGGGGGCCTCGGGGCCTTCCCGGGGGTTGGGGGCTTCGGGCGTCAGGCTGTTAGGGGACGAGGGGCCATCACCAGTTAAGGGGGCCCCTGGTCCCTTCCCATAGCCGGGCTCGCGACGCAGGTCGCCTTCGTCGCGCTCTACTACAAGGGCGGCACTCACCGCGTGGGGGGTCGCCGCCAAGTAGGGCAGCAACGGTTCCTCTGGTCCCGGGGCCACTAGGATAGGGGGGAGGTGAGGTAAGCTTTCAGCTGGCTGAGAGCTTGCTCCGCTTCCTCCGTCCATACAAATGGCCCAGAGCGTTTGAGGAGCTTGAATAGGGGCATCGCCCTCTCTCCCAGCCTCGATATGAATCGACTTAGGGCGGCCATGCATACCGTGACGCACTGCACATCCCTAAGTTTGCTTGGGGGGGCGCATCCTCTCTATCACGCGTATTTTCTCGGGATTAGCTTCTATGCCTCGTAAGGAAACTAGAAAACCGAGGAGTTTACCCGCCGGCACACCGAACACACACTTTTCGCGGTTCAGTTTCATGCACGTGGACCTGAGGCTGTCGAAAGTCTCAGCCAAGTCCTGCAACAACATGTCCTGGTGGCGCGTCTTTACCACCAAGTCATCGACATACGCCTCTACATTACGCCCTATTTGATTATTCAAAGTAATACGAGTCATGCGCTGAAAAGTAGGGCCTGCGTTCTTGAGACCAAAAGGCATAGTTGTATAACAAAAGGTGCCTACAGGAGTAATGAAAGCAGTTTTTTCCTCATCTTCCCTAGCCATATGGATCTGGTGATACCCGGAGTAGGCATCTAAGAAAGACAAAAGGTCGCACCCCGCAGTGGAGTCGACTATCTGATATATGCGTGGTAAAGGGAAGGGATCCTTAGGGCATGCCTGGTTGAGGTCCGTGTAGTCGATGCACATCCGGAGCTTGCTGTTGGCCTTTGGAACGACCACCGGGTTTGCCAGCCACTCTGGGTGGATGACTTCTCGGATGAAGCCGGCCTCCAGGAGCCGCATCACCTCCTCTCGGATGAAGGCTTGCCGCTCCGGGGCTTGGCGCCGTACTTTCTGCCGGATGGGCCGCGCACCCGGCCGCACGGCGAGGTGGTGCTCGATCACCTTCCTGGGGACCCCGGGCATATCCGACGGCTTCCACGCGAAGACGTCGGAGTTCGCCCGCACGAAGGAGATGAGCGTGCTTTCCTATTTGGCGTCCAAGGTACCCCCAATCTTGGCGGTCTTGGACGGATCATCGCCAAGGGGAATCTCCTTGACGGGCACCTCGTCGGCCGAGGCGAGGCGCCTCTTGGAGGCGCGGGATGTGGAGGCCTTGTCACGCCCAGAAATTCACGAACCAGAATTTCTAAGCTAAATGTGTATTAAACCCCTGTCCAGGACCAGCCAGGGTACATAAACGACAATTGTTGACATACAGATCCATGTCTTACAAAAATATAAAAGATTACAAATGCAGCGGAAAAGATAAAACGAGCTAGACTTGGAAACTTGACTTCTGCAGCGGGGCGACTCCACTCCACAGGCAATCCTTGACGACAGCGACAAAACCAACTTCGACAAGACAGCTCCCACTAGGAAGATCTTTAGCTCTGGTGTGGGGGAAAGAGAGCAAGACTGAGTACTACCCACTGTACTCAGCAAGTCATACCGGAAGAGGAGGTATGATGCAGGATATATCCAAAGGAGGCTAAAGGCTCATTTGCATAAAGCTAGCATTTAAAAGCAGTAGTTGAAAGCAGAAAAACAGCTGTAGTGATTTATCAATATTAACCAATCACTGTCCAACGCTACACCACGTTGCAACACGCCCAAACCCCTCCTGAACTAACCAGTTCCATTAGCTAACTAGGGGTGAGACTAATCACAGTGAATCTGGTCGACCGCCCATAACCGCGGGCACGGCTATTCGAATAGTTTTACTCTGATCAGAGGTGTACAACTGTACCCACAAGACACAGCCCCACGACACGTTCCCGTGCGCCGACATGCCACCACGACATACCGAAAAGAGGCCGTGACAGGACCCTTCGCATAACCCCCTCTAACCGATCGCACCACACCTTAGGGTTCGCCCTCGTCCCCAGCAGGCAATGGGCAGCCCCCCTTTCGTGCCGCAGTGAATCCGGAAGCCGATCAACCGGACACCCCGGCCGACCCAACTCCATCACGCCCACCCTCGCCTGGGTACGTCGGCTAGAGAAAAGCTACACTACAAGCCCAGCCGTTGCCCACGCTGGCTTGTGGTAAGCACGATAAATTCTTCCAGGGTTTCCCGTGAACCGGTCCTTAATCGCTATGGGCACAACTAGCAAAACCATGCACCCACAGCCCACCGTGTAGTGTATTTTAATAAGCCAACACCATTACGGTGGCACTAATCCAAAGCTATTGCCAAAAATCAAAGTCTATGCTTTAATGTGATTCCCTTTTTGTGTACTAGTGGAACTAAGCATGGCTAAGCATTTCCTAAACCAACATCTAGCCATTTTAATACCCGAGTTAGCAATGGCATAAGGTAAACAATATATGGCTGAGTAGTAGGACCCATCCCACATGACATTGTAAAAGAGTGCAACATTTGATAGAAATGCAGGGTGTTTGTAAATTGGGTACAATATGATCAAATGTAAAGCATGACTTGCCTTGCTCTTGCACTGATGAGACCACAGCAACTTCTTCGAGAAACCGTGGATCGATGAAACGGCCGAAATCTACGCGACAAACAAAGCACACAAGCAAAACAGGCTATAAGACTACTGAAACAGGAAACAAAACCATTTTTAATGGATTCTATGCATTTTTATGAATTTACTGAGACTTGAATGAACTTAATCGGAGCTCGGATGAATTAGATATGATTTTTAGAAGATTATCTGTGTTTTTACTAATAAAGAAAAGCCTTAATGTATTTACTGAGCAATATTGCCCCGGGGCTGACGTCAGCAAGGGGGGCGGCGCCGACACGCGAGACCCGCGGGTCAGTGACTCAAGGAGAGAGAGAGGGAGGGGGGTACTGGCAGGCGGGGCCCACCGGGCGGCGGCTCATGGGGAGGAGGTGGCACCGGCCGGGCTCGGCTCGGCTCCAAGCCGGCCGGCCGGTTAGGCGAGCGGCGGCGGCAAGCGGCCACCGATGGCGGCGACCGGCGAGAAGACGGCGGCGGCCGGCGACGCGGGCGACGGCGCATCGCGGCGACACGCATGCGGGGAGCGGCGGCGCGCGCGAGAGGAAGAGAAGGGGAGGGAGTTCTCACCGGGGTTCGGCCGGTGCGGGAGGAGACGACGACGAACGGCGATGGTGAGCGACAAGAGGGCGACGGCGAACGGCGGCCGAGCTCCAGGACACCCTAAGAGAGGAAATGAGAGAGGTTAGAGGGAGAGAGGGTGTCCACGGCGAGCGAGAGCCATGGCCGACGGCGGCGGCTATGGAAGGGCTCACCGGCACGCGACGAACGGCGGGCTCCGATGGCGGAATTCGACGGAGGAGGGGTGGATGAGGTAGCCCTCGGCGATGTGAACCCGAAGACGACGACGACGCGGCTCGGCGGCGGCGCTAGCGGCGGCGAGCGGCGGCCGGAGGAGCGGGAGCGGCGGCGGCGGATGGGTGCACGGCGCGGGAGCGATGGAGAGCACGAGAGAGTTCGGCGAGATGGGGAAAAAGAGAGAGGGGGTGGCGGTGGAGCTTAAATAGGGGAGGCGGAACTCGGACGTGGCCGGTAGGGGCGGGATTCGCCGGCCGACGTGGGGAGGTGGAGAGAGAGAGTGGGAGGGGATTCAAAATTTGAATCCACCCCTTGTGGGCTCGCGGCGCGGGCGGGAAGGCGAGGGCGTGGGCGGCGTCGCGGCGACGTGGGCACGGGGTGCGGAGTGGGCACGGGAGCAGTGGGATACGCGGTGGCGTGGGCGGTGATTTCGGCGGCGGTTGGCGCGGGCGTGGGCGGCCGGAGGTTAGGGAAAGGGCTGACAGGTGGGCCCCACCTGTCAGCGCCCGAGAGGGAGAGGGAGGCCAGGTGAACTTCGGGAGTGGGAGGGAGGAGCGGGCCGGCGCGGGAAGAAATGGGCCGGCGGCCCAAGAAAAGGAAAAAGGAGGGAAAAGAAAAGGTAAAAAGGAAAAAGGATTTTTCCCAGGGATTTAATATTGCACTTTGCTTATTTTAATTGGTTAAAATATTGCACTTTGCTTATTTTAATTGGTTAAAATTATTTCCAAGGCTCTGAAAATTCCACTAAAATTCCTGTTAGCATATTTTGACATGTAGAACCCAAGAAAAATTCCACATGCCGATTTTGATTATTATTTGCATTTATTAATTTGAGGAATTAGCTCTAGGTTAAAATGAACAATTTCTTCGGACGATTTATTTTACAAATTTTAAAGCTGGAAAGGGGAACTTCAGGGCGTGACAGGCCTCCGGGGCCTGCGGCTCGGTGGCTGCCGCCAAGTTATCGGCGCGCTGCTCTGCACAAACCAAGGCGACTTTGACATCGCCAAAGACGGTGATGGGGCCACTGGGCCCGGCATCTTCATCTGGAGGTAGGCGTAGTGGGTGGCGGCCATGAACTTCACCAACACGGGCCTCCCCAGGACCGCATTGTAGGGCAGATTGAGGTCCGCCACGTCGAAGTCGATCTGCTCGGTGCGGAAGTTGGTAGAGTCGTCAAAGGTTACTGGGAGCTCAACGTGACCCAGGGGCCATGTGTGTCCCGGGGTCACACCGATGATCAACAGTGACAGCTGGAGCTTCATCCCCGGGGCCTTAAGGGCATCAAAGGCAGCTGGGGAGATGATGTTGAGGCCGGCCCCCCCGTCGACCAGGACACGCTTCATCTTGACGTTGTGGATGGTTGGGGAGACCACGAGGGCCAACTTCCCTCCCCGAGCGAGCACCGTCGGATGGTCACTCTGGTCGAAGGTGAGTTTCACCTCCGACCAGCGCGCCTTCCGTGCCGTCTCGTGAGTTGGGACGGCCGCCAGAAGCTCACACCACATGGCTTTGAAACCGCGGCGGGAGGTGTGAGCGCAAGGCCCCCCCATCGAGAGTGGCGACGTTTCCCTGAGGTATCTGGAATTCCAGGTCCTCGCTGTCATCGCTGTCATTGGCGGGGGCCTTTTTCTTGGCCTCCCCTCGCCGGTCGTTAGCGGGGGTCGCCAGGGCCTTGCCCTCCTATCGACTCTGCCGCTTCTCTTCATCGGCCTTCCGGTACCGCTCGGCCACGTCCTTGACCGAGCGGCAGTCGGCGAGGCTGTGCCGATAGGTGTTGTGCACCGAGCACCACTTATCCACTGACCGACCTTCGCCGGGGGGAGTGGTGGAGCTTGGCTTGTCACCAGTGGTGGAGCTCGGCAAGGACGTGGCCCTTGTCATCGGAGCAGGCCGGCTTCCTCTTTCCCCTCCTATCCCGCCGCTTGGAGCGGGAAGCGGGCTCGGGGGCAGCCACAGCCGCCGCACCGGTGCCGGGAGAGTTCCAGGCCCACGCCTCCTCCTTCCGAGCCACCTTGTCCGCCAGCTCGAAGAGCTCGGCGGTGGTCTTGGGCTCCTTGGAGGCAATCTTTTCTAGCATGCGGTTGTGCCGCACGCCGTTCCGGAACACATAAACGACCGCGTGGGCCGGTATGCAAGGAATAGTGTTGCGGACCTGGCAGAAGCGCTGTATGTACAAGCGGAGGGACTCGTCGTCCTTCCGTTGTACAGCGTGCAGGTCCGCCTCCTCTCCTAGGCGGGGGTACGTGCCCTGAAAGTTCATGATGAACTGCTGGCACAGGTCCTCCCAGGAGTGGATGGAGTCGGGGGGCTGAGTCATAAGCTAGCCGCGCGCCTGACTCTTAAGAGCCATGGGGAAGTAATTCGCCATGACCCGGTCGTCGCCCCCCACCGCCACGATGATCGTGGTGTAAATCTGGAGGAACTCGGAGGGGTTGATGCTGCCATCATATTTCTCTGTGAGGTTGGCGCGAAACTTCGGGGGCCACCGGACGTTCCGGAGACTCGCCACGAAGGCCTTGCAATCGGACCCTCCAGGGGTGAACGTGGGGGCGGGCCGCCTCGCGTGGAGGAGCGCGGCACTCCGGATGAGGAGGCGCCCTCCCCCATGCGGGCAGCACGGCACTCGTCCCTGCGTTGCTCGATGTTGATCCGAGCGTCCTACTCCTCGTAGAGGCCGTCATGTTGCCTCCGGCTTCCCGAGACCCTCGACGACGTTGGGGCCGTCGACCGCCTCGAAGTTAGGGCCGACCGACAGGCCCTCCTCCTTGCTGACGCGGAAAGGGTGGTGGGGGTACGCGACGTACCAGTGGCGGCGGGTCAGCCACCCGCAGCCAGCTGCCTCTGGGCAGTGGTGACCAGGTTGGCCACGTCGTCCAACCATCGGTGGACGGGGGTCTCCGACTCCAAGTTTACGGGAGGATGCCGTAGAAGGGCTCCCGCCGCTTGAAGCGTGCCTCGGGGCGAGCCACCGTCGCCTTATGTCAGGCGGCGTCGTGCCCCGACACGGCGCGGCTTCCCCCCGCCCGGCGGCGGGGAGAGGGCCGAGCCACCCGACCGGGTGGGATCCTCCCTCCGTGAGGGGTCGCGGCAGGGAGGAGTCGGAGAATTGTGGCGACGGTGGCGAGGGCCGCAGCTCCCGCTAGCATCCTCACTCCCGGAGGGAGTGGGGGTGTGCGCCACCACTTCTTCCTCCAAGACCTCGACCATGATCGTTGAGGACGGAGGGAAATTTGGGGCGGAAGGAAACGACTTCTCTTTCAAATGCGCGAATTCCCCTTACCTGGCGCGCCAGCTGTCGAGGAGTGATCCTCTCTAGCGGGTGATCGAGAGACCCCCCCCCCCTTTTGTGAGTTCGGCCAGGGGAAAGGGCGCGTTGATCAAGATCGTGGATCCGCCTAGAGTCTTCCGAGACCGCGCGTGAGAGCTGGGATTATACAGGTTCGGGCCGCTATGGAGTGTAATACCCTACTCATGTGCGTGGGATTTAAGGTTGAATGCTACAAAGGTTCTCAAACTCCAGGGAGCACTCTCACTCTCCTTCTCCTCGGGTTTAGGCTCACTGAGAGTCGTCCCCCCTTTCGGTGGGGAAGGTCCTCTTTTTATAGTTCAAGGGAATACCACATGCACCGCCTTCACCTACTCCTTCACGGGAGGGGGACCCACTCCGCTTGGATCGGACCACCATTCGTGCCTTCGCCCGGAAGCTAAACAGCCGTCCGTTCTCGAGTGGGGCCTAGCGCCGCCCCCCGCCTGACACGGGGGACACCCTTGTCATTCCCCTTTAAATGAATGGAGACTTTTGGCGGTCCATCTCACGTGGAGGGGGCTCCAGATGATGCTTTGACGGGACGGGGCATACCTGCCCCCACTTCGCCGAGCACAGGGCGGAACATGGGGGCACCGCCGCCCGTCTGATCGGACGTGACCGGCGACAGGCCGGTCACAATCCGGTCACGCCCGATTGACGTGGGTCAATCGGGTAGTGCCGCACATCCACCCTCACCGCTTTAAATGCGGTGAGGAACGGTTGGGGCGCTGCACATTGATGGTGGTTTAGCCTGGGTCTCCGCCCCACTCACTCCCCCGCCACGTGGCGGTCGGGCGAGGGCCTCGGGGCGAGGCAGCGTGAGGGCCCGAGGGGCGTGACGTGGCACCCCAAGGCCCCCTGGCTGCCTCTGCGTCGTCCGAGGTGTGGGAGGATAGCCAGGCTGTAGGGCAGCGTGGATGGACGGGAAGGAGACTTCCCCACACTTCGCATACCCCCGGGCCCATATCACCGACAATTGCAGAGGAGGATGATTCCCAGAAATAGAGTAGCAGTAACTCAGTGGTTGATACTATGGGAAAATTTGGGGCCAGCAGATTCCACATGGGAGGATGCTGCTGTGATTCAAAGCATGTATCCAACATTTCATCCTTGAGGACAAGGATAATCTCAAGGGGAAGGTATTGTCAAGACCTGGGATCAGAATAGGAGGGAGTCTAAAGATTCAGTTGTTTTAGTTAAAATTTCAGAGATTGATCGATTCAGGGAGAGGGGAAAGCAAAGCCTATGTCTATGTAGATCCTACAGCCAGGATTAATTCCGAGGCGATACAAGCGACATCTGACTGTAGATGATTGTCGGGGACCACTGTGGCCCTTATAATGTCTTTTTCTTCCTCTTTTTCTCTGAATGAGCTGTATCCTGGCGATGTGAGCTGTGGTCCTCACTTTGTAAGCATAAATACTTTTGAGAATGAATGAAAGAGGCATCGAACACCATATCATTTGTCTTTAGGAGTAGAAAATATCTAGAACCCTAGAATAGTCTTGCGGCATACACCATAAAAGGGGAAAATTTGTGCTCTGGTGATTTCGTTTTCTGAATTTGTTCTACTCCTAGGATCTGACAGCGCGGCCACGGGTTTCTACCGGCGCCACCGCCGTCCACCGTGAGTTTCTTCACTACTGAAACAATTCCGTACTAGAGTGTAAACAATGCCGATAAATTTAGGTATAGAAGTGTTTGCAAATTCTGCATTCGACAAGGCAACTACAGGATTACTGCTACTGAAAAAAACTCTGCATTTTGGTATTTTATTGCATGCTATCTTCTTTATGGAGTTATGGATGTCACGTATATGAGACTGCATAACAACTGACCAGGTGGGTTTCTTTGTTGGTACAGAATGCTGCCATTCATTACCAGTCTTTGATCATAGGAGATGAAATAGTTCAGTAACAAATAAGCTAGACCATATCAGATCAAACTACTCAGATGCTAAATTTGTTCTTGGAGATGGAACATTATGTTTCTTGTCCAATAACATGGTTTCAGGGAGCATATGGCACATCCCTGTATGACTTATTCTGCATTGACAGGCAACCAGAGCATCAAACACGAGCAACAGGGCAGAACCCATGACGAATTGCAGCCGACCAAACTTTCTCCATGTCGAGCACCGTGTCTCCGCATTCGTGCTCGCTCCATCCCTCCAGCGCGTGAACGATTCCAGCGACACGCCATGCGCTCATGACCCTTCTCGGTAGCCAATTCTGCCAAAGAAACTCAAATTTTGTACTTAAGACTATTCGGTGAAGCTCTTTCAGAGTTGCAGCTCAACAGTTTATTAATTACCTCACATGAATGCATGTTATGCAGCGTTTTAGGAACAACCATTGCAGGAGTCGTCGAGTAGGTGCAGCAGTTGTTGCGTATCATTCTTGGTGGAAACTGTGAGTATGGGATGAACTGTGTTCCTTTCTGTGGCCTGAATTGTTCAGAACCATCTAGATTTTCCCCAATTAACCAAACCTGAAGAAATTTTGAGAGCAACCTGTTATGCCACTGGTTGATCATTAGGCATAAGTTCTCTTAATCCGCATATGGCACTCCCTGTGAGTTTATCAAGAGAAAGTAAGAATTCTGCTGTCCCTGTTTTGGAAAATGAAAGATTATCGGCCACATTTTCTGGCATTTTCGACTTAAGTAAATGATAGCCCTGCTTGTTTGTCATTATGACCTGTACACGAAGGGCGGTTTGTATCATTTTGACGTACTGAAATTTCAATCACATGCAGAAAATGGCAACAAGTAGTTTGTAGCTAAGAAATTTCCATGTGCCGAAAAATGTTTCGGAATTTCTCAAAGTGTAGATGAATACTGTGAATTATACTACTATGTGAATACTGTTCGTAGTTACTTTTTTTTTACTGCATGTTAAGACCAAACATCAACTTGATATACACTGTATTGCAAGTCCTTGGTACTTATGGAGTTATTGTACAGTTGTTTAACATGCTTGAGTCATCATGCATTTCTCTCATAACTCTAGATCTATTGTACAGTACTTATGGAGTACAGTACTTGAACTAAAACTTTTGAAATATTTCTGAATTTAGCTGCTTTTGTTTTCCTTTGTTTATATACTCTACTTTTTTACCTCTGTTTGACATGCGCTAATTGTAATTAAAGTTTAGCAGTAATTTGTGAATATGCTAATTCCCATTTCTAGAGAAGCTTCTAGTATCTTAACACAGATTGAGTGGAAAATATGTCCAAGCTAGCGCAGTTGCTGATTCTCGTGGGCAATTTTCTTACTACATAATCCTGATCCCAAGCTGGCTAGCTGCTTGATACTAGTTCCTCGCTTCCTTTTAATAAGGTACTCTCTTTTGTTCATTTTTTTAATCACAATTTTGTTGATCTTTTTATATGTTTAATGACATATTACTACTAGTCGTACTATCTATTTTTTTACCATTAAAACATGATAAATAGAAGCATATCATTCACTCTCAACTAGTTCCTCTACTTTTTTACCTCTGTTTAATGGCATATTAGAAGGATATCGTTGCGGGCCTTGTATCCTTCTGCCACATTTCGAAATCCATCATTGGAGATGGCCGGAATGCTTCCTTATGGTTTGATAACTGGATTGGAGAGGGTGCCCTAGTTCATTTATTTCCGGCCTTGTTCTCCCATGCAACTCGTCCCCACATCTCTGTCGCGGACGCCCTCGCTGCTCCTGAATTGCTCCTCTACCTCCGGCCCAGGTTGTCGGCGGCGGCCTCACTTGAGCTAGCTGATGTCCAATCCCTGATATGTAGCCTCGTGTTAGACCCCAGCAATGAAAGACCAACGCATCTCGGTCACAGATCGCCCCCTCACAAAAAAACAGCTTACGACTTAAGCTTCTCTGAGCTCGTAGATGACCCTTTTGCTGGGTCTATCTGGGACAACCGCGCTCAACTCAAATGCAAAATCTTCCTTTGGACCACTCACAAGAGGCGCATCTTCACCAATGAAAGACGTGCTTGACGTGGATTAGCAACATCCGCATGCTACCCTTTCTGCACCTTTGATGAAGATGTGGAGCACCTCCTCCTACGTTGTTCCGGTGTAGCAGCCATCTGGCACAGCTTCGGCCTCGACGTCTACTAGATTGCCTCCCTACCACGACTCGAAGACGTCTGGGACATCCCTCCACCTGAACTCTTCGTCACTCCTCAAGTCTGGCGCACCATCCTACTAGCGGCAATCTGGAATATTTCGAAACGGCGCAACAAGGTCTTCAATCCCCTGGATGACTCCGCTCCGTCAGTTCTCCGGCGTTGTACCAGCAACCTCGACTTGTGGTCCCACCGATGTCACAATGTTGACGGCAAACAACAGCTTCGCAATTGGGCCTCGCAACTCTTTGTAATTAGCTCTTAATTAATTAATCCTCTCCCTCAACCCCCCCCCCCCCATCCCTTTCCCTGTATATGATTTCTTCAAATCAATAAAAGTTCAGGCTGGTGTGTCTATCACCCGCCGTAGTTTACCTCAAAAAATTACTCTCAACTACTAACCATCATCTTATAATCGGCTAAAAAGGAAGAAAAAATATACATCGTTTTTCAACACAACAAATCCAGTGATGACCTATGCTCTGGCCATTTAATCTAGATGTACTAATAGTGGTACTACTGATGTTTCAGCCCTATTGATTGCTGAGAGCAAACGTAGTTGTCTGCGTATGAAGGAAGAACGTTGCAAAGTACCAACTAACTTACGTTTCTGATGGGCCTCATAAATCATCGTCATTAACTTACCTTTCTGATGGGTCACACTTATATAAGTAATATTCCTAAACTCAAAACTTAATTGGTGCATAAGACGAGATGTCTGCATAACTGCAACTGGTCATAGAATTCACAAGTGTTTGGTCCTTGTGCTTTTTATCTGAAGAAAGGAAGATGCATAGTACTTCCTTGATGCTGACTTGTGGTACAGAAAAACATCGCTTTAACTGCTGTTTATTTATTAGGTCCTTCGATTATGAGACGTATAAATGAAACATTGTGCTTATCTACTGTGGTTTCAGGGTGAGTGATTTACTGAGCTCGTTCTTGCTCAATTTACAAACTCCTTATGTGTGTTTGATACATAGGGTGACAGGTCTAATTAGTTGACATGAATGACAGATATCATTAATTATGCATCATGATTCACGGTGAATGACGGCAAAAATTCATTAGGTTGGTAACAGGTGTCGTCTATGTAGATTAGACAATCTTGCATTGCACTGCAACCCAACAATAGTGTGGGGGTTCGTCTAAATCCAAGATAGTGTGTTATTATCCCATGGAAGAACTAATTTTGCTTTCTCGTCTCAAGTGTATGGATGATTTAATTACCATGTAGAGTTACTTAAAAGGGGTTTAACCTATATAATTTTCCTACCAAGGATGAACTCATGCAAGATTAGTCACAACTCTTTCTCCTTTTTAATTGTTAAAAGTTGTCAATGCACCAGGTTTATTGAAGGTTTGAAGCATTGTAAAAGCCATCACCTCTTTGTTTGTTAATATAGGGTTTTCAGTCTGTTACTAGAGTAGTACTAGCTACTAACTGGACAGTTAAATGCCATGTCAGTCAGATTGTTGGCAAGCCAATTAAGCCTTGAACATAAAACATTATGTCGATTTCATCTTTAAACAGTTCTCTCAATCGATTGAATTTCCAGGTGTCTAACACACATTACTATGCTCTGCCTCCCAAAGCAGGTGGAGGATTTCGGGCAGAAGTTCAATGTCATGGTTGATGTCGGGCTGTCCCAATCTTAGGTGTCCAGATAATGTACAATGAGTTTATTCTCTGTTTGGGACACATAATTTAATTTCATGGAATATACTTCCAACTTCTAAGAATCAGAAAAATTTTCCTCGTTCCAGATAGGGCCCTAAATAGCTCTCTTGCATTCTTGATCATGTGCACTTCACCTGCACGAGCTTTTTTTATTTTTTTTTTTGCCAGGTCGGCGAAAGCCAGCCGAAGTTTTATTAAGAAAACCTGCACGAGCATATAGTTTAATGATTCGAAATTTAATCCATTTTTAAGAAAGTGTTCAATTATCTGTGTGTTGCCCTCTAATTGTAATAGCACACTGAAAACAATACTTTATATTATTTACTCCCTCCGTTCTATAATATATTAGGGCATTCCCAACCCAATAACTAGGATGGTGTCCATAGCATTAAATAAGTTGCCACCTAAAATAAAAAATGATGTAGCAAGTGAATAAATGAGGAAAGAGAAGGACATGGTTTCTACACAAAATCCAAGACATCATGTGAGATAAATAGCATTAAATTGAAGTATGGAATAGTGGTGTTTGCATTGAAAGAGTAGTGTCTAGTACTAGTTTATTGATGATGTGGAGTTTATGGAAACTATGTCTAGTGTTATAGGTTGGGACTGCCCTAAGGAATTTTGGGTGGATGTGACACCTATCCAGATTTGTAGTACTAGGATGTGTCACATCCACCCAAAATCCCTTATATTATGGGACGAAGGGAGTATATATCCGGGAGTAGAACTTTTGAAATAGTAAGGGCATAAGAAGAAAAATTGGTGCAAACGACCAGAGAAATCCTATATGCTATAATAGTTTACATTTGGAAAAGAATAAGACACTACAAATTATGTTCCAAAACAGAGTGAATAAAATAGGAGCAGGTAATTCCAACAATAATATCTTTACTCCTTAAAAGATAAGTTGGTTGGATGTGATGGTGTGTTTTGCACCCACCCCCATCAAGATATTTTGTAGCTAGATATGAATATGTGTGCATTATCATCTTTAGTGAAAAGTACATTCTTTTTCATGAATGTACATGTACATTTTTTATTCATCTTAGATTTATAAATGAAGTGTAATAATAATTTCTGAACTGAGGAAAATTTTTTAGATCTCAACTCTATATCTTAGGGGGACTTGTTGGCTAGTTAGCCATAAATATCTACAAGGTATGTAATTAAGATCACGTTAGCATCACCAATCTCTTGAGGGTACTAAGTGGTTTTGTTTTTTTTTTCCTTTGAAGGTAGGATGGGCTATCTCTTACTACCTCCGTCCCAAAATATAATAATTTTTAGCTATGAATCTGGACATACAGTTGTCCAGATTTATAGCTAAAAATACTTACATTTTGGGATGGAGGGAGTAGTTGGGAGTTAGAAATTGAGCTCAGAGAGGACTTATGATGCATCGAGATCGATCAACCATCAAGATGAGATGCATAATGTCTTCAGAAAGCTAGCTCATAGAACCCCAAAGCATTCATGAGTTGATCCGTAATTCCGTATGCTGGAAAAACATTCATGAGACTGCATAACAATGCCAAGAGTGTTTTGTTGCTGAATTACACTATGGACTAAAAAGGACAGATACTTATACAGAAAGTAGCCATGGCCAGTCTTTGATCAAAGGAGATGACGAACAATGTTTTAAAAACCATGGCAGATGAAATTACTCAGATACTATATCTCTTCTTACCAACAGAACATCTATCTTTCTGATACGGTGACCACATAGCATATCCAGCTAAAATTTATTCTGATACTTTGCAACTGAATCATCAACCTTGAGCAACTGGGCAGAACCCATGCATAATTGCAGCAGACCAAACTTTGTCCATGTCAAGCACCTTGTCACCACATTCATGCTCATTCCATCCCTCCAACGCATGAAGAATTCCTGTGATTCGCCATGCGCTCATAACCCTCCTTGGCAGCCAATTCTGTCAAAAAAAAGTTCAAAAACTTTGTGATTAGATCATGTGAAGTTCGTCTGAATCTCTGGATTATTTCAACAGGTTATTACTACTACCTCGCATGAATGCACATTCTGCAGCGTTTTGGGTACAGCCATTGCAGGAGTTGTCGAGTAGCTGCAGCTGTCCTTGCGTACCATCTTTGGAGGAAATTGTGAGTATGGGATAAACAGAGTTCCTTTCTGTGCTTTGAATTGTTCAGCAGAATCTAGACCATCACCAATTAACCAAACCTGAAAATTTTTGGTTTATTAGGCAATGATATTTCTCTTATACATTCTATTCATTTGTCCAGAGAATGTAGGAAAAATGAGGAAATCTATTCTTACCTTTGCGGTGCCTGTTTTCGAAAACGAAAGATTGTCAGCTACAGTTTCTGGTATTTCTGGCTTGAGTAAATGATAATCTTGCTTGTTTGTCATCATGACCTGTACAAGAATAGTGGTTTGTTACAACATGGTATCCTTTTGCATGCTATAAAATAAATCAGAGGTGAGTAGTGGATTAATTACTTTGATATTTTTCTTGCATAATGCTTGCGCTACAGCACGCGCCACCTTGGAAACATTTCCTGCAAGAATTACTTGGTCTGTGCCTTGGGGGATACTGTTGACAACCACTGCAGCAGCTAAGCTGGTTCCATCGACAATTCTTGCTCCCAACTTTGGGTATTTCAGCAGATATTGTTCTCCACTTTTATTCAGGGTATGTGCCTTATATTGAAGATATTGTATGTCAATTACCAGTTCAACCATGCATGAGTACATACTTCCCTAATTTCTACATATTGTATTCTCATGAAATGTACAGAATTTATTAGTTCTGTTGGACTACTGTCAGTGGACTCTTTGCTACTTAATTTTTTTATTTTCCTACCTTTATGCCTAAACCTTTTCCCTGAAGATAAATAATTATTAAGCACTAACTGTTTTATCTTGACTAAAATTTGGCAGTACATGTGGACATATAGCTAACATCTGAATTCTGAAGTATGGATGATAATGTTTCAACTTGCTCTGAATTAATTAGGAAATGAGATACCTGATTCAGGAGTCCAAGGCTAACAACTTTAGCCCCATTCTTGTCAGCTTCGCATACCGCCTTTTCGATAAGATCATTGATAGCTTCCTTCTCCCAATCCAATCCATACTGCACTAAACAAAATGTTACTAACCTGATTATCAATTTATCATGCACTGAACATGGTTACTCTTACATGAAAACTGTATCTTGGTATGGCCCATGACTGCATCCTGATCTTCTTCATGACATTCCTCTCAACAGTGAATGAAGAACCGTACGTCCATGTCAGCACCATGGAGAGCCATGACAGAGGCCACATCATCCTCATGTACCACCTGGAAACGTAGGGCCTGGACGCGAATTCGGCGAAACCGGGCCTCATGTGGTAGATGGAATGCAGGGTGGTCAGGTGTGTAAGGTGAACCACATCCACTGCTTCTTCTTCCTCGTTGTTCTTCAGTGAGTTCTCATACAGAGTGTCTGATGACTTGTCCATGGTGTTGTAGATATAATCGTAGAACGGCATGAAAAGGGAGTAGTTTGTCCGAAACTGAGTGTGGTGCAGAGAATGAAACCTAATATATCACATAAGTTCAGATTATTATAACAGTGAAAACAGCATGTATGATCAAGTTATTTATTTTGCAGAGTGACATGCACATCATCTTCTTTTATTTGGCTTTTTCAATAACTATAGACCATGTGCATCCTAGCTATGCAGATATCAGGAGTGGTTTTAGAGTATATTGTATCCAAGATCAATAAAGCCTCCTTTATCTTAAAAGATATACAGAAAACCGTAAAATTTCTCCAATATAAAATATGGTACTTCATCCCTATGCTTTCTTAAAAATTGTAAAGTTACTCTACATACTCCCTCCATCCCAAAATATTTGACGCCGTTGACTTTTTTAAAAATATTTGACCGTTTGTCTTATTCAAAAATTTAAATAATTATTAATCTTTTTCTATCATTTGAATTATTGTTAAATATACTTTTATGTATACATATAGTTTTACACATTTCACAAAAGTTTTTGAATAAGACAAACGATCAAACATGTTTAAAAAAGTCAACGGCGTCAAACATTTAGGGAAGGAGGGAGTATTATTAAGAGACTGATGAAGTACTTACGATGGCGTGTACATGAGATACTTGAGAGGAGGGAACCATGTGAAGAGCCAGCTGGGTACCAACTCGAAGTTGCAGTGCCCCATGTTGTTCATGAAATCAATGTAAATCAAATACATCTCGAATGCAATTATGGAAGCAGTTCCAGTCAAGGCACAGGCGATCAGTGGGATCGAGAAGAGCAATTCGTAGGCAACGAGCTCAGCAAACGGATGGATGACGGCTGCAACAACGTTAGGAATTGTAGGTAATGAACATATATGCATTTAGGTATATGTATCTGCTTGCTCAATTACAAATACTGCAGTCTGCAGGGTTCTCTGCTTCTGCAGTGTAACCAGTAGACACTATTGGTTACTTTTTTTAACAGTACTTAAAGAAAACACCATAATCTTAAAGGGATTTTATGGTTATCAAGAATCACTGAATATATCGTGTTCTCTAATGTAAAATTTAGTACTAATACAAGTAGTGGATTATTTTACATTTGAAAAGCAATCTTTCCCATTACACATCCATTCAAATCACTTTAAAGTCAATTTATGGTAACGTCTTGTACATCTTAAAATTACAAGATGACACCAAAATCTATACTACTATTAAAAGATAGTAGTCGGACCCAGAAATAGGCTAAGGTCTGGGCCGCCCCATGGAAATTTTGGCCCAACACAAAGTTACATGGTTGAAAGGAGGAAAAATAGACTTATTCCTAGTAAAAATGTATATTTCTCATTGGGCCTTTCATCTCAGGCCCTAGGCCGTGGACCAGTTTGCCCAGGCCTGGGTCACTGATATATGGGCCATGGTATTAAGATTTGGGGGAGTCGACTGTACTATATATACCGTACTATATAGACTTTAGCTCTTTAATTTTCTAAACATAGCATTTTTGTTTGTTTCTTTAAGATGAAAGGTTGTGTTTCAACCAATTTTTTTTTAAAAAAAATTAACAAGGACTTAATTTTGCTATTTTTAATAATCCGTTGCATGTTGCAACGCACTGACATTTGGCTAGCTTACACGAAAAATATAGTACTTCTCGATACCTCTCAATAAAAAAAAACTCTTTCACTCAAAAAAAAAAGGGGGAAAAACCCCTTAGAATGTGATTTCTCTCTTGTCTAAAAGTCTCTGATACGTTGTTCATGGACCACGTTTGCTTCTCCGTTTGGTCAGGCATTCAGCAACGGATTCGATGGGCTACATAAATTTAGCTCGCGATCGATCGGTCGGCTTACTTCGATCTCAATGGTCCATGAAATATCGTGTCCTTTGCATTCCTTAACTCACACACTCTCTAGGCCTACAATTATTGTTCAGGCATGCATTGAAGGAGGAGGGAATTGAAGTAGCGATCGACTGGCCACAGGAACACTTCGTGTTTCCTGAGGAACGGACACGCGCGACACTTGCATCTGACGAAGTACACCTCCTGTTTTGTGTCCTTATGGAAAAGACTTGTTTTTAACTTTGTTCTATTGGAAGATTACCGTGGTTTAATTTATCCCAAGGTTACAGGTCTAGTAATATTTCTGTCTCAAAATTTTAAGAATTTGTATTACCAAAATCTTAATATTCATTTAGAGGTTTGGGACGAAAGTAATATCATGTAATAGGTTGTTTGGAGCAATGATGGTACAACTAGGTAGTACAACTTACTTCCTCTATTTCAAATTACTTGTAACTATTAGTATTGATTGAACTTTGATCATTGATAACTTTAGATGACGAATAAAAATTGTGTAAAAATATTTATGACGCAACACAATTCGATACTAATATAGAAGCTCAAAGGTTATTGCCTAAAAGAGAATGTAATGTTTGGAGTCTCGAGGATAAACCGTCTCTAATGGTAATTAATTACGTACATGTGATGGGCTCAGTGACGATTGAAGAGTGGTGGTGCGAGTGGTAGCGGGTGTAGAGAAAGTAGTGGTGCAACGCACGATGAAACCAGTAGTAGAGGAACTCCACTGGCCCCGCATGCAGCAAGGCGATCAGCACCGCGCCATCCGTCCTCCACAGCGGTAAGTGTTGCCCGCCCGGTAAGTACAGTGCGCCGAGGTATAGCAGGATACCGCTAAGGATGATCTGGTCGTCCCTGCACGCACACCACCACGCACGTACCAACACATCGACTATAATGAGGTTGAATTAATTAATCTCGAAGGTGAAGCTAGCCGCCACGAACACCGTGTGGGTTGTACGTAAATTTATGGTGTTTGGCATACCAGTTCCTCTCGCGGTCAACCTGGTCGAACTCGATGCCGCGGCGAACAATCTGGCGGCGGCCACGGGCGTTTTGGAGGCGGGAGATGGTGATCCAGGCTTGGTTGTGCAGCATCCGGAGCAGCAACGACGGGAGGATGGCGATGTACCCGAGATCCACCTCACGCCACCCCTTGGTCGCCACCTCATACCACCCGTGCGCTACCCACGGCGCCAGCAACACGTACTGCATATGCACACATATACATGCATGAATCCATCCATCGAACTCACATGTCAGCAACTGCTATATATAATTTATAGCTGAAGTTACTGTTGTAATTTGTAAAGGTCGGAAGTTGTGTATACTGAATGTTTTTGCCTAATCAAAGACGATGTGGCAAAAGCTTCGTGTTTTGGTTTTGTGTTAACAACCAGATCACATCAAATATTTAACCATGTACTCTTTAACAGTTTATTTGCTGCACAGAGGTGCTGCAGGAAAGTATTCATGCCCCTGCATAACTGATCTGCAGCAGATGCAAGAGAATTAATCTCATGCACTGCTAGCTGCACATGCGGCAATGTATGCTTGGTACGGCAAAGATCAAACAGAAGCTAGCGAACTCAAACAAGAACATAATGGTCATGGTGCAGTGCTGCCATGGATGGAACTAGAAGCTGTGCGTTAATTTGCTCGATCGAGCTGCCAGAAGACAGTGAAGTAACTGAATTAAGGAGAAGAAGATGGAAGGTTAATTTTGATTACCTTGAAGCTGCCAAGCTTCTTCCATGGCCACTCCGTGAAGAGTCCTGGGTTTGTGGCCATGGTAGACGATCTATGGGTGCAGAATCTTCTTGCAGCCTCTGGCTAGCTAGCTCTCGTTTCTGCAGTCTCAACACGGCAAGAGTCTTGCAAGAACTGGCCTGAGAATGGAGGACGGATATATCTCAATTTATAAACTCGACCAGGGCTTCGATCTAGCTGTGCGTACGTGTCAGAGTCTCATATGGAGAGAGTACTCTTACATAGTGTTCCCCTATCTTAAAATATAAGAAATTTTAGTTAAATATAGCACATCATAGTACTTTAAATTCGGATTTAAGTTGTTTTAGAACGGATAGAGTAGATGAGAAGTATGTTCAGATTTCGTGCACTAGAATATATCCCCATCGAACTAAATTTTTTTATATTTTTTTTATGGAAGGAGTACCAGAGAGAATGCAGTAACTTCTGAATAATTCTACCTTCAAAATAAATATTCTTGCATTGATTGGGGTTGCTCGAAGGGAAGATATCGGTCCTTTATGAATCATGTGCGTCAGAAATAGGTAACTAGGGTCAGGTTTGTGATAGATGCAGCAGACGGCATGAATGTACCAAAAACAAAACGAGTTACTGCTAAGCTAACCTCCTGTATTATTTTTTTATTATTATTTGTAACATAACTGCAAATAATTAATATATATAATCAAATTCCATCATGAAAATGTTGTTTTTCTTTTTCCTACCAAAGCATTTCAACATTGATACGATCATTATGTATTTTTAGGTAATTCTTTACGGGAGGAGGACGGGTTATTAATTCCATTTTGATACTGAACAAAATGATAGTACAAGTTTCGGCGTTAAACCGGTGTTCGACGAGGGGTTTAAAGCTATGATCGATCGTCTAAAACTTAATAGATAGATTTTTATCAGGTTTGGGTCTTTCTGAAGATAATAGCTCTAGTGATCCGGCTATATTTTCTTATGTGGATTATTGATTTGAATACAAAGAGGATAGCTTAAGGGAACACAATCTTCTCCATCTGTTCGGGCAGTCTGTGTCTTTGAGAAGAGTAAAAAAGGGAAATTAAGAATAAAAGAAAAAGAAATGAGTCATTAACGTATGATTAATTATTAATTATTTTAAACTTTAAAAATAGATTAATATGATTTTTAAAACATTCTTATAAAATTTTAAAATATATATGTATATATGTATACTGTTTAGCAGTTTTTTTTTAACGAATCGGCAAGCTGCCAATTTCATTGAATAGAGAAGGAGTAAACTTTACGAGTAAGAAAAATAAGGCTCAGGACATTCGGTCCAAATGAGCTAAAATTATAAAACAAGCCAGCTACCAAGATGCCTCGCCCCCGCCCGAGACCATGTTTTGGCCTCCTCTTTAATTTTAGCCAACAGACTTCCGGTAGATAGCTCTTTGTGCTGGAAAATTCTACAGTTTCTCTTGTTCCAGATTTCCCAGTTGACAAGGAGTGTTAACGTGTGGAGTGCTTTCTTTAGGGCTTTCTTCAAGTTAGCGGTGGCCTCTCTATTTAGCGGTTTGAAAAGTGTGCACGTGAAAATTGAGGGACTTTTGTGCCTTTTTGTTTTTCAAACGAACACTCAGTTCGGGAAGTCAGATTCCTACCCAAAACCACTTTTGAAGTGTTTGGGTGCTATCTCTATTTATTTTAGCCACCTGTTCTCTGGCTTCTCTAACATCCTAATGTAGCCAGGATAATAATTAGGCCTTGAAAAATTTTACGGTTCTAAGAAAATATCTATAAATATCAAAGGTTTACACTAAATTCTGTTACTCGTCTCTCGATATATTCTCAAGTACGATAAAAATAGCCATATATAGGCCTTGTATACATGCATGCATGCATACATACATATATATATATATATATGTATATATATATATATATATATATATATATACTGCCTTGTATACATGCATGCATGCATACATACATATATATATATATATATGTATATATATATATATATACTACGTCGCCTACCACTGAAAGAATAATTAGCCGTAAATGCGAGCACCGTGTCAAATCTAGGATTTGAACCCGGGTGGACTGGTTCCACCACAAGGAACCTAACCAGTTGAGCTATGCTCACTTCGTATTTTTTATTTTTTTTTTGCTAGCTGTTTTAATCATATATACACATTTATTGACAGATTTTTTCCAGAGTACATAATAAAAAAAATAGAACTACGGCTCGAGAACACCGGAATGTCAACCAGAACATTCAGAATGGAATTGATGACAAAGTATGGTGGCCACGTTCGCATGAATGTTATGTCATATCCTTTAATTTGAATAAGTTATTCTTTTCACTACTTGCGTATTCTTTCATTCTAAAATAAACAAATCTAGATAATACGGGATAATATATACCTCGGTATAGATTTACAGTATTACGATATAATATATGTTATATGCCGTACAGTATTACAATATAATATATACCTCGGTACTGTTTATGATATTTAACCCAAATCAAATCTATCGACAAGTTCTGATTCAACATAAATTCGTCCATATATTCCGCAGCAAAGCACAGATCTTTATCTAGCTAGCTTTTAATAACTTTGTAAGCCACGATCTGTACACTTGTAAGCCACAATGCAAGTACGGTTCAGCTCACCTGCAAAGCTGAGCGAAATTAATTAAGGTGAAGCCTGAACATTGTTACGAGTGACGGTGACAATGCGCAAGAACATGGCCAGTTCCGTGTATACACTGCACACTGTACGTTTCGTTTCGTTGCACACACAATTAATCGTCGTCAGCCACGCTTTAATTTGTTCAACCAGATTTGGTTTGCAAGTATTGGTTCGGTAATAATCAGATCGACATATAGAGTATACGTGCATCACGCGTGCATTCTATCACTAATTAATTGACTATATTTTTTTTAATAATGGATTTTCATTAATAATCCGGCCTCTATATCCACGAAGGATATACACAGCCAATAAGATACAAGAGCACTTAGACTCAGATCTCAATAGAGAGAACACAAAACCAAAAGAAAAAGAAAAAATAACTAGCGGCACATCCTTGCTTTTCGACATCCTCTCCTAAATCAGCGAGATTCGGAGTGGAAGTCGACTAGTCGTCAACGCTCCTAGTGCGTCGTCGCCGTGAGCCTCCGCTGATGCCATCTTCATTCGCTTCAGATGAGTTGATGTCATACGTCCCGGTTTAGCCCACCTTCATCCGTCGTTGCCCAGCCAAAACAAGCCAACTAAATGCAGGCCGACAGATCCATTTCCGCTTCGCTGAATTCCTAGGCCTCTGCCGCCCCTAGGGCCATCACCATCTTCGGGATCCTCCTCCCCTCCTGGATTCCCAGCTCGTCACCGCCCCAAGGGCCGTCGTTGGAGACCTCTGGAACCGCTGTCGAGGAAAATCGATCTCTTCCACCCGGACTCCCAGGCATCTGTCGCCCCTAGGGTAGCCACCGTCAACGGGATCCGCCTCCTCACTGCGAACCTTGAACCGGCACTCAGGCTGCCACCGTCTCGGTTAGACGCTGCCCCTAGGGCCGCCGCCGCCGCCGGAGAAGCCTTCCGCCCGGACTCCCAGGCGATTCTGCCAGACGCTGCTGCGAAAGATACCACCTCCACCCAATCCCGCCGTCTCCTTGCCAAGGATACACCGGCGACGCTTAGGCCACCGCCGTCCGAAGGGACGCCGCCGTCGACTCTAGAACACCTCAGCTCCCGCCCTTAACAATCACATGGCTAGATCTCCGTCCTCCGTCGCCAACTTCACCACCGCGCCGAAGGGAACAGGCCACGCGCAGAGGAAACATACATATATATTGTTCTAGTTCTTTTAAATTAAATACTTTTAAAGTCATTGATAGTCAAAATTATAAAAGTTTGACTACAATCTTGTCCAAAACGTCAAGAAATATAAAATCAGTGGGAGTAAACGTTAAGTTTATAATAGTAATTCATATGCTGACTCGTGGCATTAATTTCGCGTGCCAGAATCAGCTAAGCCTCATCCTAGCTCACATTCAATCGAGCCTTAATGTTTGCGGTGTATGTATACAACAACCTTAAAGCTAGCATCTATTACTATGATTTTAATTATATTTTGTTTTAATACGAAGAAACTGTAGTACATGGATTTTTCCGTTTCTACAGTGCTCATATGAAACCGTTACAATATTACCATAAGATAAAATTGTGACAGTATATATAATTAGTTAAACTATATATCTCAACAATTTGATTAGCTGTAAACTTGTATCGATAAGAATCCTTTGTATACAGTGAGATTGACAACGTGTGATGAGATCCATATTGTCTCCTAGAGTTGTGTAATCTTCTACTCCTACCCCAGTGTGAATCATTAAAAAATACTCCCTCCTTCCAAAAAAAGATAAACCCTAGATTTCCATGTCCAACATTTGACCGTCCGTCTTATTTGAAAAAATTATGAAAAAAATTAAAAAGACAAGTCACGCATAAAGTATTAATCATGTTTTATCATCTAACAACAATGAAAATACTAATTATAAAAAAAATTCATATAAGACGGACAGTCAAACGTTGGACACGGAAATTCAGTGTTTTTTTTTTGAGACGGGGAGAGTAATTACTTGTATACCGTCAGATATTCAGGTTGTCAGACGACTAAGGCCCTGTTTGATTCAGCTTAAAATTATTGTAATCTAGATTATTAAAACAGATTACTCTAAGCTAGATTATAATAAGCTGACATAAAATAAGCTACAAGTTGTTTGTTTCTCTGGATTATTAGAGGCATCCAAGGGTAGTGGGTCTTTAGCCGCTCAATAATCTGAAAAAAAGCTCCTCTAAAGAAGATTATTGGATTATAATAATTTGGCTTATAGATTATAATAATCTAGTATAATAATCTACTTATTTGTTTCAGTTTACTCCTAATAATTCAGATTATAATAATTCTAAGCTGAATTAAACAGGGCCTAAGTACCACAGTGCATTTGATTAGTGGTTGGTACCGGTACGCGATACAGTGTAACTTTTGTTCTGTCACACACTTGGCTGGTTGGGTTTTAATTTCTACTTCTCTTGCTGATTAATTGGCACATGTACGGCATACACTACAGTGCTCAAAGCAAAAATTAAAAGAAAATTAAGAAAAAAAAAATGGCACGGCACGTATTTTAGAGGGACAGGAGTGTTTTGCATGCAGCTTCTCGTTGCATGCTATTCAAATAACTAAGATTTTTTTTAGAAAAAAATGTCTCAGTTTATATTATTACCTGTTATTGTACTAGACAAACCATGCATGTGCGCAAGAGTGAAAAATTGATCTAACACGTGGAGAATATATATCATATACGCATTTGGATTTATTTTTGTTTTCCTCCTTGCTTTTGGTGAATTTATGGAGCGATATGATGGATATGCAATTGTAATATACTACATCGCTATTTTTTTAAAAAAAAAGTTATAATTATTTAGATAATTGACGAAGTATATGCACATTTAAACTATAAAATGGCTTTCCGACGGAAGCATATTTGAAAAGCATATATAGATACAATAAAATTGTTGGTGTCATCCAAGATATATCTAATCGATATATAGAGTGTACTATATAGTTGGCATTCAGATCCTTAATTTGGATTTACTACAAGGAGCTGTATATGTAGTGGGTTGGATCGAGTTGGTTAAATCTTGTATCCATAAATATATATAGCTGTGTTTCAGTTTTAGTTGGTATAGTTATTTGTATAAAAAGCAGCCAGCCTTTTGGGATGGGATATTTTCCCTTCCGTTTTATATTATAAGCTCTGACTTTTTTGACTTATCAAGTTTGATCATTTTTAAAAAAAATATATATTCCCTCCGTTTCTAAATATTTGACACCGTTGACTTTTTAACTTTAACCGTTCGTCTTATTCAAAAACTTTTGTGAAATATGTAAAACTATATGTATACATATAAGTATATTTAATAATGAACCAAATGATAAGAAAAGAATTAATAATTACTTAAATTTTTTGAATAAGACGAACGGTTAAACATAATTTAAAAAGTCAACGGCTTCAAATATTTAGAAACAGAGGGAGTATATAGCAACATCTAGAATATCGAATGAGTTATATTAAATATAATATTGAATATATATTGATAGCGCGTCTTTTTTAATGTTAGTTTGTTTCTAAAAACTTAGTTAAATTTAAAGAAGTTTGTTTTAGAAAATAGTTAATGCCAATTATAATATGAAATGTAGTAAATAGGAAATTAACTAAGAATATGAGTTTAGGTTGGGTTCAGAAGGATGATCCGGTGGTGCAATAGGGTGCAGGGGTAAAATTAATAAGATGTCGTGAAGTCATAGAACAGAAACGATGAGAATGGGTCGAATTATCATGTTTCTCGTGGCAGACGTCTGAATATGCTAACGATATATTTCCTCTTATCTCAAAATATAATAATTTAGAATCGAATTAGGCACATTCTAATTTAGGATCGATTAGACACATCCTATTATGATTAATCCGAATAGAAGGTTTATCTATCGTGATATTACAATGTGTTTAATCTGATACAGTATTAGGTTGCTATACTCACTACGAGTTGATAATACTTTTTTTTACAAAGTCACAGCAGTTGATAATACTTTTTTTTTACAAAGTCACAGCCTCAGAAAATAATTTTGGCAACTATTTTCTATTACAATATATATAGAATTATCAACAAATATACGATATTGAAGTATTATGGTTTATATTTCATATTTCTAAGACAAGTATTTTAGAAACTATTAATAATTAAAGATTTTAAAGATTAACATGAACCTTATTCACAATAATAAGTATTGTTAATTTGGAGGACGTATATTTTAAGATAGAACAGAGTTGTGTACTTACTAGGTGTGACCGTATGAGCTAGATTGGACATACTCCCTTCCTTATATCCGTTATACTTCAAGTGCAATTATGAGTTTTTTTTTGTCTAACTTTGATCATCCGTCTTATTTAATTTTTTTTATAATTAGTATATTTGTTGTTATAAGATGATAAAATATGAATAATATTTTACTCGTGACTTGTGTTTTTAATTTTTTTAAAAAAAATTAAATAAAACGGATGATTAAAATTGAGCGTGGAAAATAGCTATGGTTAAAATGGGACTGAGGGACCAAAGGGTACAGCGATTCGCTGTGAGATTGGACAAAGAACACGTGCACGCGTGTAATTAATTAGCCTGGAACTCTGGACATGGAATACATGCATGCATGTCCGGTCGTCATGGGCGTCAACGACTCATCAATATCGACCTCAATTTGATCATAATGATCAGTAGCAGCACTGCCGCATGCTATGCAGCAATGCAACTCAAAAACCGTTGGCACCTTTTATTATAGGGCTCCTATAATCCAAAGAATTTCAAAGGAAATTTGAAGCATTTCAATTCAATCCTGATGATTTTTCTTTCATATTGTGTTCGCGAAAAAAAAAGATTTTTCTTTCATATTAGCTTATTTGGAACAAAGGAATACGATTGGGAAATATCAACCAAATTTGGAATGAAAAGAAAATGCTAGTTCTTGTGTTTTGAAAATCATGTGTCAAATAAGCCCATGTTACATGTGTATTTTTAGGGTAGATAGGAGCAGATCTACCCTATTTGAGGGGTGCTCACGATTGGCGGAGCCACCGCCCAGTGACCCCGGGCTCGTCGCTGCGAACACCTGTAAAATTTGTTATATTATGGAATCGAACACAAAATTTTCATAGCAAATATTTGCTGTGGTTAGTGTTGGCAACTTACTGTGATAAGTTGACAAGCACGATCACAGGAACTAACGCTTTGCGGTGATCTTAGAGTCGCCAACCACCCCAATATAGCAAAAGCTAAATCAATATGGGTTTTAATAAACTAAACCGGCTAGCGGAGCTGCTCTAGATGAAACTATGGATAACTACCCGTCTCGCGGGCAAAACGAAAGGTTTTCAGGACAAACCTATAAAAAGGTGTCGCACTCTCGCAGCAGCGGCGGACAATTTACGGCGCAAAGTGACAAAGATGGACAAACTGAACTAGAACTAGAAGCAAAAGTAAAATAACGATTCGATTGATTGATAATTGGTTGATTTTTTACAATGAACCGGCCTTACCCCCTTATATAGGGGTTGGTCTTGCCCTCTACAGGCACTCCTCCACATACTATTCGGGATAGAATCCAAAGGAATTCCGAAACATGCCTTCTCGAGTAAGGAAACCTCGAGACCCGATGAAATAGTCCCAGACTCGGACTCTACCGGTCAGACCGGCCACACACCACCGATCTGACCGGCCCACTGCCGGCGGTCTGGCCGGCTAGCACACGGTGGTCAGATCGGCCCTCTCAGAGGAAAACCTACAGATCGTCCAAACTTTGGCAATTTCCCTATTTTAATTCTAGATGCCAAAGTTGGGTGTAAACAGTTAGCTAGATTAATTGTTCTGGCTTTGAAAACTTTCTAGCTCTACCAGGAATCCAACCAAGAATTTTTTTTTCAAGATATAATTTATCTATTTTTATCATATGTGCACCACTTAGGCCCGTTTAGTTCCCTAATTTTTTTCCCAAAAACATCACATTGAATCTTTGGACATATGCATGAAGCATTAAATATAGATAAATGGGAAAACTAATTGCACAGTTAGGGGGGAAATCGCGAGACGAATCTTTTGAGCCTAATTAGTCCATGATTAGCTATAAGTGCTACAGTAACCCACATGTGCTAATGCTGGATTAATTAGGCTCAAAAGATTCGTCTCGCGGTTTCTAGGCAAGTTATGAAATTATTTTTTTTCATTTGTGTCCGAAAAGTCTTTCTGATATCCGATCAAACATCCGATGTGACACCTAAAAATTTTCTTTTCGCGAACAAAACAAGCCCTCAATGTAAACTTAAGCACTCTGCATCGATCAAAACTCAAGCAACACACTCTTCATTCCTTTCTACCTCCACCTATGGTAGGGGCGTAGGGCGATTGACTTCACTTGTACGAAGTCGTGAGAGATAGATCTCATCACTGCATGCACCATCTTCGTCTCGGTCGCCGGCCGGCCCACTTCATTCAATGAACACACGCGGCTGGCCGGCCGGCCGGCCGTTCGATATATCCATTGATTGATCGTACTCGATAGCTAGCCGCCGGTGCCCTGTGGGCACGGTGACAATGCACGCGTGATATCGCTGTGCAGTCCTACAGATCCAAAGCCTAAGCTAGGCTTTGTTCAGTTCCAAACTTTTTCTTTAAACTTCTAACTTTTTTATCACATCAAAACTTTTCTATACACATAAACTTTTAACTTTTCTAATTTCAACCAAACGTGTAAACACACCCTTAAGCTAGGTACATGCCCGTGAATGGCGACTAGCTAGCTCGGCCACAGTGTACTCAGTACAGCTGCCTCTCTACGGTGTACACAGTACGTACCGTAGTGCTGCACGCAATGCATCCTAGCTAGCTATTCACTCATTTTAAAATATACTCTCTCTCCATTTTATATTATTACACGTTTTGATTTTTTTTAGTCAAAATTTTTTATGTTTGACTAAATTTATAGATAAATTTAGCAAAATCTAAAGCAACAAATTAATTTTATTAAATCTATCGTTCAATATATTTTGACAATATGTTTCTTCTGTGTTCAAAATGTTGCTATATTTTTATATAAATTTGATCAAACTTTTAAAAGAATTTAACTATAGAAAAAAATCAAAATGACTTATAATACGAAACGGAGGAAGTAGCAAACTAGTAAATCTGGATGGATCATTGTACAAATCCGTAGTATTAAAATGTATTTTATAACTACTATCCGAATTTGGAAATGACCTATGCACAACGTAGATGGTGTTCTTTCCTTATTAAGATATAGATTTTACCTCGATTTCTGTTACCACGTTTTTTAAACTGCTAAATAATATATCTTATAAAAAATTTAAATGGGAGTTGATTTAAAATATAAAATAAATCTATTTTTTAAAAGTTTGTAATAATTAAAACGTCTACGGCCGGCAGAGGATAATAGAAGTAATGCAGTGAGGGTGAATGCAGTGAGGGTGACGAGAGCTTTTGTCAAGGCCAGATAATCAACTGGGGCATTCATGTGCACAACAATGCACTTGCTAATCAAGCTGACGTCTTGATTGATTGTCTTGGTCTGATCAGTGTGCGAATTAAATTAAGCTATGGAAGAGACTGACAAAGAGAACGACTTCAACACATGTCCTGCCTGCTTCTAAAGAGTCAAGAGCTAACTCATTCTAGCCTTCTAGGTAGCCGGCTAGTTATGAGATCTTGATCAGACTATGACCTCATGCCGTGTTTAGTTTCCTCGCTATCCCTAACTTTCCATCACATCATATCACATCAAAAACTTTTCTACACATATAAACTTTTAATTTTTTTTTCAAACTCCCAACTTTAAACTTCCAACTTTTTTCAAAAACATCCTGAGGGTATATAATGAGACCAAGTTAATCGAGAGCTGGGCAGCTGTACGGCTACTGTCCTGGCGTCTGCATCCTTGACCAAGAGCAGTTTGTTGCCAGATATTAACACTGACGGTGATGGTGGTCATTCTGCAGACTGCATATATTAATTTATAATCTGGTTTGTTACATAACATTCGCTAGAAAAATGAAGAGAAAATCGAGGAAATCTATTGTAATGGCATATGCTTGTTATATTATAATTACAAAATAATTATGCCATAATTACGTTTAATAGATTTTTAAGGATATTTTATCAAATGTTAGCTAGGTAGGAGTAGGCAGTGCCTTATTATGAAATTCAATTTCTTTTCCATTTACTAGTTTTTATTAGAAAACGAACCCAAACTAAAGATTCCGACATGCATGCCGGATCCAATTTTATTCTGTGCCTTTCAACGAATAAATTTACTTTAATACTACTTGATGTGCTTTCAAGGAACCGTTATAAGTTATCTTCTTTTCTAAAGAATGGAAGGATTGCATTCACCTGCAGCTCTGCGTGATTTTCATAAAACTCTATAGTATATGTCAATGTCTTAAAATATGTTTTAAATTTATTTTTTAACTTTATAATAATTAATTTATTTGTTTGTACTTTCGAGTCCAAAAATCATTTAGCTATTGACCCATTCAGCTAAAAATAAACCGGCTGCCTACATCCATCAACTTGTCACATAGACGGTAAACCGTATTATTTTGCCATGATTTATTTTGGGCATGACGAAATTGGAGTATTTTATTGTTTAAAGTCCATATTTTGTACTTATATCTTTAATTATATGATGATATGGAGCCACGATGGTCTCTGCAACTATTCTTTTCGTCTGATTATATAGTAAATAATACGTTATCTGATTTTGTAATAATGTTTTAAGGGTACAGATGAATGAATTTTCTAGTACAAAGTTGAAAATTAAAGTTGTTTTAATATTATTCTTAGATACTTATGTTAGATTTTTTTTAAAAGAAATCACACCGTTTATAAGTTTAGGAAGTGTGCCCGTGATAATTTCTAATATGTAAGAGGAAATTGTTTTTCTGCGAATATGTAAAAAGATTGAATTTCGATGTATTAGAAGAAAGCATAGTTTTTTTGTTACACAACACAACCAGCCAGAAGGCCGTTGCTTGGGAACAAGGAAAAAAGAGAAAAGAACCAGAAAGACTGCTAAAGTGCTAAGGTTAAAAAAAACTACGGAAAAAAAAACACTGCTCCTATACAGAGGGAAGGTGACGGCGGAGCCCCATGTAAAAGGAAATAAATAATCCATCCGTCTCAGAATACAAGTATTTTTGGACTTCGACACAGTCTTCGAGATTCTACTTTGATCAACAATATCTATAAAAGTAAGATGTTTCAACTAAAACCAGTTGCATATTATAATAGTTTGTTTAATGATAAATCTAGTAACATCAATTTTAAATAATTGATATTTTTTATTTTCTTGCTATTAACAGTTAAAGTTAAAAATGTTTGACTTGACACTATGCTAAAAATGTTTATATTTTGGGACAGAGGGAGTAGAGCATAAAGGGCTAAATGAGGTAGACATTGGCTGGAACTACAAATCTATGATCAAATAGATCATTGTTTACACTTCAGCTTATCACTAGTACCCAAAGTTTTAAATCTTAATTTTGGAGTTGATTATGATGTTTTTTCATCGTAATCTATTTTTCAATATTGACTTATAAGTCCCTAGAAAGTAGAAACACACATGTAAAAGTTTATTACGGCTAATCAGCTCGAGGTCGACTGGTTTTTTAAGTGGCAGGTTGACTTCTTCCTGCAGTCAGAATAACATTAACTGTGGAAGTACTAAAAGAGTCACATGAATATGTCACGTACACTGATCACATATAGTGCGAAACATCATATCAAAATTAATTAACTTTTCTCTTTCGTGCAAAAAAAATTCTTGTTTTCCTTAGCTACTTCCTAAGATGTATTTTTTCCTTTTGTCCTTTCTACTGACCTCCCCCTGTTCTTCTCCTGTCACTTTGGTGACTCCTATACAGTGCTTACCTCTCTAAATACAAAACCAGCTCGGCTGGCTTAGGTTTTTAAAAATAAGTACTTTTAATTTCCTGCAAAAAGTAGTTTTTTTCTTCCCTGCAAAAAAAAATATTTTCCTTACCAACGGCTTCAAGTTTGGAAAAGAAGATTGCACCATATATATGAATGGAGCGCGATATCTACTGCAAAGTGGTAATTTTAATGAATTTTATTCCGAAGAGAAAGACCAATTTGAACCTATGGTGACCACCCAAATGTGTTGTCGGTGATTAGTTAACAAATAATTCTGTTGACGGTTGGGGGATTCTTGAAAGGGGTTATTGCAAGTTTTATTTTTAACCAACTGCGAAAGGACTACTGTGATCATTAATTACTTGCACATCGGTCCCAAATTATAAGCAAAATTTCTTATATTTTAGAACGGATAGAATAATTAATTAATTGAGTGAGGAGGTAAAAGAGATGATTGCTAGTTGTAGCACGATTAAAGCTAACATACAAAATGAAAAAAAGGCTATACATACTAACTTTTTCTTACTAAATTTTTATTAACACTAATGTATCATACTATCATCATCATTTTTAATTTGCATGTGTACTTGTGAATATTGCTATGCATTTCTTTGAGTATCACTCCTTTCAGTGCAGTTGCAAACTTGAAATGCTTCCAACTGTCCACATTACCATCGCATTCTTTACCTGTCGAGAGAAGATGAAAAACATTGTGTTGTGTCTGCAAGAGCGATTTCAGGGCATGCTTTTCAGCCTTACGAAGTGTACGAATTTTATAAAAGAAAAAAACTAATTTCTTCCTTAGTACTTCTTAAAGAAACTTAATTAAATCGACCTTTTAGCTTTCTAATATTTAAAGTAATTGTCATAAACTAACTTCCATCCATCATCCATCAGCGCCTTAAAACTAGACAGAAAGGTGACTAACAAGTGAGCTATAGTGACCCATCAATCTAGCCGCTAGCATCATGAAAAAGTTAAGGAGAAGAGATTCTGAAAGCTGCCGTTTACTCCCTCCGTAAAAAAAAAAAAACTCAATTCTAGCTTTCCGTGTCTAACATTTGACTGTTCGTCTTATTTAAAAAAGTTATGAAAAAATTTAAAAAGATAAGTCATGCATAAAGTATTATTTATGTTTTATCATCTAACAATAATGAAAATACTAATCATAAAAAAATTTATATAAGACGGATGGTCAAACGTTGAACACTAAAACTGAGGAATTGAGTCTTTTTGGAACAGAGGGAGTAGACACCTTCAATAGAGAGTGGCGATTAATGTTTTTATGATTTGTAGCCCGTGTTCTTTCGGGGAGGTTGAGAACTCTTTCATCTCCGGCACCTAAAATATAGCAACGGAATATCGCGTATAATTAATTAAGTACTCAATCTATCTAAAAGTTTAGGGTGTATTTTTTCATCAAGATTACGAAAAAAATAAATAACTCATCCTATATATAACAAAGAAACCAATGAGTTTAATATGAGTTTAATAGTTGTTTAGGTTCTGGTCAACAATTTAAATTTAAATTTAGCAATGCAAAAACAAAAATACACATCTTCATTGAAGTGCTGGATGCATGAAAACTATAAATATGACTATCTCATTTGAAAAAAATAATATCCTTATGATTTTTGGATGGAACTATTATAAAAAACTTAAAAATAGATTAATATAATTTTTTTTAAAATAATTTTTCTATAGATTTTTTTTAAAAGAACACCGTTTAGCAGCTCAGTAAGCGTGGACATGAAAAAACTAGGAATCAGAAGGAAAAGTGCACATAAAAAGCAGCCTAATTTTAGAGGATAAACTTTTGGATTAAAATGACACGCTTTTCAAACTGCTAAACGGTGCATTTCGTACGAAAACTTTCTATATAAAAGTTGTTCTAAAATATCAGATTAATCCATTTCTTAAGTTTGTAATAATTAAAACTTAATTAATCACACGTTATTACCACCTCATTTTACTCCAGGATATTCAAACACCACCTAAATATTCGCTGATCTTTTGATGCGAAAAGGAAATTTATCACCTTTCTACACGTCGTCTAGTAGTACTGCTGAATTATCAGGCTGTGTCTGTGATGTCTGAATATCTGAATCCGACAAGACATAACACTATTGATTCCAATTGATCTGATGAGACGAGAATCAGTGCAGTATTGCACTGTTGGGAAGAGGCCAAGGAAGGGGGGGAAGGGAAAGCTACTTTGCTGCTTGCTTTTTTCCCCTCGAAAAAACTTTGCTGCTTGCTTTTGAGTTGGTTGCTAGTTGCATCTTAGTTTCCAGGTTGTGAATTAGTACTTCCTTTATTCCAAAAATAATTAAATCCTAAAGATAAATTTAAATTCTTTTAACAGAAAAAAACATAAATATTAGAGAAATATCTAATATCAAATAAATAAAATGGGTGAGGTTTCGAACTCAGGCCGACTAGCCCACCACCTTGTGGAGCTAGCCGGAAAACCCTCGGCGTTTCTAACTTGCTTAACAGATCGAGTACTGTGAAGCAATACAGAAGAGCTCTCTGATCTCTCCAGGTACTCCAGAAGATCTGAAGAGATTTTGACTTCGCTTACAGTTCTCCAGTGTGGTAGCATTGGATCAGGGTGAGATAGATCAGTTCTACTCCATCCACTTTAAAATATAAACATTCGTAACATCTAAAATTTATACCAACATATATATACTTTACAAATAGATCCTTTGAAGTAAAACAATGCTGAAGTAGTACTAGGAAATGTCCAGATTTATAATAAAATGTCTCAACCAATTCCAGACAGTGGGAGTACTTAATATAAATAGAAGTATTTAAAACGTATTTACTCCCTCCGTCCCAAAATAAGTTTTGCACTATTCATCTCCAACGTGACTGTTCGTCTTATTTGAAAATTTTTTATGATTATTATTTTTGTTGTTATTAGATGATAAAACATGACTAATACTTTATGTATGACTAATTTTTTTAAAAAAATTTATAAATTTTTCAAATAAGATGGGCGGTCAAACATTGGACACGGATTTCCATGGCTACATTTATTTTGGGACAGAGTTAGTATATTTTAGAACGGCACTCATAATGGCTAGCTCGACTTATGTGACATAACAGTGATGTTATATTGTCCTAGTTTCTGTGAAAATCCATTAAATTTCATACGCTCGCCTCGTTTGGAACGCATGAATATCATGACAACTGGAGTAGTACAGACAACAGTTGCTCCATTCATACAGTGCACGACGACAGAGGACGACGCAAACGATTGCAAAGTCGCAACCAACGAGCACATGGCTGCTGGCTGGTAAGAAAAAGCTCAATTAAATATCAGTGTACTGTATATATGTACAAATGTACTCTCCATGAACAGAAATGCAGTATCTCCAGCCCATTTGATCAGAGATGAAGCACATCAACGTACCCTAGTTAGGTCGAGTTCATTTATAGTTCAGTTATGCTACTTGTTCTGGATTTTGATACGCAGGGGAGGGACCAAGCTAGCTACTAAGGGGGTGGGGGTGTTCAGATCAAGGGTAAAGTTTTAGCGTGTCACATCGGGTATTATATAGGGTGTCGCATATGGTGTTTGGGCACTAATAAAAAAAATATTTACAGAATCCGTCAGTAAACCGCGAGACGAATTTATTAAGCCTAATTAATCTTTATTAGCAAATATTTACTGTAACACCATATTATCAAATCATGGAGCAATTAGGCTTAAAAGATTCATCTCGTAAATTAGTCGCAATTTGTGCAATTAGTTTTTTTACCTATATTTAATACTTCATATAGTTGTTTAAACGTTCGATGTGACAGGAAAAAAATTTTGGGTGGGAATTAAACAGGGCCTAAGCTAAATGGTGATCAATTAATCGATCGAGAGCCAGTACTTCAGAATTAAATGTAGGCTTGATCAATGCAGAGATCAATTAACCTTACGATTGCCTGTCCATTCTTGACCGATCTCTGCATTATTCAGTGTGGTGGCCAGCAAGCAAGATCAGATAAAACCATGCATTGTATATGTGTCTCCTTTAATTTTCAGATCTCATTCTGTCAGAGGTTGCATTGCATAGATTGGGCGTTCGGATGCATTTGCTGCTGGAAAGTTGGCATAAATTGGGCTGGAATTTGAGCGTCTCTGTAACTGTAGTCTGTACTGCAAATTGCATGTGTGCAATCTCTGCTTGCAGAGCTATAGGCATGAAGGGTGGATATATGAGACAGTGGACCCAACCGACTTTTTCTCTCTCTTCAAAATTATTAATTCCTTTTGGAGGGCCACAATTTGTTAACTTTTCTTCTGGTGAAAAGAAAAAAAATCAAAGCTGGTTTTAGAAGGAAAGATAACAAAAGCACTAGCTAGCAAATATCTGGCAGTGTTTGCATTATTGTCGGTTACTACAGGGTAACTGCACTAACCGACAACCGGACTTATCGTTAGGGTGCGGTAACAAGAACCGATCAGTGTATTAACCGAGTTGAAAGAATTTAAACAATATTTTAGATTCCGATAAAATTTATTTGATATTTTTATCAGTTTTACTTGATAACTGGCTACCACGATTACTGTCATTATTACCACGTAGGAGGGGTAACCCCTCTTCCACGTAATATAATACGAATGATGTGTTTGATTACCTACATAGAGTGATAAGGGTTGGCTTGCACGCATGGGTGTGCAGGCCCGTGTTTGGTTGCCCGCACAACCTCTAGTGCAAGCTTGCACTCATGCAAATGGAAAAGTACACCGAAGGTCCCTCAACTTGTCGTTATCATCTCCCAACCATAAAACTAGATATAGGACATCTCTCAACTTACAAAACCGTTCACTTTAGGTTCTTCAATGGTTTTGAACCCGGTTTCATCTTACGTGGTGGCTGAGTCAGCGTGGGACCCAAACCTAAAACTCTTACCAGGCCCCCAAACCAGAAAAAAAATCCGGCCCATTACCATGTGGGAACCACAGCATACAGAGCTGTCAGCGAAGTGGGCCCCACCAGTCAGGGACTCAGGCGAGCTCCGTGCCAAACTTGTATCTTTCCTCCCCCTGATGGTGATAATGAAGATGAGCATACAAAAGCTGTGATTGTGAGGCCACCGTGCTTCGCGCCGCCGCCGCCGCCGCCGACGACGACGACCCACCCGCCTCGACGGCGACGCGTGGCGGCGGGAGGAGAGGGATATGGAGGGCGGGAGCGTGAACGGCGGCGGCGGGGAGAGGGCGGGGGTGGTGCGGCGGCTGATGGCGGCGAAGGCGGAGTCGCGGAAGAGCTTCTCGGAGATCGGGGAGGAGGCGGGGCTGACCAACGTGTACGTGGCGCAGCTGCTGCGGCGGCAGGCGCAGCTGAAGCCGGAGACGGCGCCGGCGCTGCGGGCGGCCGTGCCGGGGCTCACCGACGACCTCGTCGCGCTCATGATGGAGCCGCCGTTCCGCTCCTACCACCCGGACATCGTCCACGAGCCCGCCATCTACAGGTGCCTCTTCATCCTCCTTCCCCTCCCTCCCATGGCCGTACCGTACTCTGCTTCTCAATTCGAGTCTCGCCTCTGATTCCAAACCATACTTGTTCATGCTTTTCCTTTTGCTTGTTCTTGTAAGATCTCATCTTTTCATTATTTATTACATGCTTGCTAGAGTTGTGAGGATGACGAAATTAAGTAATTTCTTTGTGCTGTTCTTGATTCCGAAATTTTGAACCTTTGGCAAAGAAAAATAGACATGATGGTGCTTAATTCTATCGCGTAGGCGAAGACTAATTATATTCTTAGGGATTCTATGTGAAAGAGTGAATATTTATTTCATTTTTCCATTAAAATTAAGAAGCCAAATACTTAACTTAGTTAAGAGAATATGCTAAAGAAAATGATTAGTTCTGTTTGCTTTGTAACATGCAAGAGCCTTTTATCGACATATATGTGCTATTGTAATGGAAGATGTCGTCTCTATGAAAATTTACCAGATTATTACAAGTTTAGTACACGGTTGATTTAAATTATTGTGGTAATGCACTTTTACAACACTCTAGAAAAGGATTCTTGTTGATATTTTTTTAATTATATCTTGCGCTCAGATTGAATGAAGCTGTTATGCATTTTGGAGAGAGCATCAAGGAAATTATCAATGAGGAGTTTGGCGATGGAATGTAAGATATCTGCCTATGCTTCATTCTATTCTATTTTCATTTACACATTATTTCTTGACTTCCTGTTCCTGGTAACTGCGCATGGACAAAGTTAAGGATTTATATACAGTAAGCACTGATGTAAAGCATGCACCTTTCGCTGAAAAAAAAATGTAAAGCATGTACCTTTATGGGAACAATCCCTGGAGCTTCATTTTATTATCTAGATTTTTTTTTAAGATAATAGATTAAACCGGCCTCTGCACCCAAAGAATGTATGCAGCCTAATTTTATTGTCTAGATTAATCACTATATTCTTATTAGTGGTAGCTGGTAACAGATCACTGTATTCTTATCAGGATGTCAAGTAAAATATTTTCTTTTCTTCAGGCTGATATAGAGGCCTTTGTATTTCAAGGCTACTGACCATCTAATTTTGGCTTCTATGCTTATATCCTTCGAAAAAAAAGGTGAAAGAATCCGTTTAACTGCTTACTATTGCAGCATGTCAGCTATAGACTTCTACTGTTCCGTTGACAAGGTACAAGGTGCTGATGGAAAAGATCGCGTGGTGGTCACATTTGATGGGAAATATCTTCCTTACAGTGAGCAGGTTAATGTTTTCTTACTTCCCTATTCTCGAGATAATCATCTTACTTGTTTGAATTGATGCATAATTGAATATGTTGAATCATCTGCCGTCTGTATGGAAGATTTTGGAATTGAATATATGCTTACATTGTACTGTACTTAATGGAAGGGATCCGTCACACCATTGTACTATCCTTGATTATTATTAGCAGATAAGCATTGGATGAGGCTACAGAGTTGCAGATTTAATCATTATACCCATTCTATCTTTTTACTAGAAGTTATCCATCTTATTATCTCTCTTGCTTATCTGAATTTGACAAGCAGTTCTAAGCACATAATTTTCATATTTGCAGAGATCTGATCATATGATGTCTAGGCTGACCCGCAAGACATCTTGAGATGGCTGGTGTTGTGGGAAAAATCATGTATCTTCTGCTTCTGCTTGTGGATTGAATAGAATCGAGCATGTTTTTTACTCCCAATAGTCGATGAAATAAACATACCCTGTAATGATGTATACATGAATAAATTGTTTAAGCAGAGATACAGTTTGATGTCACCTTTACTACTTCTATCATTGAATAAAGTTAATAAACAACACATGAAGTGTTAAATTGCATTTCATTGTGTTGAACAGAAAAGATATTGTCTGAAATGTCAAGTGGACCGATTTGTTTTTCTTTCCTATTTCTTTTCCTCCTCTTCTTCTTTTTTTTTTTTTTGCGATAGAGCTAATTTGTTTTATTTTTAGTATCATAACAGAATGACAAGAAATTTAGTATCATATAGGTAAGCAGTAGGTGTGATGCTGCAAGTCGATAGATATGATTGATGGAAAAACATGCTGCTCATTTTTTTCTTTCTTTTTTTTTTTGAAGAAACAAACATACTATTGTCTTGGTCAGGTCTGAATGTCAGAATAGATGGTTGCTCCATGTAACTTCTGTTTCATGTACCAAGAAACAAAAGTTGAACGGAGTATTACTTTTCAAACCACAGGGACTAAATTAACTGCTTTAGCAATTGCAATTTGATTCAAGTTCTCACTATTGTGTTCTTGCATATGATACTTGGTCTTCTCTAAAAATACAGAAGTGCTGGATAATACGATCAAGCAAGCGCTTGTCATTCAACAGACCAGTTCAATATCTGCTGTGCCTCTATTAACAAGAGGACTCGGTATCTTCTTCCATTGTGTTCATATCGTGAAAGGAAACAGACCGGTTCAATTTCTGATATCTTCTTCCACTTTCGTTGGCAAATGAGTACTGTTCTAAAAGTCACAGCAATGGATCAGAAAAATGTTTCGAAGTTTTTGTCCGTATTAATTTTTTATATTGATTTATCTATTTTATCCCGTTTGTCCATGTAAAAAGCAACTTGCTCCCGGAAAATCACAAAAATAAGGGGTCAACTCTAACAAGCAAACGAAATTGAAGGGAGTATACAAAAGCACTCCCTGGTATAGCTGTTATTTTAGTTCTAAAACTGCTATATGGAACCGGTAAAGATAGAACCTAGTGGTAAACGTTTTGGCTGTGCAGCAGTTCTACTGCTGCCGCCACAACGCCTTTTCCTTCAGAAAATATGTCAAGTGCAGGCTCCTCGATCTTCCTCTGGAGGAGTTTGTCCAATTCACCTCTTAATCTCTGTCAAATAAAAACATTCCTAAATTAGAGAAGAAGGCATATAGGTCTATCTATTACAACAAAGTGATTCCAAAACTGTTTTAACATCCTTATCATTTGCTTGTGCAAACAAGAAAATAAAGCATGTTCTGTGCAAACATGTGAAGAAATGAAGATGTTCTATTCGCTGCAATGAATTTGAGGGACTGAAACCGTAAATCAGTCAACCAAAATGATTGCTCAGGTGTGAATAAAGGAATGTAGATCAAATAGCAAGCATGAAATTTAGTACCTCTTCCTGTTCGAAAAATAAGCCCTAAAAATTTACTTCAGAGAACAGTAGAAAAGAAATAGAATAGCTGAAATCCTTTTTTTTAGTTCGTAGGGAAGTTAGCAATACCTGGATCAACTCTATGATACGCCTTGGTGCAGAGAAATGAAGATACCCCCCAAGCATCTCAATGCCTTCTCCAGTTTTGCTCTCACTGAGAGAACCACCAAAGAGGAGAAGAGCATAGTCTGAAATGTTTGTGGAATCCCTGACATAAATGCTAGCAGTTTTAACCTTCTCGCTATAAACCAGATAAGGCAATGGGAATTGGTGGATTCCCGCGTTGACTGATGATGGATGGATATCCACTTTGCCAACATCTTTGGTGTAAAATGCTGTCCTCTTGCCTCGTCTTTTGCACTGAACGACATTTGGGTAAAGCCCAGCACATAGGACAGCACACACCATCTCCAGATCCTTTCCATAATAATTATATGCCTGAAATTATATCATGGAAGTAAGAACCCATACTGCAAACTTATGTTCTGGAACACGAAAGTAGATATGATTCAAGTGTGTTGAAATGGGGAAAAGAGATAATTATAAGATCGTTTAGGGGGCCCCAAAATCCTGGCCCATCTAGGTGGATTGTCCATAATTTTGGGCTCTCCAAACAGGCCCCATATGTGCCCGTACAGTTAAACACTAAATTTTACAGACCATGGTTATTAAGTAGCAATCAAATGACAGTAACTATTGGACAAGTGCAAAAGTGAATGCATAAACACCACAAATAGTGAAACTAATGCAGTCTTGTGAGGAAATAAAGACCTCAGCTTAGATGAATGCTATAGTGCTATTTATTAGCATGGTAGCAAACACAATCAGAAGTTGAAGGAAGCTATATAGTTAATTTTGAAAATTTAGATTGCACTACATGTTTGAATTAAAATGTAATGTGGAAAGATGAGTCAACCTTCAATCCTCTTGTTTTGCTAACAAACCCAATGTCAGATAGTAGATCAAAAAACTGATTACGCATGTCATCCATCATCTGCAGGGTCATGGGTGAAAGGAAATTTTCCCAGCAGAAAGAGCGTTCTCTTCCACTGCGTCTTGCTTCCTTCCATGCTTCGAACGCCTTAACAAGAGCAATGTGATCACTGGAAAAATAAGTTACAAAAAATTATCAACATAACATTACTTTCAAAACTAAAGTACTTGTAGAAATGTTATAATTGTCAAAGTAAGTTATCAGCGGTAACCTAGTACGCAACCCAGCATTCTACATCAATTTGGTACTTATGTCTGAGGTAATAACAGTATAACACTCACATTCTTTGCATTATATGGTGACAAAGATATTTTAGTACAGGTAAGACAAAAGGAATCAATACGGAACAGAGAAAAGATTATATTAATTACCTGCAGGAGTCACCAGCAAATGATCTTTTGACAGCATCAGCTTCTTCTTTCCTATCTATTGGGAGCACAAATGGATTACGATATGCAAGAGCAGCAGCGATTGTTAATGCAGGATCCAGACACTGAAAAACAGATCCAATAAGCAGCATTTTTCCAATGTTTGGATCTAGCGGAAGTGTACAAAGATGTCGCCCTGCATACACAGAAGAAGACGCACAGAGTAAATAAAAACAGTTAGAATAGAATCAAGAAAGAGATCCACAATACAAGACTAAAAGGTGCAGCAAAATTTCAAACCTAAAGAAGTCAGCTCCTCCACGTCATCCAATGCTCCAACGGTTTTCAAAAGCTCGATCGCATTATTAACAGAAAGCGGGTCTGGTGGCTGCAGTGCCTTGGCTAAGAAAGAGGCTACAGCACCAAGCTGTAAGCTTTTGATAGTAAGACAGAGCTCTTGCAAAGGAGTCCTAAGAATTTCAGGTAACTGAAACTGTGGCATCGCATCATAAATGACTTTAGGATACAGCCTATAGCAAGCACCAGGCTGAACACGTCCTGCACGACCTCGCCTCTATGTAACATAACCAAAATCCATTTAGTACATCTATTGTTGGATTTTTCAACTTTCCATAAACTGTGATAGTGTACCTGATGGGCAGAAGCTTTTGATATCCATGATGGTAGAAGGCATGCAAGCTTATTTAAGGCATCATAACTTGTTTCCTTTGCTTTGCCACAATCAATTACATAGACAACATCATCTATTGTAATACTGCTTTCTGCAATATTTGTTGCCAAAACAATTTTCCTGAAAAATACATATGCAACAGCAATAAGCAATACAGGTTGTTCAAATAAAATAGGATTAGCCATTATGACACAGCTAGCTCAAATGTAACATAAAAAGCGTCAAAATAAATCAAAATAAAATGGTAATCAAACACAATACATAAATAATGAATAATGAATAATGAAGCAAAAAACAAAAAAACCTGAATGTCAGTGAATAAGATAGCTTTTTAAGAAACCCAGATAGCTCAAAACTGGGACTTGGAAAAATACAGAAGATATTTCATTGCTAAATAACCCTAGCTTAAGTTATTTTATTAACATTACATAATTCTGTACCTCCACAAGTTCACTTGCCAACCATAGTATATCAAATATGCCAACTATATATGTACCAGATCTGGCTTTACTTTTATAGATACTGAAACTGGAAATTAGAAGGGTAGGAAACCCAGCATGCTTCTATAAGTTACTAATAAAAGTATAATAGCAGAAATATAAATAGATAACATGAGAAGAAATGCAAGTAGAAAGGCGAAAACTTGGCTATAACATATTAGCCATAACAACTAGACAGCAAAGATTCATACATCCAAGTCCAATCTTCTATATTTCTAGGTAGGTACCTAGGTGATTTACCTCATGTTGGCTGGTGGTCTATCAAAAATTTCACGCTGATTGACAGTGGGCATAGAACCATGGAGTGGAATAACCAGGAATCTATTGGAATTTCCAAGGAGATTATTCCCCTTAATCTTATCCAAAAGTTTGGAAATTTCATCCCAACCAGTAAGGAACACAAGGATTGCACCTTCTCCTTCATGACGACAGATGTACTCAATTGTACCTTCAACCTAAAATGTCAGCATAAAGATGTCTTATTTTAGCATGATTTTAAAGTGCATAACAATTGGAACAAGACTGACGAACAAATGCAAGTACGGTGCAGCCATGCAAGAGATGAATTTTGCAACGAACAGCATGCAAAAGTTGACTCTTGGAACATCACAAGGGACAATAGTAATATGGATTCTATTAGCACTATACTAGTTGACATATAACCAAATAAGATCAAAATTGGCAAGATGAAGAAACTGTAAGCTCATAACTGTTGTCCGAGCAGTTCTCTAGTTCAGATCCTCTAATGAATAATATAAAATGAATAAGACAAATAAAGAATGAATGAAATACAAAAGGCAATTTTCATCAGTTCTCTTCAGTTTGCAGAGAAGAACACAGCACATATATTTGCACTTGAAAGCCCTTACTATCTCGAAGTGTTTCTTTATGTTCTTTCTACTCCTGATTAATCTGAATGCACATGAAGTTGATCTAAGACATCTATTAGTAGTTAAAGAGCAATGTCCCCTTCAGCAAATATCTTTCATGCATCTCCACTTAATTGCAACCATGAATATGAAATAGACAGTAAAAGTCCATACAAGGCTCAAATTTAGTTCGGTGGCCGACCAAGCTTCAAGGGATTGCCTAGTTGCAACGCTGTAATTTCCATATTCCTTATAAATGTCAACATCCTGGGGAAAAAGTTAAGTGCACAAAACAAAGATTAATGTTAAAGATTAATAATATAAATTACTAACTTACAGAGAAAGAAAGCAAGCATTTCTAACTTCGGCAATAGCTTCCAACACATTAATGTTCAAGAATAATAATATGAATTACAGAATTAGTGATAACAGAGCTGGATTAGTGTGTTAATTTGAATGATTCGCTGACCTCATAACTACTTATAGTCCATTCATTTATTTTTTGTGGAAAACAATAAGAACAGTAGACATGACCTTTTGCCTTTCTATCCCAGTTGTTAGTGTTGGGAATAAAAGAGAGTACTCCCTCCGTCCCATAATATAATGGATTTTGAGTTTTTGGTTAAACTGTTTGACTACTCGTCTTATTCAAAAAATTTATGCAAATATAAAAAACAAAAAGTTGTGTTTAAAGTACTTTAGATAATAAAGTAAGTCAAAAAAAAAAAAAGATGAGTGGTCAAACATTTCAAACAAAAACTCAAAATCCCTTATATTATGGGACGGAGGGAGTAGTTAACAAGTATCTAGTTATAAACACTAGTGAGAGAGAGAGAGAGAGAGAGAGAGAAGGGAGATAGGCAATGCAATTGAGAGAAATAGTTGTTAGTTGTTAATTTTGCAAGCACACCTTATGTGGCTCTGTACTATGAAGGTAAATTTATATGCCTTACATTTTGAACTGGAGGGATCGAGTAGCTGGCACAATGCAAAAAATAACTTTAGTTTACCTCAAAAGAATCAGATATTGGATCACTCTTAACTGATGCAAGCCTCTTTCTTCTTGAGTTCCCTTGAAAATTGTCACGTTCAGAATTGATCTTGTACCGGGTCTTCTCTAAAATATCTTCCAAAAACAACTCGGTAACAGGAAATGTGAAGCCCTGCTCAAAGCACCTAAATGTAAGTGTAGTGCACAATGCTTAATCTGGCATGTCTTTTATCAATGATGATCATGAAATGTGACAGTACCGGGATATGCATAATTGGGGCCTCTCCAAAATATTTGGAAAAAAGTTCTGCATTTATGGTTGCACTCATCAATACAAGGCGGAGGTCTCGACGCCTTGGCAGAAGGTCACGAAGAATTATGATGAGAAAATCTTCATTCATGCCACGTTCATGAATTTCATCAACTAGTAAATGGCTTACACCAACTAAGTCTGGCTCCTGAACCTGTATTCATATATTGTTTGCAGCAAATGTAAGTTACATAACAACAAAATGAGCTTACCCACATAGAAATAAGGCAAAATTGGTTACATAGCATCAAAAGTTCACGCTTTTGGTTTTATAGCACCGAAAGATACCGGTTCACTTTAATAGCACCCAAAGTTCACCACATTCCCATTTTTAACACTTCGTCAATTCTCGATCGTTTTCCGTCCGCCTTGATCGCTATTGACCCAGCCACGCATGCGATATGATGTTTCTACCTCTCACAAGTACAAGTAGAATGCATGGCAATGAGGGGTAAAAACGTCATATCGTGTACTTGTGAGAGGTAGAAACATCATATCGCGTGCGTGGCTGGGTCAATAGCGATCAAGGCGGACGAAAAACGATCGAGAATTGACGGAAGTGTTAAAAATGGGAACAGGGTGAACTTTGGGTGCTATTAAAGTGAACCGGTATCTTTCAGGCTATAAAACCAAAAGCGTGAACTTTTGATGCTATATAACCAATTTTGCCTAGAAATAATGGGAACAAAATCTGGATATTCCAAGACATTATATAACACAACAATTATGAACCAAAAAATGAATCAAGGTAGAACATCAAAAAAAAGTAGTGTGAAGCAAAGAGTAAACATCAAAAATCATGAATATAAACAACAGTGAAGCCATAGGCATACCAATCTTCTAAGTAGAACTCCTGTGGTGCAGAATAGCAGTCTGGTTTGTGCAGATCGTTTCGATTCAAGGCGAATCTGGTATCCAACGGTATCGCCAAGCTCTTCACCCCTCTCAGATGCTACACGAGCTGCAACCGATATGGCAGATATACGGCGAGGCTGAGTACATATTATGCTACAATCAGCACCACGAAGGTTATCTATCTCCTCTTCTAGTATGAACTGTGGAAGCTGTGTTGTTTTACCACAGCCTGTCTCACCAGAAATTACTAGAACCTGAAATTACAAAAAATATAATAAGGTATGGAGAAAGATTAAACAGGCAGATCAATAAGGCAATGACATATCTTAGAACCCTAAATAAAATAAATATCAGTACATTGTAAAAGACAAAGATGAGCAGCAAAAATAATAATAAAAAAAGGACAGCACTAACTATGCGTCTATGTCATCATCATAGAAAATGTGTTAAATCTGAAACCACTATATTCAAGTCACCACCTTTGTATCTCTACTACTTTAAAAGTGCAGTTGTCCCCTTCCGTCCCCTTCCCACCGTATGCAGGCGGGAGAAGGCCCGCTTATTCGTGTGTGCGTAACCAACCACCATAGGATCCCATCCTCAATCCACCCACCCATTCAATCCCTAATTATATGGGTCTAGCCCGTTGCAAAGCACGTGCATATTACTAGCTAGTAAAAACAAATATTGGATCCTATTCAAAACTAGCTTTCTAAACAAAAGGAAACACAATACTTTCTCTCTGAAGTCTGAACAATTAAGGGACGTCAAGTAAAGATGTAACATAAGCTATTACTTGCTAAGGATATAAGAGCAGTACTGTTAGAGAGCACAATTTCAATATATGACATGAATATATTCATCTATATAGATCAAATAATGGATCTTATGTTTCTTACCTGATTGGCTGCTACTGCTTTTAAAAACTCCTCTCGCATTTTGAATGCTGGTAGTTTATCCCTAAAAGATTGCATCGACCTAGCGCTTGGCATCATCTGAAGTAAAAGCATACATGATAAGATCTCTAGCACAACAGCACAACCTAAGAAAAATGTATACCTTCAGCCTTTTTCTTTAGGTGTGGATGTGTGAATGGCACAACAATTAAAAATGATGTGTTTGCATAACTGGAGAATCGTTGGCATTACCTTCCTTGAGTTCTGCATATCCCTAAGCTCAGAACTGAGCCTTTCTTTATCAATATCTTTTGTTGATTCAGTTACTGACGAAGATGTGCTTGGCCGAGATTGCCTCGTTGTTAGAGTAGATGTGCTTGCAGAATCATTACTATTTGACTTTGCCTTGGCCAAAAGGTTCTCCACTCGTCTCTCAGTCTCATTAGACATCCTAATCTGTCCATAGTTTAAATATAATAACAGTATAAGTCACATAAAAAAAGGACCTATATTATTTGTGTACTCCCTCTGTACTCGTAAAGGAAGTCGTTTAGGACAATGTTTAAGTCAAACCTTGGGAATATAAATCATGAATAACTCTTAAGCTATTGAGTTTGAAAATGTAAAAATTATATGAATAGATTTGTCTTGAAAAACACTTTCATAAACAAGTATACATATATCACTTTTCAATAAATATTTTTATAGAAACAAGAAGTCAAAGTTGTGTTTTGGAGACCGTGTCGCTGTCCAAAACGACTTCCTTTATGAGTACGGAGGGAGTACTTGATAAGGCACTAAATAACACCTCTTGTTGTGTTGATCCATGTCTCTCATCAAGGTCTGCTCGATAATCAGGTAGTGGAACTTTACTGAAAACAACTGTCTTCCCTTTGTTGTATGCATTGCTATCTTCCCCCAGGTTAAAAACAGGATAATGAAAATGGAATTTGTTAGCCTCCAAGTGTAAGTTAGATATAGAAAATGGCATCAAATGATCTATTATAATATCCAGTAGTCATTGCTTTACGGAATACAAGTTAAATAAGTTTCAACACCAACTATTCAATTAACAAAATCTGAGAATGGTGATGATAGCAAGAAGTTGAATCTAGTTAAGAAAAGTAAAAGGCTAAATAAAAAATGTGACACTTACAAGTAAAGCCCTTGTCTCTGAGCCATATCTGCCAGTATGTTCTGTCCATCACGCCCAAAATTCCGCTTAACAACTAGCTCCTGCTGAGACCCTTCTCTTAATTGCCGTATTTTGTTCCACCACTCGTTCTCGTCGACCTTTTCCACCTGAAGATAACGAAGAGGCACGTATCTTATAAGTTAGAAAAAAATTGACAGCTTAGTCAAGTTCTACACCCCCAGGCTCAATTGCATCAGACCAATGGCTGGTGTCCATGTGGGCCTGTTCCTGGGAACAAACCAGAGCAGAAGAGAACAATCACAGGAGTGACAGGACATGCAAATCTAACTGTCTCTTATGATGCAGTCCAACTCTATCTAATTGATAACCTTAAACCTTCCAAAAGGAAAAATAAATAAATTCTCAAGGCAGCTAACTTAGTTTTGCGTCAACGCCATCAAGCGGTATGCAGAGAGTATCACATGGTTATCAGTGAACAGAAACAGCGGAAAAATCCAGCTACTTAGTCCTTTTCTGATAGATTCAAAAGGTAACTACTGCTTTAGTTTGATCCAAACTAGCGTGGCCGAACTCCAAAGGAATCACACCCTACATCAACTACCGCGGATACTCTACGCAAAACAATGGATCCACGCGCAGCAGCGCCGTCATCCCTCATCGCCACGACAAACGCACACAAGCGTAGGGCACCACCCCTCACCTCGCCGGCCATCTGCCGGAGCCGCTCGGCGCGCCACTGCGGATCCCACCACCTCTGCTCCCCTCTCCCACCGCCACCACGCCCTCCCCCTCCTCCTCCTCCCCTTCCCCCTCCACCACCTCCACGCCCGCGCCCGCGCTGGGAGTTCGGGCCCCCACCGCCGCCTCCGCCGCGGTACGACATGGCGCTAGCGGATACAGGAGCGAGGGCTCTGCGTGAGCAAGCGTTGGCCGCCGCCGCGAAGGGGAAGAAGCTGCCGCTGCCGCCGCCGTGGGAAACGAGGAGGCGGCGAGCGGAGGAGTGGGCGAACATCTGGTGGGGGAGGAGGAGGAGGAAATATATCCAACCGGATGCGGATCCCAGTGGGAATACCGGAAAGGAAGAGTGGAGACGGTTTGGCTGGGCCGATGGGTTTGGACCGTGGGCGGATATTTCCAGTGGGCCGAACGGAGCATGGGATAGGATTTTTCTTTGGAACAAGTCTACATTGTGTCCCTTTGCTTCCGATTTAATATATCTTTCTCAGTCAAAAAGCTGGGATATTACACCTCTCCCTATCCGAAAAGCAGTGCAAATAGACTCTCTGTGTGATTTGAGAAGCGGTTTTTGCTAACGTGATAGGTTAACCGTGGTGGACTCGTTGAGTCTAACAGACTAGGCCCACATGTCAACAGCTCTTAAAATTTCAAGAGATCAATTTATTATTCAAGATGTAGTGAGCTTACGATGCTATCATAGCACTTTTCTTAATGCAAATTTCCAAACATCATTCTTTTGTTTTTAGATAAACTAAGCATTTGATAAATTATTGATAGTTGAAATTTTAAAAGTTTAACCGAATTTCCTAAACATCAAATATTTTGACCGGAGGAAGTATTTTATTAACATTTTTTTACTAACTCCATTTCGATTAGAATCCAGGAGTTGAAGCCAGCAGAATTAGAGCATGGAATCAAATATCCTAACAGAAGTGGCTACGACAACTCGAGCCACTGGTCGTCTGGTCTGCTTCAATTAAGCGGAATCTGTACCAACCACCGTCCACCGATTCCAATTCTGTTAAGATATTTGATTCCAGTTCAGCTAATAGTAGATTCGGTAGAGTACACAACAATGGAAAATTCATGACCATGTACCAAAGAAATGTTAAAACAACGCTCCTTGTCATAAAATGACAGCACAATGACGTCACGAGAATCCCCTGAACATCTCAGCATTTCATGCACAACGGATTTACTGACGTTCAGGGAATAAGGCTGAACCATTAGGATTCAGCAAAGGGCATAAAAATTCACACCGAGCTTACATTTGCATGGGCCTGTTTCATTTTGGATGGTTTTTTTTTTTTTTTTACATGTTGCTATGGTGCTACCTGCAAAGGCAAAGAACACAAGTCAATGTCCAGGATGCGTTTTCAAAGTTGCTATGCTAGAAGACTGTAAAATGGAAGCAGTGTAAGCAGGCAGGCCTGGAAATTTAACTGGAGTTCAAAAAAAAAAATCAGATTTCATGGTGAAATTGAACTGAGTTAACTAGCTAAAAAATTTTCCTATTTCAGTAGAAGAACAGGTAACTGGTTTTATGTGAGGTAATTAACAGGTAACTGCAAATTTCAGACAATACAAGATCAGCTTCATATTTCAGTAGGAAACCATATGATCATAAAAAGAAATTCATTGATGCACTAGAAGAACATGTGTGAAATTTGGAGCAAGCTTACCAGAAAAAAAAATGACTGGAATTCCTCCGATTCATCGGTCATCTGACTTGAACAAAAAACCGCCAACAAGAAGATTGAGACACCATTTAATTAGGTAGACAGCAGACAGTCCCATTAGTGCATGAAAAGAGACCAATATCTACCAGCATTCATTTGAGTCTAGTACTACTAGATAAGCTGCTGAATGAACAGTAGTAAATGCTGAAGGATCTTCATGGAGGTCAGGAAACCAAGGAAGGCCTCAGTGAAAGTCTATATAGAGCAATGCAGTCTGCTGCAACAGAAACAATTCTAATGCTTTAAAAATATACATATGCAATCTGCGAAAAAAGCTTTGGTTGTCAGCATGGCAAGCATCCACAAGTATCCAACATTACCATGCAGTCACAAGAGGTACCACTGGATTACATAAATTTCAAAGGCCTTGGTAGTGAGGGCATCGATAACTTCTCATCTACTGCTGAAGTTCTGATTTGCTGAGACATTTATGTAATTGGCATCATTACCAGAAATAAAAATACATCAGACTTTTAAGACATGCTGCTTCTCAAGATATACTCATCACATTGTTGCCCTGACCATCTATAAATCAAACTGAACAAAGTTGCTCCATGAAGAAATCAAGAGGAATATCATTTTTCAGAAATCTACATAAAAAATGAACTGAGGCTATATATATTGACTGTTAACCAAGTTTTTCTCCAACAATTTCTGACACTATAATCTCCCAAAGGTCATGACTGGAGTTCTGCAATCTACCTTTTCATCAGTGTAAATGAAACATTTCAAAAGACAAACAATAGCTTACAGTTTCTATAGCACCTGTACATACAAGTGTCACCTGAAAGGTTCTACAGGTGCCGTTTCTTCAAGAAGAGCAGCCGCCTGGAAACATTCTGCAGCTTCTGCTGCTGACCGACCACCTTCCTCTTTGTAGAGTAGCCCAAGATTAAACCAAGCCGCATGATTTGTTCGATCCAGTTGCAACGCATCGGTCAGAAAGCACCGGACCGAAGGCAATGGCCTGTTGCCAATTTCTCGAAGAACAGAGGCAGTTGATATCAAACTTGGAACATGTTTACGGTCAAGGTCTAATGCTCTGAAATAGGATCCCAAGGCTTCTTTTGGTTGACCTTTTGCTTCATAGAGTTTTCCTGCAAATCGAGTATGTACAAATAATGTCAAATAGATCTTAGATATAATATTTGCAGGTTTAATTAAAAGCTTTTCTCCTATGTTCCCATTTTGCAGATTGCAATGCCAAATAGAAAAACTTGAGTACAAAAAAGTTAGAAATTTTATCTTCGCTACCCCCCATCTAAAATTCTAAACATGTCACATACTTTATAAGAAATAAACAATAGTCACCTTTAACATGCCAAGCCAAGGCAGAATATGGACTGATGGTCCTTATCTTGGATACACAGACCTCTGCATCCCTCCATTGTGACATGCGTAGGTACAACAGAGCTAGATCATACCAGGTCTCTATTTCCAGGCTTATATCATCCTTAGTGCCCTGTAAAAAGTTGCAAGAGAATGTCAGAGATGAGGGGCCTTTTATTTGCTTCTCAGCTGCATCACAGCCAACACACAATGCTTACACCAAGCAGTCGCATGGTTTATAAGTGCCCATTTGTTCCATGCATGAACACGACCAAATTTACGACAAACCAAAATAAAAGGGAAGTGTGATGACTCTTGATAGTTGATTAGGTAATGTATAAATCTGACATTTTTTAAACTTATCATGCTTTCAGAAAGGAGATTAGGTAGGTCACATCAAGGGAATTATCTCCTGTCATGAAAATGGGAATTAAAATGAACGTAGAATCATGTTTCAGCTGGTAGAAAATGCTACCAGATAACTGATGTAACAGAAGCAGTAGAGTTTGAAGAGCTACTAGTCTAAGAATAATTGATATTGTGCAAGAATATGTGATTATCTCTGATGAATTTCAAAATAGAATTTTTAAAGCACCTTTGCCAAAAAGATCCCAGCACTGAGACTTTTGGTTCTGAGTTGAATGGCAGCGAGAAGTTTGGTGTATGTCTCGACAGCGTTCCTGAGTTGGCCCTGTGCAGCCTGAATTCTGGCTTTGGTTCGCAATAAATCTCCTTGACTCCATTTCCCAGTCTGATCGAGAGCAGCATCAATAATGGTTTCAGCATCAGCAAACTGTTTCTGAGCAGATAGTATTCGAGCTAAAAGAAGCCAACTCCTCAATTCCGATCCAGCCTCTAATTTCACCAATTTCTTGGCATAAAAGGCAGCAGCATCTAATTTTCTCTGCTCAGCATTTTCAAGGCTGAGACTGTACATTGAACGAGGATCTTTCCCATGCATCTTTTTTTCAGCATTTTCAAGCACCTCCAGAGCTTCACACTGCCAAGAAGCTCTCTCTGTATCAGATGTGGCACATCTAGCTTGATTAGAAAGGTTAACTCCAAGCAGCAGGTCTGCAACACCCGCCATTTGTTCACATCCTCCCTGTATATTGGCTATTGCTCTCTGTGCGTAAGAAGCACCTTCAGTATGGGCACTCCTTTCAGTGCAAGCCTTTGAAGCTAAGAGGAGTTCTTTGAAATTGTCAGAATCATCTCCAGATTTTAATATCCTTTTGAGAAGATTCAGGGCTGTCGAATCATCTTCTTCTGCAAGGTAACACAACGCAACATTGTATGACCACTCTCTTTTATCCAGCATGCCAGGTAACAATTCTTCAAATTGTACAGCTAGTGGCTTTAGCTGTCCTGAGATGGACAGAGCAAATGTAAGATGATGCATTATAGTAGGATCCCGCTCAACCCTCTTGAGATTGAACTTCCTTAATAGAATCATTAGAAGAAGAATAGCCTCTTCCATATTATTGCGAGGTACAAATGAACCATCCAACTGTGAATGAAGATTTGGAGGTCGTGCTTCACAGCCACTATATAGGAGAAAAATGGCAAATTCTTTTTGTATGCGAGCTATGGTCTCTCCATCAAGGTTCCAATTATTGAGAAGAGACCTCCTATATGAAGATATAGCTTCAAGTGAAAATCCCCCTAGTTTCCATAGCTCAGGGAGCAACTCTACAGCCTTGCATATTATTTCGTTTAATTTACAATCCTTTCCAAAGCCTGCTGGTAAACCCTCAGGCACTGCTGCTTCCACGATATCCAATATCATTCTGCATTCTTGTGCAGCTTCTGCAAAATCAAATTCGAAATATTGAATTTTTGTTACTCTTGCAGTAATCTCACACAAAATTATAGGAATGTCAACAGGACTGATTCTGCCATGTTGTGTGACAGGAATGGGGTTACCTTTGAACTTTCCAAGATCATGAAGAGTTCTTGATTTAAGGTATATGGCCTCCATGAGTAGGCTGACAGCATGCAAGGGCATTGGTGGAGAATCCCATTGTGAACGAGTCTTCCGACGATCCACTTTTCTAGCAATTGAGATTTTCATCTTAGGGACTAAAGCAGGTATATCAATCCCATCAAATACACGAAGTGCTGCTTCTACATGCCCACGCTGGTACTCTAGCCTTCCTAGTAATGCCCTTGCTTCCTGCAAAATTTTAATTATATGTGATGATTTTGCCCTGGTTTGGGTGTTCGTCAAGATTGCAATCAATAAGTCCACAGATATTAAAATCCTGAAGATGGTGAAGTAACAAAAGATACTAGCATCTGATCATTAAAGAGAGAATGAGAGACTTAAGAGGTAATCAAAATAATCATCTGAAGTGCCAGTTCTGTCACCAGTATATATTGTAGGTATTGTAAGAATACATGTTGTTGACAAATCATAGGATAAGAAGGGCATGGGAGATTGTTTATTAAAAGGTACTGCAGGGAACCAGTGAACCAATTCTTGTAGCAGATAAGACAGGTATACGTCTATTAAAGCAAGTCAACAAAAACAGGTAAGTTCAGCACATGTTGAATTTTATATACACCTATCTTCACATGAGCATAAAATGAAAAAAAAAATGAATGTTTCAAGATTAACTTAACTAGGAAACATATTAGCTGTCATGATAAACTAGTTCCCAGGGAAGCACACATATATTCACAAGAAACAGGTTCAGAGACTTTGCATTCACCAAGCGATCGTCACAAAATCAAAATTAGTTTCAGAAAAGCTGTACCAACCTCATAGTTAAGGCAAACACCCTCCCGGAGCGACAACTCGGCCTCCTCGATGTTGCCATTATCAAGGTACTGCTCGATCTCTCCGTTCCGGGACGAGTACCCGCTGGCCGAGCAATCTTTGGTGATTGCAGATTCCGGTGACCGGATGATCTCATCTGCCGCCCTCAGCTGCTCCCCGGAGCACAGGCACTCCATTGCCATCCGCCGGATGAAGCCCCTCAATCTCCCCCTCTCAATCTTCCTACCCTCCATCCTTCTCTATCATGTAACCTGCTCTTCCCATCTCGCCACACAATCACCTAACATTTGATAGCACATTCAAAGATTATCACCAACTAGTACAATGTGACAGATAACCACAAGATTCGCGTCATAATTCAGCACAGAACTAAGTCAAGCACAACTTGTACCAAAATATCACGGATACTCCACAACACGAGAATTTGCGGTATGCCCAAAAAAAGAAGAAAACTTTCTCTTTTCTTTTTTTTTTTTTGCTTTCGATGGAAGAACACAACTTCACCAAACTCGAGTACAGCAAAAATCGCAGCAGGTCGCCCGACCTAACGCAGGGCATGAAGGGGGGTTAATCTGGGCCCAAAAATTTTACTACCTTTTTATTATGAACAAAAAAAAAACGAAACTGCGTTTCTAGTACTGCACAACGCATTCAAAAGAACCCGGACGTGTTTAACTGAAGGCAGAGGAATCAATCCGAATCCGGACGGATCTCCTCCAGAAACCGCGGGCACAAAGAACTGTCACGCGGAGGGGAGAGGGGAGAGAAGAAAAAGAGAGAAGAACACCTTCGAGTTCAGCTCCGCGGCCGCCACGCCGCACGCCGCCTCTCGCGAACCCTGCTTTCGCCGGTGGCGGCGGAGGAGGAGGAGGCTGCCTAGGGCGGGACCGGGAAGGAGAGGAGAGGAGCACCGCTTCCACGCCGCGCGCGCTCCGGGCGGGGGCGGGGGCGTGCTCGCCGGCCGCCGCGAGCGCGTGGAGGCGAGGCGGTGGCTCCGGCAGCGGGAGGTAGGGAAAGAAGAAGGAAGAAATGGAGAGAGAATAGTAGTAGTAGTGTGTAGAAATGTAGGGGAAGAAGAAGAGAAGGAAGAGGAAGGGGGCATTTTGGTAATTATTCGTCTCAGTTTCTATGGGATATTTAAAACTGAAATTGAACTACTACTCTTTTTTTAAAAAAAAAAACTCTTCGTCCCAAAATAGAATAATATAGTACTCTCTCCTTCCAAAAGTCTAGGGCTCCCTCCCCGGCATACAAAACGAAGCAGCGTTTTAGTGCGTGATTAATTAAGTTTTAGCTAACTTTTTTTAAAAAATGGATTAATATGATTTTTTAAGCAACTTTCGTATAGAAACTTTTTGCAAAAAACACACTGTTTAGCAGTTTGAAAAGCGTGCGCGTGGAAAATGAGGAGGAGGAGTTGGGAACTTGTACTACCGAACGGAGCCTAAGTCATACTGTATTTCTTTTTCACTAAGATCAATACGTAGTTAACTCATTCATCATGTGATAAAACCAATAAACATGTAACCAATAAGTAATAAAATGATTTCTTGAGTTCCGATAAAAATTTAATATAAGACATAGTGACTACAAATAGAACTCAAACTTTTGGGAAAAACCAAAGAATGAAGTAGGAATTAGACTTTTAGAATGAGGGAGTATTAACTAGGATGTGTTTAGTACTAATTTTTTATATTTTGGGATGGGGTAGTACATGTAGTTGTTGCTACATTGTTGACCGGTACAATTTTAATTTTGACCACTAATAAGTTTTTGATTTGTTATTACTAGATTTTTTATATTTGGGACGGGGTAGTACATGTCATTGTTGACCAGTAAATTTTTAATTTTGATCACTAATAAATTTTGAATTGTTATATTACTATGTTGTACGGAAGTTTCATGGCTATATTTAGGATATAACCTACTTCAAATTATTTTTGCATTTTCTTTAAAAAAAGCGAGTAGTCAAGGCTCGAAGATAAATAATACCTTGTGACAAGTATTTTAAAATGGATGAAGTAAAAAAAAAGGTTTCGAGATTAATGACCATCCAATACAATGCTAAAAGAAATTAAAAGAAAGTCATACAAACTACAAAATTTTCCTTTTTGTTTCAAATTCGACATCTGTTTGGATGATTCCCTTTATCCCAATCCCATTCTTTCACATCCTACTATGCATTCTCTTGACAATCCTTAGGCATTTTCTGCACATTCTGCCTGCAGACAAACGCGTTTAAAAATCCAGCCTTTCTTCCAACAAACTTTTGTGTGGGGCAAAAACCATATGCCCCATTTTCTCTAGCGAAAGGAATGAGATAATCTACCACACTTGACGCTGATGAACATGAGGACCATCTGTCCATTTGATATCCATCGCACTCTCTGCACTCTCACTCTGCACCCAAAGAGCAAAGAAACAAATGCAATCCTTCATCTGGACCCCCCAGCAACACAGAAAAGAGACATTCTTGCTGTAGCTCTAGCTGGCTGTGGGGCTTTGCAATCAATGCCTTGCAATAACAAAAGGTCAAATTAGGCCCTGTTTAGTTCACGAAATGAAAATTTTTGGATGTCACATCGGACGTTTGACCAGATGTCGGAAGAGATTTTCGGACACGAATGAAAAAACTAATTTCGCAGCTCGCCTAGAAACCGCGAGACGAATCTTTTGAGCCTAATTAATCCGTCATTAGCACATGTAAGTTACTGTATCACTTATGGCTAATTATGGACTAATTATGCTCAAAAGATTCGTCTCGTGATTTCCATTATAACTGTGTAATTAGTGTTTTTTTATCTATATTTAATGCTCTATGCATATGTCCAAAACTTCGATGTGATGTTTTTGGGAAAAAAAATTTAGGAACTAAATGGGGCCTTAGTGTTCTAGATGATGGTGTCTTGCTGTACATTGCCACAATGGGTTCAGAGTTCAGACTTGGGAGGTTCAAAGGAGAGCTGCTGAGCTATCAGAAGAAGAAGAAAAAGAGAGAGCAAGAAACAAGCATGAACTGAACCATGTTTCCATCTCATAAAATTCTTTTCCTGTCATTTTACCTGCCCATTCTGTATGACAGATAATAAACAGGACAGGTCCAATCCTCAAGTCTGAATACTGTTCAGCTTCCTTTGCTGTTCAACGTTTGACAGGTAAGAAGGACTCCTTGCTTGAAAAGAACTAAGAGGAAAAAGACACCTATGGCAGCTAGCTCTTTTGTTAGTCCAAATGATGTGTCATTTGGAGGGTGGTTAACCTAAAAGTGTCCATAAAGTCACATTACAAAAGCAAAAAGGAAAGAATTGAGAAAGTTAAGATACCAAGCTTGCCCTGTACATCAAGTATTCAGTCAAGTTTGCACTTTGGGCCATCAACAAATTATAAACAAATGGAACACCGAGTAAATTTTCAGTCGTTGCCACCTCTGAAATTCAGACCTGATGGTTTTTGGGTGACACAACACGGTATAGCGACATATGATTGGGTAAAATGAACTTTCTTCTGAATTCTTGTAAACTTCATGCCCTCCAAAAAAGAAACAGAAAGAAAAAATATGTTTCTTTTAATAATGAAAGCCGCAAATCTTCTTGTTTTTTGAGAGGAATGGAAGTTGCAAATCTGATAGCAAGTTCAAGCCACCTATACATTGTGACTGAAATCCCCAGGGTCAGTGGAAAATCTTGGCCCGTTGATGAGGTTTCTGGATTTAGGCCCATGGGCCATGGGCCTTCATTGTCTCAGATGTGCTCGAGTTGCCTACGTGTTTTGACAGAATTAATCAAAAAAAATTGTTCTGCAACCATTTTTTATCCTTCTTTCTGCGTGGTAGCTTAGAGAAAAGATTATCTTGTAGCTACACAAGATGGAACTGATAATAACAATGAGATTGCTAGCGAATACGAGCCATGTAAACAAACAGATAGAATGTTTATGATATATATGAGTTTTACGTGAAAAGGTTCAATTTTCTGATACATCTCTTTGAAAGTTTAGAGTAATTTTTTATCCGACGAGTACTGGGTCTTGCTGTTTCGGTCTGCCTCTTCGGTTGCGCCATTGTCATCCAAAACCTTGCGGTTGTAGATTTGTCATTGCTAATTTATTTTCCGCCATTTTCACCTTGTAGTTGTGAAACTACAATACCATATTAAGAGAAATTTTCATCAACAAAAAGCACTTTAGTATTTTTTTTTAAAAAAAAGAACAACACTAATCATTCTTACTTCTCTCTATTCCCAGTCCTCAAGGAGGATCAGATGGATCTCTCATTCTTCCATGCCCAAAGCAAATCACCAGCATGTGTGATGATTGGTCTAAGTGCACACTGCATCAAAGCACTGCAAAATCTTTCAGGACAAGCAGACAGTGCAGCCAATGAGACAATCAATGGTAATAATACTTACTGCCTCTACACCACTCTAGTAGTGCGGCCCCTGCCACTATCCTCCCCTCTCACCATGGTTCTTTTTTCACCCCTAAATAGAAAATGTCCGTATTTACAACTAATTATTTTTTAAGTAGTAACCGACATACCACGCACCTGTGATGACTTAGCCAATCTCAAAGAGCACCATGCATTCGTTTTCATATCTCAAGGAGTTGTTCATGGGTGGTGATTTAGTCTTTGGATTGATGGCCCTCAATACTTCATATTATTATTTTTTTCTTTTTTGAGTGTGGTTTTGTGTGCTCGGTTGTGTGCATCTTATTTATGCAGAAGCCAGAAGTGTCCTCAGAAAAATTATATCAACTTGATGTAATTGACTGGATTCAATAAAAGCTTCCATTATCTAAAAATAAATATCTTGGAAAAGCTCATAGGAGTAGGGGGTGTGTGCGCGCGTCCATAGAAGTAGATGTGCTCTCAGAAAATAAGATAACGAAAATATTGTATTTCATATTAACAAAATAGACAAAAAATGAGACACTTCAATGTATATCATGTAAATGCAGTACAGGTAGTGTATGGTGGTATCTTTTGATTGCACACATGCACGCCAGGTGAAGATGTGAAGATGGACATTGATTCCAATGGCAAGTCAGTCCATGATCCCCCTACACCTGCAGGAGCAGCTGCATCTCTCCATCAGACTTGCCCTATGTATTGTACATTTAGGATTCAGTGGTAGTCTGGTTGCTCTGTCATCTCATCTTGCTGGAAAGAGCTTGCTTAGATTTCATGCACCTACATTCACAAGCTCATGAAAAGGAGAATCCAGCAGATGTACTGAAAATGAGTTACTAGGAACTTGCTGGTTTTTCAGTGCAAGTGCAAGCAGATGCTATGGTCATCAACTCCTTGTTTATGGCTGTAAAACTTGAGAAAGATAATTAAGTGTTGGTTGGTAAGTAGTACTAGTAATTTAGTGATGCTTTGTTCAGATATTAATTACAGCACTTATCTGAAAATTTTATTTTTATAGGCATATTTCACTTCAACAACCTATCATTTTAATGACTTTCTCGGATTTAATGCATGACTCTCCATTCTTCCACACAAGATTGGCTACATGGGCATCGAGAAACGTAAATATCAATGAATCGACTGTTTACGAGGAATGACTAGTAGCATGTTTAAATGGATGATAAGTAGAATTACTTATCCTTGGTCTGTGTGTCAAGATGAAATATAACTATCAAAAGTAGATGGAGAGAGTACTATTTAAGGTTTATTCAAGAAAGATATCAGAAGTCCTGACTGGTTTTTTCCTGATCTAGTGTTTAATGGACCAGTACCATTTCCTGTCTGGAATTCAGACCATCTTACTTCTTCAATGCAAGAGAAGGCCAGATGATCTTTCAGTTCGTATAGGTATCATAAATGAAAGTCTCTATAAAATTTCCATGATTTCCTAACATTAAAGTAAGAAAAAGTTTATCTGGGTCTGGTGATCTGCACCATCAGATTCAGCAGTTTAACAACATATATAATCATTAATTTTGGTTGAGCACATGGATTATGGGTAGGAACAAAAAAAAATAATCCATATGTATAATGTTTCTTTGGAAATTTTCATCTAATAACCAGTATATCTACAAAATTGCAAAGAAAGAAAATGAAATAATGAAAGGAGATCTAGAGAGTGGCTTTGGGGATGTTTTAACTTAATTGTACTCGCAACCATGGATTAAATCCTGTATTTAATTGCAGTGTACACTGCACTACACCAACCAGTTCCCAGTTCCATTGAGAGCCTAAGCAATTACTATAAAATTATGTGGCAACTGACCAAAGTGGTCAGATGAAATCATCCTCTAGTTAAGTGCCAAAGTTGATTTGGGGGGACCTCTACCCTACATGTGTTTGTTGATGATTCTTAATGCTACCCCAGTCTGCTGTATCTGAAGAAGGCACAGGCACAGAGCTCATGTTAAATTCGTCCGTAGCAATGGCTTCCAGACCTCTGAATGAAGACTGGCAAGTACTACTACTACCATCATCCATGAAGTTATTACACATGAGAGGATCACCCATTCAGGACAGCCTAAACCTTTTTTCGTCACTGTGCAAAAGTCATCACCACATCTGTGCTTGATACAGTGATCCGAACAGTAACGACAACAAAATTCATTCAGGTCTTCTGATGGTTTACAAATGTTTTTTTTAATGTTTGAAGTACTCAAGAAAAGACTAACTTATGCAGCTCTACAAGAACAAAATGGTAATATGTGATTATCTGGGTGCTTCAGGATTTGTGTAGCCTAGCTTAGTATTATCTGGTTTTCGTTTTGTTGTTTCTCGGTTATGAGACCTGGAATCTAATTATCCTTGTAACCTTTGACTGTATATACCACAAGTGGATAAAGAGAGAGGCCGGATTTTTATCCATTGTTAAAAAATGAGCTTAGTATTACCTGCCATATAAAATTCAGAAAATGGGTACCACTTGTAGTTGTTCAGTTGAGACACACCATAGTGCTAGAATAATTGTTGTTCATGTCAGCAAGGATGCCTGTGCATCTCTCTTTCATAGCCCTAGAAACACATGAAGTTTGAGTACTTTGGCAATCATAAGGCCAACTGGACTTGCAAGAAGGAAGTACACACATTGAGGCTTTTAAGAATGTACACACAAGTGTATGATAGGGAATCCCCAGCTCTTACCTATACACTTTTTGAGCTCCCCTCTTGTCTTTTGCAGCTCTTGATGCATGAAAAGGATTCCTTCAAATTTTTGTCTTGTCAACAAGAATCCACCAACTGTGCTTCTGAGTTCTGACCCCCAGCGTGTTAACAAAGTACTTCGTATAGAATTTACTGATTACTTAACATTGGAAGAGCTGCAGCAAGCATTTCACAAACCTCACATTTCTTTTGATACTCCAGCCTGAGAAGAATGGAACTGTCAGATTCATCCTGGGGGCCAATCATTTCTAACATGTTTGCATAGGAAAAAACTCATCTTGTGGAACAAATTTCATAATTTTCTTTTAGATAATGCACAAAACCCAACGTACATTATTACAATAGATCCATACCAAGCGGAAATAGGAAAAATAAACATAGTAAGAAGTTCTAAACAAATTTCATAAATTAAAAATTATGTCATTTTTATGACATGTTGCAAACAAAATTAATGAGCAAAATTGTCAAAATGTATTAGTTCAGCAATTAAAATTGTCTTTTATTGGTCGGTGGACTTGTACTCGTACTTGAAAAGAAACTGCCAAAGAATTCACTAGGCTCCATATTAAATGGTTAGCCCCACAAAACATACCTTTGTCTTGATCTTTGACATTTTCAAAGGCGAACAGTTTCATGTATGAACCGTCTCATCACCAGATTTGTTATAACACGCAGTGAGATTCAAATGAATTTGGAGTAAAATATTCCAAGTGAAGAACTGTTTGAGATAAGATAACAGCAGAACACTGTGTTGTATCAATCAGAATTTGTCCTACTTCCAGAAGAAACCTGACAAACCATATATTATATGAAGCAGATAGCATGAGCTTTGGAACTTTTCTACAGAAATAAAAGCTCTTCTTTCTCAGATTAAACAACTGTGATTACTAAGATAGTCGAATAAATCAAATATCATGATTTTTCTAGACAACGATTTTAAAAAATCATGATGAGAAAGTAAAACCGGCATATATGCATGTTACTGAAGATACTGAATACTTCAAGGTTCAAACTGACATTCAGGATTTCAGGTCCTCAACTGAGAAGAGCAGAGGACAGCACACAGGACAATGCAACACAAGTAGACAAACTCAATCAAGCTCCTGCTACAGTGTGCAGTCCAAGAAGTTGAGTCGATTTTATTCATATTTTACTTGACAGAAAGTGTATGATCTAATGGAAAATCAAAAAGTACTGTGGTTTGAACTCAAAAAGAAAGCCCAGGAAGGTAAGTGAAAAGGTGAAAGACCACTGGTCAGGCCAGGATGCACCAAAAGTGTTGTGGTGAAAGGATAAACTGTGAAAAGGGACCCTCTTTTACCACTACCAGTTACTACCATCTGAGTAAAAAAAAAAGGAGAAAAAAAATAGGGGATGGCAAATGTGCCCTGTGCAAGTGCAACATACCCAAATGGCCCATCACAGTCAAAAGCATTGGCAGCTTACACAGTAAAAGGATCACCCCACTAAGCCTGAGCAGAGAGCACCACATTGCACAAAGGTAGGTAAGCATGCACCAACAACACACATTCACCAGATGGAAGAGGATTCCAAGCTGAACCATCCCAGACTCACATGAAGCATTGCAGCAACCAACCTGAGAGGAGAGCATGAGCAAATTGCACACAGAAATGCAAAGCATTGGTAGCAATAATGGCACAGGTAGTATACTGGGGTCTGATGAAGATGCCACTCCCTATCAAGCATTGCAACCAGCTTTTCAGATGGACAATATAGCAGAAGTATAGACAAAAATTACAGCACTTCGGGAGGTGCAGTGCAGCACCACACACACACTGCCATACCCCATTGCCAATGCCAATGCTACCACCACACACAGAACAGGTTAAACTGTGATACAATATCTAGATCTAACTTCATTAATCCAGCAACTGGTAATAACAGATGATAAGGCTAGCTAGGCCCTAGAGGAGGAGGTGGTTCCTTACAGAATGAGCTGTTAAGGGTTACATTGTAGTTGAGGGATTAGGGTTGTAACTCAGCATCAGTTCTGTATGTTACACATTGACCATTGAGTCTACAGGCTAACCCTAAATTTTTACAACAGGATCAAAGCTAACTTGACGGTAAGCGCCTCTGCCACGCTACTGCTGTGGAGGGAGCAGAGAGGTCCATGGTGCCTTTCTTTTCCTGAAAATCTATCAGTCTAGCTTGACCCATTCAAACCGGCCGGGAAGAGGGCAGTCATTCACAGGATCAAAGTTATACCTGAAGATTGCGACAAAGAAGTTAAATTGTCAGTCAGCGATAATACACCATTATCGTATTTCTAAGTTGTAAGGCCATGGACATTATCACAATGCATCCAGGGATATATTTGAACATAATAGAAGAGCAAAGCAAGATCGTACTTGTCGATGAAAGCCTGTCGTTGCCGTTGCTCTTCGGCAGCGAAGAACGCTTCCAGCTCTGCTGATGCTGGAATAATGTTGTGGCGCACGGGTGTTTGCACCTTGCAATGAGAACTCGGGTGGCTGCGCCTTGTGGTAGATCCAGGGGTGCTAATCGTATCGGGGTCCCTGATCAAGCTGCAAGGCGTCGTCTCCCTGGTATTCCTGCAAGAAACAAAAGCATACAAATTTAGAACAGAACATGCAAAGTAAGCTTTTTTTTTATTTGCTCTACCAAAAACCATAAACAAGAAAAATGCACCGGTAATATTGAGAGAAAAAATCGGCATCGTCGTGGTCCTGCAAAATAAACCATGTTCCACCTCTGAATGTTTATCTCACATGCCAAAAAAAGGCTAGGGGACAACCAAACACAAGGCCAAGTGAAACAAGAAAATGGTTTGGTCTAAGGAGCTCCCATATCTAAATCACATGACTAGCTCAGGTGAGGTGATCCCCCCGGCCATAACTCCATCCTAGAGACCCAAGCACCGGCATCCGAAGCTGCTGCTGGCTGCTGCTGCATGCAAAAGGTGGTAGGACGGTCACCAACAGTGGCCCAGCAACAACAACACATGCTGACTCTGCACTGCAGCTTCCACCATGGCAAATGCTTGGGAGGGCCATGGCTAGCTTAGATGCTCACTGTTCAGATCACACTATTTAGGCCATGCGTGGTGCTTCCAAGGATTAAAACAAATGGATGCAGATAGATATCCATCAATGGTTCAAAGACAACAGTCCTTGAGGCACAGAAGTATGCACCATTAGGCCATGGCTAGAGGAGGTGCAATGAATGCACCCTTGTGGACGTGGGCACCAAGAACAGCCCAAGCTGTGGTGAGTCCTGTGACACCTGCTGCTTGATCTTGCACCCAAGATGACAAACCAAAAATGACGCAGCACTTGCTCATCTCTCTCATACGGCACGCCCTTTGTCCCTTGCAAGCAAGTTGCCCCCACTCTTGGGTACTTCGGTGATGGTGCAACCCATGTATTTTTCACACAATTCAAGCTAACAAATGGAGCTATCCTACACCAAAGGACACGCCAGCAAAATAGGGTCTTTGACCTGTTTAGGCTGAGGAAGAGCCCCCACCTCCACAAGATAATGCTAGAACCAAGAACATTTGCTAGCTTGTGAGATACAGTAGTAGTAGCTAAAAATATTATCCTGCCAAGAACTGCAGAAGCAAGTAGTAGTAGTAGCCTAGCTAGCTGATCCTAAAATGTTCTTCCATCCCCCTAGCTTGAACCAAAGATCACCAAATCAACTTCTAGTACTTGTGGGGAGGGGGAGGACCCCCTCCTTTCACCTCAAACATTTAATGGTGGTGACAATTTGGGGGCATGGCCCAGGAAGATGGTTTTACCAAGGCATGCCATTTCAACACCCTTCCAGAACCCAGAGAAGTGACATGCTAGTTAGTTGCAAGAATGAGGCCTTGAGGTGGGTGGTGAGATGGGGGAGTGCTTTTGGGAGGGATGTTATGAGAGAAATTTCTTGCAAAAGGTGAGGGCTTTTGATTGGTAAAAGATTGAGAGGGGTCCCTACTCCGTACACCCCCCATCCCCCACCACCATTAGCACAAACCCCTCCTCCTCTCCTCCCCCCAAACAAAACACAAAGAACAGGAGGGAAAGGATGCTGCTTTTCCCTTCCACTAAGGAAAAGCAGGAGGCCATGGCCACTGGGAGTAACCCCACTAAGAGGGGGGGCTCAATCAACTGATCAAGTTTCAATTGGGATTTGAGTTGAGAGCTTGAACACTACTGCACAGTTCCTACCTATTCATCCAAAACAATAACAAATTTTGGGGGCAAAGAAGTGGTTCTTGCAACCATTTGGATTAAAACTTGGGAGCACCTTCTCTTCTTCTTTTTTTCTTCAAAAGAAGTTAAATGGGTTCTAACTTCTAAACAAGCTAAGGGCCAAGAAATTGGCAAAAAGAAAAGGCTGTATCTCCACAAGAAACATGGAAAAAGAACAAATTTAGGTAATAAGGAAAGCACGAATTGCATGTCTCAATTAGCAAAGGGACAAGAATCCCACCAAGAAAGCATCGGGGCTTTACAACCGCGTGTGATGGGGAAAAAAAAATATTCCTCGCCTCCATTTGGATACTTTCGAAACCCCAAACTGGCCACAGGAAATTAGAGCGCCACAATCGCACCGAAAAAAAAAATCCCCAAAATTTTCCGATGAGAAAAACCGTATAGAAACATCGAACCCCAAGAACTCCCGTACGGTGCTTAAACCCTGAACCCTAATCGTGAGATTCCCCCAATCAATCCAACCAAGAAACCCACGAAAAAGAGAAAAAGAATCGCACAATAAGAAAAGAGAGAGAATCCCCACCTTTCCATGGCCTCCAGCTCGAGGACGTTCTCCCCCACGAACGACACCTCCGCCGCCGTCGCATCAGCCGCCGCACCCTCCGCCGTCGCAGCCGCAGCCGCCGGCCTCCTCCTCGGCGGCGGCGGAGGGGGAGGAGGGAGCTTCTCGAGCCTGCGGCTCCTGAGCTCGAGGTACTCCCCGCCCTGCCTCTTCTGCAGCGCGAGGGAGCGGGCGCGGGTGCGCACCCCGAGCGGCGCGGGGGCGGCGGCGGCGAGCTCCATGACGGCGGCGGCCACCACCTCGCCGGAGACCACCACCTTGGCCTTGCGCATGTACTTGCCCATGGCGGTCGAGAGGGGAGAGGGCGTGCTAGGGTTTCGGGTGCGCTTAGCGATTTCAAACGCGGAGCATTAGCGGCTAAGGCCGCGGGGTTAAATTGGTAGGGGGACCCCGCGGGTGGATTGAGAGGGTGGAGGAGAAAGGGTAGGGAGGGGGGTGTTGCTATTTAGAGGGAGGGAAGGAGGGGGGAGGGATGGCTTAGGTAAGAGAGAGAAAACACTAGTGAGGGAGGAGAGATAAGGATTAAGGAGAGATAGAGGGGGTTGTTTTTTTTTTTCTTTTGGGGGGAGTTTTTTTTTTTTTGGGAGGGTTTCCTTGTTGATAAAAGTGTCCTTTGTTGGTTTGGTTTTTGATTAATTATAAAAACATATCCTCTCGATAAAAAGACTACTAGTAAGGAAATCTGGTAAGAGAGAGAAAGCACAAGTGAGGGAGGAGAGAGAAGGACAAGATTTTTTGAGGTTTTTTCTTTTTATAAATGGGTTCTTTATGGTTTTGGTTTTTCTTTATATGTTTCGGTGAAGAAAATTAATCCTAAAGAAGTAATCATTTTATAGACATGATGTGACATATTTTAGTACTACGAATCCAGACAGTGAGTTCATCTAAATTCGTGTTAGAATTATTTTTATGAAATGGAGGGAATACTGGTAAGAGAGAAAACACAAGTGAGGGAGGAGAGAAGGGATATTTGGGTTTATTTTTATTTTAGAAAAGGGGATGTTTTGGTTTTCTTTCCTTTTTGATAAAAAAGCAAAAAGGATTCTTTGTGGTTTTTCTTTATATAAAAACCTAATACTGGGACGCTTAGGAAGAAAGAGAAACACAAGTGAGGAAGGAGAGAGAGAGGATTTTTGGTTTTGGTATTTGGATTTCTTTTTTCTTTTAGATAAAGGGGGAAGTTGATGCTTGGACGGCTGGATAGAGGGAGATTAGGTTTTTTTTTTCCTTTTTGATAAAAGGGGTTCTTTGTGGTTTCTCTTTATAAAAACATATGTGGTAAAGGTACTAATAAGATGTGTTTCTTGTATTTTGTGGTGAATTATTGTTTGATTGATGAGAAATGTGTTCACTTTGTTCTTGAGAAAAAAGTTTGGTTTTTTTAAACTTGTAGTAAATTTTTGTTTCTTTACAAATGGTGAGGAAAGTTACTTTTTGTTGTCTTTTACATCCTAGTTTGGACATGCGTTAACTTTTGTGTGTACATTAAAATGTACATCTCTATATATTTTACACTTTATAATTTACATCATGGTCTATAAGTGACTATCTCGATTTTATCATTAATTTCTAAAATTTCAGTGCATATTGTCCTTAAAACCAGGAAAATAAACTATCATCCAACCTTAAAGTTGTATCCCTGTCGTCATCTCTAAAGTTAATCTACATTGCTTTTTCAATAAGCTATATCTTGGGAATCATGTATCCATGCATGCAACACACATATCTCTATCAATATCATTTATGGATTTGGGTTTACAAGGAGCTATATAGATATTAGCATGCCCAATTACCCTTGCAAGACACATATATCTCTATGTAACGCTTATGGCTTATGGCCAAAGAAGAGACGCATGAACATGTGAACCATCCCCATGCAAGATGCACATCTCTACACAATCACTGCCGATGGTTATGGTATGGCTAAAGAAGAGACGCACGAACATGTAAACCATCCCCATGCAAGATGCACATCTCTACACAATCACTGCCGATGGTTTTGGTCTAATGGATAGTCGTAGAAACATGTAAGCCATCCAACATGTAAGCCATCCCTATGCAAGATGCATATCTTATTGGGAAACACCTATATCTTCAAGCTAACAAAGGGCTGCACCAGCGTGGCAATAGCCATTGACCCATGATGCACAAGATAAGACAACCCAAGCCATCTCGGCAATATAGGATGTAAACACATCCATGGTTATATATGCAAAGTAGTATAGAATTCAATGTAGGGAATATTGGATCAATTGCTTAATTACGATGCTGAAGGAAAGTTTTCAGATTAATTTTATGTTTTTTTTTATCTTTTTGGGTCCGACGTCTAGGTAAGGAGGTGTTTTAAATTTTACGCTATTCTAATGAAGGAAAAGATAGACAAATTAATGGGATAGAAAAATGAAATGGTTGTGTCGGTTTTGTGGTATAATTTTATAGTATTTCCATATATAACTTTTTGTTTCTTTTCAGGTCCAACGTCTAGGTAAGAAGGTGTTTCTAATTTTACGCTATTCTAATGAAGGAGAAGATAGACAAATGAATGAATAGCAAAATTTAATGGAAAAAATTAAGTACAGATAATTTCTCAATGGAAAAAGGAAACAAATTCAATTCTATTATAATAAAATAAGTAAATCATTTTTAACCGTTACTACTTTAGAAGTAGAGTCATCCTCCTTCCGCCCCCTCTACACATTGTCCTCTCCTTCGCATGTACGTAACCATTGTGATTTATCCTTAATTCACCCAGCCAACCAATCCCCAATCATACGTGGGTTTGGCCCATTAAAAGACACGTCCACCTAGCTAATCCCTAATCATATGTAGTATATGCATGGTCCATTGCAAAGCATGGGCATGTTAAGTAAAAGGAAAACGTACGAATTAGCCCCCACCCCCCCCCCCCCTCAACATTTTATTTTCTAAAACATGGTGGGTCCCACCTGTCATACTCTCTTATCTTCTTTTTCCTCTTTCCCCTCTATCTAGTGTCGTCAATCGTCAGGCACGATCGTGCCGGCACAGGTCAAGCGATGTGGGCTGTTGGCGCGCGAGGGCCGGTGACAAGCGGTGGCGCGGGCGGTCAGTACGCGAGGGCAGGCGGGAGGCGGTGACGCGGGCAGTCGGTGTGCGAGGGCCGGTGGCGACGCCGGCTTCCTCCGCCGCTTCCGCGCTCGCCACCACACGTCACCCCGGCGCCTCCTCGGCTTCCTCTTTGTCGTCCCGGGCCGCACGCCGCCGGTCTTCCTCTCCGCCACCTCCGGCCTCATTCCTCCCCGGCGGCGGCTGGGCCTCTACCGAGTGGGAGCTCCTGGACAGCCGCGACAGGCTCCTCCTCCTGCTCCACAACCACTGCCCCGCAATGAAGCTCACCATCGCCGACCCCACGCCGTCGCCCCGGGCGGCGGCAGCTGGATTTGGGGGGAACCGGCTCGCCTCCGCCCCCAGCCGCGTGAGCGAGTTCCGCCCACCTCCACTGGTGGCCGCCCGTGTGCGCCGTGCGCACACGAGAGAGAGAGAGAGCAGGGGGCTGGGAGAGTTGGGTTGAAGAGAGGGATGATAAGTGAGCCTAGGGTTTTTTTTTTTTTGCTGAGTAGTCTGCCACATTAGCGCCACGTGTGCTAGCTCAAGTCAAAACCACTCAGAACAGTGTTCAGGGGGGTCATTAGTCCAGTATAAATAGTTTAGGGTGTAAAATATCTGGTATTTGAGTTTAGGGGGGTAACATTTTCTTTTTACTTATGAAAAAGTACGAATTACCCCCTAAACTATCGTGGTCATAAGTAAAAAATGACCACGATAGTTTATGGGGTAATTCGTACTTTTTCATAAGTAAAAAGAAAATGGATTGTCATTAAATATGACAGTGCTCAAGGTTCTCTACCCCCAGCTTGTTATTTATGTTAATAGTATATACTCCACTAATGATGGTGATGGTCTCTGGTAGATGTTGAGCATCGAAAGGCGCCTTTTCTTTCTTTTCAGTTTTGCTATCTTAGCAGGTGGTATCGTGGAGTGGAGGTTGTGGTGGAGATTACAGATAATACACCTGATCATAAAGTGCCTTTCTCTCACTGTAGGGAGAGAGCATGTTTAAACATGTTTAATCTGTGGATGATTGCATGTTAGCAATAATATGGTGTTCTAGTCCTTGACCATCCATTGACAGTGGTAATGAATTTTTTGTGACTATAGTGGTAATGGATATTGAATGAGCCTCTGCAAACATCATGAAAGGTTGTAGTATCCACATTTGCACTAGAGTTTTCCTTAATGGAAGCCTACTTGTGTACTGGAATTTGGGAAACGAAAGTGACTTGACCTGGTACAAATTGGCTTTAATTTATTAATTACCATAATGGTGATGTCCTTGTAGACCAGTAACATTACGGGCTGACAGGCTGAGTGTTTGTTTATAATTATTGTATCAGCGTAGTACACTACTCAGCTCCCTACTAGTTACCCCTGACGAATTACCGAGAACTCAGGGCATGATTAGTTGACAACTAAATTTACAAAACTTAACATAGTTTTTATTAGACAATGTTTGATTTTTGTCATAACTTTACCTTGTCTAACTCTTAACCGGTTGGTTCACGTGTCATACCCTATTTTTTTTGTCTAACTTTGCATAACCTTAATTTGTTATTTTGGGATGTTTGGTTCACATACTAGGATTGTCCAAGTTTCCCCAACTTTCATTGCCAAACTTACCAAAGGTGAGACCATCAAAATCCATGTAACACTCAAGCCAACAAAATAAAACCATGCCACACTCTTTTCAGAGTCACTGACATATGAGACCTACTCCCTCTATCCAAAAAAAGACAAACCCTGGATTTTCGTGTCCAACGTTTGATTGGCCGTCTTATTTGAAAAAAATATGAAAAAAATTAAAAAGACAAGTCACACATAAAGTATTAATCATGTCTTATCATCTAACAATAATGAAAATACTAATTATAAAAAAAATTCATATAAGACGGACAGTCAAACGTTGGACACGGAAACCTAGGTTTTGTCTTTTTTTTTGGACGGAGGGAGTACGTTACAAAAGAGAAATCTTGCCACACTTGTGGGAGGCAACAAACACTCTGGAACCTCATCGGTTACCATATTCCCTAATAAGCCAAAATGACTTAAAAAAAGATATTAAACATTGTTTTAAAAAAATTCCTATGGAATTCCACTAAGGCTTAAGGCTAAATATATTGGAACACCAATACATCTTCTCCTATTCATGCAGTTTATTCATCAGATTAGTTGCTCCATGTTTTGGAAAATATGTTTTCTTCAAATAAATTTTGTCTACTGCAATGGTTTAACCACTAAGCTTGTCAAGTTTGTTTCTTAAGATATTTATTATATATAATCCATGATAATAATCCACTCAATAATCTAAATCAATCTACCCTTGAATTTAACCAAGCGTAACCAGAGCAACACGCGCTAGCTTGATTTTGAGGTGGAGTTAACTTTCAATAATTGAAACATTTTTCAAACATAGCTGGCAACAAAACCAATCATGAGCTGACACAAAATTTTCAAGTTCTCAACCTTTAGCCCATTCTCTTCGGATATATGGCTGATGGCTCCCTCTTAATTAAACAGACATAGATTCATAAACAATAATAGTAGATATGTTAATCAATCTATCTACTACAGTAGTAATTAATTAGATAAAATATGCTACTAGCGAATAGTGTTTTATGCTAGCAAAGCAGCCAAAATGGCAGCCAAAGCGAGTCACACTCTGTACTCCCCTCGTCCCAAAATATAGTTGTTTGTGGTAGAAACTTGAACAAGAAATAGCTATGAGTTATCTAGAAATTTAAAAAAAAAACAGTAAAAAATAGTTATATTAATTTTAGGATAAAAGGAGTATTAAGCATTGCAGAAAAGCGCAACTACACCTATGTGTTAATATAATAGAACTAACTTTAGGATATCTGCACTAACTACTGATGCACAATCATCTTGGTAGCCACAACTATGCCAAGTGCACATATATAATTTATTTGCATAATATTAATACTCCCCCTTTCTGGCTATGTATCTAACATAGTGCTTATATAGATACATAGCTAGATATGCCTATATTTTGAAATGGGTGTAAGCAGATGTTTGCCAGTTAATAATTGGAAATAATTTGAATTATCCCTAAACTCTTGTGGCGGTCTAATTTATCCTTAGGTCCCCGTTCATGTCACTTCTAACTAAAGGTTAACACTGATACGTAAAATGAGATAAGTTATTAGCGTATGATTAACTGAATATTAACTATTGCAAACTTCAAAAATAGATTGTTTATTTTAAAAAAAAAACTTATATATAGAAAGTCTTTTTATGAAACATATCGTTTAACAGTTTGAGAAGCATGCTAACGAAAAATAAAGGATAATCTCAGCCCAGAAGCTGAAACGAACTAGACCTTAATCCTGATAATGGGAAAAAAAGGAGAAGACCTCAAACCTTTTCTAACTTGATGAAAGACTCCTGAACCAATTTCAAACCATTTTATCCTACATGACCCGCGCGATGATTATTTGACCACAAGACAATCCATTCAGTAAATTAAAAGCAAAACATAATTTCACACCACATATCACCCTCTACTTAATTAGGTACTCCATCCGTCTCAAATTATAACACATCTATATTCTTTACACGATTTTCAATCACATACTTTGACCAGCAATTTATTCCATATTATATTCTCAACAAACATGAAATTAGCATCACACGAGGATTCTTCAAAATATAACCCTAATGATACAACATACATAATACTTAACATATATATAATTAGTATGATTATTAGTAAAAAATTACCGTTTTGTTTTTTCTTAAAAAAATGTGACGTCATAATCTATAATTCAGGACGGATGGAGGATACTACGACTGTACTCCTCCTCCTCCTCACCCTACCCTCCGGAATTGTTTAGCAGACGCAGACAAGCTGCACATCGTCCTAGCGATCGACAGCCAGAACAATCATCGGAGAAAAGGGGTCTTAAATTGCATTGATATAAAGGCTGTGTTTAGATATAAACTTCAGTTTTTTTCATCACATCAACCTGTCATACATACATAACTTTTCAGTCACATCATCTTCAATTTCAACCAAAATCTAAACTTTACGCTGAACTAAACACAGCCAAAGATGCTCCTCCGCGACACACACACTGTTGCATTATTCTGCCTCTCTTTGACAAGAAAACCAACCCCCGTCGTCTTGAATTCAGCTTCAGATCGATCAAACGTCAAACAAAGTGGATTCTATACGTAATGCAATGCAGGCCCAGATACTACTAGTACATCGTGCCCTTCTATATGCAGTTACGCATAGATACTGGCACCGGCCTCACCTAAAATATTTATGCTGCATTTAAGTAGCCATAGATGATTTAATTATATGTTTACATATTTGACTCGTCGGGTGTGTGTGAGAGAGAGTGCCCAAGGCATAATCTTCTCGAGGGGGTCAAACAATGAAGGAGTGATCGATTTTGTATGATAAGAGGAAGCACTAGTTTATTTTGTTTTTATAAAGTTTGTGTTTCGTCAGGTACATGTTGCATTGTCTCTTCACTTGGCACCCAGAGCATGTAGCTTTATATATATCTTGTGCTTTGCATTTTTATTCCTTCTGTATAAAACAATTCATTGCTGTCATGGCAGTGCGTACTTTGTGATGAACCTTCTTTATGTTACGAGAAAAAAAGGGACAATTCAAATTAAACTTCAATATATACCTATGAAAATTTCAGGTACTGTACAATGTAATGGTTTTTAGGCACATTAATTATTGTACGGCAATGCTCATCACAAATTGTATTGTATACGTGGAATTAATTAGCTAAAAAAAATGATTTTTGTTATTTACTCCATTCGTCCTAAAATATAAAAAGTTTTGATTGAATGGAATATATCCTAATACTATGAATCTATTTATATGTCCAAATCTAGATATTTGTATGTTCAAATTTACTAGGACATATCTCGTCTAATAAAAAATTTTATATTTTAGGACCAGGGGTATCTAATTAATTAGATATGTCGACAGGCGACAACTGTGCTTCTCTCTCTCGTGATAAAGGCATAAAGCTAGTCAGATGGTGGCGATGATTCATGCTCCGAGCAATAGTGACAATAACAACTTCTCCGACCCCGCCGTCTTCTTCTACAATGAATCTTCTTAACCTTTCTTTTAATCAAGTTTATATATAAAATGTACTACTCTATTCTAAAAAAATAAATCCTAGCTACAAATATAGACATACATATATTTAGATTTGTAGTTAAAATTGATTTTTTAGACGGATCCTAATGAAAGTCCATGGATTCCCAATCTCCAGACATCTATCCATTTAGTCCGACCGCAACAACCGAATTAATCATCCTCATCTGTAGTATATTTATTAAATATGATTATTATGATCATTTGTGTATGCTCCTAATCTATCCTTAATATCCCAAAATATAATTAATGTAGTATAAATATTTTAAGACGAGGGTAGTATTGTCCAAATTTATAGATAGAAATTGATATATTTTGAGATGAAAATAGTAGTATATACTACTACCTCCGTCCCAAAAGAAGTGTAGCCGTGGTTATCCATGTCCAACGTTTGACTGCCCATCTTATTTGCAATTTATAAATTTAATTTTAAAAATAGTCATACATAAAGTATTATTCATGTTTTATCATCTAATAATAAAAAAATTATTAATCATAAAAAAATTAAATAAGACGAACAGTAAAAACATTAGATATGAATCGACCAAAGCTACACCTATTTTGAAACGCGGGGGGGGGGGGGGGGGGGTGCGCGCTATCCTGCTAGCATGGATACACCCCCTGGTATAATGGCATATATGGACGACAGGATCGTTGATTTTCTTTTTTAATTTGATTGTTGAATGAACTCATACTATTAAACGTCAGAGTTGATGGAACGGGTTTGAAAATTCAGTACCTCAGCTGCCGGCCGGGCCGGCGGAGCAAAAATACTGTGGAGTATTCTGGTAATCAGCTGCCGCCCACTTTGAACTGCGTACGTGTACGCCATGGCGCGGAGCAGCTGGGACACTCGGCATGCAGCTAGCTAGGCTGCTACACAAATCATCATAGGATTCCCGACGCCAATGCCCGAATCAATCGAACCAACATGGACGTTCCCAGTACAGTACGGCAGTATTTCTATAGTACATTTGTACCATATTTGTGTCTGCGTGTACTCTTTCCATTAAAAAAATAATATCCGTAGAGATGTGATATCATCTAAATAACAAATCTTAGCAAACGAATTTGAACTTCCTTCTACCCAGATTCGTTGGCATAGCAGATATCTAATCCTCGTCAGTTCATATCAAAATTAAAAGTTTAGTTGAAATTACGACGATGTGATGAAAAAATTAAAAGTTTGAAAAAAAAAATTAAAACTAGTCTTGGCTAGGTTGTTTATTATGGGACATAGAAAATAGGAATTAATTAAAGCGCCTGCTTACAGACCGATCCACCAATGGCTCATATATGGTTAACTAACATCATAACAATAGTAGAGACACGAAAAAGAGAAAATATTTTTTTTTACAAATATACTTGTCGGTTTAAGAGAAGGAAAAAATAAAAATATTTAAGCATTAATTATTTTAAACTTAAAAATAGATTAATATGTTTTTAAAAGTAATTTTACTATTATTTTTTATTAAAACGCGTTGTTCGATAGTTCAGGAGGTGTGCGAGTGGAAAACGGTGAATATTTTCTCTCTTTTTTCTCTTAACGAACACGACCTAAACACGCCATACTCATATACCTACGGATATCTCATCTCACACATGCTTAATATGAGGAATTAACAATATAATCCTCGTTAAATCTCCACCACAATAAAAATTAAACATGGTCTCAGCCCGCCTTCTTCTCTCGCTGCTAGGAGAATTACATGCTAGTACGGAAACTATTGCTTGAAACATGCTAAATGTAATTTTAGAGACGAACAACCTACCTAGATTTTTCACAATTTAGTCCTTTTAAAAAATTTATTTCGTAAATAGACATCTAGAAAAACTTATCCCGAAAATGGTCCTTTTTGGGCGCCAGAGTGGCTGGCGCTGTCGTCCAACAGGACGGCACCAGCCTCTCTGGTGCCGTCCTCCTGCCACTGTGGCGAGGCGACGCTGAGGTGGTAGGGGGAGCGTGCCAATGTGGCTAATGCCCTCCCCCCATTTTTTTTATTTTTTATATGTTTTTCACGTTTAGGAGCACACAAGAACCAACCATAAAAAAGTTAAACTCAAATAGATGAAATATGTGACGTGTAGTATTTTCTAAAGCTCTACTGAAAAGCTTCTCGCCTTGAAAATACAATCTTGCAAGCGGAATTTGGAGGTTCTAATTTCGCCGAATCCGATGTAACTTTTTTTAAAGATGTCCATAGATATATTATTTGCCTGATTCCGAGTCCGTGTGAGAAAGTTACACCTGTTTTAAGAAATAATACCCGAATGTAAAAAAAAATACAAACCCTAACTTTTTTTTTGTTTATAGGATGTAAAAGATGTAAAAAAAGGCTAAGAGTGTTTGAAATCTAATCCATTTTTTTGGAACTATAGGAAAAACCAAAACAACAAGGAGCATGGAGAGCGCGGGGGGATTTTCGGTATAGTTTTGTAAAATTCTACAAGTCACATATTTCGTTCATTTGAGTTTAATTTTTCTACGGTTGGTTTTTGTGTTCTCCTAAGTGTGAAAAAAATATCAACAAAATAATTAAAAAAAAGTTGTACATCTCTCTCCTCAACACTAGAGGAAAAAATGGCCCGGGGGGTGGGGGCGGCGTCGGCCACATTGGCGTGCTCCCCCTACCACCTCAGCACCGCCCCACCACGGTGGCAGGAGAATGGTGCCAGAGAGGCTGGCGCCTAAAAAGGACCATTTTTGAGATAAGGTTTTTTCAAGCGTTTATCTGCAAAATAAGTTTTTTAAAAGAATCAAATTGTGAAAAATCCAGAACAACCTACCCAGCTGCCTCTACTCAAACACATGTAGAAATGATCCGATCCATTTCCGTTGGCGGGCAAGTTAAGTGCCCACTCGTGAATAATGTTTCCCCAGCCACCCCCAAACTTCAGAAACAATTTACCAAGAATGGACCATCTATTTCACATGTGCGGGAAAAAAACCAGCATCTCATTTATTCTTTCGACGAGCCAAATCGTTTTAGATTCATCATGTACAGTAACTTCACCTTATCCTCTTCTCCTCTACCCTATTAGGGCCTGTTTAGTTCACGAAATGAAAATTTTTGGATATCGCATTGGACGTTTGATCGGATGTTAGAAAGGTTTTCGGACATTAATAAAAAAAACTAATTTCATAACTCGGCAAGAAACCGTGAGACGAATCTTTTGAGCCTAATTAATCCGTCATTAGCTCATGTATGGATTACTGTAGCACTTATGGCTAATCATGGGCTAATTAGTCTCGAAATATTCGTCTCGCAATTTCCCCCATAACTGTGCAATTAGTTTTTAATTTATCTATATTTAATGCTCCAATATGTATCCAAAGATTCGATGTGATGTTTTTTTGGAAAAAGTTTTTGGTAACTAAACAAGGCTAGTCATTCAGTTCGCTCCAGCAGCCCACATTATGGTCCGTTTAGTTCGCGAAAGGAAAATTTTTGGGTATCACATTGGATGTTTGACCGGATGTCGAAAGGGGTTTTCGGACACGAATGAAAAAACTAATTTCATAGCTCGCCTGGAAACCGCAAAACGAATTTATTAAGTCTAATTAATCCATCATTAGTACATGTGGGTTATTGTAGCACTTATGACTAATCATGAACTAATTAGACTCAAAAGATTCATCTCGCGATTTCGATACAAACTGTGCGATTAGTTTTTCTTTTTATCTATATTTAATGCTCCATACATTTATCTAAAAATTTGATGTGATATTTTTAGGGAAAAAATTTTTAGAACTAAACAAGGCCTATAAAACGACCCATCAGAACCAACTCACTCTTTATTATGTTTGATAAAATATAATTGTTGGTTCACTTCTATTTTTTGTCTAAGGTTGCGATTGAAGGACCGTTTAACGTGAATTTAGGGAATTACTCAGTGGCACGTGAAATGAGGTAGGACATAAGCACAAAACTAATTGAGTAGTATAAACTATTTTGAACTTAGAAAATTATAAGTATAACTTTTAAAATAAATTTTCATATAGAAAACTTTTACACGAACCATACCATTTATACGTTTGAAAAATATACGCACTAAAAACAAGTTAGCAGCTTGCGTAAAAGAAGCAGAAAAGGAAACCTAAACCTCTACAAACGGTTTACTTCCTTTTGAAATATACCTTTTATTTTTTTCCCATTTGTGCATTCGTACAGCTAGCCATCGATCGAGGCAAACAGGCAGCATTCTTACGTGCATGCACGTCAGTACGTCACACGAGCACGTCTCTACCTTACCTTGTGCAGGCTCTCCTTTGGGGGTTGGGAATCCGATGCTAAAATTGTTGATAGCTCAAACATGAAAAAAATGCAAGGACAATATTCACATTTTTTTATGAAGGAACGAAAGTACAATATAAATAAACATATATATATAGATATAGGAGTATATGCACATAGTATACCGCAAGATTCTTACAACTGGAGTAATTAATTAATTGATTGTTTTTATATATTGAAGCCCAACTGCCAAGAGAGCTACATACATACTCCATCCGTCCCATAATATAAGGGATTTTAGGTGAATATAACACATCCTAATATAATTAATTTGGATATACCATTTATCTAGATTTATTAGATTTATTGTACTACGTAGCATCCAAGCAAAATCCTTAGGACGGAGGGAGTAGCTCGCTAGCGTACGTGCAAGCACGTACAAATGTCTCTGAAGCTACACTAACCTACAAAACCAACACTATTTCGTCGAAACATTGTTCATTGCTTACTTTATTTGCATGCGACCGATCATATCGACAACGACGACGTCGTCAAATTCTAACAAGTTGTTCTGATTTTGGACGTTCTCATGCATGATGACGTGATGTGATCGATATGGATGCATGACTATTCGGAATATAGGATAGAAAATATTGAATCAGGAAAATATGGAAATATGATACTCCCTCCATCCCAAAATAAACGCAGCCATGAGTTTCCGTGTCCAACTTTGATCATTCGTCTTATTTAAAATTATTGAAAAACCTAAAAAACATAAGTCACACAGAAAGTATCATTCATGTTTTATAATCTAATAACAATAAAAATATTAATCATAAAGAAAATGAAATAAGACGGATGATCAAAATTGGACACGAAAACTCATGGCTGCGTTTATTTTAGGACGAATTATTACACGTGTAGACGAATATATAGTGTTGAAAAACATAGGGAAAATGTAACATAAGGAATATGTCAAGGAAGCCAAATCTATTACAATGAAAGCAATTAGCTAAACATTCAAAATAATCACATTAAATTAAATAAGCTTGCTTGTGTTGTCCTTAAATTATAGTCACTCGATATTTTAAGAATTGGTTTGCCTTAGACCTAGCAAAGGAAAAAAAGAAGCTTCTAACGGATGTTTAAATTCCTATGTTTTTCCTATGGAATCTGTGCTAAATGAAAGTTTTCTTCACTTTTTCTATACCCCTAATTTTCCATTCCGAATAAGTGAATGGTATTAGCTTCAATATGAATTTCGATCATGTGGCCACTTTTCCTTAAAAACCTTCAAACCGAATGAGGATGTGTTTAGTTCACGCCAAAATTAGAAGTTTGGTTGAAATTGGAACGATGTGATGGAAAAGTTGGAAGTTTATGTGTGCAGAAAAGTTTTGATGTGATGGAAAAGTTAAAAGTTTGAAGAAAAAGTTTGTAACTAAACTGGCCTGAGCCCTTCCCCAGTTATAGAATAAGTTTATTTTTTTTATCATTGGTCCTAAAATAAGTTGAACTCTTTTCTCTTTAGCTACCCAGTTCATAAATTAATGAGTCTTGTTCCTTTAATAGCCTTTTCTAATGAGTAGTAGTATTTTTTTTATTAATGAGAGATATTTTGATTTTCTTTTACTTCATCTTGATTTTTGTTTCCAATAGTTAAAAGATGAAACTATTTTAGTACGAATGCAATAGATGCTTCTCTCCGTTTAGGATACGCGCACAAGGGAAAATGCTCTAAACAAATATTATGAACATATATCCCACACAAGTGCATAGCGTTGATTATTCAGCGTACATGTTGTAATTTGTAAATTACTCCCTCCGTCCTGATCTATATATTTTTTACATGATTTTTAATGATATATTTTGATTATAATTTATTTTAGTTATACTTTCAATGAATATAATATAAAAATTAACATCATATAAAAACACTTCAGAATATAAATCTATAATATGCATAAGAGTAATTTGTAACGGAAGGAGTAGTAGTACTCTGATTTTTTAATTATAGTCAATTACTGGCCAATTAATTCCGATTAACACTAGTCGGCATGCAGGTCCGGAATAACGCTGTTTCCAAGGCACGCAGAGAGGAATACGTACGCCTTGATAGGTGGAATCCAATGCTACGGGAATCTACAGTCTACACGTACAAGGGCATGTACTGAGTTGGAACTTGTTTTACGGTCACTCACTTGTTGGCTATCTTGTGGTTTTGCCCAACTTGTGCCACCTGATCCGCTCCATTTCAAAATAAGATCGCATTTACCTCTTCAAATTTGTTCTAAAAATAAGTTAGTATATTTAAATAATATTATATTTTATGAAAGTAAGAATAAATATACTGGAACCAGGGGAACACATCGGGATTTAATAAAGTGGATGGTATTATATTTTATGATAAGTTTCTTACAACGCAAAAAAACATTATCTTTTCATTTTTCTCTCCACGACATGCATCTCCAAAACTCATGAAAGAGAGCTTACCTTCTCACCCGTACCATAAGCCCCTCCCGTCCCTCCTCCTCCCCCTCCCCCTCCCCCTCCCTCCTCCCTCCTTTCTCCGATTGGCGACTGTGCAGTTCTCTTTTGTCTGTACCCCTATTAAGATATATTATATTTTTGATGGATGGCTGTTGAGAGTGGACAAGAAAACGAGTAAATTAATATTGGTGGGAGCTTCTGCAATTTGTTGGGCTCTGTGGTTGTATAGGAATGATATGGTTTTTGACAAATCACCATCTGTTATATATATGCAGGTAATTTTCAGGGTAACCTATTGGCTCTGGTTTTGGGCACAACTACAAAGGTGTGATGAAGACGGTGAGCTTTCAAAAGCTACATGTCGTAAGCTTAAGACTACGGTTATGCGGCTTTTTGCCAATTATCGATGGAGATTCACAAATAAACTTCAATAATATGTTCTCCTAATCCTGTTTTGGTTAAATTTATCTTTGTGTGGTCATTTCTTCTATCATTTCTAAACTACACTTAGAGTGCTAGATTGTAATATTGGCATGCAGCTCTCTTTGAGCAAAAGCCAGGATGACTATTCCATTATCTAAAAAAACTATTCCATATATAGATCCTCTATCAACTGCTAACCTCCTCCGCCGCCCTTCTCCAATCCCATGGCTTCTGCTTCGCTTCCTCTGATTCAAAATGATAAGTAGTTGATGGGATGGGAGAGCTCACCGGACAGCCATGGCACAAAATTTCTCGAGCAAGAATAGACTACTCCTTCCGTCCTAAAATATAACGGACTTTAGACGGATGAGACATTTTCTAGTACTTGTAAAAATATCTCATCCGTTCTAAATCCTTTACGTTTTAGGGCCTATTTAGTTCGTGAAAAGAAAATTTTTGGGTGTTATATCGGATGTTTGACCGATGTTGAAAGGAGTTTTCGGACACGAATGAAAAAACTAATTTCATAACTCACCTGAAAACCGCGAAACAAATCTTTTGAGCCTAATTAATTCATCATTAGCACATGTGGGTTACTGTAGCATTTATGACCAGTCATGGACTAATTAGGCTCAAAAGATTCGTCTCGCGATTTTCATCCAAACTGTACAATTAGTTTTTATTTTTATCTATATTTAATGCTTCATATATGTGTTTGAAGATTCGATGTGATGTTTTTAGAAAAAATAATTTAGGAACTAAACCAGGCCTTACGGTTGATCGATAGCGATGAGAATCGTTCAGGTGTGCATCAAGCTAGGTGGCTACTCCAGATAGGTTACTTGAGAAAGATCAGTGACTACCGTAGACTACACATGTATACTCTCTCCGCCCCAAAATATAAGAGATTTAGAAGGAAGAGAGAAAAGAGAGAGCAGTGTATGCCAGGTGGGTCCCACAATTTTTTATATATATAGAATGCTGACTGGACTGCCACGTATATGCCACGTAAACCAAAACCACCGCGAATTGGGTCGAGGGGGGTAATTCGTCCGGTATGCATAGTTGGGGTGAAGAATATCCGGTTTTGTGGTTCGAGGGGGTAATTCGGACGACCGCGATAGTTCGAGAGGGTAATTCATACTTTTTCCTATTATAAAATATATTCAATTATGGATTAAATGGAACTAATTTAGTATTGTGGATATTAGTATATTTATCTAAGCTTGATCAGACTTGAAATAGTTTGACTATGACCGAAGTCAAAATGATTTACAATCTACTCCAAAACGGAGCAGTATACTCCATCCGTTCTAAAAGAAACCAACTTAGAGCATCCCAGCTGCTCTTCTATCCCACCCTCCATATGAGAAATGGCGTATGGAAGCAAAAAAAGAGGCTCCAGCAGACACTCCAAAACATCCTTCAAAAATAGACATCCGCCAAAACAGGAGAGAGAAACGCTAGATTTGGCGTTTCTCTCTCCTCACGCCATCCGGTTCTCCCGCCCCCATCTGGATCGATCCCACCTTCGCCGGCGGCCAAGGCGGCGGTTGTGGGCGACGACGGCGCAGTGAGTGAGACAGACGGCGACTGGATCGACAGCCAAGGGCGGCGGGGATGGCGGCCGAGGGCGGTACGCGCGGCCGTGGGCTGGCGCGGCGGCGCTTGGCGTCTGGGAGGCGGCGGGACGGCGTACGCCGGAGGGAGGTGGCTCGGCGCGACGGCTGGGTCACGGGGAGAGGGGAAGCTGGCTGGTGCCTCCGCCGCATCCGTCTCCGCCTGCCTCCGCCGACCGCCGCATCCGCCTCCGCCTGCTCCTGCCGGCCGCCCGCGCCTGCGCCTGCCCGCCCCCCTCCGCCTGCGCCTGCACCCACCCGCCCCCCGCCTCCGCCCATCGGCCGCCCCCTGCCTGGTAGAAGAGAGAGAAGAGAGAAGAGGAGTAGAAGAGAGAAGAAAGTGTTGAGAAAGGAGAGGTAAAAAAGAGAAATTAATTTAAAATAGATGGCATTTGAAAGATAATTGTAAAATATAGGATGAAGGATGTAATATGGATGATCTGCTGGAGTAAAGAGAAATATGGAATGAGAATCTTTTTGGAGGATCATCCAAAAAGCAATATGGAGGATGAAATTTAGATGAGCTGCTGGGGATGCTCTTAGATGCGGATGTGACACCATTTAAGACAACGAATCTGAACAACCTTATATCCAGATTCTCATAGGTGATGTCTCATTCTCACGTACTTTCTCCGTCCCTAAATATAAGGGATTTTGGTTGGATGTGACACATCCTTATATAATGAATTTGGGTAAGAAGTCTGTCCTGATTCATTGTAATAAGATACGTCAAATACAATTAAAATCTATTATATTTAGGAACGGAGGGAGTAGCGCCGTGTTTAGTTCCAAAATAATTATTTAAACTTTCAACTTTTCTATCACATTAAAACTTTTCTACACACATAAACTTTTAACTTTTCTGTTATAAACCAAATTTTCAATTTTGTCGTGAACTAAACAAAGACTAGGTTAGATATTTTGTTTTTCGACCGAGGGAGACTCTACTATCTCGCGGTTCGTGCAAGGGCGTACGGCGGCTTTGGTATGTTCAATGTGCACGTACGCGTGCTGCGTCCAAAGGAAAGGCAGCTACGGACTCTGCTCTCGAGCGAATGGCAGCCCAGCCGGAAATGTACGTCGCTGATGAGATGCCCTGCGCAATTGAACACGGAATGTACCCTTTCTCCAGCTTTCCACCATCTCCACGCATGAATTTCCGTGTACGTTTTTGAAGTTCAAAATTCCATTTCAAAGTTCAAAATTTAGGAGGGAAAAGAGAGAACGCAAGAGGTTTCTTTCGTCAAATAGTACTTTTGTTTCGTTATAAATATTCAATGTTTAGATTAAAATTGCGTCAAAATTTAAAAACTATGATCGTTAATTTGGTATTAGATTAAAATCAATAAGTTTATGATAAGTGTGATAATACTTTTCGAGGCTGATCTATCGTAGACCATTTTTTTTAAAAAAATAACCATTCGAGAACTATTGATGGTCCAAATTTTAAAAGTTTGATTGAATCTCGTTTTAAACGTCAAATATTTACAATCATAGAGTATCTATTTTACAACATGGTATCTGGGGGAAACATACTAAGATAGTAGGAAATAACCATGAATATTGAACAGTGAAATCCAAATTTTTGTGGCCTTGTAGTTGGACCTGTTGAACAGTCAAACTTTCACCTTTAAGCTGGTTTTTAAACTGTCAATTATTGCTGCAAATGGTTTTATTATGTTTGGAGCATCAGACGTTTGGTGATTTAGTTGTGGTTGTATGTTTATCAATGTTAAGTTCTAGTGAGCCTCAATTGGAATTTTAGTATGCTAGATATTTGCTATTGGACTCAATCTCTTTAAGTATGTAAAAGAGATATAGTCCAATAGCATATGCTAGATGTTTGTGCATGCTTGTATGTTTCGCATATAACTATAAAAGTCTATAATAGAGTCAGGAACTTTTAGGATTTGTTTGGACAATAATTTTTCAACCTATCACAGGGTAATTTTTAATACTAGCCATCATCCAGTCATCTCATCTCATTCATCATAACTCTTCATTCCCAATTCCAAATAAAAAAAAATTCCCACCCTCCTGTCCCATTTTCCAGACGAGCCCTTTATAGGCGGTTCGCAAATGACGCATCAAAATTTCGCAAACAAAACCTTTGGCTATTTAAACATGGACCTTATTTTTAAAATAGACAAAATCTTTGCCTCGCATATATTGATAAAGTAGGAAGCAACAAACAAGAGTTTAAAACTTTACATGACTTTGCAAAGGCGAGAGTCCACAAAATGAAGGGGATGAGTAGACTTCTCCCAAATCGGTGAGCTCTACCAGGCACACAGCCCCTGCTTTCGCCCAGGCGGTGGCTTCTTCCTTGATTTTAGCTGCGATTGTTTCAGGCGGGGTGTCGGACGTACCTAAAGATTTTGGTATTGCATTCGCACCAAAGTTCACTGTGATACCATCAACCTTCCACAACTGAAGGCCGGTCCAACGCTGTATCTCCGTCCAGACTCGCCGGGAGAGTCTTGCAGTGCGCTAGGAGATGTACCGCCGTTTCCTGGATGTTGTGGCATAGGGGGCAGAACAGTTGGATTTGTCATCTTCATGCCATTTTTTCTGTAAAGAAATGGGCGTTGCACAAGGATTGTTACTGTAGGGATGCTGGGCATCGACCTAAGCCATGCCCATGCCATGGTGCTACACGGCTTCCAACCGTGTTTTTTTTTGTTCAGATAGATCCCAAGAGATCGACATTGTGACCATTATATTTTGCCTGCCCTGTGTTTTGTTTACATATATACGTCCCCTTCCCGGAATAGAGCCATGCCCAACGCCAGCAGACAGATATACATGAATACATCTATTTATTGCATCCTTCTCTTGTGTACAGTATATGAGAGTACATTAACAGATTGGAAATAGTCCAAACGGAAATTGTTCTACGTAAATAACTTTGTACACACTAATTTTCTTAGTTTTTGTTTATTTTTCGATAGAGACATTTAGACGCGCACCACATACCCGTCGACAGCACACTGCCACATTAGCACTCATGTACGTGTTTGTCCTGTACATATGGTTGAGATATTATTGGAGGCATCTTAAACTCCTCTCAAAGTGTACAGGTACCCACTGAACACCGTGTGTAGGCTTCTGAAGTGCACTATGGATACTTCGCTGGATTGCTGTGGACACGCTTTCCAAGTTGATAAACGGTGTATTTTTCAATACAAAACTTTTATTTAAAGAAGTTTATAGAATCAAATAAATTATTTTTTTAACTGTTAATATTGAAAGTCAAATTCATATTGCTCTATAACTCACCTCGTTTGCCGTGTGAATGATAAGCTTGGCTGATCCTCCAAACTTATGTGTACTATATATGCTGTATATGGTTTTTTTTGGATGAATATACTGTAGAACCACACCAACTGGCCATCTGGCTACATGCCATCTAGAGACAAGTCATGGCAATTCTACTACATTGAGAAAATAATTGAGACACTAGGTTACTGTTGACGAAAAAATCGAATACACCGGCCTGAGAGATCTGTTTACCTCCTGTGCAGGTCCAAATCTTGATGAGATGTGGGCGTGCCAGTCAGTTTGATCCTGCAACTGACAAGATATGCAAATAGTAGATCAAAACAGCCGATCGACTGACAAGCCGATGGAGTAGTTCCAGCCGATAGCCGATAATAGCCGATGCCGATACCAGCCGATGTCGATAGGGTTTAAGTAATCGGCTATATGTCCAATGTAGATAATGATATAATGGCAGTCGGCTGATGATGATGTAATAAAATAACAATATAATCCAGTATAAACCAATCGGCTAGCAATGATATGATAAATAAACATCGATCGAAGGTTAAAGCACACATCGGCTGGAGGTCCGATGTCATGAAATCCACAAGATTAGATTAAACAGTGAAACATTTGTTGTAATCGGCTAAATCCAACTTATATGTATATGCAATCCTTATGAGCCGATGCAACGTCCAGATAACTCACCGGCTGAAACCCCGATAAAACCCTTATTGGCAATCAAGAAGCAGGCTAGAGATTATGGTTCTAAGCACGACTTAGTAGATCAAACTTAACTGATACAGCACTAAGTATGAAAAGAAACATAATATCTAGACAATCAAGCCGTTGACTGATTTTCAGGGTGGTGATGCCTAAGCTAATCTAATCTAGCAAGGCGATTTAGCCGATACCGGCAGAAACCCTAAAGCGAGAGACAGCCGATAGAACTAAATTGAGATGCTAGGACTAGATTAACATAGACATATGATAAATAGCCAGGCAAATATATTATCCAAACCAGAGTAATCCAAGAGGTCGAATGTCCTGATGTAGCCTTTAACGACGCCGACGTAGACGATACAATTGCCTGTACCGGCAGAACATTGGACTTATCCCTTCGCCGGAGATCGAAGACGATGCAGCCCCGCGTCGAGTACCACGTTCCGCCGGAACGTAAAAACAAAAGTAGAAGTAAAAAGGGTGGCGATGCGCCGAATTGTATTGATCGTAGCGATAGATTACATAGACCCTAGGTGTACATATCTATACCCATGAGTTGATACAAGTCTTTGTCGGACAAGAAAGAAACTTTCCTAAAGATAAAAGGCAAGATAAAGTCCGTATAGGACACTAAACACACTTTCCTAAATTTAAAAGGAAACTAACAAACTATTCCTAATTAATAGATAACTTACCATGCCGCATTCTCTTTAAACTCGGTCTCTTCTGGATATGTTTCCTTTAGTAGATTAATTTCCTTAACTGAATATAGCAAGAATCCGACAACTGACGACTTGACAACTCTTATCGGCTAATCTCAGGACTTCAAAGCCGATGCTAACTCTAAGCCAATAACTACTCCGAGCTTACCAAATTTCACTATTAACAGTTACTAGCTAGCTACTTCACTCAAATTGGTGAGACCGTGAGAGTAGTCCCTTTATGGAGTATTTCAATTTCAACTTGAACACACTCCCTTCACATTGAAGTCCTTAGACCTCATAAATGAACGTACTTGACCAAAATTTAAATTTTTAACCTTAAATTTAAAGCTGATTTTAAGGTTTATTCGTCAAAGTTTATTTTTCAGTTTTTCTTTTAGATCGTCGAGAACACATATATAAAATTTTTATTCATAAATTACTTTTCGTTTGCAAATATGCCAAACGGTGGATCCAGAAATCCTTTCGTCCATAAATATAGACATTTTAAAGTTGTTTGGCAGAAAAATCGAGGGAAAAAGATTCGGATGACGACTCTTATTAAATGAGATATGCATTAATGTATGGTTGGATGAGACACCGGATATGGATAAGATGCGAAGAAATTTAAATAGGAGTAAGAGCGTATTGAAGGTGATTGATAAGATAAGTATCAACCCAAAACAATCTACAGCCCGAAACCTTTGCTTAATTCTGATACCAAGTTAACTACATGTATTTGGATTAAAAACATGTTTTTTCATGACCCCATCTGCACAAGGATTCTATATATAAAAATCTGATTCAAATTCAACCCTGAACTCCAGCAGCTCTCACGAGCCTCACAAGTCACAAACCTTCCCAATCGGCAAGGCCGCAAGGATACCGAATTTAGAAATATTCTGCATGGTGTGCCCCTGCGCCACACATCCATGGCGATTGGCGAGCATCAGCAAATGCAACCACTGCTTCTCTCCATATCGATCAAATTAAGGCCCTGTTTAGTCCCAAAACAAGAAATTTCACGCTGTCACATCAATGTTTGGACATATACATAAAGACGAGTATTAAATATAGAAAAAACCAATTACACGGTTCGCCAGAAAATTGCGAGACGAATCTTTTAAGTCTAATTGTGCCATGATTTGATAATATGGTGCTACAGTAAATATTTGCTAATGACTGATTAATTTGGCTTAATAAATTCGTCACGCAGTTTTCTAGCGGAATCTGTAATTTGATTTGTTATTAGACTATATTTAATATTTTAAATATGTGTTCATGTATCCGATGTGATAACTAAACCTAAAAAATTTTCTCCAACTAACCAAGGCCTAATCTTTTCTCTGAACAAAACTGTGTGTTTACTTCCTAGAAAAAGTTGAAAGTTTGAAGAAAGTTGAGAGTTTATGTGGGTAGAAAAGTTTTTGTTGTGATATGATGTGATGGAAAGTTGAGAATAGGGGAAAACTAAACACGGCCGGCTTTTTTTTTTCCAGTGCCAATTCTCCTGACACCACCCACACAGCTTAGCTAGCAGCTGCTGCTGCTGGAGACAGGAAACGCATGCATGCATGCACTGCGTGCCGGTGCCGGAGATGCATGCAGCGAGAGAGCACAGCGGCATGGTCTCCGCTGGCAAACCTGCATGGGTACATGGTGAACATCTGCATTCTGCAGTGCTCTACCTCGCGGAATTTCGTGGAGGCTACAGGCCATACTGCCTTATTCGTGGAGGCTCTAGCTAGCTTGGCTTCTGCCATATTCATTTAATTAAATTTATTTTTATGATTTGGATGTACACTCTGTTTGACATAGTTCTAGATCTAAGGTTTTTATTTATCACTGGTGGAGAAATCGTTTATAGTCCCGGTTCGTAACCCCCTTTAGTCCCGGTTGTCCAACCGGGACTACGAATCCGGGACTAAAGATAGCGATTTTTAGTCCCGGGTGAAATAACCGGGACTAAAAATTTTTAGTCCCGGTTGGTAACACGAACCGGGACTAAAGATCGGTCAGCCACGTGGCCGGCTGATCCATCTTTAGCAACCGGGACTAAAAATCCATGTACCATTTTTTTTATTTGCATGGCCCTGTTTGCTGCATGGTTGATTATATATATATATATATGCGTATGTATATATGTATAAATACATATATTACACACATATTTATAATTTAAAGCACTTAACTTTATGTACATATATGTTACAAAAATATATATTAACACTAAAGTAAATGTATGTACATATATAAATATATATATAAATATAAATATATATATATATATATATATATATATATATATATATATATATATATACATGCATGTATAGTACAATTCATTTGCTCGCTAGCTATAGCTACGACTTCGACGCCTGCGTTACGTCAGAAGAGGAAGGACCGACGTTACAAATTGTCGATCCGTCATAGTAGAATTCACCATCAGGATTAAGGACTTCTTCGTTGATGAACCCCATCAGTTGTTCTTGAACAGCCGTGATAAAATCCTTGTGTGGGAGTTTTTCCCTCATGTGAATACGCTATCATTCGGAAAATAATGACATATCAATATATGAAATTAATAAACAACTTAACAAATCGATATGCAATGAAATTTTGAACGGTTTATGTATACGTACATCGAGCTCTCGTTTGGTGTATATTTGGTTTGATAGGCAGTGGGCATACTCGCATACGTAGTAGCCGCATAAGTTAGTTCCCTTGTCCTGCTTTGCACACTACATGAGAAACGATGAGAGATTTAATATACTCTTTATATTAACTGTAAGTAGAGATTCAATTCAATATAATTTTGGATCATGCATGTACTCACTGGAAAATGAAACCTCCGTCCAAGTTTTTCTTTCCAAGTCCCGCGGACCAATTGACGGAACCGATCCCAAGCCCTACATGTGCAGTTGCAAGCTATGATTAATTAAATATTACCCGAGATCAACATAATATCAACAGAGTCCCGTGACTTTGGAATAGATGGCATTATATTATCTGTCTATTAGTTGGAAGACCTTGTCAAAAACCTTCTCCTCTTTATTCATTGAGTCGTACACAGTGACTCTGCATGCGTCCAAGTCAAAAAAGAACAGGACCCAGTGGAATCTGGAATATGCGTGAGATGAGATAAATATCAGAATGTACATGTTATATGTATGGGAATGAAATTTGTTCGAACGACAATAAAAACTCACTCTGTGTTATACGGCAATAGTATGAACGTCTTGAAATGCTGTTGCGTTAGGAGATGGACGAGATTGTCCTCTGTGTCTTTCTCGTATATGTCGAGCATTTCGGTGTTGATTTTCCGAGGGTCGATGAACCCAGTATTGTAAACCCCCCGCCGTCGGGCCCTTTGAATCTTCATTCTACAACAATGAAAGGAAATTATTATTGCTTACATATATGCCAGGAGCTAATTATTGAACGAAACAAATCGAACTCAAAGATACTTACAAAATCCATGCGCTCAGAAGAGAGACGTCGAGGGCGTCCCGATGGTACAGATCGAAGACATCCTTGAAATGGATCCATAGAACATCTTCTCCTTGCAAGAAGTCGGGGTTTCTGATTCTCGTTCCGAACATCTCTCTACCATTGGCGCTCATTTCCATGTACCGTTCATGGAATTTGTATATTTGTGTCGGTAGGGACTGCAGCTGCTCAGGCCTGATAAGCGGTTTACCGAGTTCAAACTTGTATGCCACTTCCGCCTTCGGGATTGGTGCGCCTCCAACCAACTGAGTCATGGTTAGACCGGTTCCGAAATGAAATCCGTTATGCCAAAGTCTTCGCCGGTCACCAACGGCTCGACCACTTAGTGTGGTTGTTCTCCAAGCTGAGGAACTGGTTTGGACTTCTTGTAATAGGCTTTCCTAAGTGTTCGGTCATAGTCCGATAGCTTTAAGGCCTCCTTGTTTGCGGTGGACATTCCCTTGAAGAAATTCTTCACGCTCGGGTCAATAGGTATCTTCTTTTCAGGACTCCGAGGCTTGAGTTGCCTCTTCACTTCTCCTGCCACATAAGCATTAAGCTCCTCTTGACTGCAATCGTACGGCAGCTCCTTGTTTTTGGTGGTGTCAACTTTGGCCTTCTTCGTTGCCCTTGTGCTGGCAGGAGGTGGAGCTTGGCGAGACCTTGTCTTGGGAGGTGCAGGCGGACACGGTGGAGGAGGAGGCGGAGGAGCCGGAGGAGATGGTGCAGGAGGAGGTGGCGGAGGAGCCGGAGGAGATGGTGCAGGAGGAGACGGCGGAGCCGGAGGAGATGGTGCACGAGACGCCGCTTGTCGCCCAGGGAGGATGATGTACCACTTGCGCCATAGTATAATGGCGTGGCTTGTGTCTCGTAGATGCGTCTCACCGTCTCCTCCTGGGTAGTCCAACTCGAGGTCCTCGTACACGGCTTCCACCAGCTCAACTTCGACCCTCGAGTATCCTGCTGGAATCGGCCTGCAGTGGTAAGTCCGTGAAATATCCGTTGGGATGGCCATTCCCGACGCCACCTTCACGTGATGAGAGGTTATCTATTAGTAATCAACCTAAGCAGCAACTTGCGGAACGTACGAGTCAAAAATCATATATTACATCGAGCATACCTTGATTGATAAGTTCTTGAAGGGAATATATAGCTCACATGGTGTCCGATGCGTGATCTCATCAACGGGGCAGGTGGTTTCGTCCTGGGTTTGCATGGCGTCCATGCTATGTGATACTACCTGCCCTGTTGAGGCGCAGCTGCTACGATTGCCTGATGGGCTGACCATTGGAGGAGGTATGTACGGCTGGGGATCGTGTGACCGATGTGCTGCCATGCGTTCATCCACCTTTCGGGCCACCTCCTCTTGCATGCTGAGCTCGTAGCTCGATATCCTGTACTCGAGATCTGCAATCTTCGCCTCGGTATCTCTCTTGCTCCTCATCCGACTCCTGTACGTGTGGATGTCCTCCTTGAATCCCATCTTCCAGGGAATCACGCCTTTCCCTCGTATTCGTCCTGGATGCTCGGGAGTCTGTAGGACGAGTGACAGCTCGTCCTTCTCTCTGTCGGGTCGGAATGTGCCCTGAGAAGAGGCTTCCACTGCGTCCGTTAGTCGATTCGCAGCCTCGCGTATCTGATCGCTGAAGACCAAGGAGCCATCACCTAGGTTGAGCGTTCCACCGTGAGCATAGAACCGGAACTTCGATCGATCAGGCCATTTAGCGGTGGCCAGTTCGATACCCCTCTCAAGCAAGCTTGCCTCCATTTCCTCCCACTTCGGCATCGCGACGCTATAGCCGCCTGATCCCAAGTGGTGATGGTACTTCTTCTTGGCGGCATTTTCTTTGTTTCTTTCCATCATCGCCTGCCCTTGTTGACCTGTCTTGTAAGCAACGAACTCCTCCCAGTGATCCCTTAGCTTCGGGAATACGTCGAAGTTCGGTGTCTGCCCCTTCAGGATGTATTTCCGGTACAGATCTCCCTTGAAGGTCTGGAACTGTTCTGCCATTTTCTTAAGAGTCCAGTGTTTCACTATGTTCTCTGTACCCGCAGGGAGCGTGAACGTCTCGAGCATTGTGGTCCACAGCATCTCTTTCTCTGATTCTGGGAGCCCCCGCGTGCCCTTGTTCTGCGCCAACACACCTTGCTGACAGGCACGTTATCGCTCACAACCCAACCGCTGTGGCGTACAAAATTCTTGGCTGCTTGTGCCGGGGCACTAGGTCGGCCGTCTGCGTCCACCTCAGTTATGATGTGCCGACCCTCTATCTTCTTCGTGGCACCTCGTTGTCCGCGTGCCCTCTTCTGTCCAGCGGAGGGATGACTTCCACTAGCCTCCTCCTCATCGTTCCCCTCCTCGTTCCCCTCTGCATCCCTCTCCATGTTCCCCTCCACGTTCAAGTACTGGTTTGGATCCTTGTTCCCCTCTTCTTCGTTCCAGTACTGGCTGCTTCCCTCTGCGATTGTATCATACAGTATCTGTTCCTCATCGCGATCAGCCATCTGTGCATACAAAAAATATATGTTAGGTCTATAGGATGTATTTGCTAACCGTAATATTAAAACTCTAATAATCTTATATTAAATCTCTAATAATCTCATATTAAATCGCTACTAATCTTATATTAAAATTGTAATAATCATATATATATATGCTAAGTCTAACAATCTTATATTAAAATTGTAATAATCATATATGCTAAGTCTAACAATCTTATATTAAATCGCTACTAATCTCATATTAAAATTGTAATAATCATATATATATGCTAAGTATAACAATCTCCTCACTATCTCGTATATTAAACCTCTAATAATCTTATATTAAATCTCTAACTATCTCTAACACTCAAATATGCTAAGTCTAAGTGTCGTGTATTTGTACGGTAGATAATCATATATGCTAAGTCTAATTAAGTTTCGAATATTACATCTCTAATAATCTTATATTAAATCTCTAACAATCAAATATGTTTCGAATATTACATCTCAAATAATCTTATATTAAATCTCTAACACTCACATATGCTAAGTCTAATTAAGTTTCGTATATTAAACCTCTAATAATCATATATTAAATCTCTAACTATCTCTAACACTCAAATATGCTAAGTCTAATAATCTAATAATCTCTAACACTCACATATGCTAACTCTAATAATCTAATAATCTTATATTAGAAATCTAACAATCTTATATTATATCTCTAACAATCACATCTTTACATCACTTGCCTGCGCGAATTCCTTCGAGGGCTAGCTACCACTTCGACTTGACGGACGACGACGACGACGTCTTCTCTGCAACATGCAAAAAAAATGTATTAGTCTAAATACAAAGGAACATATAATGTATTTCACGTTTTCAAGTATATATAATCATATATATATATATATATGCTAAGTTCGTACACATTTCGCTTGCGTTCGTTCTCACACTTTTAGTTCAAGTGCATTCGCGTTCGTTAACGTTTCAATCACGTTCTTTCGCGTTTCATTCACGTTCGTTCGCGTTCGTTCACTAACACTCACGTTCGTTCACGTTTCAGTCACGTTCGTTCGCGTTCGTTCACGTTTCGTTCGCGTTCGTTCACGTTTGTATGACTGATATATGTTCGATTGTTAGTATGACTGAGATATATGTTCGATTGTTAGTATGACTGAGATATACTATGCTTAATTGCTTATAGGAGCCACATTTTATAATTAAGAAGAAATAAATAATTAATTGTTAAGGTTCCTATACCATTTTAGTTAGTGGACTACAAGTCACTAATACAATTGTAACCAAGGTCAGCTCTGAAACCAAATAGCCTACGGCATGTGTAGAGAAAAAAAATAAATCAATTGCCGATGGTTCCATGTGAACTGTAGACCATTCACGTAAATGGCCTACGAGTATTTAGTACATCAATGCATATGCCGACAGTTTTATGTAGACGGTATGGTATTAACGTACAGGTTTCATGTTTAATAGGTTAGTCATTGACAATATTCCAAGACCAAGGGGGTCACATTTCTTTTTTTGAAAAAAAAAACAATGCAGGTTATTACAAGCAAGCTACGTGCATACTACATGTCTTTCAGTTCGTTCGCGTTTCTTTAACGTTTCGTTCGCGTTCGTTAAGCGTTCACGTTCGTTCACGTTCGTTCGCGTTCGTTCACGTTTCGTTCGCGTTCGTTCGCATTTGGTCACGTTCGTTAAGAGTTCGTTAAACGTTAGTTCGCGGCGGCGGCGTCTCGCGGCGGTGGGGGCGCGGTCCGGCGCCGTGGGCCGGCCCGGCGGCGTGGGGGCGGCGGCGGCGTGGCGGCGGCGGCGGCGTGGGGGCCCAGCGGCGGCGTGCCGCCGCGGCGGCGTAATGTAGCGGCCCGGCGGCATACGTCGGCGTCGGCGTCGTCGGCGTTCGTCGGCGAAAGAGAGAGAGACAAAGAGCTACATCGAGAGAGAGAGAGAGAGGGCGGGGGCTCTCACCCAAGAGACGCGGCGGCGGCGTCTGCGGCGGAGGCGGCGAGGACCGCCAGGCGACAGTGAGAGACGACGGCGGCGTCGGCGCGGGGTTGCCCTAAGCAGTGGCGGCGAAGGAAAAGCCGATGCTCGATCTCGATGGAAAAATGTCTAAGTGCTGGTGGAGAAGACGAGGGCACACCGGGAATATATATACCCCCGGATCTTTACTCCCGGTTGGTGAGAAGAACCGGGAGTAAAGATATCTTTACTTCCAGTTCGTAACAACAACCGGGATTAAAGATCGCTTGGTGAGAAGAACCGGGAGTAAAGATATCTTTACTCCCGGTTCGTAACAACAACAGGGATTAAAGATACGAACCGGGAGTAAAGATATCTTTACTCCCGGTTCTTCTCACCAACCGGGAGTAAAGATATTTTCCCGCTATTTCTAAATTTTTTTTAAACCCGGTTAGGGTTAAGAACCGGGACTAAAGTTAATAGCACTGAATATTGAATTTCGTTGCATATATGTTTCTAAAATAGTAAATAATGCATTATAAATTCTAATTAACATATGTAAATCCCACATGCATGATTTAAAACTTTTAAAAATTCTAATAATCATATATAATTAGCATATGCATGATATTAAATTGTTAAAAATTGTAACTAACATATGTAAATCCCACATGCATGATTTAAAACTTTTAAAAATGCTAATAATCGTATATAATTAGCATATGCATGATATTAAATTGTTAAAAATTGTAACTAACATATGTAAATCCCACATGCATGATTTAAAACTTTTAAAAATTCTAATAATCGTATATAATTAGCATATGCATGATATTAAATTGTTAAAAATTTTAATTAATCATATATAACTAGCATATTCAATACATCCAAAATAGTTTACAACAATTACGGCAATAGATCGGCGGTGACGGTTGTCCGCACGTACTTTCTCCTCACTATTGTTCCTTCCTTGTGATCGCTACGTGAGTAAGGGGTGTCTTCGTTTGATAGGAGGATGCTAGGGTCAACCGTCACCGTGAAAGGGGGTTGCCCATCAAACTGATCGTAATCCTCGTCAGTCTTGTCCTCTACTCCGACGATTTTTCTTTTGCCTGGGAGAACCACGTGGCGCTTCGGCTCGTCCGGCCCTTTGCCCTTCTTTCCTTTGCTAGACATGTCCTTCACGTAAAAAACTTGCGTTACATCATTGGCAAGGATGAAAGGTTCGTCCGAGTATCCAACCTTGTTAAGGTCAACCGTTGTCATCCCACTGTCATCAATCGTTACGCCTTCACCAGTCAACCTAACCCATTGGCACCAGAACAGAGGGACATTGAGAGGTCCATAGTCAAGTTCCCATATCTCCTCGATGGCACCGTAATACGTGCCAGTTGTACCATCGTGTCCCATGGCATCTATACGAACAGCACTGTTCTGGTTCGTGCTCTTCATGTCTTGGGCTCTTGTGTAGAATGTGTACCCATTGATCTCATATCCCTGGAATGTCGCGATCGAGCCAGATGGACCCCTCGCCAGGAAAGCCAGTTGCTGGTTAATCGTCTCGTTACCCATGAGATGTTGTCGCAGCCATGCGGGGAAAGTATCAATGTGATGCCGTGTAATCCATGCATCGGACTTACCGATGTTTCTGGCGCGAACTAGAGCCAAGTGCTCCTCGATGTAAGGAGCCACCAATGAAGATTGTTGTAAAACTGTGAAATGGGCTCTACGGAATAAATTGTTGTCTACCGTCATTATAGCTTTCATTCCGAGAGTCCCCTTTCCCCGTAGTCTCCCTTCATGGCGTGATTCAGGTACCCCGTTTGGGCGAAGGTCTTCAGTAAATTCAACGCAGAATTCAATGACCTCCTCTGTTCCATACCCCTTGGTGATGCTTGCCTCTGGACGAGCACGGTTACGAACATACTTCTTCAGAACGCCCATGTACCTCTCGAAAGGAAACATGTTGTGTAGAAACACAGGCCTGAGAATACCGATCTCTTTCACTAGGTGACAAAGCAGATGCGTCATTATATTGAAAAATGAAGGTGGAAATATCAACTCAAAGCTGACAAGACATTGCACCACATCATTCTGAAGGGTTTCTAACCTATCCGGATCGATGACCTTCTGCGAAATTGTGTTCATGAAAGAACATAGCTTTGTTATTGTTGCCCGGACATTGTCTGGGAGGATACCCCTTATTATAACTGGTAGCAGCTGTGTCATCAACACGTGACAGTCATGAGACTTTAGGTTTGTGAACTTCTTCTCCTTCGTGCTTATTATTCGCTTTATATTCGTGGAGTATCCAGACGGTACCTTAATGCTCTCCAAGCATTGAAACATACTTTCCTTCCCTGCTTTGCTAAGAGTGTAGCTGGCTGGACTCAAGTAATGGCCGCCTTTCTCCTTTGGTTCCGGGTGAAGGTCGCCGCGTTGTTCCATATGCTTCAGATCATTACGCGCTTCCAGTGTATCTTTCGACTTTCCATATACACCTAGGAAGCCAAGAAGGTTTACGCAAAGGTTCTTAGTGAGGTGCATCACGTTGATTGCGTGGCGGACGTCCAAGAATTCCCAATAGGGTAACTCCCAAAATATGGAGTTTTTTTTTCCACATCGCCGCGTGACCATCTTCACTCTCTATAGGCTGGCTGCCAGGCCCCTTTCCAAACACTACTTTAAGATCTTTAACCATAGCAAACACTGTTTTCCCGCTGCGATGTTTAGACTTCGTACGGTGGTCCGCCGTATGTTCAAAGTGCTTGCCTTTCTTCCATACCGGGTGGTTTGCTGCAAGGAATCGACGATGACCCATGTACCCAACCTTCCTACAGTGCTTAAGATACGTACTTTCTATTTCATCCATACAGTGAGTGCAAGCCTTGTACCCCTTGTTGGACTGCCCGGATAGGTTGCTAAGTGCAGGCCAATCGTTGATGGTTACGAACAGCAGCGCTCGTAGGTTAAACTCCTCCTGTTTGTCCTCGTCCCACACGGGGACACCTTCCTTCTTCCACAACAGTTTAAGATCTTCGACCAGTGGTCTTAGGAACACATCGATGTCGTTACCAGGTTGCTTGGGGCCTTGAATAATAATCGGCATCATTATGTACTTCCTCTTCATGCATAGCCAAAGGGGGAGGTTGTAGATACACATCGTAACGGGCCAAGTGCTATGGCCGCTGCTCATCTCTCCAAAAGGATTCATGCCATCCGTATTTAAACCAAACCGTATGTTTCGTGCGTCCTTTCCAAAGTCTTTAAATTTTCTGTCGATGTTTCGCCACTGCGAACCATCTTCGGGGTGTCTCAGCATCCCGTCCTGTTGACGTTCTTCAGCGTGCCAACGCATCATTCTAGCATTCCCCTTGTTCCTGAACAAACGCCTTAGCCGTGGTATTATAGGGAAATACCACATCACCTTAGCAGGAATTCTCTTCTTCGTTAGCTGCCCGTCAACCTCACCTGGATCATCTCGTCTAATCTTGTATCGTAGTACTTTACAAACAGGGCATGCTTCTAGGTTCTCGTACTCCTCACCGTGATATAGGATACAATCATTCGGACATGCGTGAATCTTTTGAACTTCCAGTCCTAGAGGGCAGACTATCTTCTTAGCCTCGTACGTTGTCTCGGGCAATTTGTTTTCCTCCGGAAGAATGTTCTTGACGAGTTTCAATAAATCGCCAAATGCCTTGTCACTAACACCATTTTTTTGCCTTCCATTGCAAGAACTCCAGAGTGGTATCCAACTTTTTGTGCCCCTGCTCGCAACCTGGGTACTACAACGTTCTGTGGTCCTCTAACATCTTGTCCAATTTATGGGCCCCCTTTTCACTTTCGCAGTTCTCCTTGGCATCCTGCAACATCTGACCAAGATCATCCGCAACGTCGTTATAATCAGCATCTATGTCCTCCTCGCCCGTTTGATTTCCTTCAAATCCAGCGTATTGAGCAAAGTCTAGAATATTGTCGTCTTCCACTACATCTTCTTCCATTTCAACCCCTTGCTCTCCGTGGGATGTCCAACAATTATAGTTTGGCATGAACCCCGACTCAAACAAGTGGAAATGAATAGTCCTGGATGCAGAATACTCCTTCTGATTCTTACACTTATTGCATGGACAATAAATAAAACCCTTCTGCTTGTTAGCTTCGGCCAATCTCAAAAAATAATGCACGCCGTCAATAAACTCTTTGGACCGCCGGTCAGCGTACATCCATTGCCGATCCATCTACATGAAATGAAAAAAAAATCGTACACAAATAATCATTCGTACAATAATGACAGTCATACAATAATGATAAAATAATCACAAACTCTTTCAACAGTCATACAATAATGACATATCATTATTCATACAAAAATTATAAAATATTCCACCAAATAATTCTTATTTATTATATTTTAAGTTTTAAATTCTTTTCATTTTCAATTTAGTTTGTTTTCTTTTATTTAAGATTAACTTTCACTATATTTTCCTACTCAACTATTTTATAAAACCTTATTTAGCAAATAAACAAAATTTCTATATACTCTTTCTTTTCCCACACAAATTTTCTCTCTCATCAACTTACAACAAAATTTTGGAGACAAAAAAGTGTGCAAAACATAGCTCCAAATGTAATATGACAAAAAAAACATTGGAGAATGAAGTTGCTAACCTTTTAGACACCTCCAATTTGTATATAATCATCAAAGTAAATTCACTATAAATTTTGGCATGACCTCCCCTCTTTTTTGAAGAAATTTTGAAGCTTGCTCGGGCTGGAGGAGGAAGAAGACATATATAAAGAGGTGGGACTAAAGATCTTTAGTCCCGGTTGGTAACACCAACCGGGACTAAAGATCCTCGGGGGGCCTGACAAGCTCTGACAGCATTTGAATTAGTTCCGGTTTGTGTTACCAACCGGGACTAAAGATCAAATATGCCCGTTACCCTTTTTAACCGGGACTAAAGATCATCTTTAGTCCCGGTTTTTGTTGCAACCAGGACTATCGTGGAATTCGGCCGACCGACGAAAGATGGTTTCTCCACCAGTGTATGGTATCAGAAATCCGTAGATTTGGATCTACGATTACATTGGTAGCATTTGGATGACCCTTTTTTTAGGTATTTTATTAGAAATATAAAATTTTAAACCACTATAATTTAACTTGCAAACTCTATATCCAGCAAGAATATGAGATATAAGATGTATATAGTCATATATATGTTAAACAGGGTCTTTGTTAATTTGTCTACGTGTAGGATATATAAGTAGAAGCATTCCTGCACAAAACAAATAGGTATATATACTCTACGATCAGGGTAATGATCATCTACCAGCGAAAGATTGTTGTCTTCCTCTACTCGCGTCCAAATAGAAGTCAGTGAGATGGGAAAAGAGGGCTTAACTTAAAAAAAGTTTGAATTTAGGAAAAAGGTACTTGCCTTTTTTTTCTAGTAGGTTACTATAAAAATTATGGGGATCTAAAGATATAAAGATGAGAGCAGATTTACAATTTATAAAAGTATTAATTCTAATTATATTAAATTATTGTCTAACCATATACAAATACGATTTACGTAATGCAAGCTGTGAAATTTTACTCCCCCGTTTCTAAATGTTTGACACCGTTAATTTTTTATTACATGTTTGACCGTTCGTCTTATTCAAAAAATTTTATGAAATATGTAAAACTATATGTATACATGAAAGTATATTTAACAATGAATCAAATGATAGAAAAAGTATTAATAATTACTTATTTTTTTAATAAGACGAATGGTCAAATATTTTTAAAAAAGTCAACGGCGTCAAATATTTAGAAACGGAAAGAGTAAAAGCTACTCTCTCCATCCCAGAATATACTCCAATCTAGGACCGGATGGGACATTGTCCAGACTCGTAGTACTAATATACGTCACATCTGGTCCTAGGTTACTATATTCTGTGACGGAGGGAGTATTTTTCATGTTGATTAATTTTGGTGGTCAGATGATCAGTGTCAGCATCAAGCCGGCCTACAGTTATATAAGTGCCCCTAATAAAAGGTATATCTAATTTGGGTAGGCCCATTCCGTCGGTATAATACTATACCGATATAGTATCACCCTGTTTAGTAGAGCTCCAACTCTAAAATTTAGCTACAGAAATTTAGTCTAGAGTAGAGTTATAGAGCAGTCAAAACCCATCTCCACACCTATAGTTTATTTTGTAAGAGCGTTCCACCCAACTCTACTCTTATTTTAGATGGAGCTGAAATTATTTGGTTGAGCTCCAGCTTGTCTTTAAGAGAACTGGAGCTGTGCCAAACATGCCCTATATATAATTGGGTGGGCCCAACCTGTCAGGACAAAATTCACTTGTTTTCCTCTTCCTAGCTAAAAAAAGAAAAATATATATTCAGGTAGTGCCAAAAGAAAAAAGAAAAAGAAAATAGGGGAGTAAGCCGGACGCCGGGGGCAGCGGGTGAGATCTGAGGTTTTTTGAGACAAAAGAGACACAAGGGATTTATACAGGTTCGGGCCGCTATGAAGCGTAATACCCTACTCCTATGTGTATGATGATTCTTCTGCGCTTGTAAAGCCTCTGAATCTCCGATGTACTAGGGTTAGAGAAGCTTTGGTTCGGGGATCCAGAGTTCAATCCCCCTTCCCGCTAGGTATGGTCCTCTTTTTATACTCTAAGGGGATACCACATGTGCTGCGAGTGCTACCTAGGGAGAAGAGAAAATATTCTCTATATTAATTACATGTCCTGTGACTTAGCCCAAAAGCTATCTGCACATCGGCTGCTGCGCGGGGCCCATCAAATCATGCAGAGCGCCCTTGTCATTCGCCATTCAATGGATGAGAACTTCCGGATTCTCGTTCGCACTAGGAAACGGGAACCCGGGTCAGTTCAGAGTGGTTGGACCAGCTCTGACCGGGGTAAGAGGCTGTAAAGCCCCTCATTATTATGATGGGATGGGACGGAGCACGCCGCACGCCGCCTGACAAACTGACAGGGCGAGGGTACACAACCGTCGTCTCATCGGTCATTCGACCGGTCACGGACCTGTCACAGATCGGTCACAGATCGGTTGAATGCACTGCACGCCACATTAAATGCCGCGTGGCGCAACCGCTCAGGTCGCCATAAAAGCGGGTAGGTGAGCGCCTCGAGGTGGCCATCTAACCCATCGCACGTGGCGACCTAGAGAGGTGGTCGAGGGAGCCCGACCCCTAGTCATAGGAGGGGGCGGCCGCCGCCCTACCTCGGGCCCGATCCCCCCTCGGGGGAGGGCCACATGGCGCCTGGGGTAGCCTCCTCCCTCTAGTCTTGATCGGGACGGGCCCGTCTGGAGGCGGCCACCTAACCCATCACACGTGGCAACCTAGAGAGGAGGTCGGGGGAGCCCGACCCCTAGTCACAAGAGAGGGCGGCCGCCGCCCTACCTCGGGCCCGATCCCCCCCTCGGGGAGGGCCACGTGACGCCTGGGGCAGCCTCCTCCCTCTAGTCTTGATCGGGACGGACCTGACCCCCAAGCAAGGAGGGGGCAGCCGCCACTCCACCCCGGGCGCCACCCCCTCAGGGGAGTGCCACGTGGGTTAGGGGGCAGCCTCCTGTAACATCCCGGCCTAGGGCTTAATAGGATTAATAGAATACTCATATCAACAAGTTGCAACTTCTTTTCTGGAAGCCAATCTCCAAAGAACTCCAGGGTTAAGCGTGCTTGACCTGGAGCAATTTGGGATGGGTGACCGACCGGGAAATTCTTCCCGGGTGCACACGAGTGAGGACAAAGTGTGCAGAAAAGCTATCAGATGTAAGTGGGCCCGGCCTGGGGAAGGCGGGACGTTACACCTCCTCGCTCCAAATTGGGTACCCTAAGCTGAGGAGGCGCCCAAATGTACTTTAAGCATTTTATTGTGACTTGATTCATCATCAAATGTACTTTAAGCATGACATAAATATTTTCATATTTGCAAAAAAAAAATTTAAATAAAACGAATGGTGGTTGAAAAGTTAATGGTGTCATGAATTAAAATATGGAGAGAGTAATTGTGAGATAGTAAAAGTATGTCAGTCTAGTAGTGCATGATGCGAATAATGCAGTAAACCATTTCTTTTCTAAGTGAAGAAAAAGGAGAAAAAACCAGTCGAACAACCTCACGTATAGGTCGGGCAACCATTCAGGCTAGGGACTACCTATACATTTATCGATAATTTTTCTTCTAAAAATTTAACAGATATAATTACAGTATAATCGTAGTGTAATTATACAACTTGCATGTAACTATAGTATAACTTATATGTTTATATGTAAGTTTCACGTAATTTTGAATCGTTAGATCTATTACAAAATTTGTTATGGTGAGAAAATAAAACCCAGCACATACCTATGAAAGGATTTGTTCCCACGACCTCTATTTTACCGAAATAACATGTTACGGAGAGATTTTTAAAAATTACATACAAGTTACATTATGGTTACATTGTAATTACGTGCAAATTACATTGTAATTACACAACGATTGTACGGTAATTACATCTGTCAAATTTTTGGGAGAAAATTTGTCGACAAATATATAGCAAAATTGTTCAGGCTTAGCTGTTTCTCTGCTGTCAAGTGCCATCGATGTATGAAAAGGTCACTGGTCACTTAAAAAAGAGAAAATCTATTCTATACCATTGATTTTGTCATAGTTCAACAATTTACCCCCTAACTTTATCTCTTTCTACAATATACTGGCAACTTTATCAATTATTCTACAATACGCCATTGAGTTGGGCTTATTTTTCAATAATAACTAAAATATCCTTATGGACATATAAGGTTAACAGTTGATTTATATAGTTGATTTATATAGTTAGAAACTTAAAAAAAAATGAAAACTTTTATGTGGCATCCTTACACAGTATAAAAGTTTGTATATAAGTTTCAATTTTTTTTCATTTATATTTTTTAAAAAACTTATTTGTTATATGCTATATAAAATATTTTTGTGTTTTTGTTTTTAATGTGAATTATCTTTCATATGCAACATAAGATATTTCTTTTTTGCTATTATCTTCTTTGTAAGATATTTCTCTCTGATATATCACACAAATTTTTTTTAAAAAAAACAAAAATACCAAAAACAAATTGAAACTTATGTACATACTTCTCAGTTGTGTAAGGAGGCCATATAAAAAATTTCATATTTTTTTAAACTTTCTAGGGAGATAAATTATTTGATAACCATGTATGTCTCTGAGGGTATTTTGGTATTTTTAGGAAGAGGTTCATCCCAATGGTATATTGTAGAACAATTGATAAAGTCGTCAGTATATTATAGAAAGAGATAATATCAGTGGCAAATCGTTGAACGGTGATAAACTAAATGGCATAGAATAGATTCTCTCCTTAAAAAAAACACTATTAGTTTCTTGCAGGGGTGGATCCACGTTAGAAGGGCCAGTGTCAGGTGACACCAACGACTTTCGGTAAAATATATAGCGAAACTGTTTATCCATATGTTATAATACCATGATATAAGCATAATTAGCATACTGTGATACCGATAGACACATTATAACACTAACAAATTGATTTTCTGAATTCGCCACTGGTTTCTTGGGCTTAAGAGCGTTGCTGTCTCCACAACTGAAACAAATCAAATCGTGTGTGTGTCTATATATATATATATATATATATATATATATATATATATATATATATATATATATATATATATATATATATATATATATATGATTGAGAATCAGTCGATCATCTAATCCCTCGAACAAACGGAACGTCGAACCGATTCGCATATTTTACCTGGAGCTGAGCATCTCCATGGTGAGAAACATATTCACGCGTGCGTTCGACGAGATGTAGGAGTACATACATGGCATCTCTAGGACGACGTGATGTTGCGTACCCGTTAACAGCGAGACATCCGTAATAACTTTATTAGTCTTAAAAAATATCGGCCCGAGTCTTTTCGGTGGTACTTCTAAGGCGTGTAGGCAGTGACATCCTACATATAGTTTTCCGGAGACCCCTGGTAAATTATCCAATACTAACCAAGTTATATGTATATAAGTAAAGTAATAGATAATTAATTAGTACATATTGCACTTCCGGTAATTTTTATTATGGATTCGTAACTGCGTGTGTACGTTTGTAGACGTCACTTTGTTTCTTAAAAGAAATTAAAGCTGCCGCAAGTTCGTGCAAAATTTGCCGATGGGCGGACACAGCAACCGTCACGTACGTAGAGGATCTCGCCCTCGATCATGTGCAGCGTGTGATTCCTTTCAGGTTGACACGAACACGAACGAACGTTTGATTTGATCACGACGTAGCGTATAAAATATGGCTGAAAAAAGACCAGAAAGCTTTCCGAGTCATTGCGTTCAGTCCCTGCAATAATAAACAGCTCGCGGTAGAAACAGGATTTATGAACAACGGTTGTTATATGCAAGGGTGGAGCTAGAACAGAATAGAGAGGAGTGGCACTTAATTAATTTATTTATATTGAGCTTAAGCTGATACAGGTGTTACCCATATGGTGAAAATAGATAAGATATAACTAAAAAAATTTTCTTAACCGAATTTCTGGGCAACCCCAATATACTCTACCTCCGCCCCTAGCATGATGTTATATTAATTAACGGTATATAATCGCACTTTAAAAAAACCCCCGCAGTTTCGTCTCATTATTATTTTACAAACTTGCGTGTGAGTTCAACCTCTCTCAATAAAGAGGTAAAAATCAGGCGGATGGATAGCCACAATCTGATTTTCAGGGCTTATTTATTCGGTTGATAGGATTTCAAATCAAAATAAAAGAAACGAGAAAAGTATAAGATAGGACGTCACATGCACTTCATTTCTTACATTTTCTTTTCAACAGATCCTTAGAGGAGCAATACTGTTCCATTACTACTAGAACCATCAACAAAGTGAATAAGCCCTAAAACTATTTACCATGGGTGTTCACTAAGTAAAATATCGCGCGTTTTTATATACTAGCGTATTTGAATATCGAAATTAGCAAAACCTGACAACCGGCCAAGTAGGGTTAAACCGGTCACTAGTGGAGAATGGCTCTTCTCTCCCGTTGGGAACCCCTTTACTCCCAGCCGGAACCACAAATTCGGGACTAATGATATCCATCTTCAGTCCCAGGAGAAATAACTAGGAGTAAAAATATATTTTTAGCATCAACCGGGACTAATATGGAGCGTAGGCTAGGTCCGGTTGCTCCTTTTTTTTCATTGTTTTTAACATTGAATATTGATTTCACTCCATTCCCAAATCATCCCCAAATGTGAAATCCCAAATCGATCATCACATCACAGATCAAAAGTGTAGGTTCGCACAAGACCAAACAAACCTACCAGAGGGGGTGAATGGTAGGGAAAAACAGAAACCTAAAAATCTTTTGCGGAATTAACGATTACCCTCGAATGGAGTAGACGTCGAAGCCCTGTCGCCGCCGGTCACACCGCCTGTCTGTTGCCGGTCGGACCGCCGAAGCCTCGCCAGTCAGACCGCCCGATCACCTGCGGTCAGACCGCCGCTATCCCACCGGTCAGACCGCGCGCGCACCTGCGGTTAGACCGCCGGGACCCAGAAACACCGGTAGATGATAAAATCGAATATATAGATTGAAACTTTTCGACTTTATTTCATCAATTAGTATTTACAAAGTGCACCAACAACACTCCTCACCAAAATCTTGAACTAAAAACGAAACCCTAACTTTCTCTCAACTCTAGTCTCTCTAAAACCGATACCGGGAGGCCTCACCCTCCATCTCTATTTATACATGAGGTAGGCTGTGCAAAGCCTACGACTCTAACACAACTTAGGACTCCTAACCACATAGGAAACCCTCTCTTGCAAGTAAACAACTCATCTCTTTCCTTATCTCTATCGAACTTCCGGAATTCGGACTCCCTTCCAAATTCGACTCCTCTTTCCATACGTACACAATCCCTCTTCTATACCATATGGATTTCTTCATCACCACGTGCATTGTCCTCTAGCCTTTAGTATCCTGCATGATCTCTTGATCCCTGGACATCAACTTCTCCCAAGTTGACTCCGATCTAGCACCGGCAACACTCTCCAGAGGCTTCAAGCAATACTTGCACATGCAACAACCAAGAAACCATATTCCGATCCCAAGTTTGTCCCAACTTGACTCACATTAGTATAAAAACAGTATCCATATGCATAGAAACCATCTAGAAGCCAAATCCCCGAAGGAAATATCCAAATCCATCAAAACAACCCAAAACCGACATCGATCACGATCCTGCCGGTCAGACCGTCGGGCCGGCCGGTCTGACCGCCGCAACACCTGCGGTCTGACCGGCAGCACTCAGCTGGTCTGACCGCCAGGGTCAACCGAAACTGCACACTTCAAAAATCATCCATCTCAAAATATCTTCAAATTAACATTAGCGAACCACCAATATTTTCATCACAAAATCTAAATCAACTACATAAATTCTACAAAAAGGATCCTCTCCAAATCCTCATATCGATCATCTCCTAATACATCACAAATTCTTAAAACAAATTACATTACAAGTTCTAAAAATTCATCACAAATACATCATATATTCATCACATCACACACAAATCAAATACATCTCAGATCCGAATCAAAATCTCAAAAAAAAGAAGAAAAACTCAGAGGCTGCCCGCCTGCTGCGCCGGCCCGCCGCCGCGCCACCCTCTACGCCGGCCGGCCGCCTCTGCGCCAGGCCGCCGCGCCACGCCGGCTGGCTCCCTCCGCGCCAGACTGCCGCGCCGCGCCGGCTGCCGCCCTCTGTGCCAGGCCACCGCACCGCGCCCACCCTCCGTGCCACGCTGACTGCCTCCACCGATTCGCTACTGCCTCTGCAAGGAAAGAGTGGATAAGAGCAAGAAAAGAGGAGAGGATAAGAGAGAGAGGAGAGGGAGAGAGGAGGAAGATAGGGAGAAAAACTTTGTGATAGAGGATTTGAAAATAAGTCATAGGGATTATATACTACAGGTTTAATTTTAGTCCCAGTTGGTATTACCAATCGGGATTAAAGATCTAAATAATCTTTACTCCTGGTTGTTACTACCAACCGGGACTAAAGATCACAATTTTTTTAGCCGAGACTAAAAACAATTTTTAGTCCCGGTTCTTATTAGAACCGGGACTATTTAGGTAAAAACCTACCACCTTCGTTTAAAAATATAGCAAACTTAATACGGTGAGATGTGACACGTCGTAATCATACGATTATATTTTGGTACGGAGGGGGAGGAAGTATCCAAAACCCAGTGATCGGGATCCTCTGCAATCGACCTCACCGTGCCATTGTTACTGACATGTGGGCTCGATATGTCGTCGGGCCCACATGTTAGTGTGCAGGGGCATAGCTAGGGGGTGCCGGAGGGGGCCCACCCCTCTATCCGACCCCCTCCCTGCTGTACTAACTAGCGCATTAGCATGTTAATTAGTTTATTATCAATAAACATGATATAGAAAATTAATTAATAAGAAAGAGACGGAGAGACAACGCAAATCAACTTCTTGTCTTCATTGCTTCGTCTTCACATGTCTCTCCGTCCTCCCATCGTGTCTCGCTGTCGAGCATGGTGTCTTAAGTTTTAAACCGTCAAACATCCAAAGATACAACTAAAGAGCTAAATTCAAGCTTTTTTAGGCGGAACACATGTTGTCTTGTTTTATCGTCGGCATTGCTTAATCTAACTTATGACTTATCCGCCCTGTCCACGCCTCATAACTATAAATCCTGACTTCTCCCTATCAGTGACAATGGCACGATAAAATCAACTGGAGAGGATCTCGATCCAAACCCCAGCTAGCGTGTGGGCTCGCGCACGGTCAAAAAAGGAGCGAGCAGCGTGCATGCATGATGGATGGCCGACGCAGCGATGTCACTCTGCACGTATCCGGCCATCTTTTGCGATGTGCCACTGGCTTTGTTTTTTTGCACCAAAGAACACGATAAATTTAGTTGGCACGGATAGTATGCAGCACCTGTGGTCAGTGCTGTAATGATGGTCGATGGACAAGATCAGTGGCCCACGGATCTCTAATCTCGCATGGGCTTTATGTCACCGTCTGTAAGAAAATTCTCTGCATACTACAGTATATGTGGGTGTACAGGCTGATCAGGCTTTTCCGTTTGTTGAAGTGAAAGGAGTGCGTGTAGACTGTAGACGGGTGCATGCATGCACCGGTTTGGAGATGAAGGAACTGCAATGATTGAGATCTACTAGCTCAGTAAATGAAAAAAAAAAACTCGTGAAAACGGTACTCCCTTCGTCCATATTAGTTGTCTTTCTAAGTTGTTTACTATGAATTGGGGTTTGCGAAAAAAAGACAATAATATCTTTTATTAAATGATGTATGGTTGGATACGGAAGGATGGTTGAGAGTGGAAAATAGATAAATTTAGATTAGAAGTGTTGATGGGACAAGTAATACTCCATTATGATAACTATGTTGGGACAACATTTGAATCATAGAAAGACAACTAATTTGGAACGGAGGGAGTAGAAGTATACTTGCTATTTCCATAATACTCCCTCCATTTCAATTTAATTATCACGCAAGATTTTTAAGTTCTTTTTGAAACGATCATCATCTAATATATGCATATATTCGTATATTTGTCTAAAGAGTAAATGGGCATCGTTTTGTATGCTGCATGCACATGCAACGTACCCAAATTAATTTATGTCGGTGCAACACCACACAATATTTAAAGTGTGACGTAATTTGTGGGATACGAAGCAATAGAATATCTTGATTGGTGAGGATTAATTTTAAAATGGACATTTTGTTTCGGTGCCCTTTAGGTTGTGTTCGTTAGTTTAAGTTTCCAACTTATCTCTCTCGTTTTTCATGCAAACACTTTCTAAACAGTTAAACTGTGTTTTTTTTTGCAAAAAATAAATTCTTTAGGAAAGTTGCTTTTAGAAAATCATATTAATCTATTTTCATGTTTTTATAGCTAATACTTAATTAATCATGTGTTAATCCATTACTTCGTTTTGCGTGTGGAGGGGTGGGGTTTCCAACCCCTCCAAAAGAACACAACCTTACTAAGGTGATGATCAATTCAGAATGGAGGGAGTATAAGCATTTATGCGTGTTTTTAAAAATGTATCTAGATGGAAGGATCTCTACATATATTTTGAAAAACACGCAGAATTGATTATATCGACCTTATGCACAATGTAATGCAAAATTTGAAATATTTATATTGATCTTCTTTGTTTGGAAGTCCCTTTTCCCAACATCACTCTCTTGTTTTTCACGCACACGCTTCCCAAACTACTGAACGGTATGTCTTTTGCAAAAAAAAAGAATCTATAGAAAAGCTGCTTAAAAAAACCATACTAATCTATTTTTATAATTTTTAATTAATCATATGCTAATCCACCGCTCTGTGTTACATGGAATGGTTCCCAAACCCTTGATGGTGAACAGCTAAAAAAAATTATCTGTGTTGATCTTCTATGGAAGGAAACATCTATGCTGAACATCTAACATCTCTGTAACCAAAGTAAAATCTTGTGGTGCAAAGCACAATTCTAGAATTATAGGTTTTGAAATTTAAATTTTGACTACGGACAAACTAAAGATTGAACAATGGGATTGATAGGCACGTAGAACTCAAGCAACAAATCTGGCCCAGAAAAATAGAGCGCGTTGCTTCTCTACGATGCTACGCACATCAGCCCAGCCATTTAATCGGCCAGTTTAATGCATATTCACAGGTTAGTTTTCTCCTCGGCATTTGGCCCAGTTTTGGCCCATGAGGACTTGGGATGATCTGGTGTGGCCGGCGCTGATGCGACCAATGGAATAATCCAAAGTATGCATGTGCTAATTAACTGTGGTATATGCTAATATGCCCACTGATTTAGGTAGAGGGAGAGCTCATACTGTTTGAGTCTCTTGAAGAAAAAAAAACAAGGAATTTGGATGTGATCTGAGCACATGAGATTGAAGGACAAGGTGATCGCTTTCTTTTCCATTTGTTTTGACACACCAACAACACGATAAATTTAGGGCCCCTTTAAATTGCAGGATTGAAAAAACGTAGGAATATAAAAAAGTAGGATTTTGATAGAAATGTAAGAGTAAAACAGACGATTGCAAAGCGTAGAAGAATTATAGGAATAACCATTTGATTGAACCGCAGAAAAAACGCAGGAATGGATGAGAGAGATAGACTCAAAGGAAAGTTACCAAGAGGTTGAAACTCTTAGGACCCCTTTGAATTGGAGGATTGTCATAGGAATTTTGAAGGATTTAATTTTCTAAGGAATTTTTCCTATGAAACCCTTTGATTCATAGGAAAGTATAGGAAATTTTCCTTAGGATTGCATTCCTATAGCTCAATTTCATAGGAAAATAAGCAAGAGGTTCAGGGCCCCTTTGAATCGTAGGAATGGAAAAATGGAGGAATAGGAAAAATGTAGGATTCTGGCAGTAATACAAGTGCAAGACAGAGGATTACAAAACACAGGAAAAACACAGGAATGACCATTTGATTGGACCGCAGGAAACACAGGAATTAGAGGAGAGATGAAGACTCATAAGAAAGTTTCCATGAGGTAGAATCTCATGTTAGATTTCCTCCAAAACTTGCATGGCATTAGGTATTCCATAGGAATTTCGTAGGATTCTATAGGATTCATTCCTTTGATTTAAGGGCTATATAGGAAAAAATCCTATAGGAATGAAATCCTTTAGAATTCCTATGAATTTCCTTTCAATCAAAGGGGGCCTCAACCTCTTGAAAACTATCTTTTGTTTTGTTTGTTTCCTATGGTGCTATTAAAGGGACCATCTTCATATTTCCTGTGTTTTCCATTCCTGTAGAATTAGAAAAACATACCACTTCAATTCCTACGTTTTCCTATTTCTGTGTTTTTCCTATCCTATGTTTCAAAGGGGCCCTTACTAAATTTCCTCCAAAATGTCTATAGGATTGTCCATTCCATAGGAATTTCAAAGGAATGGATAGGATTCAATCGTTTGTTTCAAAGGGCTTCATAGGAAATCTTTCTATATGATTAGAATCCTCCAAAATTCCTATATTTTTCCTCCAATTCAAAGATGTCCTTAAAGGGCATTGGTGGATTAATCCTAATTTTTCTTCAATATTATTAGAGTATAGAGCCCCTTTGAATCAAAGGATTTATGTATGAATATCATATGATTCAAACCCTATAGGAAATTTTCCTATTTGGCCCTTTTTGATTCAAAGGATTAAAGCTTTCCAAATCCTATGAAATTCCTATGGAATGACACATTCCATGTGGATTTTGGAGAAAATTTAGCAAGGGTTCCAACCTCTTGGAAGTTTTCCTTTGAGTCCATCTTTCTCATCTGTTTCCTGTGTTTTCCTGTGCTTCAATCAAACAACCATTCATATATTTTTCCTATGTTTTGTAATCCTCTATTTTACACTCCAATTTCTATCGAAATCTTATACTTTTCCTATTACTCTATTTTTTAACCCTACGATTCAAAGGGTCCTTAAACGAGGAGCATGGCTACTTCAATTATGATCTTTGTACTACTAGCTTAGTTTCAGACACTACTATCGCCGTGTTTAGTTCCAAAATATTTCTTCAAACTTCCAACTTTTCTATCACATCAAAACTTTTCTATACATATAAATTTTCAACTTTTCCGTCACATCGTTTTAATTTCAACAAAACTTCTAATTTTAGCGTGAACTGAACACACAGCCTATGAAACATTTTTTTTTCATCAGAAGTTTCTCACTTTCTGTAGCCTGTTTGCCGCACCTGCATGTATTCCCCCTTCTCCAGATGAGATGCTAACAGCTTACGTGCAAAATACAGACCTTTTTTTAGGCAAATGCTGTCACATTGAATAATTTCCCCCTTTTTGTATTTGTGGGAGCCAACAAAGAATCAGTGCTCTACTGCAGTCTTTCATGCATCTCAAGATGGAGAGCACTACAGCATATGTTCAGATTCTTTTTATTTCTCTGCTGCTATCTTCATCTTTTTTCCCCCCAAAGAGTATTCTTCGGATCCAAAAGAAGTTTAGCATTTTAGGCTCAGTTTTGTTTCATATTATTTACCATATTGTTGAAACAGGTTATCTGCTTCACACTTTGAAAAATATATTTTCAAGAAAAAAAAACCTTTGTTCTACTGTATTAATTTAACACTAGTTTTAAATTATTCATTAAGTTTATTTATTAAAAAAATAATTTATCCCAGTAGATAATCGCATTAATAGTCCGCTCAATAATTTATTTTAAACTGAGCCTTACAAAGGCTAAAGGGGTTTATTGCTTGTAACATTGCACATAAATTCAAACCATAGTGTTCCAACATTAGGAATTTTCGACAATAACCTAAGTGGCGAAAATCAAGAAGGATACTAGAACCTGTATCCTAGCAGGAGCAAAACGACCATCCAGCAGGAGCAAGACGACTGTAAGAGCCGGTTGGTTCTTGGACAGTTGGACAACAGTTTTTTTTACTTTTAGGCCGTGTGTTTAGGCTATGTTTTGTTCACACTAAAATTAGAAGTTTGGTTAAAATTGAAACGATGCAACCGAAAAGCTGGAAGTTTATGTATGTAGGAAAGTTTTGATGTGACGAAAAAGTTGGAAGTTTGAAGAATTATTTTGGAACTAAACACGGCATTAGTTTCCTTCAAACTTCAAACTTTTCCGTCACATCAAATGTTTGAATACATACATGGAGCATTAAATGTGGATAAAAAAAACCAATTGCATGATTTGCATATAAATTGCGAGACGAATCTTTTGAGTTTAATTACGCTATAATTTAACATTGTGGTGCTACAGTAAACATTTGCTAATGATGAATTAATTAGGCTTAATAGATTCGTCTCGCAGTTTACAGGCGGAATCTATAATTTATTTTGTTATTAGTCTACGTTTAATACTTTAGACGTGTGTCCGTATACGTTAATTTTTTTTTTATAAAACAAGCCCTAATATATTCAATGAAATCGTCGTACTCCAAGAGCCAATATTTTTTTTAAAAAAAATGTTTGTGTTTGTGTCCAACTCTGACTGCTTAGGCCGTGTTCAGATACAAAGTGTCTTTTTTTCAAACTTCCAACTTTTCCATCATATTAAAATTTTAAAATTTTGATGCACACAAACTTCTAACTTTTCCATCACATCATTCTAATTTCAACCAAACTTTCAATTTTAACGTGAACTACACACACCCTCGATACTGCTAGCATTCAGAGACGGTAATGTCAAAAAAAAAAAGGAGAGAAAGAAACACTTTCAGAGACGGTTGGTCAGTTGTTCTCCGAACAAAACGAACAACCAGCCAACCACTGCTCACCCGACGGAGACAATTTTATTCCCCTTCGTCTCCTCTCCACTCCACGCAAGAGATACTCCTCCTTCGCAAGAAACAGAGGTAATTGATTGATGGATTCCTTTCTCCCTTCCTTGCACATCACCCCCAATCCATAGAGACCTCATTCTCATCTCCAATCCAATTTAGAATCTTTTTTTTTTCCCTGCACCAATTCCACACGTCTGGTTAGTCGTTGATTCCTTTGTCTTAGTATAGGGGTTCTTCTCTCTGCACTTATCTTTGAGGAGGGAGAGTATCCCGTTTTCTTTAGCTTAGGCAGCGCCGCCGCCGGCCGGGTCTTGGGCTGGGGTCTCCTTCGCCGCCGGCGGTCATGGCCAAGCGGCGGAGCAGGTTTTCTTTTGCTAGGTATATCGGCTGTGAATCGGCCCGGGTTACAGGGAATCTGCAGTTCATGGGTTTTGACGACTAGGAAAAGGATCTTTTCCTCGAAGGATAATTTGTGAGCTAGTTAGAGAGCCCTGTTCTTTTAGCCTCGTTTTATGAATTTTTTTGTTAGGTAATGGGCCTCGTTTTATGATTACTAGACAAAAATTAGAACAAAAAATAGGATCGAAATAACTTTTCTAGAGTTTTGAAGAAGAACTGGCCGTAGTTTGGATATTGTCTCTCTGGCTTTGGCATTAGCAATTCGCACTACTCCTAGTCTTAGTTATTTTTCATTGAAGGAATTGCTTTGTTCTTTTGCTAGGTTGAGCTGCTTCCGAAGCCAAAGTCGGGCCAAGATGGCAGATGTAAAGATTATTCCATCTGTGTTTCATTATGAATCTTGTGAATTGTGCTGTTGTTTTGCTTACATGAGCATTGCAATTGAGATAAAATGGTTGGGGGGTGTTCGTGTGTAGGATGGCTATCTGGTGAAGCTGCATATATACGATCTTAGCCAGGGGATGGCGCGGCAATTGTCAACAACAATCCTTGGCAAGGCTATTGAGGCAATTTGGTGAGTGTCACTAAAATCTTGGGCGTTTGATATAAAAAAGAACCTGTACATTTTACTTTTCCTCTTCTTGATGATGAGTTTGGCTACAGTAAAAGCTATGACCTATGAACATGTCTACCATTGTATGAACCTGAATTCTAGTTATGTTTCTCGGGACCTGAAATTTACAATGCCCACTCACACTGTTGCTGTCAATTTTTATTAACTACATATGCTGTTTTGGCCTTGTGAGCATATGTTTTTCTTGTTTGTCCATGAGTAGTCTAGATGTAGTAAATGAGCTCTTTAGTCCATGTCCATCCTTGTGCATCCTGTGACTACATGATGCAGTTTCTTTAGATATGACCAAAAGTTACAGATGACTTGAGCAAGCTCTAATTTCTGGTTATAATGTGGTCAGCTACAGCTGCTACTGATTTAACTAAGAAAATACCTTTCTTACCAAATCGCTAAAATAGGTGGCATCAGTGCTTCATACCTATTAGGAGTATTCTTAGCAAAAATGTAGTTCTGCAAAACTGCCAGTATTATTGGTGTGTTCTTACGGCAGTTTGGCACCAACAGCAACTCATAGGGGAAAAATGTACCTTTATTCACTGAAACAGCACACAAGAGCCATCTTTAAGTTCGTCTTCGCTTTATTCTTCAACATCTTGTAGTTTCAGATGATGTGAAAACTGCTTTTGTCGACGCTCTTGAATTATATTCTCCCGCAAAATCTTCTGAAACAGAGATGGCCTCCGATCATCGCAGGCATACAGGGGTGGTAGTCTACGGGAAGGAGTACTTCTTTGGCGGCGGCATTCAGAAGGATCATCCCGGAAGAACACCGTATGGGACCCCGGTCAGGGTGGAAGATCTTGGTGTCACCCATGTCCCCAGGGAGATCTTTGAGGACTTCCTTCAGGATATCAGCCCAAGGTACACTCCTGCAACCTACAACCTCCTCAGCAACAACTGCAACAACTTCACCAATGAAGCCGCGCAATTCCTCGTCGGTTCTGCCATCCCGAGCTACATCCTGGAGCTGCCCAGTGAGGTGATGAACAGCCCGATCGGCGCGCTCATATGTAAGAATCCCAATTCTATTGGATCTCATTGTACCTTGTCCAGTTAAAAATTCAGTTAAAAATTGAGTGAAAATTTTGAACTTAGCAGCAAAACGGTGCATAATTCTGAATTATAAAAACTTATATAATGTTTTGGGTTTTCAGTGCCGATGATTCAGGGGTTGGAGACAAGCTTGCGAGCTGGAGTTGCTCCTCAGCCGCCGCAATTCAAGCCTTCTCCGGTGGCGGCGGCGACGGCGACGCAGTCACCACCATCGGGTAGCATCCATGTCCAGCCGAAATCGACCGCCGCCGACAAGACGGAGGTTGACAACAACGGCGGCGGGATTTCGCCGGCGGTAAAACCTGCTCCGGTGGCGGCGGAGACGGCACCAGCAGCAGTAGCCGAGGTTAGCATGGAGGCTGCGGCGGCGGCGGTGGCGCCGCCGCCTCCGGTGGATCCGCTCCGGGAGGCGAAGAGCCGGGTGCAGGAGGAGATAAAGAGGGAGTTCGCGGCGATCATGGCAACGGGCGCCGTGCAGGCCGGCGAGGCGGCGGCGCTCGCGACGAGGAGGGTCATGGAGCGGCACGGGCTGCGTCGCGCCGCCGCCGCCGCCGCCGCCGCCGGCGGCATGCAGCGAGGGTAGAACGGTCACATTGCGTAAATCCATTTATTGCAACGAGCATGGTCAGTTGTATATATACGTGCAAGAACAGGAAAGCTCATTGCGTAAATCCATTTATATTTGAGAAAATTTACACTCTCACCCGAGATCTTTAGTGTTTGTGGCTGTGTTTTTTTGCATCAAAGTAGCATCAATTTGAAGAGGGAACAAAGAGAGAGTGAAAATTCACTGGAATTGATACAAAATCGTGCCGAATTCATCGGGAACAATACGAAATTCCATTGAAAAAAGATTTGGAAATACAAGTACACTGATGTCTAGAAGAAGGGTATATACTTACACAAATACTAAATAATAAAGGAAAAAAATACAGGAATACTAAATTTAATGCAGAAAGCGACCACCGGAGCGGCGAGGCAACTGGCCACCGCCGCCGCCGCCGCCGGCGGAGCTCACCTCCGCACCCAGGCGGCGAGCTGGGCGGGGTTCACCACGCCGGGCACGCGCGCCCCGCCGCCGTGCACCAGCGCCGCCACGGCCTCGTACCGGCCGCCGCCGCCCTCCTCCGGCGTGCTGCCCGCAGCGAGCCGCTCCCCGAGCACCGTGCCGGCGGTGAGGAACTCGTGCGCGAGGTAGCCGGCGAGCAGCCTGTTCCCGCCGCCGGAGGCCGCGTCCGGCGAGCCACCGGCTGCGCCGTCCCTGCCCTTCCGCTTCCTCGCCGGAATCCGCTGCTGCTGCTGGGCCTCCATCGCCGGCGGAGGGGAGCGAGTTTTTGGTTGCGAGTGGGAGCGGAGCGGCATGCCAAACATAATCACAAGTATTTTGTTGGTCGATTTGGCAAGCAAAACATTTTTTCTTTTTTAAAAAAAGAGGATAATTATCCTCTCCCTTAAAACCACCGAGTATGATTTCGCTCCCTTTACCATAGAATTAGGGCCTTGTTTAGTTCACACTAAATTTTCCCCAAACTCCAAACTTTCCATCACATTACAACACATTCAAAACTTTCCTACTCACGTAAACTTTCAACTTTTTTTCCAAACTACCAACTTTCCACAAACATCTCCCCAATTTCAGAAACTAAACACAGCCTAGATATTGTGACCTCTCAGGCTGTGTTCTTTACCCCTCTTTCCCAACTCACTTACCTCATTTTCCACGCGAACGCTTTTCAAACTGTTAAACGGTATATTTTTTGCAAAAAAATTCTATATGAAAATTACATTAAAAAATCATATTAATCTATTTTTCAAGTTTTTTAGACTAATACTTAATTAATCTCACTATAATTGTGTGCTTCGTTTTTCGTGTCAGGAGGCAAGTTTCCCAACATTGCCTCCCAAACACAGCCTCAATCATTGAAACCAGTTCGTTTTGTTTTCTGAGCGATTTTAATGACGGTTCATGCTATGTAACATTTACGTGGCATATTAACTTAGTTTCTATTCGGTATAATACCTAAGTAGTACTTGTGTTTATATGTCACTATATTCAGCAAAAGAATGAAAGGGTTTAAAATAGTGGGACCTTTAAGTCGGTAACCACAATCTTGTTCCTTCACCACTCCTCTCTCCTCTCTCTATCTCGTCTCATCCAGCCATTAACATTTCTCTCGTGGTGATAAGATGGTGGTAAACCGGAGGTAGATGAGAGGGTGCTTGATCCACTGCGTTTAACATCTAGGAGGTGCCAGAGGCATGGAGGGTAATGATGTCGAGATGAGCTAGAGGCAGAGGAGCAGAGCTGCGATGGCCCGATAATTTCTATACACTCTAGCCGATGCTTGCCGTAGTATCCACATCACCTTTCCCAAGCCCAAGGAAAGGAGGAAGGAGGGCAAGCCGAAAACAATTCTTGCACTTCCAGGAGGATCACCACGACCATGAGAAATGTGCTGGCTCTCATAAGAAGTCATGTTGACTCTTGCCTAGGCATGATCTTGTAGATGTCTTGGAGGATGTTGACGAGGGACTTCTACGCTTGGCTAGAGTAGCGGTTGTGCATCGACGTGATTACCTCTATGGCCTCCTCCACACGGTTCTACTATGACATGAAGTTAGGGTTGGTCTAAAGTATGGACGATGTTGCTGTTGACTTGATGAGTGAGGAGGGGATGCCTTTTAACTCGTGATGGAAAAGGCGTCCTAGCCATCCTCATCGCTATGTCTCCATGACCATCGTTATCGCCGACTAATCCTCGCTAGTGCCCAACGTGGTCAGATTTGATTGCTCCATGATAGCTGACCTTCTCCGGTGGTGATGAGGCAAGGTTGTGGAGTAGGGGCCGATGATATCCCTGTAGGGAAGGAGGAGTCTACCTGGTGCTAGGAGAGTTGGTGCTTGAAGCGGCAAGATCAAAAGATGGAGGCGAGAAGTAAGATAAGTAGAGAAAATCATCAATGACATGTGAGACATATTTTTTTTCTTTTAATTTGTTTGGTGAATAGACCTTTGCGTCGATCGGAATCGCTGCGTAAACCATCGAGGGAGTGACTTTGCACTAGTTTTAATATTCTCGGAGCTTCCATGGCTGGTTCGTGTGGAGGAAAATGGGACTCTGGAATAGTTTAGGAAGGTGAAATAAACGTTTTCCTTTAAAAGAAAGACAAAAAGTTTCATGGGCTACTGGCCGCCCATCAGGCCATCACTGGTCAGGCCTACAGGCTACAGAGAAAGGCCAACCAGGCCTCGTTATCCTTGCGGCCCAGCCCACCTCAGAAATTAAAGCCCATTTGACATCTCAAGCCTCCCTTTCTACCAGAGGGGCAAATCCGTGAATATTTCCATCTTCCTCGGCGCAGTTTCGCAAGCCACACCTCGCCTCCTCCTCCGACCGGCCATCATCCCCTCCTCATCGGCGGCAGAAATGTCAAGCATTTAGATCCACAGAAAATTCAAACTCATTGCTCTGGAGTTCGCATCAATGTCAACATTACGCGAATTCATGTCTCGATTGATAAATACAGCGATGGCCATTGTGTTGATTTGGGGAACATGAATGTTCTGTTCCCAACACTGGTGCGGTTGACTCCTCTCCCGAAAAACAAGAAATGCCAGGAGTCTGTGAAGAAATTCTCATCTTCAGGTTTGGTTCACAGTGTTCGAGCTCAGTGATATCTCTTTACAAGGGATCAGAAATTGCACAACGGCACAAGCATTCTCAGATGAGCAATGCAGGTTAGCTCTTAGTGCTATGTTCTTTCAATGGCACATGTAAGTATCTCTACACATTACCCACTTTCAAGATTACTCATTCACTTTCCATAATCCTTTTTCTGATGCACTCATGGTTTGGATTGTTTCTATGCGTTATCTGAATGCCTTTACTCATATTTACAATGCTAAGATTATATTCTTATATGTGGCAACACTGAAGCATTGCATATGTTTCTTTTGTTGCAGAAAGGGAACAGGTTTTGGTGACAGGATGACCTTCAAGAAGTGAAAGTGGATTTTCAGGTAAGAATTATTTATCCCTAGTACTACATCATCCATTTTAATTCCCTGTATGACTAATCAAACCTGCTAACAGGAAACATTTTTAGGCCATAACAGTTCAATTAGCCACTGTCGGTTTTCTGCATCTGGGATCAAACTTTGCCAGTTCTTCGGTTGATGGTACCGTGAGGTAATTTTGTTACCTAAATTTTCCTTTGGTTTCCTAACTGAAGTTTCTAGATTTTGATCCATTGGTCTTACAACTCTTAAAAGAATTTGGACATATGATTCATCAACAAAATCATCTTGAAGACAGTCCTACAACACCTGCTATTACTTCAGTTTGCTTCAATCACAATGGAAAGATCTTGGCAGCTTTTGCAACAGATGGAATGATCCACATGTTTGGTATCCTTTTATTTTAATCGTAATTTAGCTTCATGTATGTTGCTAAGTTATTTGCTTTTGATCTGGAATCAAGACAGCTAGGACCTGTTGCATTGTCTGTTGTATGAGCCCCATATCAATAAATTATTTTTCCAATGCTTAGATCAGTATAAGAAAATTAACTTCTGCTATATTTGTTATAGGTTAATGATGACGTCATAAGTCCATGAATTATTTTTTTAACATGACAGTTATTTATTTTTGCAATTTTACATGGTCCTCATGATTTAATTTCATGTTAACCGTATGGTTTTTATACATCTGAGTGGCGCCTGCACAATCAAGGTCAGATTCTTTGATGAATCATTACTGAATCTCAAATGTAGCTAACGCTATTACTTTTACTGACGTAGGGGCTATTTAAAACTGGTACGAATATTTTTAAATTTAATTTGATTCACAGAGTTGCAGGGGGTGGAAGTGTTATAAATGCATAACAAATAAATTCGTTTACTGTAGCCACTCTAGAATCTTGGCAACATGTATTGAACTATTCATCCCTCTGTGTTCTCTTTGGCAACTCATTATTGCATTAATATTGCTTGCCACATGGACATCACAATCACACCATTTTTTTTAAAAAAAAATAGGCCCCGAAATATGCCTGGACATTTTTTTTGGGATTATTTGCTTGAAACTCTCGAATACTGGAGAAGAATTTTGATATTGTTTAAATACAGCGTGTGGATAATTAAGATTGCCTCTTTCTACTAGCTAGTAACCTTGAGATCTCCACGTGAATGCAAGAGCTTCTAATGTCTGATATAACGTAAGATTTCTTGATGCTGAGCCAAAATTCGGAAGCTTTTCACGTAGGATCGAGCTGCATTTTCATCAGTCCAGAGAGTTGTATTTCGAGGCTATCTGTATGTTCTACCTGATTGAGACACTGTATTTAGCATTGGGTTCTGACGGCAAGAGGCTGTTGGTGTCCATCATCGGTGAGATTCTGCAACATTTTTTGTTGTAAAACTGGTCAAAAGTTCTGTAATCTTTACAAGTAGGATTTGGGACTCAAAATTACAACAGCATGTTTCACCTTTAAAATGCAAACAGTTTTGTAATCTTTGTAACGGCAGCTTGTGATGAACAGTGTGTGGTGTGAACCATTTGTAACCATTTGTTTGTTGCCACATTGGAGCCTAGCATTTGATCCAAACTCGTACAAGATAGTACAGGGCCCAAGTGCTAGCTACACTGTGCCAATGTTTGGACTATGGGGGAATTAACATTTGTTGCATCTCCTTGAAAAAAAGGGCATTATTTGTTGCATAGTAGATCTAGCATTGTTTGTGTGGTTGGGGCCGAATTGGCTCCTCTAAAAACAGATGTCATATAGTACTATGTTACGTACAAAACTACATCTCAATACTGTGAGAGTTTATATGTATACTCTTTTAAAATGGAATTGTGGTGATGGTAAGTGATGAATCTGGTTCTAGAAATATAAAAGAAACTGGTTCTAGAGGGTCAACATGTTAACCATCACACTATCAACTTCATATTTTTCATGAGAAGAAAAATAATGGCATGGGGCCAGATGGCTTACATATGCCAATAAATATATTTAGAAATTAATTGATGATATATAAGCAGAAAAAAATTAACAACAAGTTAATAGTAGTTTTTGTTAATACAATTTTTATTATAACACACGGACAGTATGAAGTCTCCATGTGGGTCAATGGCTATCCCTGACAAGTTTTCATGTCTAAAGAAATCAGAGCAGCAGAGTTGCTGTTCGAACTATGCTTGGTATCCTATCATTTGTTCCTTTTGGGTTGTTAAACATGATGAGAATTTGTACTCTGGAGCAACCAAACAGACAGGTGCATCCATCAATACAGTTTTGCTTCCGTCCAAAGAAGTAAATTTGGTCGGTATCTTTTGCTGTTCATGAACAGGCCTCTGCCGTAACTTTCATTTATGTTGTTACTGGTAGAAACACTTGATTGCTTGTGTACGTACTACATATGTACACTAGCTGTATACAGCTTGAGCTGAAAGGGATGATTACTTGATTAGGCTGCAATCCTTAAGTTTGTGTCAACATGCACCTAAACTCTGCAACATTCTAAACTCTACAAATTTGTGGCTAACTATGTTCTTTTCAGCTTATTCATAAGATTATTTAAACCAATTATTTCCTCTACACTTTAGAAAATACGTTTTCTCGATAAGCTTTCTTCTACTCCATTACTTACAACACTTGCTTTAAGCTATGTATTATGTTTATTTTTTAAAATATTTAATTTATCTTTATTATCAAGCTTCGCAGCAATAATCTGCTCAATAAATCAAACAGTGCCTAATTCTCTTTTGAATGTTTGGTGTTGGTAGAAATATAGTGTGACTTATATGGCATTACAGTTTGAGCCTCCACCTCCCAACAACTGAAGTTTCTCGAACAGATAGCAGTTGACTTGATCATCAATCCTGGACTATCCGGGCAAAAAGGGAAAATAATCACTACACAATTTCATGCAAGGATTATTTTCTTAAAAGAGAAATAATCTTGAACAAGTAAATGGCTTAAAGCTTCTTAAATTTGAAGATATGGCTGAGCTGCCACCAACAAACTTCAATAAGTTATGACTTTCTCCGGCCCAAGAGGACAGAGGTCAAATCCTGAAGCAGTTGGCTCTCTTGCATGCATGCCATGTTCTACAGTAGCCATTTTCAATCACACTCACGATGATAATGCACACATCAATACATCATGTGGTTTTGTTAGCATTTTCTGGTGGGTGTAAAGCATGAAAATGATAGAAAACACTGGTGAATGTGATGTTGCCGTCATGTTATGTCTCTTGTGTGTCCGTCACTGTTGCAGATGAACTAGTAGCCCTGTTCTGCAGCCTGCATTTCCCTGCAACATTCATGCTGCATTTTGCTGCTGAGGCCTGGTTTAGTTCGCCAAAAGAAAATATTTGGATGTCAGATCGAACGTTTGACTGGATATCGGAAGGGGTTTTAGACACGAATGAAAAAAACTAATTTCATAACTCGCCTGGAAACCACGAGACGAATTTATTAAGTCTAATTAATCCGTCATTAGCACATATGGGTTATTGTAGTACTTATAGCTAATTATGGACTAATTATACTCAACAGATTCGTTTCGTGATTTCCATGCAAACTGTGCAATTAGTTTTTTATTTTATCTATATTTAATGCTATATACATGTGTCAAAGATTCGATGTGACGTTTTTGGAAAAAAAAATTCGAGAACTAAACAAGGCCGAGTTTAGTTCCAAACCGTTTTTTCAAACTTCCAACTTTTTCATCACATCAAAACTTTTCTACACATATAAACTTCTAACTTTTCCGTCACATCGTTCCAATTTTAACCAAACTTCCAATTTTGATGTTGTGTTTAGTTCACGCTAAAATTGAAAGTTTGGTTGAAATTGAAACGATGTGATGGAGAAGTTAGAAGTTTGAAGAAAAAGTTTGGAACTAAACTTGGCCTGAGAAGAACGCCGAGTTTAGTTCCAAACTTTTTCTTCAAACTTCCAACTTTTCCATCAGATCAAAACTTTCCTACACACATAAATTTCCAACTTTTCCATCATATCGTTCTAATTTCAACCAAATTTCCAATTTTGGCGTGAACTAAACACACCCGGCCGAGTCTAGTTCCAAACTTTTTTTTCAAACTTCCAACTTTTCCATCACATCAAAACTTTCCTACACACACAAACTTCTAACTTTTTGTCACATCGTTTCAATTTCAACCAACTTCCAATTTTGGCGTGTACTAAATACACCCTAATATGATGCTATGGCCGAGTTTAGTTCTAAACTTTTTCTTCAAACTTTCAACTTTTCCATCATATCTAAGCTTTCCTACACACGTAAACTTCAAATTTTTTTCTTCAAACTTTTAATTTTAGTCAAACTTTTAATTTTGGCGTGGAACTAAACACAGCCTATGTAGACACGTACTTTTCGTCACTTGTGAGTAGCTCGTTGATGATGTGTTAATTAATTAAGGTAGGTTAATGGTGCATTAGCTAATGAAAGAATTTTAGTAGCATGAACTCGTTCAGTTCCCATAATAATATGTATAATATCTATTTTCGTGAACGCAAAAAAAAAATTACACGTCATTACTCTTTTTATCTTAAAATGATCATCATATATATTTATGTACCAAGACCAAGACCTAATTTAAATCACATCAAACAAGACATCATGCACACATTCTCCAATAATGTATGCATCGATTAAAACATCATGCCAATTACACCATAACATACACATATTCTTCCAAGCTGCATTAATTGTATTCTGATGAAATTTGTGTCCATACAGTTATATGATGATCAATTTGAGAAATTTTAAATTGTATTATATGACCATCAATTTAGGAAGGATTATATTAATAGAAAACGGAGTTTTCGGTTACGCAACGCAACGGCCAGATGTACAATATCTTATCACCGATCTGGAAACAGAGATGGCGGCGTAGCCAAATTTCCTCTTGTGTTATGCAAATGCAGATCACATTTGGCAGTAGATGAGAAGTTGGGAATTATTTCGGGGAAAAGGACTGAACTCAACCATCCATCGAACGGTACGTGTTGTCCCATAATTTTTTGCCACTTTTTTCTACTCGTTGATGAACACCTATTCGATGCGAGGTAGCGTGCAGCTATGATCTAAATTTGGGCATTACTTCCAGTCCACCGAGCTCATTAATGTCCACCGACTTAGAGCCACTCTGTCTTGCACAGTAAAATTCCTGTGTTAGGTCTGATTTAGTTTTCAACTTTTTCTTCAAACTTCTAACTTTTTTATCACATTAAAACTTTTCTACATACACAATCTTCTAACTTTTTCATCACATCATTTCAATTTCAATTAAACTTCTAATTTTAACATGAACTAAACACACCCTTAATTAAGTTCCAAAGAAATCACTGTCTCGCCCCGATCAGTGGCGGGCGCCAGAAATTATCAAAACTTAAGGTTCATGCATGATTCGACTAATGAGATAGTATTTAATTTTTTTTCAAAAAATTGCATGGTGATTTAAATATGATTATGGAGATAAACGTAGCGCCCAAGCCCAAGCTATTCTAATCTTTGTCTCCGTCCCTCGTAGTGACGAGTCACAGTAAAATTCCTACGTTAAGCATCCCCAAGAGCCTTACTATCTCACTCTCCAAGTCAAAATTTAGCAATTTTGGTCCAAAATTACACTCCAACAGACTTGCTATCTGGATGGCCAAGCCATCCGGTTGGCCAAACTAGCTCCCTCACTAGCCAAACTTGGCCAGTCGAAGCCAACTTGCCATCCGCGGGACCCATGCATACTACCCCTCTCTCCCAGCACGCTCTTCGTCCTAGGCACGCAGCAGCCATCCTGTGCCCCAATCTAGTCACCGCGGTGTCGTCTTCCATCGCCGGCCTTAACTACCTGCGCCCTCGACCGTCGCCGCCTCGTCCCAGCTGAAGCCTAGGAAGGAAGAAGTGGGAGGCATCATCGTCTTGGGAAGCCTCCGCCTGACCTCTATGCCGGCGCCGAAGGGGTTATGTCGATGGCAAAGGAAAGAGGAGAGCGGCGCCTCCTACCGCCGCATCTTGTAGGCGAGCAACCTCACGCTCCTCGGCTTCGCCTCGCTCCTCCTGGACACGGCCGGTATCGCGCTCACCACCCAGTTCCGCGACAGCGTCGGCACCGGTCGCACGGTCTTCTTGGAGCACTATCCTCGCGCGTTGCTACCCATCACCTCCGCCCCATCCAGGACGCCGCCGCCGTCCCAATGGCCAAATCACGTCGTCCACATCGAGCCCTTTTCACACTCGCCTCCCATTCACCCCATTTGCCGCCGATGGCCACCAACACCGGGAGAGAGGGAGGGAACGGCGGTGGGGCAGCGGCAAGCCTGCAGTCGCACAGATCTATCGTCGCCGTCCGTCGTCGCCGTCCGCCGTTGTGGTCATCGCTGCAACAGAGAGAGAGAGAGGGCCAAGGAGGAGTCAGGATGCCCTAGCAGAAGAGGAAGAGGGGGGAGAAAGAAGAGGGATAGTAGACTGACACATGAGGTTCTAATGTTATAGACTCAAAAATAGAGAGGACAGATGGAGAGTCTGTTTGAATGAGCAACGAGTTTGACTTGATATATCAATTGGAGAGTTGGCTATATAAGTGTTTGGAGAGTGTGATTTGGGTAATCCGTTGGAGATGATCTAAAGAAATCACTGTCTCGTATTGACGAGCTCATGGTAAAAAATTCCTGCGTTCTAAAGAAGTCCTTGGCTAATTAACAACCACCGTACGTGCTACGAGCGGTGGAGTGTCTCTGTGCCGTGCCACTCGTCGTCGGCGTGCACCGGCCACCGGGGTGGACGCCGCGCGCGGGCGCACGCGCACGGCGTGGCGTGGCGTGGCGTGGCGTGGCGTGGCGCGCCACACGGCGGCGTGCGGTGCGTGCCCATGCTGGGGCTTCACGTACGCACACGCACGGATGGCGAGCGAGCGAGAGCGACGGCGCGCTGATGAGCCGCGCCGCGCGCGGCGCGATCGAGCTCGCGCGCGTGCATGTGCGTGCGTGCGTCGGCGTCGTGCGCGTGCCATCCCATGCCATGGCATGGCCGGCAAACAAAGGGCATGTTTAGTTCTCAAATAAAATTTTTAATGCTGTTACATTGAATGTTTGCACATATATATAGAGTATTAAATATAGTTAAAAAAACCAATTACATAGTTCGTCAGGAAATTGCGAGACGAATCTTTTAAGCCTAATTGCGCCATGATTTGACAATATGTTGCTACAGTAACCATTTGCTAATAATAAATTAATTAGGCTTAATAAATTCGTCTCGTAGTTTCTTGGTGAAATATGTAATTTATTTTGCTATTAGATAACGTTTAATACTTTAAATGTGTATCTGTATATCTAAAGTGATATATAGGATAAAAAATTTTACCAACTAAACAAGCCCTAATCAATGTCGCCTTTCTGCCTCCGTTTTCTCGGTGAAAGACTGAAATCCCCATGGAGATTCATAAGACGAGACGCTGCCGTTGCTGTTGGCATTGCCACTGGGGCTCACTAGCTCACATCTCACTTTCATCATGCAATGCAACCACTGCAACTGCTAATCATTCAGAGAGAGATAACAGTTACTCCCTCAGTCCCAAAATATAAAAACCTAGGACCGAATAAGATATTTCCTAGTATTACGAATCTAGACAGGCTGTCTGTCCAGATTTACTATGAAATGTCTTTTTTATATTTTGGGATGGAAAATTTACTATGAAATATCTTTTTTATATTTTGGGACGGAGGAAGTAATAGATGCTACTACCTCTCATGTGAAACCATGACACTGCATAAAGAGCTAGCTAGCTATAGATCAGTAAATAGTGGTGCTATAATTAATTAACTGATGCTCCAACCGAAGTGATCATCAATATTCAATGGCGCACAAGAAAGTTGTTGGTGTTTTGCGTTCGCTTCACGGCTCTCTCCTCGCATATTTGGTTTAGCTATATTTATCCATTTTTAGGGATTAAACCAATCACGAATGGTTGGATTGTTTGGTGAAATCCCATCAGCAAATCACTGTGTACTTGTCTGAAATGCACGATTAATTAATAATTTCCATGTGACGATGTGATGTGGATGGATGCTGCCTGCCTGCTGCATGCATGCATGGATGCCTATGACCACAAGAGATTAAATGAGCTATTACTAATTAACATGCAATTAATCGATCAATCAGTGAGATCAGTAGTACCAGCAGCAACAGCTTGCATAAGTTCATGAGCAAGTGGATGGCTGAATTTGCAGAGAAGAGAATGCATGCAATGCAGCAGTGTTATTGAACAAAGCAGTAGTAGCAGCAGGCAGGCATATGGTAGCAGCAGCATGGGCGTGTATTAATACAACATGTACTCTTCAATCAATACTGACGATTCGACACAAATCACTTCTCACTTCATGCATCCCCCTCCCCCTACATCTTTTTTTTTTTCTTAACTAGCATAATGTCTGTATGTTGCAACGGTCTTTCTAGAAAATATATATAGCTTATTATATAAGTTATAAAGGTCTTATAAAAATAATCCTACTTTGTAATGTATTATCGACATGCTACTTTTTCTATCATTTTTTATGTGCTAACCGCGCTAGAGGTTTATGGTCTATGGGATTTAAAATAGGAAAAGTTTTGTCTCCCTGTGCTGTGGGCCCCTTAGCCCCTATGATAGTTGGGTGGATTCACCACGCTATCATCTTTTATATTAATATAGATATAGATTAACTGACATCAAATGGATGATCACTTTGTCTATGTGTATTATAGATATTTAGTAATGCTTGAGAGAGTTTCTAATGGCGGTAGTTTATTTCAGAATCTCCAGCTTTTTAAATAATCCAGATTCTCACTTAGATGCTGACAATCTGAGGTTATATAATCCAGAAGATAAATTATAATCTAGAAATTGGAAAAAACCCATTTTGTTTTTCAAATTCTCATTCGCTGGGCTTTTTCGTTAGCTTCCTCTTAATTATAATCCTAAGTTCTCCAAATAAGTTCACAGATATTGAAGATATATACAAAGTGACTTGCTTGTTAAAAATAAAGAAATAAAGAAGATGACCTTGCTTGTGTTGCGCGCTCCTAGTACTATTATTAAGGGCATCTATTTAATTGACCTATAGATTGATCAAGAAAATAATTTCTATATATAACCACTTGCCAGTCTGGCTTCTCATTTTAATTTCACATCATATGCCTGCTAAGGTTTCTTGCTGGCTTGCTCTTGACATTCCAAAATGGAGTAGCACTGTTTTGTCATGGACAAACAGAACTCTTGTTATACCAGATATTTGTTGATTGTTTGTCTTTGACAAGGTATCAATAGCTATATCGATATCGTACGTAATATTGCTCCATGTTCACAAATTGTTTACAGTACTTGTTGTACCAAAAAGGTTTTATAACTAATAATTTTTTTTAATAAGTCACCGGTAGAGAGCTTCCCCATCTGAATTTTCATTGCAACAAAGGGGAGAAAAAAATGTCCATTACAATAAGTTTAGAGTTTGAAGGTGGGAAGAGTAAATTTGTTTTCAAATAGAAATTACATGTCGATTTTCAGTCTTCAGATTTTCTGCCCAGAGGGCCGCCTCACTAACACACCTTTGAAGGCAGGAAACAATAGAAGGCGAACAACCCCTGAAAACTATATCACGACGATGGTTCCAAAACGCCCAGAAAGTTTTATAACTAATATGAGTCTGAAGTCTGATCTACTAATAAACAGTGACAACAAAAAGCGACATTAATGTGATATCAGGAGCAGTAGATCTAAACAATGGCAAATGATCAATTATCCATCATGTGATCAATTAATTACATGACTGGTATACTGATATGGTCGTGTAGAACATTACATTGACTGAACCATCCGTGCATCAGCGTTTGAAACTGGTTATTCACTTAATTTTTATTCCCACGTGTTATATATTCGATTATAGGGATAAATTAAGGGTAGACCCTTTGAGTGAGAAAACAGAGAAATAGGAAAAACATAGTATTCTGATAGGAATTCTACTACAAAATAGAGGATTGTAAAACGTAGAAAAAAAATGAAGGAATGATTGTTTGATTGAATCACAAGAAAAACATATGAATAAGATGAGAGAGAAAGAATCATAGGAAACTTCCCATAAGGTTGGACCTCATGTTAAAAATTCTCCAAAACTTGTATGGAGGCATTCTTTAGGAATTTCATAGTATTCAATAGTTTTCAATCATTTGTTTCAAAGAGCTATATAGAAAAAAATATCCTATAGGACTAGAATCCTACAACATTACTATACTTTTCCTTCAAATTAAATGGGCCTTAAATATTTTAAAGGAAACCTAATAAATAGCTTAGAACAAATAATTCAAACAATACAATAAAGAAATGTTTTTAGGAAATCACATTTTTGAAACATTGTCTGCAACAACAATCTAGTGGATAAACTTAAAAGAACAGGACAATTATTTAATCTCAAGATGATGAACCATCCATCCATATATTTGTCACCTTCTTTTGCAACAATAGTTACGCACGTTGTAGACAAGTTATACTGATAGTTTGATACTGATTGTGACATGTGCGACAACTCAGGCTTTTTCCTCCTCTGTGCTACTGCATACTCCTCCATATGCTTCAGCTGAATAAGCAAAAAAAAAAGTTGATCTTTTTCAGGTTAGTTAGCATGCAGATTGCAGAGCCAGCAGACCCTGATCTGTTGTTATTTAGAGCAAACCGACTATACAGTTCGACTGCAAACATCATGTGGCAGGGAAATTTGTATCATCTTCTGTACAACTACAGTAACAGTTGTAGTACAGTGTAGCTAGGTATGATGCTTTGCATGCATGCAGATGAGCTAAAAAGGTTTTATGATGTGATCCTTGATGATCCGGATGAGTCCTGATCACTCTGCTTTACACAACTTTTTTATTTAAAAGTTGATGTTGATTTTGAATTTAGAAAATTGATCTTTAAGAACTAGTAGCAGTGATCATAAACTTGGAGCTGATTGAGCAGCAGAAGTGATGAAGATATCCCATAAATTTAACTATAAAATTCAAATAATATTTATTGCTTTCATGAAACACATTATAAACACACACGGTTATATACAGACACATACACTTATCTCTATAACTAGCATGCACACCTTATCCTGGCTATGTCCCTAATTTCCTATGAGTACCTCTGATCCAGTTTATATGTATTGAGATTGACAAAGTTACCATATTCCTGCATATGTCTCCCTATCGATGAAACGTCTTCTACCAGTTAAAAGATTTATTAACCGAAAGGAGTATATATATATATATATATATATATATATATATATATATGACGATGTAACATGTACACATGCATCAATGGAAGGGATGGCGATGAATCATATGATCGGCTCTGTTTGAATCTTATGAAAATAATTACGTAAAACGTGATGGTAATAACTTATGATTAATTGAGTTTGATATTTTAGAACAATTTTCATATAGAAAATTTTCACACGAAACACACCGTTGCCACGAAAATCCAAAACTTAATCTCCCCTCTGTTGGCTTCTCGAACAGGACCGATCGTTGCGCGTGAATTGATCGATCGATCGAACGGTAGGTGCGATCAAATTACTGCACCCAACTTGGAGAGCGTAAGCCTGTACTACACTGCACATTGCACTCTCTGCAAGCGAGAGCAAAGCGCGTGGTTTACACTGTTTGTTGCCGGCCGGCCGCGTGATGCTCGTGCCGAGCATTGAAGCCGGCGGGGGCGCCGATCTCGCCGGCGACAAAGCTGCCGCCGCCGCATGCATGCAGCCATAGCTAAGCTACGCCTTTCGCAGCAGCAAGTAGCTAGCCAAATTGCCAACTTGTTGCTGCATCACTGCGGCCTGGATTAGTTACCAACTTTTTCTTCAAACTTCCAACTTTTTCATAACATGAAAATTTTCCTACACACGTAAACTTCTAATTTTTCCATCACATCGTTCCAATTTTAACCAAACTTTTAATTTTGGCGTAAACTAAACACACCCTGCATGCATTAACTGTACACATGTATATACCCAGCCTTTCTCTAAAGTGTGAGGTGGTGTTTGGATCCAGGGACTTAACTTTAGTCTCTGTATTTAAACACTAATTTAGAGTATTAAATATAAACTACTTACAAAACTAATTACATAAAAGAAAGCTAATACGCGAGACAAAATTTTTAAGCCTAATACGCGAGACAAAATTTTTAAGCCTAATTAATCCATAATTAGAGAATATTTACTATAGCATCACATAGGCTAATCGTGAATTAATTAGGCTCAATAGATTCGTCTCGCGAATTAGTCCAAGATTATGGATGTGTTTTATTAATAGTCTACGTTTAATATTTATAATTAGTGTCAAATATTCTATGTGACAGGGACTTAAAAGTTTTAGTCCCATCTAAACAGGGTGTGAACCTAGCTTTGCTTTAGCTAGCAACGGGAGTGATGATGGCTATGCATTGCATATGGCTGCATGCGTACAATAGCTGATCTGCGCCGGCCATTGAAACGGGACCAAAACGATGTCAGAGTATCAGAGCGACCAGTGGATCGGAGAGAAATTGAATCATCTATGCGTCTCTAGTGTAGTGTTGTGTAGTGTAGCATCTGCATCAGCTGCACGGATGCATTTGTTGAAGATACTGCTATGATCGATGCAATTCAAACATCGTACACACACTTCAATTCGTTTTTCTTATCTGACCGACTTGTCACAATACGATATGTATTTAATTCACTATCTTTTCTAGGCTGTGTTTAGTTCACACCAAAATTGAAAGTTTTGTTAAAATTGAAACGATGTGATAGAAAAGTTGGAAGTTTGTGTGTAGAAAAATTTTGATGTGATGGAAAAGTTAGAAGTTTGAAGAATTATTTTGGAACTAAACACGGTGCTAGTATACTTTCGATTCAGTCAAAATTTCGGTAGCACGGAAGTCTATTTCGAGATTTTCGGCACAAAATTATTTGAATTTTTTTTAAAAAAATTACTGAATCTGATAAGCTTTGACTAAATCATAAAGAAATTGAGAAAATCTGAAAAATTTGGGCTAGCTAATTACTTGCTGGGGTGGGGGGGGGGGGGTGGTTTCAAAAATTACCGAAATTGCAATCACTTCCTAAAACTGTCCTGAATTGTTGATTAAGATGCGAATAAATACACGTACATATAATACATTTATACTTTCTTTCTCCTGAAATAAGTTTATTTTTCATCCATCCACATATACTAATAAAAAAATATTAGAATATCCTTTTTTATCAAATCCTAATGTGATTATTCTCCACGTATTTTCTAGTTAACAAATTTCAATACAATAACCATAAAAAATAAACTTATTCTGCGACGGAAGTACGTGACTTTGTGAAAGATGGTTTGATCGGCATCTCCTTGGTGGAAGAACATACGTACATGTGTGCAGGATCGGAGCAAAGTCAGCAAACCATTGGTGCAAATTAAGCTGCGTGCACATGGGAGTACGTGTATACGTAATCAAGTTGACGGACACATGTTCATTAAAAAAACGATAATTAATTACTACCATGTTTTAGGTTATAGGATATTTTAGCATTATCCATATACATACATATATATATATATATATATATTAATAAATCTTGACGTATATATATGTCTAAATTCATTAACATATATATAAATAATTTATATAGATAATGTTAGAAACTGTTGTAACCTTAAACGAAAGGAAGGAAGTAGTACTTATTCTCTCAACGCCCATCCGTCTGTTCGTCTCCATGTTGTGCCATCGATTCGCACCATCCTCATCATCAATTTGGCCGTACTAGTGAAGGAGGGGTCAGCCGCTATGCCAAATTGGCAAGCATTGACATACTCCCTCTGTACTCACAAAAGAAGTCGTTTAGGACAATATTTAACATTGAGAATATAAATCATAAATAACTCTTAAGTTATTGAGTTTGAAAAGATAAAAATTATATAGATAGATTTATCTTGAAAAATACTTTCATAGAAGCATACATATATCACTTTTAAATAAATATTTTTATAAAAACGAGAAGTCAAAGTTGTGTTTTGGAAACCGTGTCGCTGTCCTAAATGACTTCCTTTACGAGGACGGAGGGAGTACTTCCTCCGTCCCTAAATATTTGACGTCGTTGACTTTTATAAACATATTTGACCATTCGTCTTATTAAAAAAATTTAAGTAATTATTAATTTTTTCCTATCATTTGATTCATCGTTAAATATACTACTACTACTTAAGTTTTTAAATAATATTTACAGAAGTTTTTGAATAAGACTAACAGTAAAAAATGTTTAAAAAAGTTAACAGCGTCAAATATTTACGGAGGGAGTAGTTTCTAGAAGTAAGGAGCAACATCGTTGGGCTATCCCATCACCCTGCAATTAATGCACTGATCAACAAAAAGTCAAAAAGATGACGGATTTCCTACTTCACATTTGATTAAAAAATACTTGAGTTAAAATCTTACCGTTTACAAAACCAAAACCGTACGGTTACCGCACGATTATTGCGGTTAATTATCACGTGTGGTAACCTTCTCAGTTTTTGAAACCACGATATATCTCACAGTAACCGCACGGTTACCGCCAAACCGTGGGGTGATGATAACCACCCAAAACAGTTTGGGGAACTTTTGCGCCACCGGCGCTGAAATCTATAGTGGAGGAGAAGAGGCTTGCCATTGGAATGGTGATGGCGGGCCTCGTTGGCGACGGAGTGATGCATGCAATGCGGAAGAGCACAAGGCGTGCAGGCCTACAGGCATATCGACTGGACATAGGTGATGGGATCCCAACGAGCTAGGCTAAAGATAAGAAGGGAAGGGGTAGATCTAGACTGTCAAATCTTGGTCCAATGGACCAAAAATTCAAATGATTTGAACCCCAAAAACATATGAATATTACATATGCAGTCTCAAAATTTAAACAGATTATCGGCTGTAGGCGGATAGGGAGAGGCACTCCTCGGTGGCAGGCGGAGAAATGAACCAGCACCAACACATATATATACCCAATCACTACTGAAACAATTTTGTGAAATTTGCTTAAAATGCTACTATATTCTAAAATAGTTATCATTTTATTAGCTCAATAGTAGGATTTATTTTTTTTCCTGACTCCACTCCTGAACAGAGAGGAAGTGCTCTCCCATTTTCTATCATCAGAAATGCGAAGCAGCAACAGTTTCCAAATGTAAGGACCACTACTGGAAAACTGATCTTTGCTGGATCATGCAAAATCCACATTCCCGGTTCGAGTAGGAACTGGAACTAAATATATTCTTTACTCCTGGTTTAAAATCGCAATGTCTTTAATCCCGGTTAGTGACTAAAGATCATTTTTAGTCCCGGTTCAAAATAGGTCAGGCGTCCCACTATTTTATTCCTAGTTGGTGTTACCAACCGGGACTATAGATTGATGCACCGTATATAATCTCTCGTACTTATCCTCACCTCCTCCTCCTCATCCGTAACTCTTTTTCCTCCTCCCTCCCTCCCCCCCCCCCCCCTCTCTCTCTCTTCCTTTATCGATCTTATCCTCAGGCTCCTCTCTCTATCTCACCCTCTCCTTTTTCCGCAGCAGCGCCAGGCGGCGGCGGTGGCCAGCGCGACGCCGGGGAGCAGCGCTGGGCGGGGGCGGCGGCTTGTGCGGCAAGCGGTACGGCGGCTGACGCGACAATAACTTATTCATGTGAATTTGTTTATTTGTGTTGTAAATTTGCGATGTGAATTTGTTCATACTGTGGATCTGTGAATTTGTGATGTCAATTTGAGTATGTTCATTTAATTTGTGAATTTGTGGATGATTTTATGATGTTTTATGAATGGGGATGATTTTGTTGTTGAGTTTGGTTTGAAATCAATATAAGTAGCAAAAAAATAATTAAAAATGGAAGAAAATAATTAAAAATATAAAAGAAAATAGACTAAAAATGGAAGCGTCAGCCATGTGGTGCTCCGATCTTTAGTCCCGATTATTTCAACCGGGATTAAAGATGCCCATCTTTAGTCCCGGTTGTATATCTGGGAGTATAGGGGGTTACGAACCATGAGTGAAGACTCTTTCTCCAGCAGTAAACTAAAGGTATAGGCTACCAGAACAGAGCAACAGAAATGTAAACAAACACTAGGCTGATCACATAAACAATCAGGCTGCCAGAACAACAACAAAAAAAAAACAGACAAAAGCATCCAGCTCCCCAGCTGGGACATATCCAACATTTCCTTTGGTACAGGGGTGGATCCAACGTGGGTGTAGAGGGGACTCGAGTCCCCCCTCCACCCACAAGACCCATGGATACCCCCGGAGCACCCTTTAATTTTTTCATCATGAATGATAAACTAAAAGTCCCTAGATGGCTATAGATTGAAGAAACTATATGTAATTGAGCCCCTCCTCCCCCCCCTCCCCTATTTTTTTTTCCTGGATTCGCCCCTGCTTTGGTCTAGAATAGCATCAGCTCTGTACAAATGCATGATCACAAATAACAAAGAGGATGGGAACAGTCACCCTTGCTTCAGAGATATGATTTCTTATGGAATATAATCAAGTACGTACTTCTGTACTAATGATCAATGGTACACACATTACATATAGGTGGTTGTACTAAGCTTTCGCGAAACATGCATGGAGGCATGGAGACATAGAACAAAACACTGTTGTTCTCTAGCTTATAGAACCTCTCGATGGGAGTGCAGTGCAGATGCACACTCCAAATATGTCGATCGATCTAGCCCTATATATATGCAATGAGTTTTTTCAGATAAGTTGTGAATACTATGTGAATATACGCGCACAAACCATAAGCTAGCTAGCAGCACTGAACGCTATACTGCATGTTGAAGAACACGGGGAGCACTTGACTGAACACTGCAAGCGAGAGCAGCACAGAATTAACTTAGCTTGCTAGCCAAGCTCGATCAGTCAAGCTGGAGGACGAATTGTGGGTGCCATCACCCAAGTAAGTATATATATATGTTCACTGCGTCGAGCTTATTCGGGTTGATTGGGAATTGGGATTCAAACCTCAATTTTTGGCCTGAGCCCCCAAAAAATCCTGGAAATGGTATAGATATTAGGGACAATTATGTTCAGTTTCAACTCTAATCGTAAATTTACCCCTACCTTTTTCAACTTTATGATTTCTCCTCATTTTCTCAACTGAAGCTTGTGCGTGCCCCTATTCCGTATTAAGATTTAACGGTGTGAAAATTCATGTCAGGATTGTGTTTGCACTCATTTGTTTAACTGAATATGAAACTTCATGTCAAAACAGGGACAAAATTCATGTTAAAATGCTTGATGTCAAAATAAGGGCAAAATTACAAAGTCCTCAGAAAAGTAGGGGCAAATCTATAAATATAACGACTGTATGTCTTTGACACTGGAATAGGGTAAACACAAAGCTTTAGTTAAAAAAAATGGAGTACAATCACAAAATTGTAAAAGTAAATGTAAAATCACCATTGAAGTTTAATTTAAAACAGGGATAAGAATACGATTGCCCCTATAATATCAACATGCTTTCTACATAATATTATTTGAAAATATTACTAGAATGGTACGTAGGTCTGGTTGAAAATGGTAAAATGTTAGTTTTTTTTTTTCTTTGGGTCGGCTTGGCCTTGACAATTTAAATTGAGCCCGTGCATTTTCAAACTACCGTGCCCGGGTTTTAATGAAGGTTCCAAAAGTATTCAGTCACCAAATACCGCTCTCAAGCGGTTTTATTGATAACGGTGATAAATGCTCTGTTACAACAAAAACCGGTAAAATTTAGATAAATTTTGCTAGAATTTTAAATTTGAATTTGAATTTTGAAATTGGCAGGTTCACCAAGCAGTTTCTCAATTCTTCCAGATACTAAAGGGGCTGCAACAGCGATAATCGAGTGGTTACCATTGTATTTTCAAACCCTGCAAGGCATTGAACAAGTTTGCACCCCAAGTGCTTTTTCCTCGACTTAAATTTGAGTATATATATATATCGCAGTGGATCATGGAAATCGTGTTTTGCTTGATTTTGTATGTTTGGTACCTAAATTAGTCCGCTGCCTTTCCCATTCGACACTAAGTTTCAAACAAATATATTGTTGCTCGTAGGGTATATATATATAGATGAAATTAATGTAGTGGGACACAAAAAAAAAGTATTTTGTGTGACCTAATAAAACATTATTATCAAAATTAATATATTTTGTACATGTCCACAAATAAAGGAAGACTTAAGTCCCCGTTCTTTTATCATTACAGCCACCAAATTATGCGAGGCACACTTCCCAAACACACTCGATTTTTTAGAAAACTTTCTTCATCAGCATTTCTTGAAAAAAAATAACTTTTCTAACTCAACTTAACTTATCCGGTGGTGCTCTCAAATAATTGTCATAAACTCTTTTTCACCTATTACCATTTTCAAACATGCTCTTAGGTTTAGTTTGGTAGACAACAGCTAGCCCTGACCAGCATTCCTTGTTGGTCTCTTCCTCATCCTAAAAATCTAAAGATCAATCATAAATATTCATTTTTTTTTAAAAAAAAGTAAGGAGGAGTACTTAAGTGTAGTGGTGCAGTTACAGCCGTATGACTCCGTCCATCAATATTTAAATCTGTGTCTAAAATTTACGCATATACATGTACATTTTCTATAGACTTTAATAACAATCTCAGTAAGGAAAGAAACATTGTGTTTGGTGTACACGTCGTCTTTCATTAAAAATATAATTTTGAAGACAAAAGGTTAAAAATAAACCTGCACTACTAATTTAAATGAAAAAAAAAGGAATCTTCTCATGAGCCATGCATGATCCCTCTTTATTTTTTTCAATAAAATAAAATAAAATAAAGATCCATGAGCCACTCCACCTTAGCTCCTATAAAGACTCCCCATCTCCCCTCCCCTTTCCTCTAAACCCCTTCCAATAATCCCTCACCAACCCATACCCCCACACTCCCTCTCACACTCCACTCTAGCTAGCTAAGCTACCTTCTTACTCCATTTGAGCAAACCAAAGCTCATCTAGAGAGAGAGAGAGATCTAGAGAGAGAAACCAGCAACCACTCTTCCTCCATCTCCATGAGCAAGAAACCAGATCATTCTAGATTGTTCTAGCTAGATAGCTTCATCGTCGACCTTGACAACACCAAGAAATTAACCAGCAAGAACACAAGAAGCGGCGGCGGCGGCGATGGAGCTAGCGACGATGCTGACGCTGACCCTGCTGGCGTACTCGGCGGCGATGCTGGCGCGGCTGCTGGTGGCGCGGTCCCGGCGGCGGCGGTGCTACCTCCTCGACTACGTGTGCTACAAGGCCACCGACGACCGGAAGCTCCCCACCGACCTGTGCGGCGAGATCATCCAGCGGAACAAGCTGCTGGGACTGGAGGAGTACAAGTTCCTCCTCAAGGTCATCGTCAACTCCGGCATCGGCGAGGAGACCTACGGGCCCCGGAACATCATCGGCGGCGGCGACGCCCGCCCCGACCGCCTCGCGGAGGGGATGGAGGAGATGGACGAGACGTTCCACGCCGTGCTCGACGAGCTGTTCGCCCGCTCGTCGGCGGTCGGCGTCCGCCCCGCCGACGTCGACCTCCTCGTCGTCAACGTGTCCATGTTCTCGCCGGCGCCGTCGCTCTCCGCCCGCGTCGTGCGCCGCTACAACCTCCGGGAGGACGTGAA